>BSBN01000743.1:2400000-3000000 GCA_027924645.1 Cunninghamia lanceolata
ATGTTATGATGAAGAACCACAACCAAATCCAATGATCCAATGGCATGAACCAATGACATAAGAAACTATGTCTTTCTATTGTAACATGATAAACATGAATGTTATGAACTAACATCCAGACCCTATTCCAGTAACAACTACTGAGCCTGTAGGGTATTCAACGTTTTCTCCATTTGTAACTAGGGCCTCTAATTTCTTTTTGGCCTCAACACAATGACACAAGTAATAATATGTTCCCTCTTCATTATCTTCATCTACAATAACTGCATAAACATGCCCTACAATGATATGTGCAACAAATTAGATGAAATTAGTCAACATTACAAAAACACTACAAAGTAAGATAACATTAGGAATTTCAAAAACTATGCAAGTAGATATATTACTTGGTTGAACTAGATCTGATATGTGGTCAAAGTCAATTGATGATTCCATCTCTGTTAGTTCCAGTGTCATCGGTGGTCGATACGTGTCAAGTGGGCTAAGATAACTTAACCGCTATTTGTCAACCCACTGCTTTGACTTGCACTCATTCCAGGCTTGAATTGTACATGAAGAGCAAAAGCATGCCATCTTCTGCATATGGATACTCCATGAACCTGTAATTGAGCTTTTGAAAGAGTGTAGCTCACTTAATCATGTCAGTATACAACAGTCCTCATATGGTGCAATGTTAGTATCATCTATCAACCAAAAAAATCTATGAACTGAAGACTTACCTTCATTACCTGGACCCATCGAAGCATTACACCACTCAATGATTGATTTTTCATCAGTCAATTTTGCATTGTCTTTATACTTTAACTCTTCTCGTGATATGGATCTTTTGATACATGCTCTTGCACCATCATGCTCCCCCTTTCCATGCCTAGCCTCACAAAAGTTCCACATATGTGAATACCTATAATATTATGCCTCCTACTCAACCAATAGAAATTTTGCAAGTTCTTGAATTGTGATGCACAATTATCTGACCATATGATATGATGACTGAATGATATGCCCCTTCTATCCAAATCATTGTAGAACACCTGAAAGCAACCTTGCACGAACTCCGTAGAATGCATACGATCATCACTAATATAAAAATGATACTCCCTTATGATCTTTCTATCATCCTCTATACTATCATTCACATGAATGTTCATGCGATGTGCACAAATATAGAAACCTATGTGGAGTTGTAATATTGTGATTGCACCAACTGGAAATGTGTCCTTGCATGACTTGATTGCAAGTCCAACCATCAAGCTCTATGGGCATGTCTTGCATACTCATACACTATACTGTCACAAAATATAGACATAAATGGATACACTAGAATATTTTGAATAACAAATTCACACCTCTTTGCTTCTTTACCATCTTTTGTATTGTATGCCACTGTTTTATACTTGCCGAACTCTACTAGTTCATTTCCAACCACGTGTTCTTTCCATATGTTCACATATTGGCATACGTTGCAAGCCACCGCAATGTTGGCATGTGCCATCTAAGCATAATTTCCTATAGGATATTTGACCTTCCTCTCTTTCACATAAAATTCTTGATATGAAGTCTCTCGAAGATGTTGGTGGGGCATGTATGTCACAATCCTGCAAAACATTATTAGCATGCAAATCTAAACATATAGATCGATAAACATCAAAATGGTTAGAAAATTCAATATGTAATCTACAACAATAAGTAGTGCGTGTGTGATTTATCTTGACATAGAAATGTTTTAGAATTTCAAAATATCTTTAAGAAATTTTAATTTGAGGATACATCTCTAGAAATTTACCAAAAAACTGTGTTTGAGTCATATCCAAAAAATGCTTTGGATGTGGCTCACGGTTCTGACTACTAATTCTCCTTCTTACCACATCCCTTTGATTCAGAGATACCCTTGTGTAATTATTCCAAAAGTCTTCAATTAGTGATCTCAATGCTTCAACAATTGGTTTATCTTTTCGTGGTAGTCTCCCCGAGAATGCCCATAATTCATTGGCATTGATGTCCTCAATTCTTTAGTGTCTTCCAATGGCTCTTGATAAAGTTTTCCTATTAATTCTCAATGATTGACTCATCTTTCTAATGAGACAAACTTTCCTTGTTTGACTACTTACTATAGTTGATGTAATGACATGCCGTGTTGCATTACTATCTTTTGTGCGTGAGGTGTTACCCACACTCTCATATGCACTCATTAGGTTCTTAACAATAGATTTTTCACTTGAAGCCTCTAATGTTCTCAACCCAAGAATCTTCATGATGGACCTATACTTTATACTTTGCATCAATTCAACGAATAGTTGACATCTTGTGGTCTCATTTAACTTTTCAAAGAATAATCTCCAAATCTTATGAGCAAATCTTCTACAAGTGCGTTTTGGAATCTTACCTTCCATTAGATGCAAAATATTCTCATCAATATCAATCAAATACTTTGGCTTTCTATGCAAAATTCTAGGTGGTATTAAGATAGGTAAATTCATCTCAACATTAGGAATTTCATCAATATTTAAATGAGATGGGCTAGATGGCATACCTTCAATCAAAGATGGAATAGATGACATACCTTGAGGTTGAGGTGGGAATGATGGCGTACCTCCTTCCTCACATGTGAGTGATGATGTACTCTCAACTTGAGATGTGGAAGATGGTGTCCCTACATGTTGACTTGTGGTAGAGGACGTGTCTCCAACTACGATATTCAAATCTCTCATAGGATGAATTTTTTGCATTCGTTCCCTTTGTGTCACCAATACCATCTCTTTCTGATAGTTGTGGTTCCTCTTCAATTGGCATTTCTTCATTTATCATGTCCAATTTCCTCTTCTCATGAAGTTCCCTCATAGTCGCTACTTTCTTTGCATTCTTAGCTTCTATCTCTTCCCATGTTGGTTTAATTCTTGATCATTTCCTTGGCATGATAGAGAATTTATCTGTAGCATGATAAATTGACAAATATTAGTTCCTAAGAAATGAATCCATACAAATAACTGAAATATATGTCATTCAACCCTTCATACAAAATGTACATACAATCATCATGTAGAAGATTAAATGTCACTCAACCAAAACAGGTACAAAGCATACAAAGCATTATTGCAGCCATACAAAGCATTATGGTACAAAGTTCACTTCAATCCTATGAGGATAAGGACAAAGGAGAGTCACCTATTGAGGCTACAAGTGAAGAGTACATGGGACTTCATGTTGACTACAAGGTTGAAGATGTGGGGGAGGCCTTGGTGCTAGTGGCATCAAACTACCTACACTTTCTTTCAGATAGCTCGATCATCTCCTCACACATGAAGATTCAGTTTGCAGCCATGGGACATAATTTAGGACATATGATACACTTGATTTTCACTTGGAGACATCTCATGGGCCAGCACTTGTTGATAACCATCTAGTCATGAAAGGAGAGATGATTGAGATTGTGGGAGACATCACACTAGGGCATGAGGTAAGGACTGATTTTTTGATGTGTGACATCAGTCCCTTATCTTCACATTATCATGTTATGACAACCAAGAGGATCAGCCTTAAGGCTTATGATTTTCATAGAGACACTCATGTTAAACTTTGCACTTTGTTGTGACTGAACTATCTTGAGACCCTTTATCAATTCCATGGCAATGTGACTGATTTGTAGTATTTAACTTGGTACATTGTCATAGATATGGGAATGGAAACATTTGGTATACAAGGTTTGTATGAACTATCAACATGAAGAATAATGTAGCATAGCATGAATCATGATTGGATTAAGCCTACTGGGATTTACTTGTATGATATTGGCACCTATTCATTTGTATTTTAACTTGTTACGACAAGATAATAGTATTTCATTATGCTTAAGGGATTGTATATTTATATGTTGTAAGGATTTATTCTTGTATAATTTGACATCACAGTATGTTAAGGTCTATTTAATTCATTATTGCACATACTTATTAAAGAGCCCAAGTGTAGAAAATATACAAGGCACCATGTGAGATTGTAGGTTGCTTTCTTGATCGTGATTGTGTTTATTTTAATTAATGTTGACCTTTGAGATATCTTTTACTATGCATACCATGAACCGATTTAAAACATAGTTTATTATAAGGACATTTGTGTGTGATGACTAAGCTCTTTGGGTAGTAAGAACTATGATGAGCTATAAATGCAAAATGTAAGACATGTATGCAAAATGTGGAAGCATAGACAAGGCAGACGAACTATAAAATCAAAAAATGAGACTGATATAAACACAAAATATGTAAACCATACAAGTGATATAAACATGTATGATAAAGCATGATAAAGTAATTCAAATAGAATTAAGGAAAATGTAAAGAACACACATGTAAAGACTTGACATACGTAAAAAATGAAGATTCGAATGGAGAGAGTACCCAATTATGTAGTGTTTTTTTCTTCTTGCATCAAACTCCTCAACAATTTGAGTTTTTCATCACTTGCTTCCTTTTCAGCATTAAATTGAATAACACTCAAATAGAATTAGTAAAAACAATACTATTAACCAATCTATAATGTTAAATTCTTACAATTCAATCACAATTAACACTGCAACACTACAAAAATTGAAACTTGAATTGATATATATCAAATTCAATGTGAAAACTATGTTATTTCCTCTTTAAATTGGCAAAGCAGAAAAAGGTGGTGGAAAGTTCATGCAAAGGTGGTAGAATGTGAAAAATGTGCATGTGAACTTCCCAACAACATGAAAACATTTTTTTTTGTCAGAACACGCGCATAAACAGAAGAAAACAGAGTATGTGGCCCTGGATCACGGGGGTCTAGGCCTTTTTACCATCTGTATAGCAATCCAAAACACGCTCGCATTATAACGCAAGTGCATTTTGGCCTACTATAGAAAAATCTATATTATTCATTTCTCCATGTATTTCTTCTATCTCTCACCTATCTCTCCTCCTCACCTCTCTACCTCTCCCCTCTCTACCTCTCTCAGTCACTCCTTGTCTACCTCTCCTTCCATCCTTAGCCATCTAGATCTCTCACTTAACCCTAAACCCTAAAGCCTCAACCCTCAAACCTTAAATCCTAAACCCTATTCCTAAAACCTCAACACTTTACCTTAAACCCTATTCCCTCAACCCTAAACCCTACACCCTATCACTAAACCCTCTACCCTCGACACTCTATCTTAACCCTAATCCCTCAACCCTCAACCCTAAACACTATCCCTAAAGCCTCAACTCTAAACCCTAATCCCTCAAGGTCCTAAACCATAATCCCTTATCCCTAAACTCTAAACCCTATCCCTAAACCCTCAACCTTAAACCTTGATCCCTCAACCCTAAACCTTAATCCATTAACCCTAAACCCTAATCCCTTATCCCTAAACCCTAAACCTTCAACCCTAAACCCTATCCCTAATCCCTCTATCCTTAACACTCTACCTTAACCCTAATCCCTTGACCCTCAACCCTAAACACTATCCCTAAAGCCTCAACCCTAAACTCTAATCCCTCAAGGTCCTAAACCCTAATCCCTTATCCCTAAACTCTAAACCCTATCCCTAAACCCTCAACCCTCAACCCTCACCCTTAAACCTTAATCCCTCAACCCTAAACCTTAATCCCTTATCCCTAAACCCTAAACCCTAATCCCTCAACCCTAAACCCAAAATGCTATCCCTATTCCTAAACCCTCAACCCTCAACATTATACCTTAAACCCTAATCCCTTATTCCTAAGCCCCCAACCCTAAACCCTATCCCTAATCCCTCTACCCTCAACACTCTACCTTAACCCTAATCCCTCGACCCTCAACCCTAATCTCTCAGCCCTAAATGCTATCCCTAAAGCCTCAACCCTAAACCCTATTCCCTCAAGGTCCTAAACCCTAATCCCTTATCCCTAAACTCTAAACCCTATCCCTCAACCCTTAACCTTAAACCTTAATCCCTCAACCCTAAACCCTAATCCCTTATCCCTAAACCCTAATCCCTAATCCCTCAACCCTAAACCCTAAACTCTATCCCTATTCCTAAACCCTTAACCCTTGACACTATACCTTAAACCCTAATCCCTTATCCCTAAACCCTAATCCCTCAACCCTAAACCTTCAACCCTAAACCCTATCCCTAATCCCTCTACCCTCAACACTCTACCTTAACTCTAATCCCTCGACCCTCAACCCTAAACCTTAAACCTTAATCCCTCAACCCTCAACCTTAATCCCTCAACCCTCAACCCTAATTCCTTATCCCTAAACCCTAAACCCTAAGCCCTCAACCTTAATCCCTAAATGCTATCCCTATTCCTAAACCCACAACCCTCAATGCTATACCTTAAACCCTAATCCATTATCCCTAAACCCTCAACCCTAAACCCTAATCCCTCAACCCTAAACCTTCAACCCTAAACCCTATCCCTAATCCATCTACCCTCAACACTCTACCTTAACCCTAATCCCTCGACCATCAACCCTAAACACTATCCCTAAAGCCTCAACCCTAAACCCTAATCCCTCAAGGTCCTAAACCTTAATCGCTTATCCCTAAACTCTAAACCCTATCCCTATTCCTAAACCCTCAACCCTTGACACTATACCTTAAACCCTAATCCTTTATCCCTAAACCCTCAACCCTAAACCCTAATCCCTCAACCCTAAACCCTATCCCTAATCCCTCTACCCTCAACACTCTACCTTAACCCTAATCCATCGACCCTCAACCCTAATCCCTCAGCCCTAAACGCTATCCCTAAAGCCTCAACCCTAAACCCTAATCCCTCAAGGTCCTAAACCCTAATCCATTATCCCTAAACTCTAAACCCTATCCCTAAACCCTCGACCCTCAACCTTAAACCTTAATCCCTCAACCCTAAACTTTAATCGCTCAAACCTAAACTCTAATCCCTCAACCCTAAACCCTAATCCCTCAACCTTAAACCCTCAACCCTTAAACCCTAAACCCTTGACCCTTAAACCCTAAACCCTTATCCACCCCTCTCCTCCCCTATCCACCTCACCCCCATCTCTACCCTCCTCTACCCTCGACACTATACCTTAAACCCTAATCCCTTAACCCTCATCCCTAAAGCCTCAACCCTCAACCCTTAAACCTTTAACCTTCAACCCTAGCCCTAAACCCTCTACCCTCGACACTATGCCTTAAACCCCAATCCCTCAACCCTTAAACCATCAACCCTTAAACCTTTAATCCCTCAAACCTTAAACCCTAAACTCTCAACCCCTAGATACCCTTAAACCCAATACCCTATACACTTAACCTTGGACACTCAACCTTGACCATTATCCCCAAACCTTCAAACATCTACCCTATACCCTCAACCTTATACTTATGCCCTAAACCCTCAACCCTCATCCATATGCCTTATACCCTCAACCTTAAACCCTAAACCCTATATCTTAGACACTCAACCTTGAACATTATCCCTCAACTATAAACTCTCAACCCTTTACCCTATACCCTCAACCATATACTTAAGCCCTAATCCCTCAATCCTCAACCCTATACCTTAAACTCTAAAACCTACACCCACAAACCCTCATCCCTATACCCTATAACCTCACCCTTATACCCTAAACCCTGAATATTGTGCCTCAACCCTATACTTAAAACCTAAACCATACACTCTCAACCCAAGTCACCATATGCCTTATATATCCTCAATCCATATCGTAAACCCTAAACCTAATATCCTAAACCCTAATCCCCATACCTTACACAATTAATCTTATACACTCAACAAGCTAAATATTATCCCTCAACTATAACCCTCAACCATCTACCCTCAACCTATTACTTAAGCCCTAATCCCTCAACCCTCAACCCTATACCTTAAACCCTAAACCCAAAAACCTCAACCCTCAACCCTAATTTAACTCTATGGGCTCAGGTCCTTATATACCCTAAACCTAAAACCTTTACATACATACATACATACATACATACATACATACATACATACATACATACAGGCATACACACACACATACATACATGCATACATATATACATACATACAAGCATGCATACATACATACAAGTATACATATATATACATGCATACATATAAGTATACATACATACATATAGGCATACATACATACATCAATACATACATACATACATATAGGCATACATACATACATACATACATACATACAAGCATACATACATACATACTTAATAACCTTGAACATAAAACATTCCAAGGGAGACATAATGCGGGCGCATTATAATGCGCTCGTGTTATGTCAAACATGACAAACATCA
This sequence comes from Cunninghamia lanceolata, assembly GCA_027924645.1. NCBI lineage: Eukaryota > Viridiplantae > Streptophyta > Pinopsida > Cupressales > Cupressaceae > Cunninghamia > Cunninghamia lanceolata. Next base: position 2,408,267 of record BSBN01000743.1, read on the forward strand.
GGCAAACTTTTGCAAAAAGGGAAAAAATGCAAAACAAAACATAACGTGAGCGCATTATAACGTGCTCGCGTTATATTTTGCTTTGGGAATCACAAAGCTTAGGCTTGGGATTTGCTTTGGATTTCCAAGCCAAAGGCTTGGAGTGCCTTCCCAACATCCAAAGACATGTTTTTGCATGTTCCACATGATTTCATATAATTTCGTTCGTGCTAACCCTCAGATTTGCATGTGTTTCATGGTCAAACAAATCAAACACCTGGGTAATGTTAGGCTTTCTCTTAGCTATTTAACGATGTAATTTTTTTCATATTTTGATGATGTTAAGTCTTTCATCTTTAATTTCTTTTGTTTGTGTGTCCATTTTTGGGCAAAAACCAGTGTTTGGTCTTTTTTTCTGTTCGTTGAAATTTCAAAAAAATTACATTTTTAGAAACTAGACTCCATTCTACACATTAAAAAAAATTGATTTTCAATTAGTTTTCAAAATTTATAGGGGTAGCACGGCCAAAATTCTATTTTTCAGGATGTGTCCACTTTGAAAATTAGTAAAAAATCAAATATTCATTAAAAAATTATCAGAAAAATCAGGCATAAACTACATGTTGTTAGCTAATTTCTCACTGAAGTGATTTTAAAAATACCAAAAAAAAGTTAAACTTTTGAGGGAGCCACAAAACATGCTATGTTATGTTTTTTTGATAGAAACAACACCAATTTCTGTGGCTCCCTCTTTTGAACCCCTTAATCTATACCATTTTCAAAAAAAATTAGTAGTTTAGAAAGTAGACTCGGATCACTACGAACATTGTTTTTGTTGCATCTTAAAATTTTGAGTGTAACTATGCTCAATTTCTCATCCAAGGCCAACATTTCCTGATTACAAAAAAAAGAAAAAAAAAAGTGGCCACTTAAGACCCCTTTTTGGCCCCCCATCTTCCTGCACTTACCCTAACATAGAATATTCTAGTCAATGACAACTTTGATTCCAATAACTTTGATACATAATAACCAATAATAATCATTCTGACTGAAAGACATAAGAGTCATCAAAATATCAACATAAAATATGGCCAAGGACCATTGCTATAAAATATATGAGTATCCTTACTCTATAAGATATCCACGTCAATTTAACTACATTGTATGCATGTACCTATAAATTTATATAAACTTATATACATTTACATGTATATGTATAAATGCATAAAATAAATACTTTTTTTACTATTATTGACATCAAACAAGAATCTCAGTCATTTACAAACATTCATAGAAAGTATCAGATCATAAATCAGTGCCCAAAAGATCTCACAGATTGATTCCCATTCCAAGATGATTTTTAAAAAAATCAAAATGATCTAAAAGGTGATTTAAGACTTTATCAAGTCGATTCTCCATTGATATCGACCTCCACACAGACCAAATGGTCATGGTTTAATAGAAGATAAACATGTTTAGCTAAAACACTACTGGAACAATCTTTAGAACCCTATGGGTTTTAAAAACAATGGTGTGTTAATAATAACCATCACCAGAGGATTTAAGCACCAACAAGCCCTTAAGGGTGCTCTTGTTTTTGTCCACATACTTGTACATACATTAGTATGAGCTTACATACCTATGTATGTACAGGTATGTAAACGCTTACAACAATTTAGAATTAAAAGAGGCTGACAGAGATTTCCCTCTGTTTATACTATTAACACTAGATACTAGTTTCAATATCTAGCTTCTTAATGGTTTAAACCAAAGCATTCTACTTGATTTCAATAGAACCCTATATCTTTCACCAAGTAAAATAAGCTTCAATGATTTATCTAAACCCTTCACATGGTTTCTTTTGTAAACTACCTGAGTGAAGTGAAAGAAGAATAATAGACTGAACGATCTCTTAAATTCTGGCTTAAAAATCCTTTTGAACAAACAAAAACCCCATAGCTAGGAAGGAACAATCTTTATACCTTGCCTTCAGATTGTTATATGAACAACATGAATGAAAACACATATTTTCACTGAATAAATTAATCCTTCAAAATACATTCTATAGTTTTCGTATTGCAATAAGAAGTTTCCCTCTATTTTATTTTTGTAAACAAAGGAAGTTTCCATAAACTTGCATAAAACTTATAGAGAAGGCATACCATTTAAGCAGATAAAAACCAAACAAAATGCAGAGTTTAGAAGCCACAAAGCATCGAACTAGTCCACCAAAAAATCCCTTTCTCCTCTGCTCCCAAAATCTCCTCAAGTTCTCAATACCCAAAAAGGAACTCCCCAAATTAATGCCATACTCTCTCTTAACCCTTGAATTTTCCCCAAAAACTAGGCATCAAAAGAGCAAAATCAAATCATGTAAACAAAAACATTTTGAGTCTCACTCCAATTGGAGTTATGAACATTTACTCCCCTATACCATAAGCAGTGGTTGGGGTTGCCACCAGCAACGCATGAGCTGCCACTCTTAAGAGCTTTTAAATGCAACTCCACTTCATGGATTTAATTCTTTAAATTGCCATGCAATTACCAATAATCAAGAATTATATTCTATCAAAAGAATATTTTTATTATTATTATTAACAGTGATAATATTAATAATAGATATTATTAATATTAGCAATGTTAATATTAATAATATTCTAAATAACAGAAACATACATTCATAGATGATACTAACGTTCATTATTATTATGCAATAATAATAAACGTTATTATCAACATTTATTGATTAATAATAAAGTCTCTATTAAAAACTTCCAATGTTAATAGCGATGGTATTATTATCAAAATCGATAGTTCTAACAAATAATACATTTGACCAATCAGTATATATCCATGAAACTACCATTTGCAACCATAAAAACATTTCACTCACATGGTAACATATAAAGATAGATCAATCTAACATGATAAAACTTTTACTATCATTCAAAATAACTTGTAAACTACATTCAGTGTGAGTGTGTGTAATTCTCATAGGATCATGGTTTCACAAGAATCTCATCCTGATTTGCATTTCTCTCCTTGGTGATACTCTCCCTTAATCTCGGGAGGGTACACTGTACTCCTACATTCACCTCACAGTAGACAAAATGTTAGTCCAAATCTTGTTTATCTAAAATAGGATAATCATAATAATCATTAAAATAAAATCTCATAACAAATCATTATTCAAGTATCACATTTTTATTAACATTACAAAATGCATTCTCATGTTTGCTGAACATGGCATCACTGAATATATATATATATATATATATATATATATATATATATATTCAAATTCTAATCATGATAAACATAAATAAATCATTTCCTTTGGCGGTCTTGTTTCGTAAAATAGTAACATATCAAAATAAAAGCATGTTATTATTGTTCATAAATTAGGGTGTGACACCTATAGAACTTGGGTTTGAACCACAATGTTCTAGGTTTTCATAGAATATGCAACAATAATCATTCCAAGGGCAATAAAATTTTGGACTAAGTGTTGTGACCAAATCACACCATTGCCCCATCGCTGATGTGGACCCTTCTTTAAATTTTGGCTAGATCAAGTTTTGGTTTGGGCGCAGCTTCTTAAAGTCTCTGTCCCAGGTGGACATTCAATAACAGTTTGCAATTCTTCTAAAGCATCGTGTGTAAGGATACGTGGATTGTTTGCCAGGGTGAAGCTTCCTAGCAGTCCCCATTCTTTCTCTGACTCGGCATAAGTTTCCATACCCATATTGGAGGTGCATTTTTGCTATCCGCTAGGTGATTGTTTGGGCAGAGTTTCAAGGAGTCAAGTTTTGAAATGCATGAGCCGTCCAAATGTCTGCCCGCGTTATTCCACAAAGTATTCAAGGGACCGCTTCAAATCTTGTGTTCATAGTCCACTTGAGTGGACTTTTGTTGATCCACTGCAATCTTTCAATTTTGGCATCCATGTTGGATCTAGATGTCCACTTAGGTAGACATTTTAATGTTCTTTGCAAATCTTTTCAATTTCATAACATCGTCATAGGGTCCGCTCAAGAAATCAAGAGCTCAGAGGCTATTTCAAATACAAAGTATGCAGAGATCATTTAATCATCCGCTCATCTAAAATGGGCACTTGCTATATTATGTTCACATCACTTTTTTAATGCATGATCGTGTCTAGAGTCAGCTTGGGTGGATACTTTCAGTGCATAAGGATAAATTTGAACATGACACAACACTACGTATTATCCGTTCAAGTCTGTCCAAGTGGACTTTGTTAACCCAAAAGCACTGTTTGTATTATGCCTTGGCAATCGTAATGTCTGTTTAGGCAGATTTCCATGATTCATTTACAATGCGTATACTCATAACACATTGTGCAGCAAACATTTGAGTTTCTCTTGCAATTTGTATGATATGCATGTCGAAGTGAAGAGTCCGTCAAGTATGCTAAGAGATGGCAGGAATGCCTGAAGATAAACATTATCCACACACGATCAGCCCTCTCATTTCTCTCGACAGTTATGATTCCTAACAAAGTCATTCAAAGCATACGAGGCAGAAGGATTCACTCTGTCTAAAAATAACATTGTCTAAGAATAGCGCCTTATGTATATGCTATCTGAAGCATCTTTTAAATGCATCGGTGATTTTGCACAAGTTCGTATTCATAATGCTAAGTGAGGAGGCTATTATTAGAGGAGAATGATGATGCATCTACTAATTATAAATAACATCGCTCAAATATATGGCAGCATTATAGAATCATTCAACAAAACTTGAGCTTGCAATGTTCGTAGAGGAAACAAGATATTCGAAACAATGATTTAAAGCTGTAGGTTTTTTCTTGGTGCCATTTTGATGTTGGCTCACTGCAATAAGAAATTTCACATGTCTATATTAGAGCATGATCGATTTTGGCTGAGGATTCAGGCAGCATTTAGAAACATTTGGTGCTTCGACATCATCGATAATTCTGGACACGAGCTTGTGATTGTAGAAATTGAATAAGTTTGCCTAGGTAGTGGATTGAGTTGTTTAAATATCAGTGGATGTAATTATAAAATTAATGATGCAGGTATTTGAAGAACTTTTGTTTATTTTAGTTTTGCATTCCTTCGAGCAGAACAAGGTGTTTTTAAATGGCATATTTTAAATCCCGCATGTGTTAGATGATGAGATTTTATCTTTCTGCACCTTTTTAAGCATTATTTCAATATGTTGATTCATGATATTTATGTAGGTAAGCGATGAGCGTGAAAGATAGACAGGCACTGATGAGGAGCGATATGAAGGGAAGTTGTTCGAGTTCATGAAGAAGACTTCATATTAAGGAGAACTATTGATGAGAATCCATGAAGGAGAATGGTGAGGGCTTGCACAGGAGAAGTTCAATGCATGAAGGAGTCTTGTTCAAGAACATTCGAGGGAGAAGACATCATCGCCACATGGAGGAATGCCTACATCAAGATCACTATTTGCACGAGAACAAGAGAAATGAGTTAGAACACCAAGAAATCATCATAATTCCATGAGTTACATCAAGACAACAAGAACAAATTCAACAAAATTCCCAAGTTTTCAAGTTCGAAGCTGCCAAGTTCCAGAGGTGAAAATTCAAAGATTCGAAGACTACTCCAAAAGATGACAAAATTTGGGAAAATATTCCAAGCAATATGAACACAAAGAAAATCAAACCAGTTTTCTCGATGTCAAGGTGGCATGTGCACAGCATTGATCCAATCACAGTTTGCCACATCGTCCATCTGCATTCAATGTTCTAAAGATAGTAAATTTTTGTAACAGACTGCCTTGTCAAAATCTTGGCCATTGATTATCAAATCAATCCTGGCCATTCATGTAATTTTGGAGCCTATAAAAGGGCCCATTTCTCTCATTTGTAAGGAGGATTATTAGGAGGGAGAACAAAAATCAAGTAGTAGGAGTAGATGCTGTATAAGTAGATTAGAGGAGACTCTTCAAAGTCATGGAAGAGATATATGAAATTGTTGTAAAAAATACATTTCCAAAATCAATACAAGCTCATTGTTGGTTCTCATGATGATTTGTGTGGTGATGGAATGTTAGCATGGTTTCAAATTCTCAAATATGATGGAGAAATGTTTCCAAGTAGCTTAGAAATAGATTAGAAGTGCATTGATGTAATGTTTATATGTGGAGATAATTGATGAATTCCTTGGATAGTTCATACTTTTTATAATTTGTCGCTGATAAGTCATTTTGCAAAGTTAGCCTGAACCACATTTGTTTTAGTTCAGTTGTGGATGCTCATTCAAGTTGCGCTAGGAGTGGGTGTTTGGATGAAAGTTTACAACATGAAAATCCTTGAGTTTCCTTAGAAGATTGTACCAACTTCGTGTAGTTGTTGGTTCTCATGGCAAAACAGAGTTTGGTTTCATTGGGAGTTTGTCTATCTCGACATGTTTCATTATCTCTTTGTCCTTAGAGTAGATTTCCTAAACCCTTGTCCTTTTGTATTTTCTTTTCATATTTGGTTTGTAGAGTTCCACTTCACAAGGAGAATAACATATTTGATTGGAATAAGGAGTATATTCAACGTAAGTCCCTTTGTGATTACTAGCATTATCACATCAACTACTGAGTCTATCCATTACAAGTCAAGACCTGACACATCATAAACCTTGGAGTTGTCTCATTGGATCACTTTGTTTAGCCTTTGAGAGACTTTGTTCAAGAGAGGATAGAATACCTCGGTATTTTGTTCTGAGTTTGCATGTGCATAAAAAACACATCAATGGAATTGGCGCTAGAAGGAGGGCGAACAACAGATTGCTCCATTTGTTCCAAGCATACAAAATATATTCTGGTGTTTTATCATTCATGGCTCTGTCATACTACTTAATAGAATTCAGCAAGGAGGAGGCCAGAACGAAGTACATACATCTCAACTCAGGATAAAAGGGCATGAACAAGGAATTACATTGCTTCTTTCACTCTGAGCATGCAAATGAACTCCAGATTATGGAATGGGAACAAAAGTGAACTTTCAAAGCTAGATTTAAGATTTGCTAGATCTCTCTTATGCCAGAAAATACAAAAAAAAGTATAAAACTTCAAAAATAAAATATAAAAAGTAAAAAAATTGAAAAATACCAAAAACGAGGATGGATTTCTCACCACATGTGAAGTAGTTTCATGGTAGTGGACAGCAATATGATCATCCTCAAGGTGATATTCTTTAGCTTTGGTGGACTTTGAATGCACAACTCTATCCTAGGAGTTTGGACTACTTTGCATCAAGGAAGGAATGTAGAATTCATGACACCAATGGACATGAGGAGCTATATTGCCTAACGTTCTTATCAAGGATGGAATTAGTAGTGTAGGGAAAATTTTATTTCTCATAGGTACATGAGCTGATTGTTTCTACAAAGGTGGTCCTCGATGCCTTATTTGATGAAAGAGAGTTCTTCACAAGTTTTAAGGAAATGATCAAGAAGAGACTAAGTATTGAGAAGGACCTTCCCGCAGAAGAAATGTTGATTCCATGTGGTTGGTGCAAGATTCACAACACCACTCATTTAGAACTCATGTGTTCATCTTGTCAGGAAGCTATTCATCAAGTGAAGGAAGAATTAAGGTTGGAAGAAGAATCCAAAGTGCAATTGAGATTAGATGACTTATGGAGCAAATGTCTTCAAGAAAGTAATTCACCACCCAAAGGAGAAGATGTTCCCATGCTATTTACTAATTAAGATAGCACAAGTGAACTTCATAATCAAGTGGAAGGTCCGTTTGCATACCTTCTTCCAAGTAAGAATGAACCTCCTACTAAAAAAGTTGAAAAAGGAATAGAAGATGTTCGAATAAAGATAAGTGTTGAACAAGATATTGATTCCTTCATCAAAGAAGAAAGTGAATCGAGTTCATTGCAAGAAGAAGAATTCCTTGCTACATATTCATCCATGTTTCTATAAAAGATCATTGAGAAGGAATTGCAAGAAGTATTAAGAAGCCTTGAAAAGGGAAGTGATCAAGAAGATGTGTTGCAAACCATCATCCACAAGCTCGACAATCAAGTGCAATCCGAAGGGGTGCTCAACGCTCTCATAGATGAAGTACAATCAAAGCTATGCCAAAATGAACAAGTTGAAAAAATGGAGGCCAAATATACAAAGCAATTCAAATTGATGTTGGATCTGTTGCTGAAAATCTACGATGAATTAACAGGTGAAATGTTCCATGCTTCTAAATTTCCATTATTTTCACCTTTTTATTTTGATATGCCCACTATTGATTATAATGTTGATTTGCATGTTGCGGATGCAAGTGGGATGATTCATCACCAACTTCGACCTCCTGATGCATTGATAAGCGACGAACGAGAATTGCTACTTGAGGGTGAAGACCACCAGGTTGTATCTTTCCCTGCTCCTAGTGATGAAGATTACGAATTTGAAGATCATGAATTTACAAATTATGAATTTGAAGAATATGATTTTGACTATGGAAATTTAGGAAAGACAACCTGCATTTGGATAAATCATGGTCCTAATGAATTGCCACAGCTTATAATTTTGTGCAATTTTTTTTGTGAATTCAATGATAGTGTTGTGAGAGAATTTTTCTCTGAATTCAAGGACAAATTTGCTAAAATCCAAACCATCACATGTTCCTTATTACTACTTTTCATTTTGAGAAATCATTTGAGGTCTTGTATATATTTCGGTGTTTTAAGTTTTGTTCGCTCTTTGTACATAGTTGCTTAGAGTAGGTTTTCTTTTCTGTTTCTTTAGAGTAGTCTACTGTGTTTAGTTAGTCTTTTTCTTTGTTTGCTTTCTGTAGTTTAGGTTGTTGCTTTAGTTTAGGTTTGCTTTCGTGGGTTTCCCATTGGTGAAATAAGCGATGTTATCCTTTAAGCACATTTAGCCTGATTCTTATCAAATGTCTAGTTCATTTCTTTTATAAATGTTCATGAAATTCTTTAGAATCTGAGGATGATTTTCTTTAGCTTTATCAACTAGCTAAGATTTGTACTTGACTCAGAAAGGAATCCTATATTGTGTCTTGACACTGACATTTTGTAATTATCATGTTTAAAATGCCAAATCTTAATCTATTTATTAACCTCTTAGTTTTCCTTTGAGAAACTTGTGTCAGATGGATGGATTCATTGTGGACTCCATTGTTAGTGTTTGAATAGCATGTTTCTTGTTCATGGAAGATAAATTGATTGTTTAGAAAGACTTGAATTGTTTTGAGATTTTATATCTTTTCATGCTTTAAAAATCTAGAGGTACCTAAGTGAATCTTTGTGATCTCGCATTAAGTGAAAAATCTAAAGGTCCACCTTTGCCACCATTGGAATTCCACACCCAGCTAGCTAAGTTATCACGGGTAGTGGTACTGCATTGTACTCTGCCAAAATATAAGCTTGTTGAAAATCAAAAGAAAAAAAGAGAAATGAAAAGAAAATCACAAATCACACACTATAACTCAATTAGATGGACAATCGAGTAATCTTTACTGAGGCTATGGATGCCTGACCAGAAGTAGGGCTCTGCTCGAGTGGAATTACGAGACAAACCCGTCGGGGCTATAGATGCTCGTTGGTAGCAGGGCCATGTCTAGGTAGTTCATGAGGAGTGTACTAATCACATAGCTTAATGCGGAGGAACTGAGGTGATCTTAGTTGCTGATGGATGGGAATGAACTCACAATGCACACACTTGGATTTTTGAGATATGAATGGTTGTGGCAAGCTTTTGATTTTGACTCTTTGATCAAGTATTCATGTCTATTTGGCCTAATATGTGGGTGTACGCAGGAATTTTGAAGTTGTGATTCTTGTATATCTTTGGAACACTCAAGATTTTATATTAATCACTGTTTTGGAAATGTTTAACTATGAAGTGTCTCAATCCAATCTAGGATTCTTCTTCCCTTTTGAGTGTTTCCTAACTAATTGATGACTTTAAAGGTATTGTCTGACGTTTTTGGGTTTGGATTGGGTTTTTATTTTTGAAATGTTTAGGAACATTTATTTGAATTGGCGCTAGATGTTGTGACCAAATCACACCATTGCCCCATCGCTGATGGGGACCCTTCTTTAAATTTTGGCTAGATCAAGTTTTGGTTTGGGCACAGCTTCTTAAAGTCTCTGTCCCAGGTGGACATTCAATAACAGTTTGCAATTCTTCTAAAGCATCGTGTGCAAGGATACATGGATTGTTCACCAGGGTGAAGCTACCCGATGATCCCCATTCTTTCTCTGACTCGGCATAAGTTTCCATACCTGTATTAGAGGTACATTTTTGCTACCTACTAGGTGATTGTTTGGGCAGAGTTTCAAGGAGTCGAGTTTTGAAATGCATGAGATGTCCAAATGTCTGCCCGCATTATTCCACAAAGTATTCAAGGGACCGCTTCTAATCTTGTGTTCATAGTCCGCTCGAGCGGACTTTTGTTGATCTGCTGCAATGTTTTGATTTTGGCATCCACGTTGGATCTAAATGTCCACTTAGGTGGACATTTTAGTGTTCTTTGCAAAACTTTTCAATTTCATAACATCGTCATAGGGTCCGCTTAGGGAATCAAGAGCTCAGAGGCTATTTCAAATATAAAGTATGTAGAGATCATTTAATCATCCGCTTGTCTAAAATGGGCACTTGTTATATCATGTTCACATCACTTTTTTAATCCGTGATCGTATCTAGAGTCCGCTTGGGCAGACACTTTCAGTGCATATGGATAAATTCAAACATGACACAACACTACGTATTATCTACTCAAGTCCATCCAAGTAGACTTTGTTAATCCAAAAGAACTATTTATATTATGTCTTAGCGGTCATAATGTCCGTTTAGGCGGATTTCCATGATTCATTTATAATACGCATACTCATAACACATTGTACGGCGGACATTTGAGTTTCTCTTGCAATTTGTATGATATGCACATCGAAGTGAAGAGTCTGCTAGGTATGCTGAGAGATGGTAGGAATGCCTAAAGATAGACATTGTCCACACGCGATCACCCCTCTCATTTCTCTCAACAGTTATGATTCCTGACAAAGTCATTCAAGGCATACGAGGCAAAAGGATTCACTCTGTCAAAAAATAACATTTACTAAGAATAGCGCCTTATGTATATGCTATCTGAAGCATCTTTTAAATGCATCGGTGGTTTTGCACATGTTCATGTTCATAATGCTGAGTGAGGAGGCTATTATTAGAGGAGAATGATGATGCATCTGCTAATTATAAATAACATCGCTCAAATATATGGCAGCACCATAGAATCATTCAGCAAAACTTGATCTTGCAATGTTCGTAGAGGAAACAAGATATTCGAAACAGTGATTTAAAGCTGCAGGTTTTTTCTTGGTGCCATTTTGATGTTGGCTCACCGCAGTAAGAAATTTCACGTGTCTATATTAGAGCATGATCAATTTTGGCTCAGGATTCAGGTAGCGTTTAGAACATTTAGTGCTTCGACATCATCAACAATTTTGGACACAAGCTTGTGACCGTAGAAATTGAATAAGTTTGCCTAGGTAGTGGATTGAGTTGTTTAAATATCAGTGGATGTAATTATAAAATTGATGCTATGGGTATTTGAATAACTTTTATTTATTTTAGTTTTGCATTCCTTCGAGCAGAACAAGGTGTTTTTAAATGGCATATTTTAAATCCCACATGTGTTAGATGATGAGATTTTATCTTTCTACACCTTTTTAAGCATTATTTTGATATGTTGATTCATGATATTTATGTAGGTAAGCAATGAGCGCAAAAGACAGACAGGCACTGATGAGGAGCGATATGAAGGGAAGTTGTTCGAGTTCATGAAGAAGACTTCATATTAAGGAGAACTAGTGATGAGAATCTGTGAAGTAGAATGGTGAGGACTTGCACAGGAGAAGTTCAATGCATGGAGGAGTCTTGTTCAAGAACATTCAAGGGAGAAGACATCATCACCACATAGAGGAATGCCTACGTCAAGATCACCATTTTCACGAGAACAAGAGAAATAAGTCAGAACACCAAGAAATCATCATAATTCCATGAGTTACATCAAGACAACAAGAAGAAATTTGACAAAATTCCAAAGTTTTCAAGTTCGAAGTAGCCAAGTTCCAGAGGTGAAAATTTGAAGATTCGAAGACTACTCCAAAAGATGACAAAATTTGGGAAAATATTCTGAGCAATATGAACACAAAGAAAATCAAACCAGTTTGCTCGATGTCGAGGTGGCATGTGCACAACATTGATCCAATCACAGTTTGCCATGTCATCCATCTACATTCAATGTTCTAAAGATAGTAAATTTCTGTAACACACTGCCTTGTTGTCAAAATCTTGGCCATTGATTCTCAAATCAATCTTGGCCATTCATGTAATTTTGGAGCCTATAAAAGGGCCCATTTCTCTCATTTGTAAGGAGGATTATTAGAAGGAGGGAGAATAGGAATCAAGTAGTAGGAGTAGATGTTGTAGAAGTAGATTAGAGGAGACTCTTTGAAGTTATGGAAGAGGTATATGAAATTGTTGTAAAAAATACATTTCCAAAATCAATACAAGCTCATTGTTGGTTCTCATGATGATTTGTGTGGTGATGGAATGTTAGCATGGTTTCAAATTCTTGAATATGATGGAGAAATGTTTCCAAGTAGCTCAGAAATAGATTAGAAGTGCATTGATGTAATGTTTATATGTGGAGATAATTGATGAATTCCTTGGATGGTTCATACTTTTTATGATTTGTCACTGATAAGTCATTTTGCAAAGTTAGCCTGAACCACATTTGTTTTAGTTCAGTTGTGGATGCTAGTTCAAGTTGTGCCAGCAGTGGGTGTTTGGATGAAAGTTTAAACAACATGAAAATCATTGAGTTTCCTTAGAAGATTGTACTGACTTTGTGTAGTTGTTGGTTCTCATGGCGAAACGGAGTTTGGTTTCATTGGGAGTTTGTCTATCTCGACATGTTTCATTATCTCTTTGTCCTTAGAGTAGATTTCCTAAACCCTTGTCCTTTTGTATTTTCTTTTCATAGTTGGTTTGTAGAGTTCCACTTCACGAGAGGGAGAATAACATATTTGATTGGAATAAGGAGTATATTCAACGTAAGTCCCTTTGTGATTACTAGCATTATCACATCAACTACTGAGTCTATCCATTACAAGTCAAGACCTGACATATCATGAACCTTGGAGTTGTCTCATTGGATCATTTTATTTAGCCTTTGAGAGACTTTGTTCAAGAGAGGATAGAATACCTCAGTATTTTATTCTGAGTTTGCATGTGGATAAAAAACACATCAACACTAAGGAAAATCAACTTTGCACATCAGGTAAGTGCAAGAAGATGGGGGGCCAAAGAGGGGTCTTAAGTGGCCACTTTTTTTCTGAAATCAAAAAATGTTGGGCTTGGATGAGAAATTGAGCATAGTTACACTCAAAATTTGGAGATGCAACCAAAACAATGTTCGTAGTGCTCCGAGTCTACTTTCTAAACTACTATTTGTTTTAAATGGCATAGATTAAGGGGTTCAAAAGAGGGAGCCACAAAAATTGGTGTTGTTTCTGTCAAAAAAACATAACATAGCATGTTTTGTGGCTCCCTCAAAAGGTCAACTTTTTTTTGGTATTTTTAAAATCGCTTTAGTGAGAAATTAGCTAATAGCATGTAGTTTATGCCCAATTTTTCTAATAATTTTTTGATGAATATTTGATTTTTTACTAATTTTCAAAGTGGACACATCGTAAAAATAGAATTTTGGCCGTTCTACCCCTATTAATTTTGAAAACTAATTGAAAATCATTTTTTTCTTTTTTTAATATTTGTAGAATGAAGTCTAGTTTCTAAATATATAATTTTTTTGAAATTCAATGAATAGTTAATTTACAATAAAAAAAGACCAAATAGTGGTTTTTGCCCAAAAATGGACACACAAACAAAAGAAATTAAAGATGAAAGGCTTAACATTGTTAAAATGTGAAAAAAATCACATCGTCAAATAGCTAAGAGAAAGTCTAACATTACCTAGGTGTTTGATTTGTTCGACCTTGAAACACGTGCAAATCTGAGGGTTAGCACGAACGAAATTATGTCAAATTTTGAAGAATATGGAAAAACATGTCTGTGGATGTTGAAAAGGCATGCCAAGCCTTTGGGTTGGAAATCTAAAGCAAATCCCAAGCCCAAGGCTTGGGATTCCCAAAGCAAAACATAACACGAGCACGTTATAATGCACTCACGTTAGTTTTTGCTTTGCATTTTCCTTTTCCGCAAACGTTTGTGTTGTTTGTCATGTTTGAAATAACGCGAGCGCATTATAATGTGAGCGTGTTATAACGCGCTTGCGTTATGTTCCCCTTAAATTTTTTTACGTTCAAGGCTATTAATCATGTATGTATGTATGTATGCCTATATGTATGTATGTATCTATGTATGCCTATATGTATGTATGTATGCCTATATGTATGTATGTATGTATCTATGTATGCCTATATGTATGTATGTATAGTGTCGAGGGTAGAGGAGGGTAGAGATGGGAGTGAGCCAGATAGGGGAGGAGAGAGGTGGATAAGGATTGAGTGATTAAGGTTTAAAGTTGAGGGTTGAGCGTTTAGGGATAGGATTTAGAGTTTAGGGATAAGGGATTAGAGTTTAGGACCTTGAGGGATTAGGGTTTAGGGTTGAGGCTTTAGGGATAGCGTTTAGGGTTAAGGGTCGAGGGATTAGGGTTAAGGTAGAGTGTTGAGGGTAGAGGGATTAGGGATAGGGTTTAGGGTTGAAAGTTTAGGGTTGAGGGATTAGGGTTTAAGGTATAGTTTAGTAGTTCTTGTGGATAGAGACAGTAAACAATGGGAGATTATTTGCCTGTTTCATAACAATATACCTCCCCTAAGTGCAGGGTGGACAGAAAGAAACATAGATGTACCCCAATGCAAAGCTTTTCTCATAATGATCATCCTTATGATTTCAACTGTTAATTACTCACTGTGGATGTACCATACGCAAAGCTTTTCTCATAGTGTGTACACCTATTGGCATAATGAACCCCAGATGAGCCAGAAAAACATGCCATATAACATTACTAACATTAAAAAAGTTCATAGCCATTTTTCTGACGTATTCTTACAACTCAAATATCTTTAAGAGAAGAGTGTCAAAAATGATGGGTTTAACAACCTAACATAACGCAAAGTAGTTTTGTTAGGTTTAGGGATAGGGTTTAGGGTTTAGGGTTGAGGGATTAGGGTTTAGGGTTAAGGGATTATGGTTTAAGGTATAGTGTTGAGGGTTGAGGGTTTAGGGTTGAGGGATTAAGGTTTAGGGTTAACGGATTAGGGTTTAGGGTTGACGGATTAGGGTTTAATGTTGAGAGTTGAGGGTTGAGGGTTTAGGGATAGGGTTGACGGTCAAGGGATTAGGGTTAAAGTAGAGTGTTGAGGGTAGAGGGATTAGGGATAGAGTTTAGGGTTAAAGGTTTAACGATTGAGGGTTGAGGCTTTAGGGTTGAGGGTTAAGGGATTGGGGTTTAAAATATAGTGTTGAGCATCGAGGGTTTATGGGTAGGTTTTAGGGTTTAATTTTTAAGGGTTAAGGGTTGAGGGGTAGGGTATAGGGTTTAGGGATAAGGGATTAGGGTTTAAGGTATAGTGTCCAGGGTTGAGGGTTTAGGAATAGGGATAGCATTTAGGGTTTAGGGATGAGGGATTAAGGTTGAGGGTTGAGGGATTAGGGTTTAAGGTATAGTGTCAAGGGTTGAGGATTTATTGATAGTGTTTAGGGTTGATGGTTGAGGGATTAGGTTTTAGGGTTGATGGATTAGGGTTTAAGGTATAGTGTTGAGGGTTGAGGGTTTAGGGATAGGGTTTAGGGTTGATGGATTAGGGTTTAGGGTTGACAGATTAACGTTTAATGTCGAGGTTAGGGTTAGAGTGTCGAGGGTAGAGGGATTAGGGATTAGGGATAGGGTTTAGGGTTGAAGGTTTAAGGATTAAGGGTTGACGCTTTAGAGATGAGAGTTTAAGGCTTAAGATATAGTGTCAAGTGTTGAGGGTGTAGGGATAGGGTTTAAGTTTTAAGCGTTAAGGGTTGAGGGATAGGGATTAGGGTTTAAGGTATAGTGTTGAGGGTTGATGGTTTAGGGATAAGGTTTAGGTTTGAGGGATTAGGGTTTAGGGTTGATGAATTAGGGTTTAATGTTGAGGGTTGAGGGTTGAGGGTTGAGGGATAGGGTTAATGGTTAAGGGATTAGGGTTAATGGTTAAGGGATTAGGGTTAAATAAGAGTGTCGAGGGTAGAGGGATTAGGGATAGGGTTTAGGGTTAAAGGTTTAAGGATTTAGGGTTGAGGCTTTAGGGATGAGGGTTAAGGGATTAGGGTTTAAGATATAGTGTCGAGTGTCGAGCGTGTAGGGATAGGTTTTAGGGTTCAAGTTTTAAGGGTTAAGGGTCGATGGATCAAAGTTAAGGGTTGAGGGATTAGGGTTTGACGTTGAGGGTTGAGTACATTGAGGTTTGAGGGTTAAGGGTTTTGGGATAGGGTTGAGGGTTGAGGGATTAGGGTTAAAGTAGAGTGTCGAGGGTATAAGGATTAGGGATCGGGTTGGAGGGTTTAGGGATAAGGGCTTAGGGTTTAAGGTATAGTATCGAGCCCGTTGAGGGTCTAGGAATAGGGATAGTGTTTAGGGTTTAGGGATGAGGGATTAGAGTTGAGGGATGACGAATCAGGGTTGAGGGTTGAGGATTAGGGTTAGGGATAAGGTTTAGGGCTGAGGGTTGAGGGATTAGGGTTTAAGGTATAGTGTTGAGGGTTTAAGGATAGGGTTTAGGGTTGAGGGATTAGAGTGAAGGGTTGAGGGATTAGGATTTGACATTGAGGATTGAGGGTTGAGGGATTAGGGTTTAGGGATAAGGTTTAGGGTTGAGGGTTGAGGGATTAGGGTTTAAGGTATAGTGTTGAGGGTTTAGGGATAGGGTTTAGGGTTAAGGGATTAGAGTGAAGGGTTGAGAGATTAGGATTTGACATTGAGGGTTGAGGGTTGAGGCTTTAGGGTTTAGGGATAGGGTTGAGGGTCAAGGGATCAGAGTTAAGGATTGAGGGATTAGGGTTTGACATTGAGGGTTGAGTACATTGAAGTTCGAGGGTTCAGGGTTTCGGGATAGGGTTGAGGGTCGAGGGATTAGGGATAGGGTTGGAGGGTTTAGGGATAAGGGATTAGGGTTTAAGGTATAGTATCGAGCCTGTTGAGGGTTTAGGAATAAGGATAGCATTTAGGGTTTAGGGATGAGGGATTAGAGTTGAGGGATGACGGATTAGGGTTGAGGGTTGAGGGATTAGGGTTTAGGGATAAGGTTTACGGTTGAGGGTTGAGGGATTAGGGTTTAAGGTATAGTGTTGAGGGTTTAGAGATAGGGTTTAGGGTTGAGGGATTAGAGTAAAGGGTTGAGGGATTAGGATTTGACATTGAGGGTTGAGGGTTGAGGGATTAGAGTTAAGGGTTGAGGGATTAGGGTTTGACGTTGAGGGTTGAGTACATTGAAGTTCGAGGGTTAAGGGTTTCAGGATAGGGTTGAGGGTCAAGGGGTTAGGGTTAAAGTAGAGTGTCGAGGGTATAAGGATTAGGGATAGGGTTGGAGGGTTTAGGGATAAGGGATTAGGGTTTAAGGTATAGTATCGAGTCCGTTGAGGGTTTAGGAATAGGGATAGCATTTAGGGTATAGGGATGAGGGATTAGAGTTGAGGGATGATAGATTAGGGTTGAGGGTTGAGGGATTACGGTTTAAGGTATAGTGTTGAGGGTTTATGGATAGGGTTTAGGGTTGAGGGATTAGAGTGAAGGGTTGAGGGATTAGGATTTGACGTTGAGGGTTGAGGGTTGAGGCTTTAGGGTTTAGGGTTTAGGGATAGGGTTGAGGGTCGAGGGATCAGAGTTAAGGGTTGAGGGATTAGGGTTTGATGTTAAGGGTTGAGTACATTGAGGTTCAAGGGTTAAGGGTTTTAGGATAGGGTTAGGGTTGAGGGATTAGGGTTAAAGTAGAGTGTCGAGGGTATAAGGATTAGGGATAGGGTTGGAGGCTTTACGGATAAGGGATTAGGGTTTAAGGTTTAGTATCGAGCCTGTTGAGGGTTTAGGAATAGGGATAGCATTTAGGGTTTAGGGATGAGGGATTAGAGTTGAGGGATGACGGATTAGGGTTGAGGGTTGAGGGATTAGGGTTTAGGGTTGAGGGTTGAGGGATTAGGGTTTAAGGTATAGTGTTGAGGGTTTAGGGATAGGGTTTAGGGTTGAGGGATTAGAGTGTGAAGGTTTGAGGGATTAGGATTTGACGTTGAGGGTTGAGGGTTGAGGCTTTAGGGTTTAGGGATAGGGTTGAGGGTCGAGGGATCAGAGTTAAGGGTTGAGGGATTAGGGTTTGATGTTGAGGGTTGAGTACATTGAAGTTTGAGGGTTAAGGGTTTCGGGATAGGGTTGAGGGTTGAGGGATTAGGGTTAAAGTAGAGTGTCGAGGGTATAAGGATTAGGGATAGGGTTGGAGGATTTAGGGATAAGGGATTAGGGTTTAAGGTATAGTATCGAGCTTGTTGCGGGTTTAGGAATAGGGATATCATTTAGGGTTTAGGGAATTAGAGTTGAGGGACGACGGATTAGGGTTAAGGGTTGAGGGATTAGGGTTTAGGGATAAGGTTTAGGGTTGAGAGTTGAGGGATTAGGGTTTAAGGTATAGTATTGAGGGTTTAGGGATAGGGTTGAGGGTTGAGGGATTAGAGTGAAGGGTTGAGGGATTAAGATTTGACGTTAAGGGTTGAGGGTTGAGGATTTAGGGTTTAGGGTTTAGGGATAGGGTTTAGGGTCGAGGGATTAGAGTTAAGGGTTGAGGGATTAGGGTTTGACGTTGAGGGTTGAGTACATTGAGGTTCAAGGATTAAGGGTTTCGGGATAGGGTTGAGGGTTGAGGGATTAGGGTTAAAGTAGAGTGTCGAGGGTATAAGGATTAGGGATAGGGTTGGAGGGTTTAGGGATAAAGGATTAGGGTTTAAGGTATATTATCGAGCCCATTGAGGGTTTAGGAATAGGGATAGCATTTAGGGTTTAGGGATGAGGGATTAGAGTTGAGGGATGATGGATTAAGGTTGAGGGTTGAGGGATTAGGGTTTAGGGATAAGGTTTAGGGTTGAGGGTTGAGGGATTAAGGTTTAAGGTATAGTGTTGAGGGTTTAGGGATAGGTTTTAGAGTTGAGGGATTAGAGTGAAGGGTTGAGGGATTAGGATTTGACGTTGAGGGTTGAGGGTTGAGGCTTTAGGGTTTAGGGTTTAGGCATAGGGTTGAGGGTCAAGGGATCAGATCTAAGGGTTGAGGGATTAGGTTTTGACGTTGAAGGTTGAGGTTTGAGGGTCGAGGGTTTAGGGATAGGGTTGAGGGTCGAGGGATTAGGGTTAAGGTAGACAAGGAGCGACTAAGAGACATAGAGAGGGGAGAGGTAGAGAGGTGAGGGGGAGAGATAAGTGAGATATAGAACATGAGCTAATGAAACTAGAGGTGAGATATTGTAAAGGTGCTATCGAAGGTGAGATAGGTAAAATATTTATGGATCAATCTATAGAAGGACAAAATGCAAGCGTGTTATAATACGCTCGCGTTTTATCCTACTATAGCAATGGTAAAAAAATGTTGACCCTCGTGATCCACGCCCACATGCTCTATTTTCATACTGATTCTATGCATGCTCTGACAAAAAAGAAGTGCTTTCATGCTGTTGGGAAGTTCACATGCACATTTTACACATTCTACCACCTTTGCATGATCTTTCCACCACCTTTTCTGCTTTGCCAACTTGAGAAGGAGGAAATAACATAGTTTTCACACCAAGTTTGATATATATCTATTCAAGTTTCAATTTTTGTAGTGTTGCAATGTTAATTGTGATTCAATTTTAGGAATTTAATTTTATAGATTGGTTAATAGTATTGTTGTTAGTAATTATATTTGAGTGTTATTCAATTTAACATTGAAAAGGAAGCAAGTGGTGAAAAACTCAAATTGTTGAGGAGTTTGATGCAAGAAGAAAAAAACACTACATAATTGGGTACTCTCTCCATTCGAATCTTCATTTTTTAGGTATGTCAAGTCTTTACATGCATGTTCTTTACATTTTCCTTAATTCATGTTTTTTACATTTTTACATCATCATGTTATGCATTTTTCGTGTCCTGCTCCTGATGCGACCAAAATGATAGTTCCAACACGTCTGGATGGGTACGTTTAGGCTAAGCATTGTTCTATTTTTCACCCAAACATGTCGAAATAGTCTGAGCTACATTGTACCAACGATATCCCTGAAGAGTCCAAAGTGTAAAAAGGCAGCAATCTTTGACGAGATGTTACTAAAAAACTGTCACTTAGAAACATTCCATCTGAGGCAACACGATCACGTAGAGTGCCTCTACAATAACCTCTCTTGGTTTTTTATATCTCTAAGGCATTTGCCCGTGGTGAAAGGTTTTCTGCTACCCCAAAAATTATCAGAAGGAGGTAGTGTAAAGTTGCAAAGGGGTGTAAGTTTCGTCCTACTCCTGATGCGACCAAACTGACTGTTCCAACGCATTCGGATGGGTACATTTATGCTAGGCATGGTCCTTTTTTTCACCCAAACATGTCGAAATAGTCTGAGCTACATTGTACCAACGATATCCCTGAAGAGTCCAAAGTGTAAAAAGGCAGCAATCTTTGATAAGATGTTACTCAAAAACTGTGTCACTTAGAAACATTATGTCTGAGGTAACGCGATCACGTAGAGTGCCTCTACAATAACCTCTCTTAGTTTTTTATATCTCTAAGGTATTTGCCCATGGTGAAAGTTTTTCTGCTGCCCCAAAAATCGTCAAAAGGAGGTAGTGTAAAGTTGCAAAGGGGTGTAACTTTCGTTCCTCTCCTCGTGTGGCCAAACTAATCTTTGTATGATATCTTCAATATGATTACTTTGATAATGAACACTTGAGATGTATCTTGTTGATCTTGCCTTGTTCATTGTAAGTAGGATATGTATGATGCTTGTAGCTTCATTTGACTAACTCTGTTATACTTCTTTTCCTTCAATCTTCCTGCAATACAAACCAAGAAACACATCAATCCTTATGATAAACACTTTTTAGCACAAAGGAACATGCAATAATCTTATTTCAAATCTAGGCGCATATATAGGTGAAAAGAGGAGCAAAAGGCGCCTAAGTCCAATTTGACTTTGTATTGCTATTTCAAACATTTGAGGATGACTTATAATAATTCTTGCTTGCTAGGCACACTTGGAGGTTATACAAGTTGAAGAACTTGCCTAGACTTCCTTAATAATGTTGATCTCTCCTAAGGCACATTTTGATGATGATTGGGGTGTAAATTTGTGCCTTAACTCAGGTAAATACCTTCTTCAACTTCAAAGGGGTTCAAAGCATTGCTAATAAATCCTCAATACTCAAACACTCCAATGAACTGAAGCAACTTCTTCTTAGGTGCAAATGTAAGGGTACACAAGGGGAAAATGGCACCTAGATGACTTAGTGCATTTCTATGACTTCATTTACATGTTTAAATGTTTGAGAAACTCTCCTTTACTAAGCGCTTGTCCTCATGTCAATGTTAAGACTTATACCTCCTACGCGCTGAATTAGGTGATGTCATTAGATACAACTTACCCTTGGGCAACAATGTAGCTTTTTCAATCCATCACACTTGTAGGCGCTCAAATTTGAGGTCTTGGACTTGTTTCTTATTCCTAGGCACAATTGGATGATCTTCCTAGATCTAGGCACTCATGATGGTGGGAAATTACATGAAGGGGCGCCTAAGTCCAATTTGACTTTGTATTTGATATTTTATGACTCCAATTGACTATGAATGGCTCAATTTCTAAAGTGCTGATTCAATAATGTAATTTTAAGGTCTTTTCCTCCTAGGCGCCAATTAATGAGTTCACTAGATGCAATTTCTCCTTAGGCGCCAAAACTAGATAGTAGAGACAAGAGGAGGCGCCTAGCATCAATTTAGGCTCTATTTGATATTTGTAAGACCTTGAATGATTAAACATGCTTGAAGTAAGCCTTTCTCTCTTGGAACTTACTCAATGATATAGATTTGTGATACTTTATCTAAGGCACCAATCTAGATCTATATGGAGGTGAAAGAGCGCCCAACATCATGAAGCTTTAAATACTTGGCATTTTTTATGCTTTAAATAATTATGAAGGTCTTAGGATGACTTTTCCCCTTTAGGCACCTACTCTTAGATGTCCTTGGATGCAATTTCAATCTAGGTGCTCATGGAGGTATTGAATGACAAGCAAAGGTGCCTTAGCTTACTTAGCCCATTTCTTTGGATTTTGATGATCTTAACTCTTAAATGCCATCTAGTCTCATGCTCTTAAGCTATCCTTTTACAAGGTGCCATATTGAATGGATTTAAACTCTCTTGTTATGCTTAGGCACCAATTCAAGGTCATTCTAAATGCAAAGAGCGCCTAGAATCCATTTGACTTAGCTTTTAACATTTCAACAAGTTTAAGCAATGGGAGAGATCTCATTAAGGAGTCCACTCAAAGGATTGTTTCATGTCAACTCTTCCTAGGCGCCAATGTGTGATTAGATGACAAGGAAAGTGCACCTAAACTCCAAACATTCAATCAATCTTCATATACATACTTTTCTCCTTCAAGGTGCTCAAAGTGGTTAACTCATTCTTCAATTCCTTATTCTAGTTGGTTCTAAGACCTTTAGGCGCTATCATTCACCAATTCAAACCTTCAAACACTTTTCAGGTGCTCAAAGTGATGTCCATCACCAATCCACTCCTTAGGTGCTCAAATTTGATTGTAGAAGCAAGAAATTGCGCCTAAGGTTTATGTTGCTCAAGACCTCCTTTACAAGGTGCCTTAGATGATGAGCAAGGTGTGAAAATGTGCCTTGCTTGAATTTGGATTATTCCTTTATATTTTAAGGCTTTTAACACTTGTTTGCACCCTTGTATGACTACATCACCCTTAGGCGCTCATTTTGAGGTGTTATTCATCTACTATGTTGCCAAGGCGCCAAAATTAGTGATATGAAGCATGAAGGGCGCCTAAACTCATAATGTGTTTTCCTTGTCAAATTTTCAATGCTTAAGGTCATTTGTATCAATTCCATTCAAGGCGCCATAACTTGGGATGATCAAAGGTTTGTTTTCTTCTCTAGACGCACTTTGAGGTCTCAATCTTAGGCATTGATTTGAGTCTGCAAAGGTGGGAAAGCGCGCCTAACTCCCTAGAGCAATTTTGCGCCTAGAAGTGTAAGTCCCAGAGGATAAGGCATATTGAATATACTTTAAATATTTTTCAATATACCTTTCAGGATGTTTGAGATAGGTCTCAAATCCACCAGATTTAACATGTAGATTATAGAATTTGGAGGATCCACCAGATTTCAAACTTAGTCAATTTTTAGTGTTTTAGGATATCAAGCTACTAGACTTAGTCATTTTCAGGACCTCAAACATCAGGATCAGATCATCAGAGGACTGTAGGACTCAAAAACCACTAACTTCATCATGCAATAAACTAAAGACATCATCAAAACTCATGCAAAACATCAGAGCTCAAAAAAAGGGGGTCCCCATTCGCAATGGGGCGATGTGTGATTTGGTCACAACAGTATGACTTATGGAAGCCTATAGCCCCAATGTTATGTTGCATACTAAAATTAGGTAAGACTCAATGTAATCTCATAACCTCACCTTATATGCAAGAGGAATTACATTTAATAACCACAATGGTCATCAGGTGCTCATAAGCATATGATTTTGACTATCTTATTCAAAACAACAAACATACTATTTGCATCCCAATATAGTATAATAATAAGAAATTAAGAAATATTTTCAATTGACCAACTCATAAAGAATATGGATCAGCATACTCATTTGAATATTTTTAATTAAGCAACTCATAAAGAATATTAATATTTTTTGTTCAACATGATGATTCATTTTTTTTTTAAATACAACTTTTATCTTTTAGTTCCAAAATGAGGTTTAGGTGATACTTGAATAACAATAGCTAGCTTATTGGATCAACAAACATCCTATGTAATACAATTGGACTTTAAATATTTGAAGTAGCCATCTACAAATATCCATTCAAACGTGGATTTATAATGCAAGTATGGACGTCATCAATAAAAAAGATTTGTATTAACCAAATATCCATATAGGCATACATCAATATTTGTTGATATAAGTATAACATATATACAAAATAGCCATATAGGCTTAAAAGAATGCCATATAGGCATACAATGTCAACTATATACAAGACAAAATATATGTCCACAAATGCCATATAGGCATACAACAAAGGAACACAATAAAAAGTCTTTCCCCTCTAGCTGGTGAAGAGAATAGATCACGGGCAGCTTTTGATCTTCTAGGGGATGGAGACGTGCATGTGGGTGGTCTACTACGAACCCGAGGGCTGCTCCTCCTATTTAGTTCTTCTTGCATCTTTAGCTGTTACAATAAAAAGTATAGACATTAATATATAGAAATTACATGTTAAAAAAATGAAACATTTAACAAAATAATCACTTACCACTACCATATAATATGTCTCCTCACTTGCCTCAGTAGCAGGAATAGGTCGTGGTGATGTCATGGGGTAAGTGCAGGAAGATGGGGGGCCAAAAAGGGGTTTTAAGTGGCCACTTTTTTCTGAAATCAGGAAATACTGGCCTTGGATGAGAAATTGAGCATAGTTACACTCAAAATTTGGAGATGCAACCAAACAATGTTCGTAGTGCTCCGAGTCTACTTTCTAAACTACTATTTTGTTTTGAAAATGGCATAGATTAAGGGGTTCAAAAGAGGGAGCCACAGAAATTGGTGTTGTTTCTGTCAAAAAAACATAACATAGCATGTTTTGTGGCTCCCTCAAAAGGTCAACTTTTTTTTGGTATTTTTAAAATTGCTTCGGTGAGAAATTAGCTAATAGCATGTAGTTTATGCCCAATTTTTCTGATAATTTTTTGATGAATATTTAATTTTTTACTAATTTTTAAAGTAGACACATCCTAAAAAATAGAATTTTGGCCGTGCTACCCCTATAAATTTTGAAAACTAATTGAAAATTATTTTTTTATTTTTTTAATATTTGTAGAATGGAGTCTAGTTTCTAAATATGTAATTTTTTTGAAATTTGAATGAATAGTTATTTTACAATGAAAAAAAGACCAAACAGTGGTTTTTGCCTAAAAACGGACACACAAACAAAAGAAATTAAAGATGAAAGGCTTAACATTGTTAAAATGTGAAAAAAATTACATCATCAAATAGCTAAGAGAAAGCCTAACATTACCCATGTGTTCGATTTGTTCGACCTTGAAACACATGCAAATCTGAGGGTTAGCATGAACGAAATTATGTGAAATTTTGAAGAATATAGAAAAACATGTCTGTGACTGTTCATAAGGCACTCCAAGCCTTTGGGTTGGAAATCCAAAGCAAATCCCAAGCCCAAGGCTTTGGATTCCAAAAGCAAGAAATAACACGAGCGCGTTATAATGTGCTCGCGTTATGTTTTGCCTTGCATTTTTCTTTCCCGCAAGTCTGTTTTTGTCATGTTTGACATAACGCGAGCACGTTATAACGCGCTCGTGTTATGTCCCCCTCAAATTTTTTTACGTTCAAGGCTATTAATCATGAGGGTTAAGGGATAAGGGATAGAGTTGAAGGGTTTAGGGATAAGGGATTATCGTTTAAGGTATAGTATCGAGCTCGTTGAGGGTCTAGGAATAGGGATAGCGTTTAAGGTTTAGGGATGAGGGATGACAGATTACGGTTGAGGGTTTAGGGTTTAGGGATAGGGTTGAGGGTCGAGGGATCAGAGTTAAGGGTTGAGGGATTAGGGTTTGACATTGAGGGTTGAGGGTTGAGGTTCAAGGGTCAAGGGTTTAGGGATATGGTTTAAGGTCGAGGGATTAGGGTTAAAGTAGAGTGTGGAGGGTGTAAGGATTAGGGATAGGGTTGGAGGGTTTAGGGATTAGGGATTAGGGTTTAAGGTATAGTATCGAGTCTGTTGAGGGTTTAGGAATAGGGATAGCATTTAGGGTTTAGGGATGAGGGATTAGAGGTGAGGGATGATGGATTAGGGTTGAGGGTTGAGGGATTAGGGTTTAGGGATAAGGTTTAGGGTTGAGGGTTGAGGGATTAGGGTTTAAGGTATAGTGTTGAGGGTTGAGGGTTAAGGGTTTAGGATTAGGGTTTAGGGTTGATGGATTAGCATTTAATGTCGAGGTTAGGGTTAGAGTGTCGAGGGTAGAGGGATTAGGGATAGGGTTTAGGGTTGAAGGTTTAAGGATTGAGGGTTGAGGCTTTAGGGATGAGGGTTTAAGGATTAAGATATAGTGTCAAATGTTGAGGGTGTAGGGATAGGGTTTACGTTTTAAGGGTTAAGGGTTGAGGGATAGGGATTAGGGTTTAAGGTATAGTGTTGAGGGTCGAAGGATCAGAGTTAAGGGTTGAGGGATTAGGGTTTGACATTGAGGGTTGAGGGTTGAGGTTCAAGGGTCAAGGGTTTAGGGATAGGGTTGAGGGTCGAGGAATTAGGGTTAAAGTAGAGTGTGGAGGGTATAAGGATTAGGGATAGGGTTGGAGGGTTTAGGGATAAGGGATTAGGGTTTAAGGTATAGTATCGATTCTGTTGAGGGTGTAGGAATAGGGATAGCATTTAGGGTTTAGGGATGAGGGATTAGAGTTGAGGGATGACGGATTAGGGTTGAGGGTTGAGGGATTAGGGTTTAAGGATAAGGTTTAGGGTTGAGGGCTAAGGGATTAGGGTTTAAGGTATAGTGTTGAGGGTTTAGGGATTAGGATTTGACATTGAGGGTTGAGGGTTTAGGGTTTAGGGTTTAGGTTAGGGTTGAGAGATGAGGGATCAGAGTTAAGGGTTGAGGGAATAGGGTTTGACGTCGAGGGTTGAGGGTTGAGGTTCGAGGGTCAAGGGTTTAGGGATAGGGTTGAGGTTGAAGGGATTAGGGTTAAAGTAGAGTGTGGAGGGTGTAAGGATTAGGGATAGGGTTGGAGGGTTTAGGGATAAGGGATTAGAGTTTAAGGTATAGTATCAAGTTTGTTGAGGGTTTAGGAATAGGGATAGCATTTAGGGTTTAGGGATGAGGGATTAGAGTTGAGGGATGAGGGATTAGGGTTGAGGGTTGAGGGATTAGGGTTTAGGGATAAGGTTTAGGGTTGAGGGTTGAGGGATTAGGGTTTAAGGTATAGTGTTGAGGGTTGATGGTTTAGGGATAGGGTTTAGGTTTGAGGGATTAGGGTTTAGGGTTGATGAATTAGGGTTTAATGTTGAGAGTTGAGGGTTGAGGGTTGAGGGTTGAGGTTGAGGGATAGGGTTAATGGTCAAGGGATTAGGGTTAAATAAGAGTGTCGAGGGTAGAGGGATTAGGGTTTAAGGTATAGTATCGAGCCTGTTGAGGGTCTAGGAATAGGGATAGCGTTTAGGGTTTAGGAATGAGGGATTAGAGTTGAGGGATGACGGATGACAGATTAGGGTTGAGGGTTGAGGGATTAGGGTTTAGGGACAAGGTTTAGGGTTAGGGTTGAGGGATTAGGGTTTAAGGTATAATGTTGAGGGTTTAGGGATAGGGTTTAGGGTTGAGGGATTAGAGTGAAGGGTTAAGGGATTAGAATTTGACGTTGAGGGTTTAGGGTTTAGGGTTAGGGTTGAAGGTCGAGGGATCAGAGTTAAGGGTTGAGGGATTAGGGTTTGATGTTGAGGGTTGAGGGTTGAGGTTTGAGGGTCAAGGGTTTAGGGATAAGGTTGAGGGTCGAGGAATTAGGGTTAAAGTAGAGTGTGGAGGGTATAAGGATTAGGGATTGGGTTGGAGGGTTTAGGGATAAGGGATTAGAGTTTAAGGTATAGTATCGAGTCTGTTGAGGGTTTAGGAATAGGGATAGCATTTAGGGTTTAGGGATGAGGGATTAGAGTTGAGGGATGAGGGATTAGGGTTGAGGGTTGAAGGATTAGGGTTTAGGGATAAGGTTTAGGGTTGAGGGTTGAGGGATTAGGGTTGAAGGTATAGTGTTGAGGGTTGATGGTTTAGGGATAGGGTTTAGGTTTGAGGGATTAGGGTTTAGGGTTGATGAATTAGGGTTTAATGTTGAGAGTTGAGGGTTGAGGGTTGAGGGTTGAGGTTGAGGGATAGGGTTAATGGTCAAGGGATTAGGGTTAAATAAGAATGTCGAGGGTAGAGGGATTAGGGTTTAAGGTATAGTATCGAGCCTGTTGAGGGTCTAGGAATAGGAATAGCGTTTAGGGTTTAGGAATGAGGGATTAGAGTTGAGGGATGATGGATGACAGATTAGGGTTGAGGGTTGAGGGATTAGAGTTTAGGGACAAGGTTTAGGGTTAGGGTTGAGGGATTAGGGTTTAAGGTATAGTGTTGAGGGTTTAGGGATAGGGTTTAGGGTTAAGGGATTAGAGTGAAGGGTTGAGGGATTAGAATTTGACATTGAGGGTTTAGGGTTTAGGGTTAGGGTTGAAGGTCGAGGGATCAGAGTTAAGGGTTGAGGGATTAGGGTTTGATGTTGAGGGTTGAGGGTTGAGGTTCGAGGGTCAAGGGTTCAGGGATAGGGTTGAGGGTCGAGGAATTAGGGTTAAAGTAGAGTGTGGAGGGTATAAGGATTAGGGATAGGGTTGGAGGGTTTAGGGATAAGGGATTAGAGTTTAAGGTATAGTATCGAGTATGTTGAGGGTTTAGGAATAGGGATAGCATTTAGGGTTTAAGGATGAGGGATTAGAGTTGAGGGATGAGGGATTAGGGTTGAGGGTTGAGAGATTAGGGTTTAGGGATAAGGTTTAGGGTTGAGGGTTGAGGGATTAGGGTTTAAGGTATAGTGTTGAGGGTTGATGGTTTAGGGATAGGGTTTAGGTTTGAGGGATTAGGGTTTAGGGTTGATGAATTAGGGTTTAATGTTGAGAGTTGAGGGTTGAGGGTTGAGGGTTGAGGGATAGGGTTAATGGTCAAGGGATTAGGGTTAAATAAGAGTGTCGAGGGTAGAGGGATTAGGGTTTAAGGTATAGTATCGAGCCTGTTGAGGGTCTAGGAATAGGGATAGCGTTTAGGGTTTAGGAATGAGGGATTAGAGTTGAGGGATGACGGATGACAAATTAGGGTTGAGGGTTGAGGGATTAGGGTTTAGGGACAAGGTTTAGGGTTAGGGTTGAGGGATTAGGGTTTAAGGTATAGTGTTGAGGGTTTAGGGATAGGGTTTAGGGTTGAGGGATTAGAGTGAAGGGTTGAGGGATTAGAATTTGACGTTGAGGGTTTATGGTTTAGGGTTAGGGTTGAAGGTCGAGGGATCAAAGTTAAGGGTTGAGGGATTAGGGTTTGATGTTGAGGGTTGAGGGTTGAGGTTCGAGGGTCAAGGGTTTAGGGATAGGGTTGAGGGTCGAGGAATTAGGGTTAAAGTAGAATGTGGAGGGTATAAGGATTAGGGATAGGGTTGGAGGGTTTAGGGATAAGGGATTAGAGTTTAAGGTATAGTATCGAGTCTGTTGAGGGTTTAGGAATAGGGATAGCATTTAGGGTTTAGGGATGAGGAATTAGAGGTGAGGGATGATGGATTAGGGTTGAGGGTTGAGGGATTAGGGTTTAGGGATAAGGTTTAGGGTTGAGGGTTAAGGGATTAGGGTTTAAGGTATAGTGTTGAGGGTTGAGGGTTGAGGGTTTAGGATTAGGGTTTAGGGTTGACAGATTAGCATTTAATGTCGAGGTTAGGGTTAGAGTGTCGAGGGTAGAGGGATTAGGGATAGGGTTTAGGGTTGAAGGTTTAAGGATTGAGGGTTGAGGCTTTAGGGATGAGGGTTTAAGGCTTAAGATATAGTGTCAAGTGTTGAGGATGTAGGGATAGGGTTTAAGTTTTAAGGGTTAAGGGTTGAGGGATAGGGATTAGGGTTTAAGGTATAGTGGCTAGGGTCGAGGGATCAAAGTTAAGGGTTGAGGGATTAGGGTTTGACGTTGAGGGTTGAGGGTTGAGGTTCGAGGGTCAAGGGTTTAGGGATAGGGTCGAGGGTTGAGGAATTAGGGTTAAAGTAGAGTGTGGAGGGTATAAGGATTAGGGATAGGGTTGGAGGGTTTAGGGATAAGGGATTAGGGTTTAAGGTATAGTATTGATTCTGTTGAGGGTGTAGGAATAGGGATAGCACTTAGGGTTTAGGGATGAGGGATTAGAGTTGAGGGATGATGGATTAGGGTTGAGGGTTGAGGGATTAGGGTTTAGGGATAAGGTTTAGGGTTGAGGGCTGAGGGATTAGGGTTTAAGGTATAGTGTTGAGGGTTTAGGGATAGGGTTTAGGGTTGAGGGATTAGAGTGAAGGGTTGAGGGATTAGGATTTGATGTTGAGGGCTGAGGGTTTAGAGTTTAGGGTTTAGGGTTAGGGTTGAGAGATGAGGGATCAGAGTTAAGGGTTGAGGGATTAGGGTTTGACGTCAAGGGTTGAGGGTTGAGGTTCAAGGGTCAAGGGTTTAGGGATAGGGTTGAGGTTGAAGGGATTAGGGTTTAAGGTATAGTGTTGAGGGTTGATGGATCAGAGTTAAGGGTTGAGGGATTAGGGTTGAGGGTTGTAAGGATTAGGGATAGGGTTGGAGGGTTTAGGGATAAGGGATTAGAGTTTAAGGTATAGTATCGAGTCTGTTGAGGGTGTAGGATTAGGCGTAGCATTTAGGGTTTAGGGATGAGGGATTAGAGTTGAGGGATGATGGATTAGGGTTGAGGGATTAGGATTTGACGTTGAGGGTTGAGGGATTAGGATTTGACGTTGAGGGTTGAGGGTTTAGGGATAGGGTTGAGGGTTGAGGGATTATGATTTGATGTTGAGGGTTGAGAGTTTAGGGATAGGGTTAAGGGTTGAGGGATTAGGATTTGACATTGAGGGTTGAGGGTCAAGGGATCAGAGTTGAGGGTTTAGGGATTAGGGTTTGACATTGAGGGTTGAGGGCATTTTCTATGAAGAACTTGATTATGAGGGCTTGCCCCTTCATTGTTATGCCTATCATATGGCAGAGCATCTGGCAAGACCTTGCAGGAAAAAGATGTGATCAATGCAAAGGATGTGATGAATCTATAGCAGGACAAAACGCGAGCGCGTTATAACACGCTCGCGTTTTGTATTTCTATTGAAACGGTAAAAAAGTGGTTACCCCCGTGATCCAAGACCACATGCTCTATTTTCTTACTGATTCTGTGCGTGCTCCAACAAAAAAGAAGTGCTTTCATGCTATTGGGAAGTTCACATGCACATTTGACACATTGTACCACCTTTGCATGATCTTTCCACCACGTTTTCTGCTTTGCCAACTTGAGAAGGAGGAAATAACATAGTTTTCACACCAAGTTTGATATATATCTATTCAAGTTTCAATTTTTGTAGTGTTGCAATGTTAATTGTGAATCAATTTTAGGAATTTAACATTGAAAAGGAAGCAAGTGGTGAAAAACTCAAATTGTTGAGGAGTTTGATGCAAGAAGATAAAAACACTACATAATTGGGTACTCTCTCCATTCAAATCTTCATTTTTTAGGTATGTCAAGTCTTTACATGCATGTTCTTTACATTTACCTTATTTCGGATTGAATTACTTTATCATGCTTTACCATACATGTTTAAAATAGACACATTCCCAATCAAGAAAGCAACCTACAATCTCACATGATGCCATGTATATTTTCTACACTTGGGCTCTTTAATAATTATGTGTAATAAACAAACCTTAGTTCATACCATGATGTCAAACTATACAAGAATAAATCCTTACAACATAAAAAAAATACAATCCCACTATTATCTTGTATTCATTTCTTAGGAACTAATATTGGTCTCTTTATCATGCTACAAACAAATTCTCCGTCATGCCAAGGAAACGATCAAGAATTAAACCAACACAGGAAGAGATAGAAGCTAAGAATGTAAAGAAAGCAATGACTATGAGGGAACTTCGTGAGAAGAGGAAATTGGACACAATAAATGAAGACATACCAATTGAAGAGGAACCACAACCATCACAAAGAGATATGGTATTGGCGGCACAAAGAGAACGAATGCAAAAACTTTGTGGTACGAGAGATTTGAATACCATAGTTGGAGACACGTCCTTTACCACAAGTCAACATGTAGGGACACCATCTACCACATCTCAAGTTGAGAGTACATCATCACTCACATGTGATGAAGGAGGTACGCCATCATTCCCACCTCAACCTTAAGGTATGTCATCTATTCCATCTTCGATCGAAGGTATGCCATCTAACCCATCTCATTTAAATATTGATGAAATTCCTAATGTTGAGATGAATTTACCTAACTTGACACCACCTAGAATTTTGCATAGAAAGCCAAAGTATTTGATTGATATTGATGAGAATATTTTGCAGCCAATGGAAGGTAAGATTCCAAAACACACTTGTAGAAGATATGCTAATAAGATTTGGAGATTGTTCTTTGAAAAGTTAAATGAGACTGCAAGATGTCAACTATTCGTTGAAATGATGCAAAGTATAAAGTATAGGTCTATCATGAAGATTCTTGGGTTGAGAACATCAGAGGCTTCAAGTGAAAAATCTATTGTCAAGAATCTAATGAGTGCATATGAGAGTGTGGGTAACACCTCACGCACAAAAGATAGTAATGCAACACGGCGTGTGATTACATCGACTATAGTAAGTAGTCAAACGAGGAAAGCTCGTCTCATTAGAAAGACAAGTCAAGAATTGAGAATTAATAGGAAAACTTTATCAAGAGCCATTGGAAGACGCTAAAGAATTGAGGACACTAATGCCAATGAATTATGGGCGTTCTCGGGGAGACTACCACGAAAAGATAAACCAATTGTTGAAGCATTTAGATCAATAATTGAAGACTTTTGGAAGAATTACACAAGGGTATCTCCGAATCAAAGGGATGTGGTAAGAAGGAGAATCGGTAGTCAGAACCGCGAGCCACATCCAAAGCATTTTTTGGATGAGACTCAAACATAGTTTTATGGTAAATTTCTAGAGAAGTATCCTCAAATTAAAATTTGTCAAAGATATTTTGAATTGCTAAAACCTTTCTATGTTAAGATAAATCACACACGCACTACTTGTTGTTGTAGATTACATATTGAATTTTCTAACCATTTTGATGCTTATAGGTCTATATGTTTAGATATGCATACTAACAATGATTTGCAAGGTTGTGCCATATGTGCCCCACCAACATCTTCAAGAGACTTCATATCAAGAATTTTATGTGAAAGAGAGGAAGGTCAAATATTCTACAAGAAATTATGCTTGGATGGCACATGTCATCGTTGCGGTGGCTTGCAACATTTGCCAATATGTGAACATATGGAAATAACACATGCAGTTGGAAATGAACTAGTAGAGTTTGCCAAGTATAAAACAGTGGCATACAATACAAAAGATGGTAAAGAAGCAAAGAGGTTTCAATTAGTTATTGAAAAGATTCCAGTGTATCAGTTTATGCCTATATTTCGTGACAGCATAGTGTATGAGTATGCAAGACATGCCCATAGAGCTCGATGGTTGGACTTGCAATTCAAGTTATGCAAGGACACATTTCTGGTTGGTAGCATTGTTTCAATCGTTGACTTTGCAGAGAACTACAGTCTACAGCCACAGCGTGAGGTGCAATCACAATATTACAACTCCACACAGGTTTCTATATTTGTGCACATCGCATTCATTCATGCGAATGATAGTACAGAGGATGACAGAAAGATCATAAGGGAGTATAATTTCTATATTAGTGATGATCGCACACATTCTACAGAGTTCGTGCAAGGTTTCTTTCAGGTGTTCTACAATGATTTGGCTAGAAGGGGCATATCGTTCAGTCAACATATCATATGGTTGGATAATTGTGCATCACAATTCAAGAACTCACGAAATTTCTATTGGCTGAGTAGGAGGCATAATTTTATAGGTATTCAACATATGTGAAACTTTTGTGAGGCCGGGCATGGAAAGGGGGAGCATGATGGTGCAGGAGCATGTATCAAAAGAGCCATAGCATGAGAAGAGTTAAAGTATAAAGACAATGCAAAGTTGACAGATGCAAAATTGATTGTTGAGTGGTGTAATGCTTCCATGGGTCCAGGTAATGAAGGTAAGTCTTTAGTTCGTAGATTTTTTTGGTTGATAGATGATACTAACATTGCACTATATGAGGATTGTTGTACACTAACAGGATCAAATGAGATGCACTCTTTCAGAAGCTCAATTGTGGGTTCATGGAGTATCCATACACGAAAGATGTCATGCTTTTGTTCTTCCTGTACAATTCAAGTCTGGGATGAGTGCGAGTCAAAAGAGTGGGTTGACGAATGGCAGTTAAGTTATCTTAGCCCACTTGACACGTATCGACCCCCAACGACACTAGAACTAACATAGATGGAATCGTCAGTTGACTTTGACCACATATCAGATTTAGTTCAACCAGGTAATATAGAGCACGTATATGCATCTAATCTCATCTAGTTCAACCAGGTAATGTTATCTTACTTTGTAGTGTTTTTGTAATGTTGACTAATTTCATCTAATTTGCTACACATATCAATGTAGGGCACGTATATGCAGTTATTGCAGATGAAGATAATGAAGAGGGAACAGATTATTACTTATGTCATTGTGTTGAGGCCAAAAAGAAATTGGAGGCCCCTGTTACAGATGGAGAAAACATTGAATACCCTACAGGATCAGTGGTTATTACTGGAACATGGCTTAGAAGGTACCCACATAAGAGTGTTAATATTTGGCTATTTCAGGACTTTGACATGCATCGAAAGATTCTTCATTACTCAAACCTTGTCGTGGCATCCAATGTTCATTTGATAAAGTATTAGGGTAGACCTTTGAACAAAATATTGTGGAAGGTGCGTGAGTCTAACCATGAAGCAATACTTGACACAATAAAGAGTAGAGCAGACCTGGATGGTTCATTGGATTAATTTGTAAGTATTCACATTGATTTTGTAAAGTTATGTTACATTGAGTTGTAAGTATGCACATTAATTTGTAAGGTTTGTCTTTTTTTATTTCCTCCTGCATTTTTACACATATGTACACATTTTTACATCATCATGTTATGCATTTTTGGTGTCCTACTCCTGATGCGACCAAACTCATAACTCACCCTACTAGACACCATTTGATGATCTCTCCAACACTCTGGATCCAGGGCGCCCAATCATGATAATGACCTATATACCATTCTCCCAAGGTGCTCATAATGAATGAAAAGAAGACCAAGGGCACCCAAGCTTAATAGACTTATTTCTTTCAATTTTGATGATCCAAACTCTTACAATATGACATTCACTTTCATGCCTTTGGATCTTCCTTCACATATAGGGTGCCAAATCAAGTTGAAAAATCTACATAAGGGCACCAAACTGGATGAAAGGAGACATGAAATGCGCCTTAGGACTCAATGCTAAGGTTTGAGCCATTAAAGTCTCTTGCTATTAGGCGCTCATGATGATGAAACTTAGAGATTTTTCCTTTCCTATGCGCTCATCTAAGATGTTTGAATGAAAAGGAGCGCCTTGACCTCTATAATGTACATTGGGCACCAAATCAAGGTGATTTTAAGTCACTTTGAGTCATTTGGGGTCAGTTTGAGTCTGAGTCATGTTGCAAAAAAGTGTCAATGTTGTCAAGTTGCACAAAGCAACTTTTGCATTTTTGGTGTCCTGCTTGTGATGTGACCAAACTGGCTATTCCAATGCATCTGGATGGGTACATTTACGCTAGGCATGGTCCTATTTTTCACCCAAACATGTCGAAACAGTTAGAGCTACATTGTACCGACGATATCCCTGAAGAGTCCAAAGTGCAAAAAGCAGCAATCTTTGACGAGATGTTACTCAAAAACCGTGTCACTTAGAAGCATTTTGTCTGAGGCAACATGATCATGTAGAGTGCCTCTACAATAACCTCTCTTGATTTTTTATAGCTCTGAGGCATTTGCCCATGGTGAAAGGTTTTCTGTTGCCCCAAAAATCGTCAGAAGGAGGCAGTGTAAAGTTGCAAAGGGGTGTAACTTTTGTCCTACTCCTGATGCGACCAAACTGACTATTCCAATGCATCTGAATGGGTACATTTACACTAGGCATGGTCCTGTTTTTCACCCAAACATGTCGAAACAGTTCGAGCTACATTGTACCCACGATATCCCTGAAGAGTCCAAAGTGCAAAAAGGCAGCAATCTTTGACGAGATGTTACTTGAAAACTGTGTCACTTAGAAACATTATGTCTACGGCAACGCGATCATGTAGAGTGCCTCTACAATAACCTCTCTCAGTTTTTTATAGCTCTGAGGCATTTGCCCGTGGTGAAAGGTTTTCTGCTGCCCCAAAAATCGTCAGAAGGAGGCAGTGTAAAGTTGCAAAGGGGTGTAACTTTCCTCCTGCTCTTGATGTGACCAAACTGACTATTTCAACACGTCTGAATGGGTACATTTACTTTAGGCATGGTCCTATTTTTCACCCAAACATGTCGAAACAGTCGGAGCTACATTATACTGATTGTATCCCTGAAGAGTCCAAAGTGTAAAAAGGTAGCAATCTTTGACGAGATGTTACTTGAAAACTGTGTCACTTAGAAACATTCTGTCTAAGGCAACGTGATCACGTAGAGTGCCTCTACAATAACCTCTCTTGATTTTTTATAGCTTTGAAGCATTTGCCCGTGGTGAAAGGTTTTCTGCTGCCCCAAAAATTGTCAGAAGGAGGCAGTGTAAAGTTGCAAAGGGGTGTAACTTTCATCCTACTCCTGATGCGACCAAACTGACTATTCCAATGCATCCGAATGGGTACATTTACGCTAGGCATGGTCTTGTTTTTCACCCAAACATGTCGAAACAGTCAGAGCTACATTGTACCGACGATATCCCTGAAGAGTCTAAAGTGCAAAAAGGTAGCAATCTTTGACGAGATGTTACTCAAAAACTATGTCACTTAGAAACATTCTATCTAAGGCAACGTGATCATGTAGAGTGCCTCTACAATAACCTCTCTCAATTTTTTATAGCTCTAAGGCATTTGCCCGTGGTGAAAGGTTTTCTACTGCCCCAAAAATCGTCAGAAGGAGGCAGTGTAAAGTTGCTAAGGGGTGTAACTTTCATCCTGCTCCTGATGCGACCAAACTGACTATTCCAACACGTTCGAATGGGTACATTTACGCTAGGCATGGTCCTTTTTTTCACCCAAACATGTCGAAACAGTCGGAGCTACATTGTATCAACGATATCCCTAAAGAGTCCAAAGTGCAAAAAGGCAGCAATCTTTGACGAGATGTTACTCAAAAACTGTGTCACTTAGAAACATTCTGTCTGAGGCAACGCGATCACGTAGAGTGCCTCTACAATAACCTCTCTCAATTTTTTATAGCTCTAAGGCATTTGCCCGTGGTGAAAGGTTTTCTGCTGCCCCAAAAATCGTCAGAAGGAGGCAGTGTATTAAGTTAGGATGAAAGCCTATTCACTCTAGGTGCCTATTTTTGACCAAATCACACATGCGCCTTGAACAAGTGATGCTACAAGTGGTGAACAAAATGGGCGCCTTGAAGAATTGAGCCCTCCAAGACATCTTGCAATTGCCTAAAAGTCTAAAATTTACATAAGTGAGTTAAGGCGCCATTTTCCATCTCCAGAGCCTCCTTTGAGCGCCTTAACATGGACTGAATGTTTTAGTCTATGAAAGATTGCGCCTAAAGAATATAACAACCCCTTGAGTCACTAGGATGAACTAAGTTAACAAAAGGAACTTCATTGAGGGAGGCGCACTTGTGCATCTAGACAACTCCAGTTTAGCGCTTGAGAAAAAGCATGTTTAGAGACACCCCTCAAATGAATCCTCTAGAACCAATAACCATAGCTCAAGATCCATAACCATGAGAAGATAAAGCATTAAAAAAATTCATCTAAAGGATGGGAAATACCTCTTTGATGATAGTCTGCCGAGTAGACCAAGAGTGGGGAATGAGAATGCTCGTCGAAGATACACCAAGCCACAATGACTCTCTCCAATAAGAATCTTCTCTAGGTCCATAATTAACTCACGCCCATATCCAAGTGAAAGTCTCCTTGGTCTTCCTGCTAAAACCTCTAAAGGGTAACCATCTCAACAAATGTCTCTAATCCCAAGAGAACTCTAGCCTCACCCAAGTCTCGAAGTATGTATGAGAACCTACAACCAATCAATCCATGTTAAGCTCCAAATGCAACACCACATTATCATGAAGCTCCCAAGCACATGACCAATGTACTCAATACCAAGAGAACCAACAAGACCACTGTCAAAACTCCAACTACAAAATTAGGTATCCAAACATGACATCATGATCTAACATCTCCTCCTAGAAGATCACATGCACCAATATAGACATCCTAGTCTCAAGAGAACTTGTATCATGCTAATACTCTAATCTAGAATCAAGAGTCCACCAAGACACACTACCAAACACCTCTAAACCAAGGATCAACATCTACAACCACATGAAGATAACCATTACACCCAACCACTATATAAGATCATCCATCACTAGGTGACGAATACACATCACTATCAAAGCAACATCCATCCTCTCATCCCAATGCAACATACCAATGCGCAAATGAGCATAGACAAGGAAAAATAACAAAGTCATCCCGTGGATATAGGCAATATGCATTCAAGTCATCCCACTACAATCAATGAGGTGTGCATCCCAAAAAAAATGCATAACTTGTAGATCCCAACCATTGAAAACATGCAAAATCATCATCACATTAGTAATCATCATCAAATTAGTAAACATCATCACATTAGTAAACTAGTAAACATCATTTGCATCCATACTTAAACCAATCTTATTGTTGTGTTTGATGTGTCCTCTTTCAAACAAACATTTAACAAAATTTGAGTCCAAACAATAAACATTTACAACCATAAACATCTCAAGGTCCAAAATCCAAACATTCTATCATCCTTAATCATTTCCATCATGGACCCTTGGTTTGAAAAAATCATTATGCAAGATAAAAACCCTATGCCTATTACCTTGTCCGAGGCTCATGCAAAACCCAAAATGATTAGCCTAGTACCATGTGTCATGTCCCCGTTCCCGGCTTGATCATCAAGTGTATAATGGATTAGCCTATTCCTCATTCCCGGAGGCTAATTCCAAATGATGAGGGAATGAATTGGTTTCGGACTAACTCTATCTGTTTGTTTTGCAAGAACAAGGTCAGAACCCTAAAATTTGACTAAGTATGGAAGCTTGGGAGCCTAGGCGCCCATTTCACTCTAGTTTTCCTTACTAAGCACCTAGCACAAGGATCATCCAAATTAAGTGCCTAAGAACCTCAAGGCACCTATACATGTTTCTAGGGATCCTCCAATTGAGCGCCTAGCATAGATGGATGAAGATTGAAAGTTTTCAAGTTAAAGATGTCCTTTGGGTGAACTCACAGCACTAGGCACATGTGTTGGTTGGAACTCCTTGGATCTGGCACCTAGGATTGAAATCCTTTGATGAGGAGAGAAGTCTCAAGGCCTGGTCTAGTGCCCTCACTTGCCTACGCCACCCTCAGAATGCGCCTAACCTTCATAAGGCGTTAACACTCTATTTTGAGCGCCTAGCAGTGGGTAATGGATAGATTGAAGGCTTGGGAGCTAAGGAAAGTCACTTAGATGAATAATCAAGATTGAAATAAGAAACTCCTAGCCAAGGCGCAAAATTCCTCAATTCTGGCATCCAGAAATCAAATCTAAGTAAGGTGCTCTTTCCATTTGCCAAAGGCTCTATTAGCGCCCTTGGTTGATGATCTCTCCAGACACCTGAAATGGCACCCAGTGGATCTTTCAACTTGTATCAGGAAGAAGGGAAGCATTCTTAGTGTTGTTCAAATAATCTAAGTTGTAAAGTTAACAAGGAATAGAGCCAGAGGACAAGGCACACTTATTGGTCTCCATCACCTCAGAAATGCGCCTAATGTAGTTGGTGTCAACTTCCCTCTTTCTAGCCTTCAAATGGCACCTAGAGTCAAAAAAGGATTTCACTGAATAATGTTAATGTTTTGAGCATCAAACTCTACTTGGCGCATACCTATGCTCTTGCAACCTCAAATTGGCACCTAGGGTTTAGTCATCCTCCTAAGGCGTGGTTCTGCTCCTTCATAACCCTGTTTTGGTGCCTAAACTTGGAAGTACCTTGAAGACTTGGATTAAGATGGAATTCACCTCCAGAATGTTAGACGCTTGATAGAAGATAAAGGTGCTAGGGTAAAAGAGCTTCAAAAGTTTGATGTCAAGTGTGAATTGAGATAATAGGTGCTGATACCAATTGACATTACTCCAAACATGCGCCTAAGAGAGAGGCAAGTCCCCAAGACCAATTTTGGAACAAGGCGCTCCATCAGAGGGTAAGATGATAATCCTTGGAAGTCAAGTGTTTCAAAGATTCTTTGAGAAATTGACAAGTTGTAACCTAGGTGCCAAAACCCCTGAGAATCCTCCTATCTGGCGCCTAGTTAGAAGAACACTAATATTGCGCCTAAGTGAATTTGAGTGTCAATATAGAGTCATCAAACCCCACCAGATGTTCATCCATGTCTCTACCACCTCAAGGAAGTGCCCAGCTTAGGATGGCACCTAGTCTGGACTCTACTACCTTCAGTTGGCGCCTAACCCTAAGAGTCTTGCAACTATGACGTTCATCCATGCAACAAGCAAGGTGATGCTCCCTTGTGATATTGTGAGGTGTTGACATTTAGTTGACATCATTGAGTTTGATTGAGTTGATCAAGTGTAGACGCCATTGTAAACATCAAGGCTTCAATGCCTTTCTTTTGTATCTCCATTGAATAAGTTGTAACTTCATGCTATTGAAAGCATTATCCATGTAATGAGACATTGCAAGTTGATTGAGTCAAATAACTAGACAAGTACCCAAATCTAAGGTTGATTCATTCAAGTAGTTATCTTTGATGTATATCTTTGTGTTGTTGAAGTAGTTGATGAATTGATAGCAAGTAAAATTGTTTAAGTAAGGAAAAATTTTCGTAGAACTAGTTGGGTATCTTACACCATGCCTATCCATCAAACATCACAATGCAATCAAAATCCTAACAACATGCCCATGATCCAAGATCAAGTGCAATCATGCAAAGATATTATCAATCACAAGCCTATTAAGAATGAACTAGAGTCTTCTAGTACCATACTTTTCCATCAAACACCATCATGTAATCCATGGCCTATCAAGCCTATCAAAGAAAATGCAAACATCCTATGTAATACAATCAGACTTTAAACATTTGAAGTAGCCATCTACAAATATCCATTCAAAAGTGGATTTATAATGCAAGTATGGACGCCATCAATAAAAAAGATTTGTATTAACCAAATATCCATATAGGCATACATCAATATCTATCAATATAAGTATAACATATATACAAAATAGCCATATAGGCTTACAAGAATGCCATATAAGCATACAATGTCAACTATGTACAATACAAAATATATGTCCACAAATGCCATATAGGCATACAACAAAGGAACACAATAAAAAGTCATTCCCCTCTGGCTGGTGAAGAGAATAAATCACGAGCAGCCTTTGATCTTCTAGGGGATGGAGACATGCATGTGGGTGGTCTACTACGAACCCGAGGGCTACTCCCCCTATTTAGTTCTTCTTGCACCTTTGCCTGTTACAAAAAAAAGTATAAACATTAATATATAGAAATTACATGTTATAAAAAAATGAAACATTTAACAAAATAATCACTTACCGCTAACATATAATCTGTCTCCCCGCTTGCCTCAATAGCAGGAATAGGCCCTGGTGATGTCATGTCCTATAGAAACCATCCAGATAGAAATTAAACTTTAAATCAATAATCTTTTAATTTTTCAAAAATAGACAACTATAACAATGAATGTAAATTGAAATTTACTAATCTGCCTCATACCCCTGTTAATGCCATGGAGCTATGAATCGCAGAGGCTACACCCTGCTCCATTGCCCTATGAACATGGGGAGGTGTCTCCGCAGCCTGCATCATCTGGAAATAAGACAACATTATTCAATTACAAAAACTATAATAGTGATGCAAATCATGGCTCCTAACATACACACACGTTCATCTAAACATGGAAGTACACACAATAAAACACACAAATCACATACAAAAATTTAGTAAGTACAATTCATTCATTAAACTATTTATTTTATTACCTCCGTAAAGCTTTGAAGTCCACCACCGCTAGCAGGTGTTGCCATGAAATCTACAGTATTAACCTATTCAACATCTAAAATTAGAAATTAGAATACCATTCATATAACGATGCTATTCACATGTAATATTTATAATTGTTTACTAGTTACATACCTCGACAGTAGATGATCTAGTGAAAAATGTAGGTGGAGAACCACTGAAAATTGCATCGACGCTATGACCCTGAAATTTCATTAAAATCATCAATTTAAATTAGTTAATCTTGTATTTCAAAAATAAAATTTAATAAATTAAATTCAATAAACTTGCTAATATTTACCTGAGTATCAAGGCCAAAAGTCTCACTCAGGAGGGTATCTGTCATCACCATCTACTCAGCTGCAGATGTAGCCTGTGCACCTGTGTCCTGACTGTCCATGGGGTCATAACCACAGGCTGACCCGCAAGCCTGGCAAGTATGCGGTGGGACCCTACTCCTCACACTATCTCCCAACCCACTCTGTGTTGCAGGATCGGCATGCTCTATGATGCTCTGGGTCAAGGCACTAATCGACCTTAGTGTATCGACCTCAACACTCTCCTTCACAATGGAAGGGATAGAAACATGCTCGTGGGATGGTCTGCTGATTACTCGTCTCACTACCCACTATGGGTCAAGATGTGCCCCTGGTCTATCCTGTGCTGAGCCCCCACCTCTACCCTGGAAGTCTCGCATATCAAAATAGTTTGGCACTTTATTGAGGACAAACTCGTAGTAGAGTTTCCTCAAAAAGTATTGCGGGACCTCATTATTATTGCATGGAGGATGGTCAAAAACCATCTACCACCTCTGCCTGAAATTGTCCCTTATCGCTTTATTGTTGCACCAATGGATAGGGAACCTCTTGCATGTAATGGGTGGAGGTTGATTTGTTTGTGGGTTTGTGAAAATTGAACACAAGTCTAATTTTGTAATTTGTAATTTTTTGACATCTTTGGTATGACAACTTGTCTGCATAGTAATCTCTAAACTCTCTCTTTTTATCGGTCCAACTAGTTATTTGCTTGCCAATTGAATTTACATTTGATAACATAGACTCAAGAGATTCGGCAAGCGTGGACCTATGCAAGGTTGAAGTGGAAGGATCTTTCAACCTTGCAATTATATCTTCAATTTGTTTTTTGTTGTTTTCAATTTGCCCCATTATATTATCTTGTGTTCCAGGGGCATGTTGAGGAATGAATGGAGGAGGTTATTGTTCTGCAGGTATTTCCTCAGGATTTTGTGGATTTTGAGGAGGAGGAGGAGTTGCATTAACATTTCCTGACAATTAACGAAATATACATCAAAAATCAACAAAAACCTACCTATTTAGAAAGAAATTCAAACAAAAAAACAAAGATAACTCACCCCTTTGGCGTGCTCGACGTCGTGGCGGCATTTTGGCGATGAATTGATAAGCTTTTTCTGTTGATTGGCATTTT
This sequence comes from Cunninghamia lanceolata, assembly GCA_027924645.1. Lineage (NCBI taxonomy): Eukaryota > Viridiplantae > Streptophyta > Pinopsida > Cupressales > Cupressaceae > Cunninghamia > Cunninghamia lanceolata. Next base: position 2,452,005 of record BSBN01000743.1, read on the forward strand.
ACAGAATGCGAGCACGTTTTTGAGGGTTTGAAAGACGCAGGCAGAGGAGAGAATGAGAGTGAAATGAAATTCAATTACTTTTTTTTAATTTATACTAGGTCATAACGCGAGCGCGTTATAACATGCTCGTGTTATGGCTCGGTAATGACGAGCCTAAGGCTTGTCATTACCAAGCCATAACGCGAGCGCGTTATGACTTAAATTTTTTTGAAATTATTTTGGCCACTTTTTGGCCCCCCATCTTCTTGCACTTACCCCATGTCCTATAGAAACCATCTAGATAGAAATTAAACTTCAAATCAATAATCTTTTAATTTTTTAAAAATAAACAACTATAACAATGAATGTAAATTGAAATTTACTAATCTGCCTCATACCCCTATCAATGCCACGGAGCTATGAATCATAGAGGTCACACCATGCTCCATTGCCCTATGAACATCGAGAGGTGTCTCCGTAGCCTGCATCATCTGGAAATAAAACAACATTATTCAATTATGAAAACTATAATAGTGATGCAAATCATGGCTCCTAACATACACACACGTTCATCTAAACATGGAAGTACACACAATAAAGCACACAAGTCACATACAAAAATCTAGTAAGTATAATTCATTCATTAAACTATTTATTTTATTACTTCCATGAAGCTTTGAAGTCCACCACCGCTGAGGTGTTGCTGTGAAATCTCCAATATTAACCTATTCAACATCCAAAATTAGATATTAGAATACCATTCATATAACAATGCTATTCACATGTAATATTTATAATTGTTTACTAGTTACATACCCCGACAGTAGATGATCTAGTGTAATATGCAGGTGGAGAACCACTGAAAACTGCATCAACGCTATGACCCTGAAATTTTATTAAAATCATCAAACTAAATTAGTTAATCTTGAATTTCAAAAATAAAATTTAATAAATTAAATTCAATAAACTTGCTAATATTTACCTGAGTATCAAGGCCGAAAGTCTCAATCAGGAGGGTATCTGTCATCACCATCTGCTCAGCTGCAGATGTAGCCTGTGCACCTGCGTCCTGACTATCCATAGGGTCATAACCGCAGGCTGACCCGCAAGTCTGACAAGTATGGGGTGGGACCCTACTCCTCGTACTATCTCCCAACCCACTCTGTGTTGTAGGACTGGCATGCTCTATGATGCTCTGGGTCAAGGCACTAATGGACTGAAGTGTATCGACCTCAACACTCTCCTTCACAATGGAAGGGATAGAAACATGCTCATGGGCTGGTCTACTGATTACTCATCTCACTGCCTGCTATGGGTCAACACGTGCCCCTGGTCTATCTTGTGTTGAGCCCCCACCTCTACCCTGGAAGTCCCGCATATCAAAATAGTTTGGCACTTTATTGAGAACAAATTCATAGTAGAGTTTCCTCAAAAAGTATTGCGGGACCTCATTATTATTGCATGGAGGATGGTCAAAAACCATCCACCACCTCTGCCCAAAATTGTCCCTTATCGCTTGGTTGTTGCACCAATGGATAGGGAACCTTTTGCATGTAATGGGTGGAGGTTGATTTGTTTGTGGGTTTGTGAAAATCGAACACAAGTCTAATTTTGTAATTTGTAATTTTTTCACATCTTGGTATGACAGCTTGTCTGCATAATAGTCTCTAAACTCTCTCCTTTTATCCGTCCAACTAGATATTTGCTTGCTAATTGAATCTGCATTTGATAACATAGATTCAAGAGTTTCAACAAGCGTGGACCTATGCAAGGTTGAAGTGGAAGGATCTTTCAACCTTTCGATTATATCTTCAATTTCTTTTTTGTTGTTTTCAATTTGCCCCATTATATTTTCTTGTGTTCCAGGGGCATGTCGAGGAATGGACGGAGGAGGTTGTTGTTCTGCAGGTATTTCCTCCTCAGGATTTTGTGGATTTTGAGGAGGAGGAGGAGGTGCATTAACATTTCCTGACAATTAACGAAATATACATCAAAAATCAACTCAGACCTACCTATTTAGAAACAAATTCAAACAAATAAACAAATAAAACTCACTCCTTTGGCGTGCTCGACGTCGTGGCGGCATTTTGGCGACAAATCAGCAAGATTTTGGTGTTGAATTATCTTTTGCAAAACGCGAGCACACTTCCTAGGGTTTGCAGGCCGTGGGTATAGAAGAGAAAAATAGAAATGAAATGAGATAAGCTTTTTTTATTTATAATAGTTCACAACGCGCTCGCGTTATAACACGAGCGCATTATGGTTTGGTTTTGACGAGCCTTAGGCTCGTCATTACCAAACCATAACGCGGGCACATTATAACGTGCTCGCATTTTGTATTAATTTTTTTTTAAAACAATTTGGCCGCTTTTTGGCCCCCCATCTTTTTGCACTTACCCCATCATTAACTTCTTTTCTTCCATTTTCAATTGTACAAATAAGTGCCCTAATCTATCACATTTAATTTTCAAATTTTCATTGTGGTTATATACCCAACTCTAAATTAATCTATGTTAATTATCCTTTATAGATTCAATTAGAATAATTAGCCTAGATTAGACTAAGTAACGTACATTTTACCATTGCAAGGGGCACAAACTTCAAGATTATTTCCTTCATACTTTATCAAGATTCCTCACTATGTGTAAGGTATGCATTTGGAGTGCCATATGGTTTAAATAGATTCTTGTGTTACATTTAAAGCAACTATCCTTCTTACAAAACTTTTTTTTGTCTATTTGTGTATTTCAAACTAATTGAAAATTACCTTGTCTTATGAAGCCCTATCAACATGTCCATTGCACATTGAGTGTGATTGCTAGTTTTATATTTCTTATGTATTTATATAGGAAGCACTAATAATAGTTTACATAACTTTTCCCATTTTAAACAGAAGGCATTAAATAATTGGTATGTTAGTGATTTTGATTTGTTCAAATAAAATTTGATATTTATCAAAAATATTCTACATAGACATCTTGAAGTGAGTTGGTGAAATATAGGATTGTTGTATGTGGAAGAAAGAGCTTATATAAGTTGTGGATTGTAATTTCAACTTTAGGATTTTGACTTATAAGTTTTATGTTAGGATTTGGAAGATCTTAAAGAGTTGGTATATTGTGCTCAACATGTCATCTTTTTATGTTGGAGGTGGCCCCCACTATAAATAGCTAATACATTAACTACAACATGTCATCTCTTTACGTGAGCATAAGAGTTTAGCACAACAAAATCATTATTATGAATGTTTCTTCATCTTAAAGTTAGAAAAGTCAATATTATGCATTTTCTTTTGGGAGGTAAAAGAACCTTTCCCTCAATTTAGTCTAGGCTTAAACCAATGAAATGCATACACATAAGCATACATTAACTGAGACTAAATATTTAATATAGTTGGAGCCCAATAGATACTCTTTTTGGAAAGGAAATAAGATAGATAGGATGCTTAGCTCAATGATCAGAGAATGATTTCTAAACAAATGAAAATATGATATCAAGTTTCCTTAGGATCTGACAAGCTTTAAGACAATCACTACTATGGATCAAAATTGGAATATTATTCTTTTCTCTGCTTTAGATCAACTTTATTGATTTGGGTCTAATTCGCAATCATGTACTCAGTCTATATCATGGAATATGACCTCTAGTAATTTTTTTCTCATGTTCTCTTTTAGACCTAATAACTCACTATCATACACATAAAAATGTTGATTTTTCTTGTTGGTTTACACAAATGGGGATGTAAAACCCTTGTGTCAAAACATGTAAGGATTGACAATTCAACAAATTTGATAAAATGACCATAGACAACACTCTTAAAACATGCATATGCCCGCTAAAATGATAGTACAGACTTAGTTTCCTTTTAAATCTCCAATTGAAGTGTGAACATTCAACTAAGATGCTAATGAAATCCAATAATCCATGTAATATTCCCGTATATCCAATTTGATTTTTCAATGTGGTTTTTGATGATTAAAATGAATGTAATAAATGTCTTTAAATACTAGCACATGACATCAATTCACAAAAATTTGTGTTCACTCAACCTTGTGTGGGAAAGGCAAAAGAAGGCTAGTCGATCAAATTTTGAATTTTGAATTTTGAATTTTAAATTTAGGTGGGTTGAGTTTGTGCTTGCAAGGATGACTACAAACTTAACCTAGGATCAAAAAGAGAAATTGGTCCCAAGGATAAGTGCATGGATAAGAATAATGATGAAGTAGATCTATAAGTTAAATGCATAGAAGTGTGCACACATAGGAATAGGATGGAGCAATAAGCATATGACAATCTACAAATGAAACTAGGTAAAAGGGTTTGATGTTGCACAAAATTACAACAATTATCACCATATATATGTATTAGGACATTTATTAAAGAAATATCCAAATATATATTTTCACCATTACTCCTTTCTATATTTTCTTTCTTTATTAATACCTCTCTATCTTAAGGTTCCAAAAAATAATATTATATGTTTTTTTATGTTTCTCCATGCATTTCTTTGATCTCTATTTATACTAAATTTGCAAAGACAAAATCAATATTATGCCAAAGGGTTGTAGTTCAATTGGTGAGGGTGATGGTATGTTCCTTGAATATAACATCCACCAAGGTTCCAATCCCTAAAGGTGCAACAAGTAAGGGATGAGGTTGGGAGCATGCCCCAGGTGACTTTACCAAAATGGATACCCCTCATTCTTTGGCTCTAAACAGAACAAGTATCGGCTTAAACATATGCTTTCGTATCAAATTATAGAAATGATTTGGATTTTACAAGCTCTTCTTTGCCTTGATCTATTATGCCAAGCCTCTAGTTTGAGTATTTAATGACAAAAGACCCATTGCTACAGGCATTCCTTTCTTAAACCAAGTTGATTAGAATAATATGGCTAGAAATGGATTGATCATGGGGAAGTTTTTCACTTTCTAGGAATCTCCTTTTCTTTTTAGGCTTCTCTTGTTGTCCTCTGGCAAGCTATCATTGCCAGAATTGAGAAGAAACTGAGCTATTAGATTACCAAGCCTCTTTATCTGGTTGACAAATTCTAGATTTGATATAAAATTTTGGTTGCCACTCATGTATACTACTCTTGTTGGGTACCATCAAAGGCCTCTTATTTAAAAGTTGAGAAGTTTTTTAGAGACTTTGTCTAAGCCTCTAATGATGGGCATCAAGGATGTCATCATGTTTCATGGGAATTATGTTGTCTCCCTCACAATACCGATGGTTTAGGATTACTTTCAATCCATCGCTAAGGCATTGAACTCTTTGCTAAATGGATTATCAAGGTCCTAGAAGGGAACTATGCTTGGAAAGTTCTCATCAGACACTATTTCTTTTTTGGTGTGCCTTCTAGGCATCCAACTTGGAAATGTCTCGATCTCTATACTCTCCTCACCATGAGGGGAACTATCTAGATTCAAGGCATGTTTGTTATCAAGAGCATTTAGAAACCATGGGAGTCTATTAAGCCCTAGCTTCTCTAGGTGGGTAATGACTTCCACAATGGCCTTTCAATCAATCAAATGTATATTTGGTGGTCTCCAATTCTTTCTAGTCAAAATTGTCCTCTCATCAAATCTCCTTGGGTTCATTCTTTGAAATTCTTCAAAAGAGAGATTAAATTTCTTCCTGATGTCATGTCCCATTTGTTGCCTAGTTAAAAATCAACAAATAGTTTGTGGCAACGTGAGTGTTAGTATCAATAGTTGCTTTGAAATTTTCATGCGAGGAAGGTGAATATGTTTTCTTGAGGATCCTTTTGTAGGACCTTGGAACCTTGTTAATGTACTTCCTTGGCCTCGTTTAGCAAACCAAAGATACTCGAAATTTTAACTTTTGCTAAGGACGGGGTATTAAAACTAAGATTGATGGGTTCTTGGCCTAGCCGATGCCACATTCGGCGAATGCTTTGTTAGCAAGCCATGCATCTCTATATATACATTATAAATTTATATAGTGATATAGTTAAAATTATAAACTTAAAAATAAAAATTATACATTAATTATATTTTAATGTACAAATATTAAAATTGATCTTTTAGTTCAAAAGATGTAAAAGATATATTGTAGTAGGTATATCTTGCAATGTGTGCATTCCATGAGGGGGCATTTTTCATCTAAGTATGTCGTGAAACAAAATGGAGGAAAATATTGGAAGTAAGATAATTTTGAAGGGAGTTCACTGAGGAGAGAAAGGGGAATGCCATTCGAGGAAGAATGCAAGGGAAAAGATCATGGAATTCGGCCTTGCACCTGCGAGTTGCCTTCGTTAAAAGTTGGAAGAAAATAATACTGGCAGAAATCGTGGGATCTGGCTTAAAACTTGTGAGTTGCATTTGTTTTAAAGTTCTATGGTTATAAATAAAGCCATTTCAAGCTTCTTGCTGTCATGACCTTCCATGAGACCGTATTTCTTATAGGCATTCTTACGCTTATCTTTTGCTTTTACTTGAAAGTATCTAAAGCCTTCTCAACAAATCCATTTTGTGCATATCCTGCGATCATTACAGTCCATAAGACCGCATTTCTTTTAGGCATTTTGTGAAACAGTTGACGTACAATACATGGGTGCAGGACACTTGCAACTCCAACCTCTGACAAAAATTCCCCTTCCCTTATGCTGTGATAGTTTTCCCTTCGTTATTACTGGAGATTTGACACTCTGAACATTATTATTGTGCAAGCCTATTTTCATATTGCTCCATTTAGCATCACCAATAATCTCCACACAAATTTTTTTTTAATGCTGTTTAAATGTTGGAAATGGTTCACATCTCTAACAACAATTTTCTCTTGCTGGAAGGAAAAGTGCAGTTCTGTAGAGAATCCATTGTTAGTTTTAATATATTGATTGTTTCTTTCTGATATATGACTCAGTTATTCTTTCGAAAAGAGACGATGGTTATGTTATTGCCAGAGGTTTCCTGCGTAAGAAAAGACTTGGTGATTTTATTGTTACCAATGTAGATTTAAAAAACATGCCTCATTCCCCTATGTTGTAATTTTGAAACATTTTTTGAGACCATTGATTTTATTTAAACAACTTGAAATTAACAATAATCTTCAGCTCCAATGTCAGAGTAAATGGCAATCTTAAAGGTCAGATTTGTTATGAACGTAATTATAAATAATAATTAACTTTTGTATAGATGTGTCCCTTGAAATGTATTCCTTTAACATCTATATATGATGCCCTCCTTTTATTATAATCATCTCACATCTGTACGTTGTTATTATATCATTACCAATTGGCAAAATACATATTTTTATATAGACCACTGTTTCTCTGTGCTAAAAATTTCAAATCTACTCTGCCCCAGAAAAGGGCATGAGAGCCCAATGCAAAGCAATCATTCTGACCATTTTCTTGGGATTGAACTTTCCACATAAAAGACTTGATGATATTAAAGCATTAAGTTCTAAACCATACACTCACACATTTTGGTATAGCTAAATGATAGAAGAATTCTTTTAAGGATTTCTTGATTCACAGCATGGATGTCTTCATGTGTTCTTAACTAATTGAAGTTTTACAATTCATAAATTTAGCTCCAATGGATCTTAGTCAATAATGCAATGTATTAATGCAATCTACCAATTAGAATTGTAAGGGATATTGTAGAAGCTTTAACATAAGCACATATCTGATTTTATTAGTGATGTTATGAATTTAGCCACCTATATTATGAAGTGTACTTCCACATAAATGGAAATTCTTGTGTTATTAAGATAGTAAGATTCTTGAATTCTTTTCATAAAATAAAATGCTTCAATAAGGGAACTTTCCTCTTTTGGCTATTGGCACAATATAAATATAGATTCTTCTGAAAAACATTGAATATGGTTGTGCCCAGTATCTCTATGCCTTTAGGATAGAGCTTTATTATGTGCTGTCATGCTCACAGTGACGTATTGCAGTGAAAATTGCTTTCACCTCTTAAGGAAATTTATTAATTATTTTCTAGGTTTTATTCCGGTAGGTCTTAGCCTTCCAAAACATCTTGAATTTTTAAATTTGATTTAGAAAAGAGAAAGTTATGATCGTTTTATAACTGCTGGGCAGTTTTGTTTTACCCAGAAAAGGTTTATTTAGTTATTTATTAATTTTAATTTTTTTTGCTTATGCATGTTATTTTCAGTTGTGTAGAAATGCAAGGAAGTTGATGGTACTGCTGAGTATTGCTGGTTATGTGGTCTTTTGGTATCTGGGTGTATTAAGTTAAGTGGGTTAGAGCCACTCTTGGCTAGTCTATGCCATATTGTTAGTTGAATGAGTTTGAGTATAGTATTAAGTGTATGTTGCTTAAGATATTGATTATGTCATTTTAAGATATATAGTATATTGTGACTGCATAGACTAAGGATGATATGTACGATTTTCTTATGTTTTAGAGATATTGTTAGTGTCTTAAGTACTATGTTGATGAACATGTTGGTATATTGGTGGAACTATAAATATGATCTTTTTTTTATCGGAATTGATGTTTCTTCGAGTGTGTAAGACTAAAAGGCAGTAATGGACTTTGTCTTTGAATATTTTATCCATCAATTTGAATGTCAACTATCATGGTGAGTTGAAAGGACAATCATAAGCCGTAGGCTTGATTGTTGTCGTATATTTCTTATGGCTTAGGCAGATAGTCTAGATACTTGTTATGAAATCTACTTTTTAACTGATTGTTCCAATTGAGTAATGTGTCTAAGACAACCAAAATTTGTTGGAAGACCTAATGTCGAACTACGAAGCCTCTGCCCATTACGTAGGCAAGGCCATCTGGGATGAGCCTCCGAGGCAGAGGTCTGCCCTAGGATGGGTCCTTTTGTGTTTGCAAGTTCTTAAGATCCTTGATGAGGTAAGGCACCAGATAACTTACTCAGGTAGAGTAAGATGTGGGCTAGTTGTCTAGTCTTATTATATTATTGAATATGAGTTTTCCTTACCTTATTGGATTACTATGAGATAACGTATTATGACAATACTATTTCAGAAATCATTATGTAATTACCAATTTCATCGTGTACCATATGTATGGAGTTAGTGAAATAAGAAATACCTTCTTAGTAACCTTGATTGATTGATCACGTGTTGTAATAAATCATGATCTAATAAGTGCAATGACACAAATCATTTCCTTATTTATCCAAGTGGAATAATTCTGAAGGATTGGAACCATGGTTGGCACCTCATGAAGTTAAGGTTGCATATCTATATATTAGCTTTTGGGCAATGGGTGGAAAACATGTTAAGTTCATATGTCCTATTATGCACTCTATGAGTTGAACTATACTTATGATTGAAGGAAAGATTATTTTTGTGTTGTATAACTCTAAATTGTTATTATGTGGATTGAAATTTTTGATGTCAAATGATTTGTTAAAGGATCATGTATATCATCTTGATTGGCATTATAAGATCATTACTTATGGGATTGAAGTTGTGTAGATGTTGGCAACTTGTGTATGATGTTTGAATATGTTGTCATTGATGGCAACAAGCAAAGGAAAGAGATTGGAACAGTGGTTTGGTCCGGAGAAGAAGACGTAGTCATTTTGGCTAAGTGTTAGCAGTATACAGGAGATAGCGACAAAGCAGCAGTATAATGGATGGCATTGGTCCGCAGTAGAACATCATATCATGTGGATCAAGTATGTTGTTCACAATCCTTAGATGATCAATTGTCCAAGATTTCAGTTTTTGATGAGTACCGGAAGTCCATCTTCAAGAAGTCTAAGTTCGGCAGTGCAGTGAGCAGAGGAAATCATGACAGAACACTTAACTGAATTGGTCCGCATTCCTCCAATGTGGCATGTCTTGTTATGCAGTTTTGAGGTGTTATAAACACATGTTTGAAGTATCTAAATCCAGAGATGCAAGTTCTGAGTTACACAAGAGAGTCAGTTATGAATGCTTAAGTATCGCTACTTGGTATGGTGTAGTTTGACTATGACAGGGCATGTGTTCTAGTGGTCCGCATTCTACCACAAAAGAATATTTTGCCTTGTGGTTCTAAAGGTATGATCTGTGATGTGTGAAGAGTGTCTAATATGATTTTGGAAGCATCTTATAGTCCGCGGTGAAAGTTGATGTCTAACAGAGGAACTGAACCAGTAAACAGTCTGTGGTTAAGGTTGACATGACAATATGATGTGTGTGTGGTAAGTTCTGGTTTTTGGAACTTAATCCTATGTGGTGAAACAGTTGAGGCCAATGTGTGTGAAGATATTTTAAATGTTGTTTGGGTCCGCTATAAATTTTGGAGAATGAATTTGGCTGACAGAGTACTTAATGCATGACTACACGGTACAACTTATCTGGCCGACCTAGTATGAAGTCTTTGTTTGTTGCGGATATATATATGGATTGAATTCGGTGTTTGAAGTGTGAATTATGTATGTAAATGTATGGAATATGTAAAAGTATAGAGCAAGCGACAAGAGCATAAGAAGAGAGATCTTGTCTAATGTAAAAGCAGAGCAGTCAAGATGAAGAGTTTTGAGACAGTATTTTGAGCATACATTGGAGCTGCATTCATGCATGTGTAGATGCAATCTGAGCAGTTCATTTTGGCAATGAGCCATCTCCTTTCTTCTTTCTTTCTAGGCAGTGAGCCTTCTTGCAGTGAGCACTTCTTTAGGCAGTGAGCCCTAAGACAGTGAGCCTTTATTGTAATTCGGTATTGTTCCTACATAATATATTGTGAGCTAACATTCACCGTGGTTTTTCCCAGTTTTGGGTTTTCCACGTAAACAATCATGGTGTTCATGTGTGATGGTTTGTGGTTGTTTCTTTTGTGTTTAATTTGCTTTATTATTGCATGTGGTAAATGGATTACTAGTTTAATAAACAGGAAGTTCAATACAGTACTGATTCACCACCCCCTCAGTACTTTGGGTGTTCAATAGTAGATACCAAGTATGGAAATTTGTCAATTAATGTTAGATGATAACATAACATGCTAAACTTACCTTGACATGGAGATCAATAGTATATTATATGCTTACGATACTTAATGTAGTATTTTTTTGTTGGGGGTTACCCAGGTTTTTAGCCTGGTCCGGGCCCAGAGAGACCCTTACGGGGGATCTCTTCCTATCGGCTTTATCGCCTGAGACCACAACTGGGAGGTCTCTGTCCCCAGTGGGCATTATCACCCTTTGGTCAAACCCGCGAGCTCATTGGCCTAGTGAAGGTACATGACCTGTGAGCACGTCAACCCAATGAAGGCACACTTAGCCTGCGAGCACAGCAGCCTAGCGAAGGCACGCATGACCTGCGAGCTCGTTGGCCCTGCGGGGGTTTGAACCTTGGTGGTCGCCACAACAACCATGCGACTTGACCACCAAACCATGCTCTTATCGGCAATACTTAATGTAGTATTAAGTTCATATATGCTATATGGTTATTTTGGAATGATGTTACACCTAATCTTATTAACAGAGTTACCTTGAATTTTCTTTCTTGGCCTAAGTGAAATAAGCTTTCCAATCAAGATCAGGAGACTTTAAACTATTATTAATATCATTCCTCCCCACATGGTTCTGAAAATTGGGGTTAGGTCCTTCAAGCCCTAGTGGAAAGATTAGAAATGGTATCCTAACACACCATTTCACAATTATAAATCTCAAAGAATACTTGTGTATTTCACCTCATCTCCCAATGGTGGAACAATCAAACCAGCTTCAATATTCTCTTGGCACTTGGCGCTACCAGTTCTATTCTATTTGGTTAGCCATTCTTGAGCCTAAGTTGGCTCACTTTGCATGGTGCATTATCTACTAGGGTCTTTTACTTGGTTCTCAACTCTTGTTTTCCATTCTATGAATAGTTTGAGACTCTCAAGCATTTCTTTTGGTTCTACACCAGAGCTCAAAGAAGCTTGGAATTAGATACTTGATTTCTTCAAGCCTTTTTGATGTGGCCCCTATTCATGGAATATGATTTTGCTAGGAGATTGGCTTGGTCTACCTTTCAAATATACCCATATTTGGCATGCTTTCAAAGTGAAAATTCTCTTCAATATTAAGAAAGATAGAAATTCAACTCTCTTTTTAGGTTGTTCAGTTGATGTTCATTTTTTCTGTACACTAAAGCTATATGATTTTCTCTAATGTTCTTATGCAAATTTAGGTGCAAGCTAGCAAGGTTGCACTTGAAGTGGCATATCTACAGGAGCTTCTTGACCACTAGGGAAATGCCCCCTACGCAATTGCTAGAATTCCAACTCCTTCCTCTTCCCCTCCTTGAGGGCGTCAACATGGTCATAGCCAGTTTTCCAAACATAATCGAACATCTCAGCCCCATGGCTCTTAGCCTCCAAGGTCATAGGATCCTACAACCCACGGTTGGTCTCAATCTTCTCAACCACCATCTGCCTCTTCTCATGGCCATAGTGCTCTTGGTTGGCTAAATTCTAGAAAGTCTCCTTGCTTGGAGCTTGCTATCTCTTCTATTCGTGCTCAACAACTTACATATGACTCAAGAGGAGGAGTGTGCTCTCATTAGCTAGGAGCCTATTGACAACAATTCAATCCTTGGTGATGTTTGGGGAAAACCGGAAGACCAAGACCCTCCTCCTGCCGATGTTGCTCTAACTACTTAATAGCTTGTTTATCTTTTGATGTTTGGGCTTGGTCCCGTTTAGACCCTCATCTTTGATTTGGACTATGTCCTACATAGACTTTAAGGTATGTCTTTTTTACCACCCACCTTTTTATTAATATCATATTATTATCTTTTTAACTTTTAAAAAGTAATAAAGACATTATTCATTAAAAAGGAACTAAATAAAACTTAAAAATTTGTTTGCTGGGCCTCCCCATTCTTCTCTAACTAAAAAATCCAAAAACAATCATATCTACAAACTAAAAAAAAACTGTATTTTAACCCAAAAATATTATAAGTTCTACCTCAACAACCTTTTTTATTGAATTAGAAATACAGTATTCTGAAATATAACTAATAAAACAAAAACTAACAGTCATCAAACTCTAAACAACAACAAACGAATACTACAATCCGTACCCAAATAACTACAAACAATAATTACAAACCATAGAAACGGCCAAAATTACAGTCAATACAAACCAAGATTACAGTCAATGCCTCAACTACTTATTATCAACATCTAATTCTTATGTCTCCACCCTTTTACTTTACCGAAACTCTCTTGATTAAAGATGTTTGCAATCTCATCGACCGTTGGTTTTGGGAACTGAAAGCCAACATAAATCAACTATTGGAAACAATTTATTGAAGTAATGCATAGTCATATGACAAAACATGACAGAAAGAAACCGCCTCAAAATACAAAACACAGTAGATGAGGAAGATATGGTACTGACTTAAATCATTCTACTTAAATATTATCCATTTCAATGATTAAATAGTCAATAGCAATTTTATATCTCATTCACAACAAAAAGTGTTAAATATTTGTCTTATTTTTATTGGCCAAAATTGACTTTTAACCATTGAAATGGATGATGTTTAAAAATAACCAACATAAATTTATTCATAAACCAGATCTGTGCTTCTAAATCCATCTCTTTTTCCCATACGAGATTATGCAGAATCGTCTTCAATAAAGTAAATTTAAAAAGGAAAAGGAAAATGTTTGTACGAGAATAAGTAATTAATGCCATAATATGAGAAACATGACTCTGAACAAGTCACACTGAATTTGAAATTTGTCTGCGAAAGAACTCATTCATGCCAGAAAGACCGATGGCCAAATAAAGAAAGGGAATAATAATCATGAAAATACATTGCCTTCAACAATAAATTTAACATATAAAAATTTCAAAACTAAATAACTTTTACAAAATTTCTTTTTCAAAAGAAAATTCCTAACTGATTTGCAAAAGGCTGTTTCTATAATTTTCCTTTGCCTCAGTAAACCTAAACTGTTTGGAGGAGAACAAATAGGACTTAGGTTTTAAATAGCTAACTTCTCGTTGGAAAGTTACTTAGTATAATCCAATCCATCATCTACAGACCAGACGTAAAAGAAGAAATCTGTCTTACAATTTCACTGCAGGCCTTATATAAAACGCATCCTTTCGATTCTCTTTCATCGACTTTTCCACCATATCTGCACAGGAATCTGCAGGCTGAACTATTGCGGTACTGCTTGAATGAATCTTAAAACCGGAGGCATTACTGGCTCTGAAAGATTGAAGCCTTCTTTCATAATAATCAACTGAAAACAGTGAGAGAGAAAGCCTGATGACATCTTCATTCAGTGAAGAGCTGTGCTTATAATGGGAATATGACCGGAGGGGATGCAAGAAATTCATGTAGAGGCGTTTGAATCCACCCATGATTGCTACCAATGACTGGAGCCTCTCTGTGTCAAAAACAGTTGAAGGGCAGATATGAGTACATATGATTTTCCACACATATTCACTTTCTGCAGCTTGCTGACACCCTTTGCTAACACAAGAGATTATGCCTACTGACTTGGCATCCAAATGCTTCAAGATTTCCTCCAAAATATCCACATTGTTGCCAAATATTTCATGGCTTGCATGGGAACTAAAGTTACGAGCTTCACCTCCTTCAAGTTTTTGCAATTTGAACTCCATGGATTCTGCGAATTCTTTTACAGTGAATCCTTATAGTAAAATGGGTTTAATGTTCTTAAACTTATATAGAGCTGGAAATTACATGGATTGAAATCGTCAAAACATGCTAATGGGATACGTCCACTAGGGACAGCGTTTATCATGTACCCTTAAAATCTTGCTTTCACATTAGATAAAGGCTTTATTTGTTGTCACAAGCAATGCCTAGAACATATCAATTATGTCACTTTCTTTGTAAAAGCTTAGAATTTATAAAACTACATTATATTATTATATTTGGTCCTTAAAAGTCTTTAAAGTCTGGTTTTTATATTATTCTAATGGTACAATTGTATGTTTATGTTTATTTTTATTTAATTTTGTGTTTGTTTTAAGCGGAGTATTTTGATATATAAATATATTGATAATAAAATAATTTTGTGTGAAGTTGGGTCCCTTTCTCTTTTCTTATATTATTGATGTAGGAGCATCAGGACGATAGGCAGTCGGTATCACCCAAAAACAATTTTAGTTTGTTTTCTTTCAGTTTTGGTTTGCTTTGGGTCTTTATTGGCATCTCTGCAGCACTGGAAACGCTTTGCACAATCAGATTTGTAGGAATTCAGTTTTCGCCATATTTCAATTTCGACACTTCGCAGGCAATTCCCCGGAAACAATTGTTTTCGGAAAACTATAAAAGCTATGGACAAATCCTCTTGCAGGCATAATCCTAAATTCATTTCAGCAATAATGGTGAAGATTTCAAGGTCATATGTTTCGACATTTTGAAGATATTAAAAATCTTTGTTCAAGCCTGTCAGTTTTCGGAAAGTTTAATATTTTGAAATCCTTGAAGACTGGAGAGAAATCCTTATTCAGGGGACCTTGGTATGCCATTCCAAGCATGCTCAGCCAATTTTCATGTGAAACGAGGAAGTTTGAATTTTTCACCCACTGAGAGCATCATTTGATTATTTGATTTGGTTGGACATTAAAGGAAGTTTAACAAGTAATCTTCAACTTTTACTTCATTCTTTTTAATTATATTTTACCTCAGAAGCCAAAGAAGGCGTTTGAAATTAATTGAGGGACAAAAATTCTTGTTTGAGCATCCAAATTCAAAATAAGAGTGAAACAATAATATTTTCCAACGCCAAAAAGAAGAGCATCTAAAAGAGGGAATTAGAAGTAATGGAGGCACCACCATCATGAAAGTAAATACAGGTTCATAAATAAATAAAAAGACAAAAACATCCAAAAGTGAGTGCAGGAAGGAACACCTTGTTTGAGCGCCTAAATTGAGGCTGCCTTTTGATTAAATTTAAAACAGAAAATTAAAGAACTATGAGTGGCTGCTTAGGAAGGGAGACGCCTCATCTTGAGGCTACAGAAAATGATATTGAAGAGAAAAAAAATGCCACGATTGAGAAGTTAGAATGTTGTATTCAAAAGCAAATTTAATAAAAGAATTTGAAGCGCCCAAGCAAGAACAAAAAAAAAAGAATGGGCAACGCCAATGAGAAGTTTAAGGGACATATAGAGGTATTTATTGGGGTTTTGTTGCAAGTTTGGGCATCGCTAGAGAGGGGAAAAGAAGGCATCAGAGAGAGAGAGTTGTTGAAGTGTGAAGTTTGCGGAAAGGAGGAGTCGTCTTAGACTCAGCCCGGAAAGAGGGCAGATTGAGATTGATTGTGCAGGAGTGGCCACTGAAGGCTAAAGATTATGTATTTTGTAATTTGCATATGATATTTTATTTTTTGAATTGAATAAAGTTGAAATCTATTTCTTTTGCAATCTTTGTATTGTTTTTGGGGCAGTGTTGCCTTGGAATTTATGATTTGTGTGTGTTTAAGATAGGAGGGAGTATCCTCTTGCATCAGTTATCCACCTGTCTCATTTCACATGTTCTCATATACCTACTACTCATTTCCATTCTCATGTTCACATACCCTTATACATTTGTCTTATCCACTAGTTAATTACATGTATGCTCACATTTATTTCCATGCACACATTATCCTTTGTGATCTAGTCTATTTTATGTCTTGGGACTAGTTCGCAATCACAAAGTCATCCTTGCAGTCACTAGGTAGTCTCGCCTTCATTTTAAATTTTAAATTCAAATCAGACCAACTTCCCACCTTTACCCTTCCTACCTAGAACCAAATAAACACAAGTTTGCTTGATATGTTGTTGTGTCCTTGTATTTAAAGGCATTCAAGGCATGCATTTTATTCATTTCCTAATCATCAAGCATTATTCAACTATCATTCACATTTATACACTTTGATTGGTACACTAAAAGAAATCTAGTTCTACACAAACATTCTAGGTGCATTTGCATCACTAAATATTGTTATTTTTTATTACTTGTATACATTTCTAAGAATTGACGTAGGATCTAATATGTCCCCTTGTGACATATTGGTAGCCCCACAAAGGTATGTATAAATATTGTCAATCCATAGATATTAGGAAGCACAAATGAATCCTAATACATTGATCGAATTGAAGAAAAGTAGTCTATAGATCACACATTATAATTTCACGAATATCTCTTGAGAAAATTTATAATTGGTGGCCTATCACTTTATTGAATGTCTCCTACAAGATCATTTCCAAGGCTCTTTCTATTAAGCTTAGGCTACTCCTCTCCTAGCTAGTTTATCCTGAACAAACTAGTTTTATCAAGTTATGATAAATCCTTGACAACATTATTGATGTCTAGGAAGGGATGGAATAGGTTTGACATCCTCAATAGCCCACAATGTGTATCAAATTAACTTCACCAAGGCTTATGACCACATTGAATGGCCTTTCATTCTTGCTATGCTCTAGGCACTTGTTTTTGGACCCCATTTTATTCATTCTATTTAGATGTTATTTATTGATGCCTCGACTTGCATCACCATTAATGGTCAGCAATCCAAGTGTTTTGGGATTTTTCAATCCATCTATCAGGGTTGCCCTTTAGCCCCAGCACTCTATGTGCTTGCGGCTGAAGGATTTGTCTATTTATGGGTCCATGTGGTCTCTCAAAATCTTGTTAAAGGTATTGCTTTGTCCAATTCATCTAACTAGTTGGTTAATGGTCATTTTACTGCAGATTCATTTCTCACTCTTATCAAGGATGAAAATAATATCAAACAGGCTCTTCTTTGCCTTAATGTATTATGACAATCCTCTAATTTGAGTATTGAACGACAAAAGACTCAATGCTATAGGCAGTCATTTCTTCCTAAACCAAGTTGGTTAGACTGTTATGGCTGGAAATAGATTGATCATGGGGAGGTTTTTCACTTTCTGGGCATTCCCTTTTCTTTTCAAGCTTCTCCTACTATCCTCTGGAAAGATTTCATTGTTAGAATTGAGAAGAAATTGAGCTATTGGATTACCAAGCCTCTTTATTTAGCTGACAAATTCTAGATTTACTCTAAAATTTTGGTTGCCACTCATGTTTACTACTCCTCTTGTTGGGTACCTTCGAAGGCCTCTTATGTAGAATTTGAGAAGCTACTTAGAGAATTTCTTTGGGCCTCCAATGACAGGCATCAAGAATTTTATTATGTTGCTTGAAAATTCTATTGTCTCCCTCATGATGTTGGTGGTTTAGGATTATTCTCAATCCATTACCAAGGCATTGCACTCTTTGTTAAATGGATTATTAGGGCCCTAGAAGGGAATGATGCCTAGAAAGTTTTCATCAGGCATTGTATCCTTTCTGGTGTGCCTTCTAGGCATCCAACTTGAAAAGGCCTGATCTCTATACTCTCCTCACCATGAGGGGAACTATCCAAATTCAAGGAACTTTTGTTATCAAGAGCATTTGAAAATCCTAGGAGTCTATTAAGGCTAGGCTTCTCTGGGTAGATAATGACTTATGTTTAATGGCCTTTCAATCAATCAATAGTCTATTTGGTGGTCTTTGATTCTTTCTAGTCAAAACTATTCTCTTGCCAAAGCTCCTTGGGTTCATACTTTAAAATTCTTCAAAAGGGATTAAATTTCTTCCTGATCTTATTAGCAGAGTTACCATGAATTTTCTTCCTTGGCTTGAGGTCAAGCTAAAATTTAAGCTTTCCAATCAAGATCGAGAGACTTTTTAGACTGTTATTGATACCATTCCTCCCACATTGTTCCCAAAATTGGGGTTAGGTCCTTCAAGCCCTGGTTGAAAGATTAGAAATGGTATCCTAACACACTATTTCACAATTATAGACCTCACAAAGAATATTTGTGTGTTTTGCCTCATCTCCCAATGGTGGAATAGTTAAACCGCCATTGGCAGCTTTAGTCTTTTCTTGGCACTTAGCACTGTGAGTTCCAATCTATTTGGTCGACCATTCTTGAGCCTAAGTTGGCTCACTTTGCATGGTGCATTCTCTACCAAGATCTTTTGCTTGGCTCTCGCTTGACTCATCTAGGAGTTCTCAACCCTTGTTGTCCATTCTATGGACAGTTTGAGACTCTTAAGCATCTCTTTTGGTTCTACACTAGAGCTCAAAGAAGCTTGGAATTGGATACATGACTTTTTTAGGCCTTTTTTCCCTAACCCCTTCTCATGGCATATGGTTTTGCTAGGAGATTGGCCATGTCTCCTATTCAAATATACCCAAATTTGGCATGCTTTTAGGGTGTAAATTCTTTTCAATCTTAGGAAAGATGGAAATTTAGCTCTATTTTTAGGTTGTTTGAAATTGATGTTCATTTTCCTATATACACTAAATCTATGATTTGCTCTAATGTGATTGTGCAAATTTAGGTGTAAGCTAGCAAGGTTGCACTTGAAGTGGCACATCTCTAGGATCTTCTTGACCACTAGGGCAATGCCCCCTGCATGGTTGCCAGAGTTCCAACTCCTTCCTCTTCCCCTCATCAAGGGCATCAACATGGTTATAGCCAATCTACCAGATGTGATCGAGGATCTCAATTCCATGGCTCTTAGCCTCTCAGGTCTAGGGATTGTGTAGCCCATGATTGGTCTTAGCTTTCGCGACTTTCATCTACCTCTTCTCATGGGCATGGTGCTCCTGGTTGGCCAAATTATGGCAAGCTTCCTCACTTGGAGCTAGCTATCTCTCATATTTGTGCTTAGCAACTTACAGATGACTCTTTGGAGGTCGAGGGTGCTCTCACTAGCTAGGAGCCTATTCACCAGAAGACCAAGACCCCCCTCCTACCAATGTTGATCTAACTGCTTAGTAGCTTGTTTATCTTTTGATGTGTGGGCTTGGCCTCATTTTGACCCTTGTCTTTGTTTTGGACTATGTCCTACATAGACTTTGAGGGTGTCTCTTTTTACCACCCACCTTTTCTTTTTGAATATTGTATTATTATCTTTTTAATTTTTAAAAACTAATAAAGACTTATTCATAAAAAAAAAATTAAATAGAACTTAAAAAATTGTTTGTTGAACCTCCCTCTCTTCTTCTCTAATTAAAAAATCCAAAAACAATTATATGTACAAACTTTTTAAAAAAACTATATTTTCACCTTAAAAAATTATAGATTCTAACTCAACAACCCTTTTTATTGAATTAAAAATACAATATTACGAAATATAACTAATAAAACAAAAACTAACTGTCATCAAACTCTAAACAACAACAAACGAATACTACAATCCGTACCCAAATAACTACAAACAATAATTACAAACCATACAAACAATAATTACAAACCAAAGAAACAGCAAAAATTACAGTCAATACTAACCAAAATTGCAGTCAATGCCTCAACTACTTATTATCAACATCTAATTATTATGTCTCCAAGCATTTACTTTAATGAAACTCTCTTGATTAAAGATGTCTACATCTCATCGATCCTTAGTTTTGGGAACTGAAAGCCGACATAAATCAACTATTGGAAACAATTTATTGGAGTAATGCATAGTAATATGACAAGACATGGCAGAGAAGTAAACCGTCCCAAAATATAAAATACAGTAGACGATAGCATTGCAAATAATAACATCTAGAGATATGGCACTGAAGTAAATCATTCTACTTAAATTTATGATTGAACAGTCAATAGCAATTTTACATCTCATTCATAACAAAAAGTGTTAAATATTTGTCTTATTTTTATTGGCCAAAATTGACTTTTGACCATTGAAATGGATAATGTTTAAGAATAGCCAACCTAAATTCATTCATAAACCAGCTCTGTGCTTCACAATCCACCTCTTTTTCCCATATGAGATTATGGAGAATCGTCTTCAATAAAATAAATTTAAAAAGGAAAATGTTTGTATGAAAATACGTAATTGATGCCATAATATGAGAAGCATGACCGTGAATGAGTCACACCGAATTTGAAGTGTATCTCCGAAAGAACTCATTCATGCCAGAAAGAAGAATAGCTAATAATCATGAAAATACATTGCCTTCAATCATAGATTTAATATATCAAATTTTCAAAGCTAAAAAACTTCTACAAAATTTCTTTCTCAAAAGAAAATTCCTAACTGATTTGCAAAAGGCTGTTTCTATAATTTTCCTTTGCCTCAGTAAACCTGAACTGTTTGGAGGATAACAAATAGAACTTAGGTTTTAAATAGGTAACTTCTCATTGGCAAGTCAACCTAAACTGTTTGGAGGAGAACAAATAGGACTTAGGTTTTAAATAGCTAACTTCTCATTGGCAAGTAACTTAGTATAATCCAATCCATCATCTACAGACCAGACGTAAAAAAAGAAATTTGTCTTACAATTTCACTGCAGGCCTTATATGAAACGCATCCTTTCGATTCTCTTTCATCGACTTTTCCACCATATCTGCACAGGAATCTGCAGGCTGAACTATTGCGGTACTCCTTGAATGAATCTTAAAACCGGAGGTATTACTGGTTCTGAAAGATTGAAGCCTCCTTTCATAATAATCAACTGAAAACAATGAGAGAGAAAGCCTGATGACATCTTCATTCAGTGAAGAGCAGTGCTTATAATGGGAATATGTCCGGAGGGGATGCAAGAAATTCATATAGAGGCGTTTGAATCCACCCATGATTGCTACCAATGACTGGAGCCTCTCTGTTTCAAAAACAGTTGAAGGGCAGATGTGGGTACATATGATTTTCCACACATATTCACTTTCTGCAGCTTGCTGACACCCTTTGCTAACACAAGAGATTATGCCTACTGACTTGGCATCCAAATGCTTCAAGATTTCTTCCAAAATATCCACATTGTTGCCAAATATTTCATGGCTTGCAAGGGAACTAGAGTTACGAGCTTCACCTCCTCCAAGTTTTTTCAATTTGAACTCCATGGATTCTGCGAGTTCTTTGAAAGTGAATCCTTGTAGTAAAATGGGTTTAATGTTCTTAAACTTATATAGAGCTGGCTATTACAGTGGATTGAAATCGTCAAACCATGCTAATGGGATACGTCCACTTAGGACAACCTTTATCATGTACCCGTCCTCCTAGTAAAATTTTGCTTTTAGGTTAGATAAAGCTTTATTTGTTGTCACAAGCAATGCCTATAACATATCAATTAGCTTATGTCACTTTCTTTGGGACAAGCTTATAATTTATAAAACACTATGTTATTATAATATATTATGCAATTAAAGTCTTTCAAGTCTTGTTTTTATATTATTGTAAAATTTGTATATTTATGTTTATTTTTATTTAGTTTTGTTTTTATTTGAGGGAAATGTTTTGATATATAAATGTATTGACAATAAAATAATGTTGTGTAAAGTTGGGTTCCTTGCCCTATGTTATCCATCTCTCATTTCACATGTTCTTATAGACCTACTACTCATTTTCAATGGCATATTCACATACCCTTGTACATTCATATGGGATCAACAATGAATGTACGGATGTATAGGCTAACAAATTAGTAGAGTGTAAAGGAATTGGTGCAAATAGAATCAAAATAAGGACAAATATATAAAAATGCATGTAAGTGGGGATGTATAAAGATCAAGGAAAGAGCCAAACTTAATACAAAAGTGTGGTTTATGTCACTATGTAATTGTATTAAGACATTCTTTCAATATGAACCAAAAACTAAATGGAAATTAGAATGAATGTGTAAATTTCACCATTACAAATATATAAAACAACAATTGTATTATGCATCATAAAGCCTTACTTTCACATTAAATAAAACTTTTTTATAGACAATAAATAAAACATAATTATTATATTCCAATTTATAAATATATTAACTAAAAGAACTAATTATTTACATAATAATCCTACAAAATATCAGCTATAAAAACTCTTCTATTTATTTAAAACAAACCTATAAAATAACTTCCACATTATACACACTAAAAGTCTTGATTTGAGAAGCAATGCCTAAAACATATATCTTATTGCTATCTGTCAAGAGCAACTATCTTTTAATGCTTAAAACATGGACTAGATACAACCAAGCTAAAGAGGAGGGGTTAAACCCCTAAAATATAAGAATTTGAAAGGGTCAATGGTTTTTTTAATAACTCTCTATTAAATATAATTTTTCCTCTTCTAGAGATTCAAGTGGTGGATGTAGTTCCAAGTAAGCAGAAAGGAGCCACCTACATTGGTTACCCAATTTTAATAATATAAGTGGGGTATCCAATAAATTGTTTATATTGATATAAAAAAATTTATTATAATTTTATGAATTTTTTTATTTCATTAAATTGATAATTTGACGGCTGTTTCTTTTGTGGAGTCATGTTCTTGTTACATTGTGACTGCTTTTTGTATATGAGATTATATATCCCTTTCTCAATCTAAGTTTGGAGCATATCCAATACAATCCCTATTTTTTTTAAAGATCCAACTGTTTAATATATTATCTTTTCATAAAAACTATATGATCTTTTCATAAAAACTGGAACTTTTATTGTTTGCATATTACCCTACTTAAAATGCCAAAATAATGAGATCCATATATGAACAACAGCAGATGTTAAATACACGATTTATTATATGATGAAGAATCCAGGAATCGAATATGGGGAATTGAAAGGGACAAAAGCAGCAACAAAAAGACATGAAGGAGAACTCATAGAGCTTGATGTTGAAGATTCTGACAATATATACAACTGTGAGCAGCAGCATATGGACTGGATAAATACAGAGAGGACAAAGCCAGGGCCGACTGTGGACGACACCATACTCTTAGTGAACGTCATTACTGAAATGGCAATACCAATGTGAGTTTTAATTATTAAAGATGTAATTTGGACTCCATGGACTCCCCCAGCCTGCTCTTTCTTTGAAATTGAATCCTTGTAATACAATGGGTATGTTCTTAAACTTACATAGAGCTGGATATTACAATGGATTGAAATCTTCAAAACAAACTAGGTAATGGAATAAGTCCACTTGGGACCTCCTTTATCATGTACCCTTAAAATTTTGCTTTCACATTAGATAAAACTTTTATTTGAAAACAAGCAATGCTTAGATCATATCAATTGTGTCACTTTCTTTGGGACAAACTTATAATTTATAAAACAACATTATTTTATTATATTATGTACTTTAAAGTCTTTAAAGTCTTGTTTTTTTATTAGTATAATGGTAGAATTTGTATATTTATGTTGTTTCTATTTAATTTTGTATTTATTTTGAAGGGAGTGTTTTGATTTGAAAGGAGTGTTTTGATATATAGACATATTGAGAGACAAAACTAATTTTGTGTAAAGTTGGGCCCCTTACTTTATGTTATCCACCTAACCTTTTCCATGTGTTCTTATGCACCTATTATTTATTTTTGTTCACATGTTCACATACTCTTATACATTCATCTTATCTACTAGTTTATTACATGAATGCTCACATTTATTACCATGCACATGTTATCCTTTGCAATCTAGCCTCTTTTCTATCTTGGGACTAGTTCACAATCACAAAGTCATCCTTGTAGTTGTGAGGCAATGCCACCTTAATTTATATACTAAATTTAAATCGGACCTGATATCCTGCCTTCACCCTTCCTACCTAGAGCCAAATAAACACAAGTTTGCATTACATGTTGTTGTTCCCTTGTATTTAAAGGCATTCATTCTATTCATTCCTAATCATCAAGCATTATTCAACCATCATTCACATTATACACTTTGATTGGTGCACTAAAAGGAACCTAGTTCTACACAAATATTTTGATGCATTTACATCATTAAATATTGTTGTTTTTTATTATTGTACACATTTCTAAATATTGAGCTAGGAGAACATATGCCCTCTTATGACATATATGTAGCCCCACAATGGTATTTATAAATATTGTACAAGTTGGTAGTTGCATATTAGTCCTAGATCAACAAACCCATCCCTACACAAATTTACAAAATATTCTTGTTCGAAAGCAATTATTATTATATCATCTACTATTCCTAACCTTATTCCTAACCTTGAAAATACTAGATTCAAATGTTCATCAATCTTTATGCATTCATCTCTTATAAAATTAAACACTTTTTTCTATTTACATTCTAGGTTTCAATTACTAATTCAATATATTCAAATTTTAAATTAATCTAAATTAATTAAATTATTAATATATATTTTATGAAATTAACCTAAACTAAGCAGAAGTAAAGTTTATTTTCCTTTATAATTTTTTTTAGACAAAATTAATCATTGGAACATATTTATTATGTTACTTTTTAACATTTCCCTTAGTTTAATTCAGGTTAATTAAATAATTAAAAGTAAATCAGTCACTATTAATCTAGATTTAATAAATTTAGGAATAATAAAGTATGCAAACTTTTGTTGTTTTAGGAAAATTAAATGTTAAAGTGTTAGGTATTTAGTTTGTGAAATGATGATGAAGATGAAGACTTGATATAGTGCAGATTATGTCCATCTCAATATAGAAAACAAAGATAATTCAGATTTGCTTGATGTCTAAAATCTTATGTAGACCTAAATTATTCTTTGGGGCAATTTTGTGGCTATGGATCAATCCCACACCTCACTAATCTAATCCTTGACATGTAGTCATGATCTAGCACAATGCGAATTTCAACTCTCTGATTCATTAAGTTATTTGCTCCTCATTGACTGTTAAGAACTAGTAGTATTTAAAAATACCTTAGAGATATTATGAGAGCACAAGGTCCAAGTTCTCCTAGGTCAACCCCCTTGATTGGACCAACTTTACAGTCATGACAAAGATCGACAAAGAATAGGGAAGCATGCAAGTGGTCTAGAGAGTTATTTAGATGCAAAGTATTGTTCCTTTTAAACATCCAAATCGAAATGTTCCTAAGTAGTCCTTATAAATGTGAATGATTATCTAGGTATGATTATTTTAATAGTCAAATGAATGTCCTTAAATATCAAGGCATAACGAATTATCATAGAAGTGTGTACTAAGTCAACTCCTAAGGAAATGGTGGGAGTGAACAGTTTAGATTTGAAATTTTGAATTTTAATTTAGATTTGGTTCATGTGCAATCAATCCCTATGCCATAGAAATGAGCTAGGATAGGGAATATAGAATCTTGGGATCAACTATGAATGTACATATGTATAGGTTAATAAATGAGTACAATGTATAGGAACTGGTGCAAATAGAGTCAAAATAAGGACAAATGTATAGAAATATGTGTAAGTGTGGATGGATAAAAATCAAGGAAAGAGCCAAACTTAACACAAAAGTGTGTTGCATGTCACTATGTAATTGTATAAAGATATTCTCTCAAAATGAACCAAAAACTAAATGGAAATTAGAATGAGTGTGCAAATTTCACCATTACAAATCGTTAAAACAACATTTATATTATGCATCCTAAAGTCTTACTTTCTCATTAGGTAAAATCTTTTTTACAAACAATAAGTAAAACATAATTATTATATCACGATGTTTATAAACAAATAAAATATTAACCAATTTTACATAATAATCCCACAACATACCAACTATATAAACTCTTATCTTTCTTTCAAGACAAGCCTATAAAGATCATTCACATTATACATACTAAAAGTCTTGATTTGAGAGGCAATGCCTAAAACATATATCTTATTGCTATTTGTCAAGAGCAAATATCTTTTAGCTTAAACCATGTGTTAGATACAACCATACTAAAGAGGAGGGGCTAAACCCCTAACATATAAGAATTGTGTGACTACAATAATAATAGTAAAAAGGTCAATATCAAGCATATGAACTAAAGTTCTCTTTTCAAAATTTGAAAGATTCAATGATTTTTAAAATAGCTCTCTATTAAATATATAATTTTTCCTCCTCTACAAATTCAGTTGGTCAAAATAGCTTCAAATAAGCAAGGAGGAGCCATCCACATTGGTAACCCAATTTTTATAATAATATAATTTTTCCTCCTCTACAAATTCAATTGGTTGAAATAGTTCCAAGTAAGCAGAAGGAGCCATCTTATTAATTTTTATAATAATATAAGTGGGCACTTAATAAATTGAATATATATTATAATTTTATGAAAAAAAAATTAGTTTGTTAAATTTGTAATTTGACTACTGTTTCTTTTGTCATGTTTTTGTTGTATTGTGACTGTTATTGTTTTTGAGGTTACATGTTTGTTTTATTCTTTGCTATCCCAATCTAACTTTGAAACAGATCAGATACTACCCATATTTTTTATTGTTTTTGAGATTACATGTTTGTTTTATTCTTTACTTTCCCAATCTAACTTTGAAACATAATCAGATACTACTCATATTTTTAGAATCTAACTGTATAAATAAACTTAATTTTAATACATAGTCTTTTCATAAAAATTCCGTTCACATGTTACTCTACAAGTTAAAATGAGATCCACATATGAACAACAACAGATGTTAATCATACGATTTATTATATGATGAAGAATCCAGCAACCGAATGTGGGGGCAACCGAAAGGAACAAAAACAGCAACAAAAAGACATGAAGAAGCTCTCATAGAGCTTGACGTTGAAGATTATGAGAATATAAACAACTGTGAGAGCAGAAGCATAAATACAGAGAGGACAAAGCCAGGCCGACTGTGGACGACACCATACTCTTAGCGAACATCATTACTGAGATGGCAATACCAATGTGATGCAAATGCTGACACTTGTAAACATTGAAAAGAAGAATGAAAGACAGTGGAAAAAAAGGAGGAAGAAGGACAGAATGTGTAGGCAAGCATTGTTGTTTTCTAGACAAGCTTATCAATGGCAAGAACACCTACACGACATAATTTGAACTGTTGACACTATATAGTAAATTCTTTGGTACGATGTTATTAATAATCATGGTGCCGTACACACAGCAGAGTTTTACTCCGGTTTCTCTTGTGGTCCATGTTGGGTATCAAACAACAATAAAATTGCAGAGGAGCCAAAAATAATCAGTCATTTACCAAGTCTATTTTAGTTAGTTTTTTGTTGTGCATTTAGAAGAATACACGTCCACCATTAGAAATCCAAACGTATTATCGAACCAGTCAGGCCGTAGGTTAAATGGTTACAAACATCGGTTGTTGCCACCCACTTTGATTGGACATTTTTATTATCTTTATATAGTCTGAAAGGCTTATTTTAACAGTTTTGAGTGCCGTCTATTTTGTTACAGACACAAAATTATATGCCAAGTTCGAATCAGTGTAACAGTCTTTTAAGTGCCGTCTATTTTGTTACAGACACAAAAATATATGCCAAGTTCGAATGTATAATATAGTAAAAATATTATTATTATTATTATTTTAAATTTACCTTTACATTTTATCCCTAGATTATATGGTATTTAAAATGGGCCGCTTGTTTCAAGCCTCCGCTTGGTGTCTCAATAACTATTAACTAGCAATCACACTTTAGTGTGTAATGGGTACACTGAAGATGGATGTGGAAAGGAGTTCTGTGTGGATAAAAGCAAACATTATTTTGCATATGGGAAACTTAAAGTATACATAGTTTGTAAAATTGAGTCGGTAAGAGCAATAAATAAGGGGGGCATTTTTGTAAGAGTAGTAAAGAGGATTCTTTTATTTGTTTGTAATATTAGTATTCTCAAAAAGAGAGTATATAGAATATTTGCTTTAATTTTTTGGGTCTGTTTTGATTTGTTGAATCATGGTTATCATTTGAACATTGAAACCATGTAATGATGTGTGTTGTTGTTCTATAGTGGTAAGTAAAGTTTGAATAGATGATTTGGACCAACACATACCAAGCTCCACTTTTTACCTTGTAAAAGTACCATAGCCTAATCTTTAATGTAGGGTTTTCCATTGGAATGCTTGATCATAACCTCAAGTCTACCACACAATGGAACACTTTTTGTCACTATGTTTATGCACTTAAGCTTAGTTTTGTAATGCCATGATGGGTAATGATTTTGTGTTTTAGGAAATGTCTCTTCAATTGTGATGAGTGGTAAAGGTAAAATTTGGAAATAATTATTCATAGGAAGGTTATGCATGTAGCATGTTCTCTACTTGAAATTGGAAGGTACTCTCTCTCTCTCTCTCTCTCTCTCTCTCTTTATATATATATATATATATATATATATATATATATATATATATATATATATATATCTTTGTTTCCCTCTCTAGCTCTATTTATTTTTATCTCTCTATCTCTATTTCCATCCTCTCTCTCTCTCTCTCTCTCTCTCTCTCTCTCTCTCTCTCTCTCTCTCTAACATCTTAATGGTAAATTGATTAAGGTGGAAGATGTGCAGAATTTGACAAAAGAAAGACTTGATGAAATGACTAATTCAATTGGAGGTTTTGTTCTGATAATAGGTGGAAGCCCCTATAATAATTTAATAGGAAACAATAGTATCTCTCTAGACATAAGTTTCTCTCTCTACCTCTCTCCTTTCTATTTCTCTTTATCTCTCTTCATCTCCATCTCCCTCCTCCCTTCTCTCTCACACACTTCTCTCTATGAGATCTGTCTCTCCCTATGTTTTTCTCATGTTTCTCTCTTCCTATGTTTTCAAAATGACACTCTAAAAAGACTATTGGTGCATTAGAGAGATTCCCAAAGAATAAGTCAATACTCTTGCATGGAGTTATGATGTCCATATTCTTTTCTTCATCACTTGTAGCCAAATCAAAATATTATTTTCAAACACAAGAAACTAAATGAAACCATTAATTATATAATTCTATTAATAACGTATATAAATAATAACAAATACCAACCTATACAATGACAATAGTCTACTCTTGTTAATTCAGAAATCCTAGTTAATTCATTGGTAGTCTCATTTCTTTGTACATCCCTAGATAATAAGAATCATCTTTTTTATGGTTGGGGACATTTCCAAATTTGCCCTGAATTTTGTTGTTAGCTATAAAGAATTGCTTTGATTTAGTTTCTTTCAGTAAGACAAAAAGTGGAATAGAAGATAATGTAATCTGCAAATGATAACCTATGTATCTAATTCCTCCATTTACAGCTAGCTGGCCATAGATTTTCCTTTCTTGTTAGTGGAAAGCTTTATTTCTTAGAAGTGTTTTTTCCATGATAATAAGTAGTTAGGAATTGAGGGGATCTCCTCACCTTAAGCCTCTACATCGATTTACCCTTTTGGATATTTATTGTGATGTAGAATGAGGGGGTGCAAATTAATCATCTGTTTGTTGAATCTAAACTTTCATAGAGTCATTATGAGGAAGTTCAAATCACACTTGTCAAATGCTTTAGAAAGTCAAGCATTATAGCAATCCCTAATCAATGTTGTTTTGGTTGAGTGGAGTTCTTGTCTAAGATCACATCCTTGATATTGCATGTATTGGTTGTTCATCCACTTACAATAACTTTATAAATTAGTGAATGTTCTAGCTCTTCCTATCTCCATTTTTTGTAGATTCAACATAATTGAGTGGTATACCCAAATGATGCAAAGCAACTTTTGCACCCCTAGTTCTAGAGAACAAAGAAAGGATATTGATCCTAGATAAATAGGCTTCAAAACAAAAAGATGCTATCCTATAATGAACAATTTTACATCTATGGAAGGCAGTTTTTAAATGTTTGGTTACAAAGTCTCCTTCATGAATCTTTAAAGAATCTAAATTTCTTTCTAAAATAACTTATTTACAAGACACTTAGTTTGGTATAATGCAATAATGTTTTTTTATAAATTCATAGCAATGTTTTGAACTAAAACAT
This sequence comes from Cunninghamia lanceolata, assembly GCA_027924645.1. NCBI lineage: Eukaryota > Viridiplantae > Streptophyta > Pinopsida > Cupressales > Cupressaceae > Cunninghamia > Cunninghamia lanceolata. The sequence goes on from BSBN01000743.1 coordinate 2,482,647, forward strand.
TCATCAAGTCTATGTTGCCCTCTCAATTGTTGTCCTTGATGTCAAATACACAAACTCTCAGGTAGGTTTGTGGTGCATCATGATAGTTGGCATGTGACTGTTGCATCATGATAGTTGGCATAGCAGAGATATTTGGGTATTTGGTTTTATATGACAATGAGCTTGCACATTTGGTCTATTGTGGTTAGATTGCACTATGCTAGTAATGGCAATTTTTTTTGGTTGACTTGGTATGGCAGTGGTAATATGGCTGCATTGATGATATGGTTGCATTGATGATTATACTTTAGCACCATTTTGATATTGTGAAAGCATTTACACATGGTCTCTCTTGTGGAAGCACTTACATATGTGTGACATTGTCTCGTCTTAACTTTGTTGCACTAGAGAATGTAAACCAACACAAAGCATTGGAAAAGAGCTTTGATCATTATGTTTCACATGGTTCTTGGTATATGAACAATTGGTACATACTATGATGACAATCACATACTCTCATGATGATGTTATGAACAGTTGGCACATGCTTTGATGTTTGTACAGTTGGCACATGCTCTCATGATCTCATGATGATACTCTCAGGATGACATAACAGTATGATTCTTGATGTTTCATTTTGATTCTCATGATGTTCCATTTTTGGTGTTACATGATACTATGATGAATATTGTATATGGGATCCTTGTTTGTATATATGGTCTCTTGTTTGGTTGAGGCATGCACTTCAGATATATTAGTTACAATGAGTGTTATGCTCTACAAGTGCATACAGGTACATCATTGGTTTCATTGGGTATCAGGTGCATGGTGGTTATAGCAGCATTGGTTTTGGGTATCTTTCATTGGGTATCTTTGATTGGCATTACAGACACACTTGTCTCAGTTTCTTTTAATTGTCATTATGATATCCTCTATATCATGACACACTGCAAGGTTATTTATCTCAAGGTCATTAGTGCTATGTTGTTTCATTTATTTCTTTAAGCACAATGCAAGGTTATGCAGATATCTTAAAGCCTTCATTTACAATGAGGTTAAAGTCACAAAATGGGTATCACATTGTGTCATTATTTGATAAAGGTTATTTTCTTGTGCAAATATAAGATATCACTTAGAAAATGCATTTCCCATCGGGCACTTAAGGTTATTAACCTGCTGGACAAGTTTATGAGTTTCATAGAAGGTAAAAATTGATGGTTTCAATTTTTAATCACTAGGCCTTTTTAGGGCTCACCGGGACAAACAGTCAATGAAAGAATATGGAGAAAGTGTTTGTTGAGGTTTCATTTTTGCAATGTGCAACTTTGGTTTATTGTTCTCTCGACTTAGGGTTTAATCGTTATACAAAATGTCGAAGGTTCTGGTTATCATGATGAAGATTGTTGTGAAATGACAATGCTCGGAAGTCAACAGTGCAGCTGGACAGTTACTTGAGTTCACAATCTACTCGACAGTTTCATTTTGAGGCATAAAAGACAACGCAAATCAGGTGATATTCTTCTTTTTGGGTGCTTGAAGAAGTTTCTATTTTTGGTCTCTTAAAAATGAAAATGGTCTGAAGATTTTAAAATGAAAATGGTGAAGTTTTGGTGAAGTTTTCTGTCTGTGGAAAAAGGGAAAATCTATATAAACTTTTGATGCTCTTTTCGAGCTATGGCAGTTTGTTTTTTAAGGGGTGTTTTTGACTTTATCATAAGTCTTGGTTACAATTATAAGCTGCAGTTGATAGTGATTATCATTTCATTCATTGCTTATCTTTTTGTTAAGAAACAGTTAGGTTTTGGCAACGGCTATACAGTTTTCAATCTTTGGTAAAGGGTTTACAAATTCTTGTTATACCCATGGTTAGGGTTTGACAGTTTGACTCTACCCTAGGGTTTATCACATGGGTATTGAGAATAGTTTTATGGTGCTCTATTTTGGCATGGTTATGTATTTGTCAAAGCATTCTTTATTTTATTAAACAATTTGGATATCATATTTGATTAAAGATTCCAACTATGGTTAAAGATATCTTATTTCAAAGGCATTGTATTAAGTCCACATGGGTTTATCTGACCATACACCTTTGATAGTTGTTTATGCAGTTGCAAACTACCTAAGATAGTTGATGAAGTTCAGTTACATACACAAACTATTTCATGAGAGAAATAGGGCTTTGTAAAGTTGTATAAAATGGCATATTGTAAACATCTTATGTAAGGTTGATGATTTGTGTTTATTGCACCATCATTAAGGTTATACCAGAGTGTAAATGAGCTGTTGTATTGATTCTTGAGTCTCAAAAAATGAGACAGTCAAGAACTGGAATGTAGAGGAACAGAGTAACCCTCTGTATTGTTTTATATTCTTCATTGTATTTGATTGTGGTATGCCAGTGAGGCAGTGACAAAGACAAGCCAGTGAGGCAATAAAATGTATAAGCCAGTGAGGCATTGATGCAAGTTAGTGAGACACTTTTCTGTAGCCAGTGAGGCAAGATTTTTGAATAAGCCAGTGAGGCATTTCGAGTGGTTTTTATTCCCTGTGAGGGCTTTCCACTCAGGACAATATTTGTGTTATGGATTGTTATTGTCACTGATGTGTTTGATCCTTGTGTTCATTTGCTTATCATGTGTCATTTAGTTTTAAAGTTATCCTAAGTTAATTTGGTCTGCATGAACACATATTCGTCATATATCATTATTTGAAATGATGTTCTCTGCTCATCCTCATTATGGTCAATCAAACTTTACAAGTTAATCTCTATATGTTTGTGTGTCTAATATGTGAACACCCTTACTCTTAAGTCTAATGTTCATGAGTCAATATTTATCATAGATTGTTTCATAATATTGTGTTGATTCTTGACATTGATCTGTCAATTTTTGACATGATATCTATCTTAACTTAACCAAAGATGTCATGATGTTCATAGTTAATACGATGCCTCATCTCCATTCAATAGAAGTTGTCTTTGTTTCAAAGTTTTGAAAGATTATTTCAAGGTCTCAAGGTCTTGTTAAAATTAGTATACCACTAATTCACCAGTCCAATAGTCTAAATTAGAAAGGCAACCTAATAGTAGATCTATCTCTTCTATCCAACTTGTCCAATTCATCTTGATCTATTGTTGATGTCTTTTTCCCTAGCTATGTTTCTCTCTCTTCTCTCTATGGCTATCTCTCTACCTCTCTCTTTTGCTATATCTCTTTCTCTCTTCCTCTCTCTGTCTCTCTACCTCTAATTGAATAGCAATGGTTAACCTAGATAACCTATGCAAGAGGAGGCCAACTAAAATACAACGAACATACTATTTATTTTCCACAAGATATTTTTGTAATTGCAAGTAGAAAACATGGCTACATGCACAACCTTCCTATGAATAATTTCTCATTGCATAATGAATTCTTCAACCTTATTTATTTTCCAATTTGATATATTCATTATACTTGTTTTCATATACACAAGAAAGAAGGGGAGATAGAGAGAGAGACGATTGCTTAGTATATATACTTTGAAACTGTGCCTCAGAATAATATAAAAATCCGGAGCCCTTATAAACATATTTATGTATGATGTTGAACTAAAATTACTTATGTATGTATATATACTTTGATACCAATACACAAATTGCAAGGCTTGATATGGTTTGCCCATACACCCTTTGGCATACTATACACATATTCAAAGTAAAAGAATGGTGGGCCTTGCTCAAACTCTTTAAGCTTCCATTTCCAACCCACAAGGTGATATGGAATTCCAAATCCAACCAATCTTTTAACATGGTGTGGTAAATGAAAATGTATATCTTTATTTTCTACACACAAACTTTTGGAAGACATAGTTTCTTATAATCAAAATAATAAGAATCAAAATAATAATAGTATTCATAATTTTCAATAGTTGTTTTTGGTAGCCTCTTCAATTTGGGCATGAACTTGGCTATGACAAATAAAGAATTTATAATCTATTGAAGTCCAAATCAATACAAAATAAAGGTTTCATTATTCTATCAAGTTACACTTGAATGTATGGCATGCCTTACATAATCCACAATATGTGGAAATTCATAGAATATAGAGGAATGATTACTCTTCAATATTAATAAGATTTGCCTTTCAATATTATGCTACACATCTTTATTGGCTTTCAAGTTCTTTAATATGCAATTTTGATATTACAAAAAAATGATTTTGAACACCTATTGATATATGTTTATGTAATAGGATAGCTGGGTCACTAGGCCTCCTGATATAGATGCCCTTATTAATTTTTATTTATAAGATAAAATTTAAAATTTTATTTATAGTAATTAAGGTTAATTGATGAGGCATAAAGTATATGACATGATGTGCTGAACAAAACTTCATATGGATAGCTGGCAAGTTTGGATTCTTGGTGTGCAATTGCATCATTACCTTTTCGTGAGAGTTTTTTAGTTAGGTCAATTTGCATTTGACAATCCTATGCAATACTATCTGTCACTTGTTGGAACACATTTTGTAAGGTTTTTTTGTACCAATGCCCTATTTTTTTGTGGCATAGAGATTTTGCGATGTTGGTACATAGGGAAGTGTTCTTAAAATGCCTTCAAGAAATGTGGTCTCATGGAATGCCATGATTGTATGATATGCATAAAATAGATTTGGTTGATTTCATGTGCTTGAGAATAGGCTGGTGATAAAGCACCGAGAAGGAATTTTTTGTCTATTTTCTCATCATTTGGGATTCTAATTTAAGCCCAAAACATGTCTTGAGGTGCATTGTTGTTTTCTGTCTATGTTCTACATTTCCAATGTCAAGTTTTATGTGTGTTGTGACATGTTTGTTCTTTGATTATTTGCAACTATCTTGGTGAACAAGTGTATTAAATGATTGCTTTTAAGGCCCAATGTTGCATTACATGACATAAAAAGTATTTTTTGATTTTGCATTATATGTCAAAGGAACAACTTCAACTATAAATCCTATGGATCATTTATCCTTGAAAATTTCTTGCCTAAGACTATATGGTGTTGTTCACGACTGGCAAGCATTATGTTACATACAACCAGGTTAGTGCTAGCTAATTATGGGAAATATACATTAGAATTGTTCAACTAAATTTAACCTTAGCTATAGCTCTGTGTCCATTACTAACTATTACATTGTTTTATGTTCAATTTTCACCAAAAGAATATTGGAGAGCTTCAACAAATAGGTCTGCAACATCAATAAGTTGATATTTTCTAGTGTAGTCTATTTGGACACTTGGCATATCCCGATCTGTTGTACCATTACACTTGAAGAAAGAAATAGGATTTCTATTCGAGCATTACCTTTTAGTGTAAATTTGATGTCCTAACTCTTCCAAATAATGACCTAGGTTGCCTTATGAATGATCAAATAATGAGCACAAAGAAAACCTTTATCTATAGCTATTGAGCCTCGACAAGTTTAGCAAGTTACAGATCTCTCAAATTGGTAAATGTGTCCTATATTGGTAAATGTGTCAAATAAGGAATTCATAATCTATTGAAGTCCAGATCAGTACAAAATGAACATATCATTATTCTATCAAATTACACTTGAATGCATTGCATGCCTTAAGTACATAATTCAATACTTTCAATACTTTTTTTTGGTAGCCTCTTCAATTAATCAAATCAAAACCTCCATTTGAATTAATCATTTCTACCCCGCCCTCTCTCTCTCCGTACCCTCCACACCCCCTCTCTCTTTCAACCATGTAAAGTTATTTAAGCTATTAGATTTCTTATAGATTAATTTAAGTGGTGTTATATTAAAAAACATATATTATATATAGTAATTATGTAGTAAATTTTATTTATATTTAATAAAATTTGTATATATTACATAAAATAAAGTATATAATAATAAATATAACTACAATATAGACTTTATATATTAAATAAATATATAGTTAAATATATATATATAACTATTAAAAATATATTAAATTCTAATATTATGATTATACAATTTAATATTATATTAAAAGTATATTTAATAGTTCATATTATATAAAATATAGTATACAAAAGGCCTGTAGCTCTCATTCAAGGTTGATCTAGCCCCAAGTGGCATAAAATGGGCTTGTCTACCTTTCAAGATGTGGTCACCTCGTGTGGTTTTAAAAGTTGGGAAAGTTTAAAATCTGATTTTGGGCTGAAAGATACTCAAAGAAGAACATATTCTATGCTCTTTTTAGCTTACTCAAGCAACCCAGCTCAGCCAAGTCTTATGTGTGAACAGGATTGGTTGGGTAAACTGAGATGGAAAGATGGATTCAAGCTGAAGGTTTGTGAATCCAAAAGGATCTATAAGCTTCTTGGAAACTCAAACGAGATCTTTGAGCATTGTGTCAAGACTTGGAATTGTGATGTAAGTTTTAGGAAGTTAGGTTATTTTTTTAGGCCTTTTTGGACTAAGCCCTTGGAACCCAAGAAAGGTTGCTTTAGATGGTTATTAAGCCTGAAAAAATTACCAGTTGGTCATAACAGTTATGTATGTAGTATATGTAATATCTATGAGAACTGTGATCATATCTTTTTTGAGTGTCCTTATGCTTGTCAAGTCTGGAATTTGTTTATGGGCAAAGTACCAAACTGGTCTTTATGTGATCCAATGTGTAAGTTTGGGATTTTATTTGGTCAGGTTTCTAGTTTTGATTCTAAAACTAATTTGTTTTGGCTAGTATTGAGAACTGAAGTTTTATGGATTTTGTGGAAAAAGAGGAATGAGGACTAATTTCAAGGCAATCTAAGATTTCTTACTAGGTCTGATGCAAGACTCACGTAGGCTAATCTATTCATACAAGTGGCAATGGTAGTGGAAAATCAACTGGTTAATCTATCAACAACTGCAGAGAAGGAGTGTTCTTCAATACAAGATAATGATGTTGCTCTGTCAGAGATGGGACTTCAAGACACAAGTAAACCCTGCCAATCTTTCAACATGAGACTGGAAGATTTACAAAAGAGATTCAGAACTTTACACCTTGCAAGATCCAGGCATGAAAATAGATCACAAGACTCAGACATCTGTAATCATACTCCCATATACTCTGAGGATTAGATGGTGTATGTTGATGGAGATGGCATTGGTCACAGAGATTTGGAACCAGATACAGATTCTTCAACGATGGATGAGGTAGATGCTGAACCAGTGTCAGAATATGCTCCTTCAAAAGCCTCAGAGGAAATACATATTGCTGATTAGATAGCAAATTAATATGTTAGAACTGCTTTGTGATATTTTGATCATTACAGTGCATAAATAGATCTATACTCGCATGTAAATCTTGGCTTACTTTTGTATTAAGTGATATAATCTGTGAAGTCCTACTGTGGTGGCCCACTTGGCCATGACATATGTATCTATACAGCTTCAATTTTGGTAATATAAATGAACTATCTTTAATCCAAAATATATATATAGTATATAATAATAAATATAATTATATTCTATATTTTTTATATAAAGTAAATATAATTCAGTTATATATAAAAATATAAAAATTTTATAATCTAATATTATGCTTAAAATATATAACTATAATATATTTTATAATATATATAATTTTATTTTGTAATATTTTATTAGAAATATATTTAATGTCTTTTACCCAAATCCTCATGAAACCTACCACCGAAAACTTGAAAAAAGAAAAACTAAGAAAAATGATAAATAAATTCAAATTGTTGTGATGGCTATGTTTTTCGTAAATCTAAGATAAATTTAGTAGGCCAAAAGTGCGTACATTAAAGTTATAAGGTTGGAGATCTTTTAGTGGAGACAAATTAGTGGATCATAATAGTTTTGTTGCACTCAATTTTCTATCATCAGCAATGGATCAAGATGAATGGGATAAGTTGGATAAAAGAGATAGGTTTACTATTAGTTTGTGTCTTTCTAATTTAGTCTTGATGAATGTTTTAGTTCAAAACATTGCTAAGAGTTTATGAGATAAAATTATTGCATTATATCAAACTAAGTGTATTGTAAATAAGTTCAAAACATCTCTCTCTCTCTCTCTCTCTCTCTCTCTCTCTCTCTCTCTCTCTCTCTCTCTCTCTCTCTCTCTCTCTCTCTCTCTCTCTCTCTCTCTCTCTCTCAATTCATCTTTGTGTCTATCTTTGTCTCCCTTCTACATTTGTCAAGCATAAGGTTCAAGATTTGATTGACCACAACATGATTCGTGTGAAAGGAGTGAATGATGAGAATAATCATTCCATTTCCCTAGGTGATCCCACTGTAATAGTGTGTCCCACTTTTTGGCATAAGTGGGACACCCAAAATCAACATTTTTTAGCATTTTTGAATTTGTGTCAATTATAGAGAACAAAAAGTCAAGAATTTAAGGATGATGTAAAATAATGAGTTATGGTATTTTCTATGTAGATTTAAGTTGTTATTTAAAATAAAATTAAAGAATTATCTCTATCATTTTTATTTTTATTTTTCAATCATTTTTTTCTATTATTTTTATTGAGTGACATTATTCCATATCGCATAACTTTCACTATAGATAAAAAACTTATATGATTTCTTGGAATTAGATCATTAACTTCAATGTCTAATACATAGTTATTTTTTAGTAGTTTTTTATTAAATATTTTATTTATTATTAGTTTTTGAATTAGTACTAACAAAAATTTTAGACCTGTATTATTTCATAACACATTTCTCTTAGCACATATCAAAATTATTTTTTTCTTTTTTCACTAAAACAAGGACATCTATGTGGTGTGCAGTGCATTTTTTAAAAATTTTCTAAAAACATTTGTTATTTTTCCTAGTGCCTTGAATAGAGGTCATTATTTTTTCATAATGGACTTACATTCATTATAAAATTTTTAAAATATATAATATTAAAGAAATAATAATATATATTATAATTTTTAGAAAGATAATACTAAGGGCTACATACTTACAAAATGGCATTTCCAAATGCCTTCATTTGATCCCAAGAAGGTGAAGTAAAATTGATTCTTTTGTTAGCATTTTGATAGGTGCAGAGGATACTCCATTAGGGGTTTAATTTAAGACTAGGGGATTCTATCCAAGGGGGTTTGATCTAACCCACTTCAATAAAACCCCCTTAGATGGAATCCCTCTAGACTTACATCATTAATTTTTCTAAAAAATATGTGATTTCAAGCAAAATCAGGATGTCCCACAAGTGGGACACACTATTGTGGGATCACCCCCAAATCAAATTTTGAAAATATATATTAATCCTTTCCCATAACATGATCAATCAAATCATGTGTGTTGGTAGGACAAAGCCAACCATGAAGAACAAAACAAGCTAAACCTACCGCAAATGAAGTGCGGTGCATAGAGATGATCCGCATCACCTCCAAAAGGCATAACAAGACAAGGGACATGTTCCCTTGCAATTATATACAAATATAATTAGAAGATAGGATAGAATAGTAAGAATAAGAAAGAGAGAAGATCTATGAAAGATAATATATGATAAGAGAAAGATTGTAACTGGATATTATATCAGAGATATATATTGAATAAAGGACTATTATATATACCAGGAATAATGAGATGTTGAGTATTCAATGAAGTATTAATGATGTTATGTATGTGAATGTGTGTGTGCATGTGTCTTCATTTAATTTTTCATTTCTTATCCTTCTGCATCCTTCTGTAATCTACTACATGAGCCCTGAACCTTCTCTCGCCACTCTTACTGGGGTATAAATACAACTTTCAAGAGACTAAGGCTCAAATCTTCATTTTGTTCCCAGTTCTTTCAAATATTTAGTTTTTTCCAAGACCCTGGTAGAGTAGTAAGGAAAGGCCAAAACAAAGAGTAAATATTTTGTGATGATATAAAATTCATGGAGAAAATATTACAATTAAGAAGGAATATTTTTTTATAGTTTGTGGCAAGATCCTTTAGGTTTTAGCCTTGTGAGAGGGGGTTAGGCACCTAGGGGATGATGAATGGAAAGGGAGAGGATATTGGAAAAGGATCTCTAAGAGATGCAGCCATTTGGATAGGTCTAGTTTGAGCAATTAGGGATGGATAAAAAGGATTAATGGAATACCAAATCAAAACCACCAATGGCTAAAGGAAAGAGTAAGAGACAAAGATATATTTTTGAGAAAATTAAAATGGTGGTTGAGTTGAGCATGGAAGAAGAAAGGAGATTAAAGCAAATTTAGGAAAGAGAGGAAAGGTTAGAAAGAGGATTAAGAGAGCTAGAGAGGCCTCATTGGAGCGCATCAGGAGGGTTGTTACAAAAGGTTTAGAGAGGCCACAATTGGAAATAGTATTATTAACATATGGTGATACATCAAAGAACTTAAAATTACTTGAATAATAACAACTAAAGAAAACCTAACTAGGATGGTAGAGTGATTAAAGGATTATGATGAGTTTAAGTAGTCAGTAGAGGAAGGACTTGGGAGCTGTAATGCTCAATTAGGGCATGGAAGTAGGGGTGCTTCATCGATAGAATTTTTGACTCGTTAACCATTTCCAATAATGCTAACCTTAAGATTATCATAAACAAAGGGTATGAGGGTTTAATAAACTCAATATCAAAACTAAGGCTTCTAGATTTCAATAAATATTTTCCTAAAATTAGTATGTCAAATCTTAAGGTTATCATAAATCAAGGGTATGAGATTTTAATAACCTCAATCTCAAAACTAAAGCCTCTAGATTCCAATAAAGATTATTTGGATGATGTGCTCAATAGGATTGTGAGGTTAGTGAAGGAAGGAGGATATAAAAAAAAAGCAAAAAAAGAGGATGAAGATATTATGCTCAAGGGATTAGCCATGAATATAGTAAATACTTTTCAAGAAGAAAGAAATAAATATTTATAATCTAATGACATTTCTCTAACTAATGAAAAATTACAAAATGTTGCATCTCCTAAGATGAAGAGACATCTTGAAAAGGTAACCCCCTCGAACCGAGTCATCTCCCATACCACTTAAGATAAGGAGAGTGACTATAGAAGATATGTTTAGTGAGTCATTGTGGAAAAGGGAATAGAAAAACAAAAAAGAGTTTGTGAGTATTTGTGAGGAGATCTTGAGAAATAAATTTTTGAGATTCAATTATCAAGAGATAAGGGTAGAAATAGGAAGTTGGTGAAATAGAAAAAGTGTGGTAAGATTGCTACAATATCTAAGGAAAAGAATCCTAAGAATCTAAGGGAAAAAGAAGGAAGTCCACTGATCAATGAAGGAGAAAACTCTAATAACAACGATAAATCTAAGGTACATATTGCTCATTCTATGGATCAAAATAAGATTAATCTGCCAAATTTTGGCAAGGACACTAGGGAAGCTTTTGAGCATATTTTTGTCTTTGAATCCGTATGGTGAAAAAATGGTACAAGATCAAATCAGGCCAAGCTTTATGACTTCATTAGAACCCTTAGAGATGATGCCTTAAAATAGTTAATGAAGAAATTCTTGGTTTATGACAAGGAATGGCATGATGTAAAAGATGATTTCTTGGCAACTTTAAATCCCCAAAGGATCCTTCAAAAATTTTAAGTAAGATGTGGGAGATGATTCAAAAGAAGGGAGAAATTATTAAGGAGTTTGATGAAATATTTAAATTAGTAGTGCAGAAGTTGGAGGACCTGCTTATGAAAAGCAAAGGTTACTAATGTTTCATATTTAGACTATTGCCATAACTAAGAGCCTCTTTAGATGGAATAATCTTTGATGAATACTCTGATGCAGTGGAAATGGCATGTAGAATAGAGGCATAGTCTTGGAGAACAAAAGATAAAGAAGGAGAAAGCCATGAAATAGAAAGGCTAAAGTTAGAACTTACAATTAAAGATCAAACAACAAATCTTAGCCAAAGGAGAGGGCCATCAGAAATTGTCACGAATAATGAGAAGGAAAATTTGGTGCACTTATTGCTCAAATGACAGACATCTAAGAAATTAGTGTCCAGTACTAAAAGGAGAAAAAAGGGTGGTGATGCTATGACTAGATATGGCACCAGCACCCTGGAGGTTAAAAAGTGTATCTTGAAAAATATGTGGAGAGTGGGATGACCATGTTTAAAATGGATGATTTCCCATCCTTCTATTCTAGTTAAGGGAAGATGATGAACACAAGCCTTAGTGTAATCATTAGTGTGAGGATAATGAACCAATACACAAAGGGATGGTGAGAGCTAAGGGATTAGTAGAGAGCATTTTATACACATGACCATGGTTACAGGAAGTCTTAATGGAGAAACCAATGTAATATCAATACAATACAAAACATGATGCCACAAATCATGAATGGAACCCCACCCACCAATTATCTTCAGAAGGAAAACTATAGTTATTAGAATGATTATAGGGGAGGATGCTACAAAGGTTGAGCACAAAGGAGAAGAGAAGAGGTGGCTTGCTACAAGTTTGATGAAATGGACCACTACACAAATGAGTGTAGAGAAGAAAAGAAAAAGAGAATGTGGATTTTGCAGTTACCCTAGTCATGACTCTTTCAGTTGTCCAATGGTAGAATAATATTATAAGAATACATCTACATCAACAAAGAGTAATGATCTATCTAGACCACATCAATCACGAGGGGTAAAATTAATTATGAGAATACCAAAACAAATCCCCCAGGGTGTTAAGTGGTGTTTAAAAGAAGAATTAGATGATGAGAAGGAAAAAGGACAATCATCTTTAATGTAGGAGGAACAACTAGAGAGAATATCTAGAGAAGAAGAAGAGGATTATAAGCAAGAATTTGATAGAATATGAGAGATAAAACAATGTTGTGGTAATCAAAAAAGGAGGAATAGACACCATTAAAGGGAAAACAATTGTAGAAGATTGAAAAGAGGGGGAGGAGTGTTGATTGTCAGGAACACTGAGAGGGGGGGGTGAATCAGTGTTCTATAAATCTTTTCTTGAACTTTTACTTTTAACCATTTCAAAAGAATAATCAAATAGAAGCAAAATATACAACTGAACAACATTCACAAAAGCATGACACTTAACACCAAGATTTTACGTGGAAAACCCAAAGAGGGAAAAACCACGAAGAGGATTAGCTCTCAAATATATAATTCAATATTTATAAAATGATGTTCAAGCTTGGTCACTCCACGGGCCTAGAACATACTGGCTTACAGCCATGAAGTACAACTAAGTTTAGCAGGCTCACTGCCTCAACCCTAAATCTAGCAAGATTACAATAAGGGTTGTTAAACCCTACTGAAGGCTCACTGTCGGCTTATTGCCTTGATAACAAAAACTTGCTTCCAAATAGATCACACATGATTTTTGAATGCAGTCATTTAACAACTATATTTTGAATCCCAAGTCTTCATCGCTGCTTCTCCTTTTAACTCTACTCTTCTATTCACATGCTCACATCACACACACCACTTCCACACACTACTCAACTGAATTTCATTGCCTTTATATATCCACATCATGATTTACTTCATAATCAGGTCAGCATCCAAGAAGTAAAACATGTACATAAAAAGATGTACCTTGTCATTCAATCCAATGCACTAAGTGTCATGCGGACCCAAATCTTCTCCCAAGCGTGTTCATATAGGTCAGCTCTAACCTTCCAATTGCATACATAAATCCTCCAATCATTAACTCTTCTTTGCACAATGATTTATCTCACCAATCGGCCTGTTCTTCAAGAACATGCTTAACAACCTCATCTATTGTCTTACAACTTCTACTGCTGATCATAAAACACTTCCAAAATCATATCAAGGACTCTTTTCACATTCCCAATCTTACCCTCAAAACTGCAAGGCATGATATCATCTTGCGGAGAAATGTGGACCATCAGAACTCAGACTCTGTCTCTGTCAAACACTATGCCGATACTTAGCAGCTTGTAGCTATCCTTCTGGTAAACTTCAGATCTCCTAACTCTGGAATAAGACACTTCATATAAGTGTTTTCAACACCTCAAAACTACATAACAAAATACTTGTTTGCAAAGGAACACAGAACATTGCGCTAGACCCTGTTCACTATTCCTACTATAGCTTTGCTTGCCTAGACTTAGACATTTCTTCAAGATGACTTCTGGAGAGGATCAAGACTTAATCTCTGAGGCATAACATTATCGATCACCAACTGACATCATACCTGAACTGCATTACCGGATCATTATCTGCGGAGGCATATTGTCTAGCTTGTTGTCCTCTACTCTGCATGCTTTCCATACTTAGCTATTTCATGTCAACCGAACCTGGAATCTCATATGTTCTTCCGGAGATATCTCTTCCTGTCATGGAGATAGGATCTTTGAGCCTTGTTTCCATCAATGACAACATACAGATCCATATCGGAGCAATGTCTCTTGTCAACAATCTCCCCCTTTGGCATTGATGGCAACACTTAGTGAAAAATGCCTGACTGCTCCCCCTTAATATATACACTATACTTTCTTGCTCCCCCTAAGATGATTATCCATTTTTCACTGATCTACTTCTCCCCCTTTGACATTAATGGCAAAGGGTGTGATCCGGACTTCAAAAATTTGTCAAATTTTCAAAATTGATTTATGCAATCTACCTCTCTGTATTACATGTATTTGAGAATGTCATTGAATAAGTTCTTGATCCGTGCCCACTCATTTTCCCAACCTTTCTGAGCATTACCTAAAATTTGAATGTGTCCACTGTAGAGAAAGGCTAAAGCCTCTGCCTTGTTGCGATCAAAAGGTGTGCCTGTTTGTGCAGCTACCCTAGCTTTTGTAGTAAGATTTGTCAAAGTCTAGTTTGGGGCAAACTAGTCTCCTTAGTTGTCCCATTCTGCTTTTTTATTTGATATTTTCAATTTAATAACTCAGTTAGATCATTGTGGATGAGGATGACTTCTGCTTCCTTATTTCTAATTGATTCTATTGTCAGATCAAATTTGTTAGAGATGTCCATCATTCTTTGTTCCAACTCTTTGATCTTTTCTTTAATCTCCTGAGTAGCTTTTGGCCAAGATAGGCAAAATTTGTACACATCTCTAGCTTCTTTCACAGCTCTTTGAATGTTGGATATTGAGTTATCTAATGAAATCTTATTCTTGTCTAGCATTGTCTTTAATTCTTCCAATCCTTTTCCTTCAAATTCTTGCCTTACTTCTGTTTCTACAGATTTCTCAAAAGATTCAAACTGATTACTTACTGAATTTATTAATCCCTTCAAATGACTTACTAGGGGTATGGATGAATCCCTCTAGTGGGTAGGTAGAAGCTTCTCCAAGATCCTAGATGCTTCATCAATCAGGTTACTATCATCAGTAAGTGATTTCAGCAACTCATCTTGAGACTTTTCTTGAACAATTGAAGCCAACTTAAATTTCTGTGTTGGAGACATTGTGTCCAGATTTATTTGGTCCTGTAGTAATTCTGGTTCATCCCAATCTTGTTTTTCCTTTTCGAACACTTCTTTTGTTGAAGCATCAGTGTCTCTTGTCACCTTATCTTTACAAAGTGAGACTTTCTTTTTCTTTTCTCTTTCAATTGTGGCTTCTGTAATGGATGAGATCCTTATTCTTTTGTTGGGACTAGATGCTAGTCTCTCCTCTTCAGATCTCTTGTCTTTCCTTTCTAGAGTGCTTGTGAACTCGAATCCTCCTGATTTGGTTTCTACCTTACTTTATTTTTCATCTGATGTTCTTTCTGACTGTTCAGGTTCCATCAAAATTCTGAGAAAGTCCCGAATCTGTCTTCTTTGGGATCAGAAGCATTACTTAGTAGTGTATCAGCTAACTCAGTTAAGACATCTTCTGCAACTTCATATCCCAAGGCAGGGACCCATATAGTTCTTGGTTCTATAGCTTCCATAAAGCATTTATCTTTATCCACCATGAATACAATGTCCTTTTTATACTTTGTCACCACCTTTTCAGGTATCCAAAACCTTACCATTTTCTGTTAAAAATCTCTAAAATAATTCCACAGGATTTTATTTTGCATATCTACATTACCCAAAATCTGTAAATGATTTCTTATTTGAGCAGCTATAGGAATGTGGTCAAGCCAGACAACATTTCCTAGACCAGGTAGCTCTTTTAGGAAGTAAAAGAGTAAACATGTGATCAGAGTTCCAAATTTGAAAGAATAATTAGTTTCTTTTGCCCTTTTCAAATTCTCCATGAGTTCATTTTGAAGTAGTTCACAAAGATGATAATCAGTATTATTTTTTATCATGTCATACGTTGTGTATATGGCTGATGCAGACATAGAATTTTCTTTGTTGAAGTATATTTTGTATCCTATAATCATTGATGCAAATCTGACAGTCGGATCCCTGATCTCATCTACTGTAAAGCCATTCTTCTAAGGTTTGGCTCCTATTATTTGCATTACCACATTGTTCTTCATTTTCTTTGTGCCTAAAACCCTTCCGGAGGAGCTCATACCATTTACTTCTTTAATGGCTTCTTTGGTTATCAAATAGGGTTCATCAAGCCATAAAAATTCATCATGAATTCTGCTTAGAACAAGCTTGGCCCATGCATCAATCATAATTGCGGGAAAGTCCAACTAGGTATCAAATTTCTTTTCTCCTAGGACTTTGTAATCATCTTTTAGCACAATGTCCACAGTAGTTAGTTCATCCAAATATAGTTTTCCTAGCTTCATATGGTCATATTATTCTAATCTAGCATGAATGTATGCCCTGATATCTTCCATATGCAAGATCCTATGTGGAGTAATTGAGAATGCCCCTAACGGATTATTTTTCGGTAATTTGAAGAATTGTTTCTTAAACTTGGGGTGAGACATTTTTCCTATCTCGATTACATGTGGAGTAAACATTTTTCCAAAACAGTTTAATTTTTACAGTAGGGTTTCAAGTTGCAAATACCTCTTTCGTCAGAGTAGGGTTTCCTTGATCTGAAATTCTCCAAACTCTTCAAATCTTGGTTATTGTGGCTCAAAGTTTGTTCTAACCTCTCTAATAGCTTTGAGTGTAAAGTGATTTGAGATTAAACAAATTCCTTTTTATCCTTTGCACGATGTGACCTGGGTGTCATTAAATGCTTATTTCCAAAAAGTTGTTAAAACCCTTTGCTATAGAACACAGTCGATTAGGATTGCTCCACAATATACTGCATTGACTCCTTTTCTTTTGGTTCTTCTTCTAATAGTTGTGTCGCATCAAATTCCATGATACATCTTTGTGTTGGATTCTAGCACCCAATTTTTGGCTGGGGGATTTGAATTTTACATTGCTCTCCCTGAGCTAGAGTTTTCAATTTACTTCCCAGAGGAGGTATCTGCACCAGATACTGGTGCGGATTGATCTCTAACTTCAATTACTCCTTTCTTGATCCATACCTTGTTCATTTCTTTCTTGGTTTCAACTGGATCAACCTTTTCTTTTCCCTTGTCATTGCTCTGCTCTATTTTCCTTTCTTCAAAATAGTGATTTCTCTTCTCATTCATGATTCTACAAAACCTTGCAACATGTCCAAATTTGTTGCAATTGTAGCACACCACATTCTTTTGACCTTGATTCCTTTCATTGATTGAATTCAATCTGCATTGATTAGCCATATGTCCAAATCTATTGCATGCAAAACACTTTCCATTGAATGATTGATTGTTCCTTGTATTTTGAAAGTTAGTTCTAACTGAGCTTCTGCATGCATTGCACCTAATAGTTTTCTAACTTACTTTACTTTCGCAGACAACAGCTCTATGACCAATCCTATTGCATTTACCTTTGAATGACTAATCATTTCTTCCATTGTTGAGACCTTTCCTGATTTGATTTCTACATTCATTTGCTCTATGACCAATTTTCTTGCAATTGAAACACTGACCAAAGAATAATAGAGTCTTTTGATTTATTCTACTTCTACACTGAGTAGCCTTTTGACCAAACTTATTGCATGAATTACAATAACCATTGAAAGATGGGTACCTTTGAGCATTTGGTTGTCTGATTGGAGGTCTTCTATGTCTTCTTCTTTGATTTCTGAACTGGTATCCTTTGTTTTGCCTTGGCTCAGTGCTTACTTTCCTGGAGTTTGAACTTTCTCCCTTCTCAAATCCTAAGCCATGTTTGTCATCAATATTCTTCTGGCTAGCAATCATTTCATCAAGCTTGGCAGTACTTATCTTGAATTTTTCTTCAAAGCTTCTGGCTTTTTCTAGATCTATTTTTAAACTTATAATCTCTTTTTCAAGTTTTGTATAGTCTTCTAATATGTTCTTCACAATCAAATTTAGATCATCTTCTGCTCTTGTTCTTTTTGCAACTTTTGCTTCCAAATCCTCTAGGGCTTCATTTGCTGATAGCAGTTGGTCACTAACTTCTTTGTATTTGTCTTTGAATTTCTTGACTTGTTCCTTTAGCTTTAAGATGCATTAATCTACTTGTTGCAAGTTTCCTTTCAGATCCCTAACTTCTGCTTTAGAGTTTTCAAGATCCATAAGAGTTGCTTCTAGTTGGTTGCACCTTTCATAATTTTCATATCTTCTTATTTCCATGATCACACTATCCCTGATCTTCCTTAAGCTGTTAAACTTTTTCTGAGGAACTTGGCTCTAATACCAATTGTTGATTGTTAGGAACACTGAGAGGGGGGGTGAATCAGTGTTCTATAAATCTTTTCTTGAACTTTTACTTTTAACCATTTCAAAAGAATAATCAAACAGAAGAAAAATATACAGCTGAACAACATTCACAAAAGCATGACACATAACACCAAGATTTTACGTGGAAAACCCAAAGAGGGAAAAATCATAGAGAGGATTAGCTCTCAAATATATATTCCAATCTTTACAAAATGATGTTTAGGCTTGGTCACTCCATGGGCCTAGAACATACTAGCTTACAACCATGAAGTACAACTAAGTTTAGCAGGCTCACTGCCTCAACCCTAAACCTAGCAAGATTACAATAAGGGCTATTAAACCCTACTGAAGGCTCACTATCGGCTTACTGCCTTGATAACAAAAATTTTCTTCCAAATAGATCACACATGATTTCTGAATACTACTTCAGCATCTGCCACTATGCCATGGTGCAGTCATTTAACAATTGTATTCTGAATCCCAAGTCTTCATCGTTGCTTCTCCTTTTAACTCTACTCTTCTATTCGCATGCTCGCATCACACACACCACTTCCACACAATACTTAACCAAATTTCATCGCCTTTATATGTCCACATCATGATTTACTTCATAATCAGGTCAACATTTAAGAAGTAAAATGTGTACATAAAAAGATGTACCTTATCGCTCAATCCAATGCACTAAGTGTCGCGCAGACACAAATCTTCTCCCAAGCATGTTTATATAGGTTGGCTCTAATCTTCCAATTGCTTACATATATCCTCCAATCATTAACTCTTCTCCGCACAATGATTTATCTCACCAGTCAGCCTGTTCTTCAAGAACATGCTTAACAACCTCATCTGTTGTCTTACAACTTCTACTGTTGATCACAAAACACTTCCAAAATCATGTCAAGGACTCTTTACAAATTCCCAATCTTACCATCAGAATTGCAAGGCATGATATCATCTTGCGGAGAAATGCGGACTATCAGAACTCAGACTCTGTCTCTATCAAACTATGTCAAACACTATGCCAGTACTTAGCATCTTGTAGCTATCCTTCCGGTAAACTTCAGATCTCCTAACTCTAGAATAAGACACTTCATATAAGTGTTTATAACACCTCAAAACCACATAACAAAATGCTTGTTTGCGAAGGAATGCGGACCACTGCGCTAGACCCTGTTCATTGTTCCTACTATACCTTTGCTTGCCCGGACTTAGACATTTCTTCAAGATGACTTCTGGAGAGGATTAGGACTTAATCTCTGAGGCATAACATTATCAATCATCAACTGACATCATACCTGAACCACATTACCAGATCATTATCTGCGGAGGCATACTGTCCAGCTTACTATCCTCTACTCTACATGCTTTCCATACTTAGCTATTTCCTGTCAACCGGAACTGGAATCTCATATGTTCTTCCGGAGATATCTCTTCCTGTCATGGAGATAGGATCTCTGAACCTTGTTGCCATCAATAACAACATACAGATCCATACCGAAGTAGTGTCTCTTGCCAACAAGGAGTACTTCCTGACCAAATAGAAACACAACCTAGTAGTAGAAGAAGCTAAGAAAATCATTGTGAAAGAAAAAGAAAAAAGACCACTGTAGAGCTTATTTTTCTAAAAAAGAGGCTTAGCTACTAAAGGACTTGGCCAATCTTGTAGAAAGCATACTAGAAAAGTTGAAATAGTTTGCAAAATACTAGAATAAGAATAAAACTAGCAATTTGAGGCCTTAGATAATAAATGTGGTAAAATCCCCCAAGAAATAGAAGAAGAAACCTATCATGATTGAACTACGTGTTCACAATAAATGGTTTAAGATTGTATTAGTAGATCTTGGTGTTGATGTCAGGACCATGCCTAAAAGGGTATGGGAAGAATTAGGTGAACCAACATTGTATGATACTCCATATAATATTGCATTAGGGATAGAACTGCCATAAGTACCATTTGTACATGGTGAAATGTTGAAGTCAACCTATTGGGAATAAGGAAGAGAATAGACTTCGAAATCATTGAGATGAAATAACCCTTTAAAACATTCAACATTCTATTGAACTTAGATTGGTTTGTAAACTATAACAGAGTCTTTGACTCCTAGAAGGAAGAATTATCATTTGTTGATGCAGATAGAGTGGTACACATTCCCCTCTATATAGACATGAGTGTTGTATACATTGAGGAGGTGGCGCAAGAGGATCATTTGAGTGAGGAAGGATATTTAACAGAGTGTTATATTCATTAGTAAAAATCCCCACAAAGGAAATTGAAGAAGATCCAAACTCAAAAGGGGAGATTTTTATAGATAGCAGCAATTGTAGTATAGATAGTGAGGAGGTTGTTGACTTTTTCCCAGACTGGATGCTTATTCCCAGATTTCCCTACAAGGTAGCCATCAGTGATCAACAGGATCTCTGGGCCAGGGGCCAACAGTGTAGGAGATAGACTCTATATTTTATCTCCTCTTCTTCTTCAGGCTCTGCAAAACCTAGGGGGGTATTCCCTACTCAACATCCATGAGGATATGCATACAAAGGCTGGGATGCTGACAGAAAGCAGATAAGTCCTCCTGTAAGTAGACCAAAACTGAAAGATAAGAGCAAAGGGGCTAGCTTTGGGCCTATTTGCAGTTGTAGACAGAGGACTGAGGATCCTAAAACTAATTCTAATGTCCTAATGGTTGTTTTAGATTTTGATTTGGATTTTAAGTTTGGATGCAAAGCTGGACATGGTTGTAACACAAATACAAAGCAAGATTGGTGCCTATCCAGGGCCTGGAGTCAGTAGACATACACCTGTGAATGATCAACATGAACAGCTAAAACTGGATTTCAGGGGGATATATGTGATACCTGCCTTACAGATATCTCCCAATACAGAGTGTTAAGTTATCTCTACTTATGGCATCCCTACTGCAGTATACCCTTCCCAATGTTCAACCTGAAAACAGTTTTAATCTACCCCTTGAGTAGAAGTTAAAAGATCAGACATTCAACATAGGAATTCTATGCTCTAGAATCTAAACATTACCCAAATATCTAGATTCAGAAGAAGAATACATGCAATACTGGAGACAGAATTAACAAAACACATGCTAAGAGAGAATTTCTCATATAAGATTAATCATGAAATCAGTGGGTTCGTGCCAAAACATACAAGAGATACATAGACTCACAGGTTTAGCTGTACAGAGCAACCAGATCAGCTTGTTTTGAATTACAGAGCCAAAATGTCCAGTTTTTAACAACCAAAAATGAGTAACACTTCCTGCTTATAACAGCCAGGTAGTGTACCATAGCAATTAATTACATGGTTGACCAAAAATCCTGCCAGATACACAGTATCAGAAAAATGGCGCTCAACGCATTACCAGATTGGCGCTCAAACATGAATACAGCAGGTAGGGGAGGAGACAGGAAGAAACCTCGAGCCTTGCGCCACTGTCTGTTGATGTACACCTTCAATCGGGTACCAGATCCATCCATACCTCTGCAACCTTTGCCATTAATGGCGCACCAACCCGCGGCCTCAGGAAAACGTCAAACTGTGCATCGCAACCATTTCCTGCCAAGATACCTCATCGTCATGATATTTCAAAATATGCAGGATATCAATTATCCCACATGCACCCCGCGGCGACCTTTTCAACACTTTATATACTAGGCCACGAGCATATATAATGTCGGTGCTTTTGCTCCTGACGACACTAGTATAAGACTTCATCATCATCCTCCAACAGCATGATATCCTGTCGCTTGAAATATCACCCTGACGTCAGCATCATATCGCAATATAACCTGCATGATAATCGCCTTCATCGGCACAACCTGATCCATCGGAGGAAGATCCTCCTGCTTAGCTGATACCAAATGTCTGGCCGATGAACATCCTGATGACGTCACCGTCATATCCTGCTGACGTCATCAGCATATCTGCCTACTGCGCACCTCCTCATATCCGGATGACGTCATCATCATATCGACATCAGGATGATATTCAGAAGATAACCGGATATTAGGAAATATCATCCTGATGCACAAATATCACGTTGCACTGTAGCTCCACTATAAGATCGGGGTGATAGATGAATATGCCAGATATTTGAAAAGATCACCCCCAACTAGATAATGCACGAAGCCGGCAGGCGGATATCTCCCTTCGGAAATATCATGATGCAGATAGGCAGAGAAAAAGATATCACCCTGACATAAGAATGACGTCAGCATCATCAGGATGATAAAACAACGAACATGAAGTGATACAACAACATCAGGATGATATTGACTAAGATCATCCTGACGTTCAAAATATGATGACCACGATGAATATCGGGTCGCACTTAAAACTCTTCAACAACATCATCAGGATGATCATAACCAAGATCACCCGATGATAAAAATATCACCCCGGCGAAATATCATGCAGGCAGAAAATATGATGACCCTCGCAAGCAACACGGCGATAACTGGAAATATGATGATGATGATGACGACCCTTAAGAAAAAAACAGGTCAGGTCGAACAACTCAGAAAATGACCCCCTCGGAAGATCGGGGTGACATCATCATCATAAAAGGGCAGGGTGATAATTGGAAGATCACCGGATATTTGAAAAATCACCCTCCGCAAGAAAATTAAGGCACATTGTAGCTCACCAGCAGGATCAGGATGATATCCAAACATCACCCGATATTGAAATATGATGATCCTGATGAAAAACAAGTCGACAAAAAACATGAGATGCTGACCACCATCGAAGCAAACATGATGATGATGACCTCCTCCTCAGGAAAATATGATGCTGCAGCTGAAAAATGCTGAAGAGGTCCAACACTTAGAACATTTTTAAGGAAGGTGCCTGCATGAAAATTGCTCAAAAACTGTCAGTCAATTCAGGCACTAACAGAGGTAATGGAATCTTAGCTTTGGGGAGAACCAGAAAGAAGATATAGGAAATTATTAGGGGCCAAAAGGGTTTGTAGTATGAGAAAATTTGAAAAAATAACCACATAACCCACCGCAAAAGAAGAAAAGGCACCACAAATTAAAGAAGCAAAAGGTGATGGTACAAATACAAAAGATACACCAATGGTGTATAAAATTCATCACATATCTAAAGGAATCTCACACATCAAGTTGCCTTTCTATTTAGGGATAGGTGACGTATTAAGCTACATAGAAAATATGGAGATAATCTTTGAAATGGAAGATCTAAGGAGAGAATCCCTATAGGACACATTAATATGCAATGCAGCAAGGTGGCGGTTCACCCATAAACCTAATATCCCAACCTAGAAAGCTTTCACAATACTAATCAAAACAAGATATTTTCTAGAAGAAGGGGATTGGAAACTCACCCTAGAATATTACATTACCACCGATCCCAAAATTCACTTAATAAATTATATCAAAGAGTGGGATAGAATGAGAAAATATGATGAGTGACTTCGCATTCAGTTACTATTTTACTGGACCCTATCTCTCATAGCTAAAATGTGGTACAATAATTAGGAGAAGAGGGAAAAAGCTAGAGATTAGGAGTCCCTCCAAGATAACTTCTACAAAAAAATTACTCTATGATCCTTGTAGAACCATCAATGATGCACTCCAAATAATGAAGTGATATCGTTGCCAGCAAAAGAAGTCAAGGAGATGTTTGGGAATAAGGGGAAGATATTAGCACCACATAAATAGAAAGGAATATGGAAGCTATTTGAATGGATGGATAAGGTAAAATTCATACCACAAAGAGTTTATTAAAACACAAAGAAAAGGGCTAAGTAATATGATGAAGAAGAAGACCTAAAAAATTTAGAAGTAGAAGTAATAGAAGGAGAAAGGGAGATAGCCAAGTTGACTAATGTTACAAAGATATTGGTAGTCCCTCCAAGAAGACCTATGCAAAACATTCTCATTACATGATCCATTTAGAACCATAAACAATACACTCCAAAGAATGGAGTAATATTGTTTCCAATAGAAGAAGTCAAAGAGATGTTTGAGAATAAGGGGGAGATATTAGCACCACAAAAAGAGAAAGGAATATGGAAGCTAATTGAATGGATGGATAAGGCAAAGAGTTTGTTATAATACAAAGAGAAGGGCTAAGTAATTTGATAAAGAAGAAGACCCCAAAAATTTAGAAGTAGAAGTATAGAAGTATAAAGGGAGATAGCCCTGACTAATACGAAAAATTTGAATATTATCACCAACTAATGAATGTCAAAGAAGAGGATATAGCAGTGTAGGGAAACCCTAAAATAGCCAAGATTGGTGATTACTAGGAGGAAAGACAAGTGATGCAAGTAGTATAAGTGCTTATAGAATATGAAGATCTGTTCCCCAGACATTTACAAACTTAAAAGGTATCAAATAAGAAGTGGGCATAGTCAAAATATTGCTAAAATAAGGATAAAGGCACAAAGGAAAAGACCATACAAGATAAACCCCAATGTTAAAACCAAAATTAAAATAGAACTAGATAAAACGTTAGAGGAGGAATCATCAAGCCAATTGAAGATGTAAAATGGATTAGTCCCATGGTTGTACAAAATAAGAAGATGGGAGAAATAAGGATTTGTGAACTGATTTCATGGAACTAAATAAGGCATGTGTCCATGCTCCATTTCCTACACCATTTACAGAAGAAGTGTTGGAATCAATGGCTAGCAGGGAGGTATATTCCTTCACAGATGGTTTCTCTAGATATCACTAGGTCAAAATAGAAAAAGATGGCCAACCAAAAACAACCTTCACCACTGAATGGGGATCTTTCATGTACACATTCATGTCGTTTGGTCTGAAGAACACTCCCATGGTGTTTAGTCAAACAATGATTAATGACTTTAAAGATTTTATTCATGACTTCCTATAAGTCTACTTGGATGATTATAAATTCTATGGATTAATCAAGGATCATGTCCAAGTATTACGTTTGATACTAGAAATATGACCAACTTTCAAATTTCCCTTAAATAAGTGTGTGTTTGTAGTACCTTTTGGTACACTCGTAAGACATATAATATGCAAAGAAGGGATGGTGGTGGATCCCTTAAAGGTGGCCATTATTTTAGACCTACCACCTTTAAAGACAATATCTAAAGTGAAAACATTCCTAGGTTATACTGGATATCACCACAAATTCATTAGGGGTTATGCGGCCATTGCAAGGCCCATAGAAGAGTTGTTGAAAAAGAAAAACAATAAAAACTTTCAACAGATAGAACAATGTTGAGTCTTTTGACACATTAAAGAATAAAATTGTAAAGGCACCCATCCTAATATTTCTAGATTGAAACACCCTACTCCATATACATGCGGGGTGAGTGCAAAGAGTTGGGTCCACTTTTTGGCCAAAAAGTGGAAGCGTTTTTCCTATTTTTCAAATTTTGTCATACTTGGAGTAAAAATTTGAAGCACTTACACATAGAAATTAATATGATGTAAAAATATGAAATATAGGATTTTATTTCTAGTTTTCAAATATGTAATTTGTTCTAATACCCAAACGATAAAAGTTAGTTTTATATAGGATGTACAAAAAGTGACCTTTTAAAAGTCTCATGTTTTGGGCCAAAGAATGCACGTGTACGACCAACATAATTTGATCTAAATGAAGGTATTTTTCTAATTCCTCTTATGGAAAGATGCATATGATGTTGAACTTTGGTTAGGATATTTTTTGTAATTTTTTGATAAATATATTTTTTTAATTTTTTCTAGCCCTAATTTGTATTTTTTAAAACCCCTCGTGTACAACCAACATAATTTCAGCTAAAATAATCATAACACTAAAAAACATTCATCATGTAGAGAATGATGTCTAGATTGGTCAAACATAAAAAAATTAAGAAACGTTCAAAATCAAAAGTTATTAAAAAATAGTAATGTATGTTATTTCAAGTTTATGAGTCTCTTTTTTAAAAAATTAATTAATAAATATAAAAATATGTCCAAGAATAAATAATTTTACATATTTGACAACTAGACATTGTGATCTATAATGGTTTTAATTTGGTCAAAAAATTTTGAAAAAAAGTCATCATCCATATTGGTAAAGTCAGTTTTTTCTCTTGCTATTAACATGGCCTTGTACTTGTAGGTCCAAGGCTAAGGGTTGGGTTTCCAAGCCTAAAACCAATGCAAATCCATGGGTGCCCATTTTCAAATGAAACAGGTGCCCATTCTAAAATGACACACATGAGCAAAAAAAACCTGATAGAAATGGGCACCCATTTTGAAAATAACGGGCGCCCATTCCTAAATGGGTGCCCAAGCCTAGATGGGTGCCCATATGGAATGGGTTCCCATCTAGGCTTGAGTGCCCATTTTTGTCAAGGTTTTTTTTGTCCACGCTTCTTCCACAAAAAGTGGACTCATCTCCTTGTGAGCACCCTTCAGATGCTTCTAGAACCACAATAGGGGTTGTACTTACACAACCTAGCAGAAATAAGGATCACCCCATTGCATTTGCTAGTCATACATTATCTTGAGCCATGAAAAAATATACCACCATGAAGAGGGAAGCATTAGCACTGGTGTTTTATTTACACAAGTTTAGGCATGCTACTTTCTATCAACTCCTTTAATCTTTTTCACAGACCATGAGCGCTTGAACTATCTAATGAACAAATTGATCATAAATGGGAGAATTTGCAGATGGTTAATGCTTTTTCAAGAGTTCAACTTCAAAATAATCATAAAATTATGAAAGGAAAACCAAGGTTTAGACTACCTATCTAGAATTGATACTAGCGAAGACCCAAGACCCATTGATGATGAATTACCCAATGCAAAGCTATTAAGAATCTTGATGTGGTACCCAAAGAATTAAGTGATGTTGCATAGTTGCTATCAACTGGTGAATTCTCAAAAGGGAGCTTCAGAGATGAAAGGAATAGACTAATGCGAAGATCACTACCCTATACTCTAATTGAAGAAGAATGACACATCATAGGAAAGGATGAGGTTGTAAGAAGAAAAGTCTTGGAACATGAAAGAGAAAACATTTTAAGGGATGTGTGTGAAGGCATATTAGGAGGGCACAACTTTAGAGACAAGACAACAAGGAAAGTTATGCTAGCTAGTTGTTTTAGAAATCCCCGCTAACAAAGGTTTAAAGTGTTTTGCGCTAAAAGTTATTTCAACCTGATTTGCGCTGAAAAAGGCCCCAACAGGATATATCCACTAGACCTCAAAATGCCCGCTTATCCAGTTGCACTTAAAATCCCTGCTAGAAGCATTTGGAAGGTTAGTACTAAAATTGTCTTTAATAGGATATATCCTATTGACCCCAAAAACCCTGCTTTTTCATATTTTGGGCTGGAAAATTGATTTTTAAGGTATGAAATTTGGTCTAATTGATGAATTTGATCTGTATATCATTCTTTTGGATCTTGTTAAGCTTTTTTATCATGTCAGTATGGATTTTGAGCATCTTTTGCATCAAATTATGGTACTGCACATGGATATCCTGTTGACCCCAAAAATCTCGCTTTTTGCAAAAAAGGGTCTAAAAACATGAAATAAATGTCTGCAAATGGACACAAAAACATCCCAGATCATTATAAATGCCAAATGGGTAGTAAAAAATGATGAAAAAACTAGAAAATCATTAGAAAATGCCAAATTTGTGAAGTTGTTCATAAGGAAGCAACATTGACTTTGAGCTGTCCCGGATTGATCTGCAACTGTAAATGGATATATTTTAATAGAAAATGACTTGTCATGATGAAATTAATGCTTGGCATTGTCAATTGTAGGTCTGAGAGGGACAAAGGAGCTAGCTAGAGCCACCATGAAGGACGAAAACCTAGAAATACATTACTGGCTTGAATATGCAGAATCATCATTTTGTCAACCAAATTGTTGTTGCACCTGCAAGAGAAAGTATGATGTCCAAGGTGATGGAGATAAGCCTTAGGAGCTAGAAGATACAGTAGATCATGCCCACATCACTGTTGTTCCTACAAATCTAGTTCAATGTCCAGGACATGTTCACAACAGTCCTAGTCATCTAGTCATGTCGATCCAGCAAGAATCCAGTTGGACATGCCTTCATCAAAAATGTGCCACATACTCTTCTTAACCAGTCAACACATTAGAAAAGTGATTTGTCCCATTAGACACTCAAAACGTTGCTATTTCATCTTGTTCTTATGAGCTAAAAAGTTGTAATTTTGTCTTTTTCCTACAAGACAAAAATAAATCTAGGATTGTAACTACCCACCAACCAAATTAAATGCTATGTAATATGGACCCTTGGTGTTGATATAATCTCCACCATCCATTGAAAAACTCGATTTGGTTGCTTCTCTATATAAAGGCAACCTCTCTCATTGTAAAATATATAGGGAAGCACTGAAGAAGGAATTGTTGAAACTCTGCCATTTTTTTGAATCAATACAAACAGAATTTCATTTGCCTCTGCCATTTGAGTTCATTTTTTTGGTTGGATATAGTCATCATGGTTCTTTTCCACCTTTCCAATTAGTTATTCAGTTGCATTTGTGGTAAATTATTCAAATATTTGGTGGATTTCTTGTCCATACCATTGATGGCTTGCTGATTGTATGTCATTTTGCATGGTTAGTCTGGGTGTATTTCATATGAGCTAAGTTTGATTGTGTGAATTCATTGAACTGCGCCAGGGATTGGGTGTTGAATGAATCTTTTACAGTTGGAAAACCCTTATGTTTCCTTAGAAAATTGCACAATCTCTATGGCATTGTGGGTTGCCTGGTTAAGCAGAGATCTGTTTATTGTTGGGAATCTGTCTATCTATTTATTGATCATTTATGCAATTGTCTATAGGATCTCTCTATCCCTTCTCTCTCCATTTTCTTTTGCGTTTTCTTTATCAAATCTTGTTAGATTAGGTTTCACAAACTTGTATAGTGCTATCACAGAATCCATATCCAGTGAATGCATGTTGGCATATAGTTGGTTGCATGCTGAGATTACATATTTTATAGCAATCTGAGTATACATCTGTTCATTCATGCATTGTCAAGTTAGAAAAATGATCAAAGTCATGTGTAATCAAACCCTAATGCACTAAAGTTTGTTTGCATTGCATGTAAGTCCCCTTGGCTGGAACAACAAAACACATTTCCACTGAGTTATCCTACGAGCTAAGACCTAGATGTATAAACCTTGGGGTAGTCCTATTCTGAAGGTTTGGGATAGGATTCCTTTTAGGAGAGGTGAGATATCATGTATCTTACCTGCATTGTTATGTGCTAAAACCACCATCAACAGAATTGGCGCTAAAGGGACGGGTGGACAGAAATTTGGATGCAAGCTTTCAGTTTTGGTGGTTTATTCCACATGCTGGAATGAATTGACTATTCAGGAGATTTAGCTCCAATGGATACACATAAGGGTTTCAGTCATGAGATCCCTTAATTCTTTAGAGGGATTTCACAACAGTCATATCATGAAGAGAACTTCAATGTAGATATCCCACTTATCAAAGAAGTATTAGATACGCAGATCAGGGTGAAGTATCCCTCATTAACATTGCTTGATTTTAGTTCACCTCAAATCTGTACTGTACATCGTGGAGCGCTGCATGATAAAATTGACTGTTTAACTTCTCTCCAAAGATTGGATCTACATTTAAAAGAATTGCTTCCTATTTTTGAAGTGTATAATCCTGAAGTGGGATATATGCATGACAAACATATTCAGAGTAAGATAACACAAGGAGTTGCATCACAGATGGATGCATATGCATGCAATCATGTCTCAATTGAAAGCACCCAAAGAGTTGAGGCTGCAGGAGCTGTAAATCCATTTCAAAAGGGTAGTTTGCCCATTGGAAAATTTGAAGTTCCTCGAGTTGTTTGTCAAAATACATATACATATGAGGATGGCAAACAATGCATGTGGTCCACATGTCACTCAGATAAGGAGTATACAGTCCCTAACTGGTTAAAATTGGCTTCAATATTACTAGATCCCAACAAGTCATTTGAAGGATGTGCTGTCCCATCTTGGTTAAAGTCTGATTTTCAATCACAAGACAAAGAAGAAAGTAGTACACAAGGTCAGGTCATGACTGATGAAAATATGGATAAGATGGATAATAAATCAGGCATGATGAACAGTCATGTTGAGGATGCAGAACAACAACCAGATGCTTCACAGGTATCAAGTTCTAAGCCTGAGTTTGTTGTTGCAGAGGTGGAGAATAGGAATTTATTTTAGTTGATAGATAATTCTGAGTATGAACAACATCTTGATTAGATTAGATATATGCAAAAACAAGAAGAAATCAGTCCTCCAAATGAAGAAAAATCATTGATAGAGATGCAGGAAGTGATTTCAGTTGACATATCCAAACCACAATCAAATTATCCCAAGAAAAGCAATCAAGTTCTTAACTGGATCAGCCCAGTATACCATCATGACTAGTCATATCAGGTTGATGTAGTTGCTCCAACAGAGTTTTCAGCTAAGTCAGATGGACAAAATCAAGATGATACATCATTTCAAGGCGGTATTAACATTATGAATCAAGTTATGCAACAAGAAAGAGACCTTGTTGTTGTTGCAGACAATAGATGTACAGTTCAAATAGGAGGGTTGTTGATTGATATAGAGGAATTTTTCTCAGAACATATGACTAATTTTGATGAAGCAGATTCAAGTAAATCATATGTCCCAATTTCTGATCCTGCTCACACCTACGATAAAGGAGACTCTCATCTAATTGACATTGACCTACTGATGACAAATGAGAGCAGAAGTGGGCAATCCAAGAATAAAAATCAGATAGTCATGCAAAGTGCTAGCTTGGAATCTTTTTCATGTCAATCACTTGATCATATCATCGAGTTGGTGTCTAGAATGAGCAAGGATATGTTGCTGCATGGGAATTCACCGCACATGATAGACTTCGCTTTGGCTGATTCATGTAGAATTCATCCAAATGATCCACATTTGAAAGAAGGTTGTTCAGACTTTATGTTTGCTTGGGAGGTCACTGCAGTATTCAACAACCCAGAGATATTTGATGCACAGGACATGACCCAGCATGAGATAAGACCTCCTGAAGTTACAAAAGTCGGTAGTATGATGCAACAAGGTGATGAACTTATATCCCCAACTGATGGTACTGCAAATCAGGTTGTATCTTCCCTCTTTTCACTTAGTTTCAATAGTTATTAATTTGATTATGGAAACATAGGTAAGACAACTTGCATCTAGATTAATCATGGCCCTAGTGAATTGCCCCAACTATTAATCTTATGTGATTGGTACCCTGAACATGAACCTAACATACTCATACCTTACTTTTTAGAGTACAAAGATGAATTTGCTAGACTTAGGACATTAACCTGCACCTTGTTACTCTTGCATGTCCTAAGAAATAAATCACGGGGAAGTGTAAATACTTGTTGTCCATAGTCTTTGTATATAGTTTTGCTTGTTTTTAGTTAGGTTTTGGTTAGTTCTTTGTTGTCTTAGATTAGTTTATGCTTTCTATTTTTCTATTTTCTCTGGTTGTAGTTGTCGGTTGTTGCTTTCGTTTTGCTCTCTTGCTTTAGGTTGTTAGTTTGCTTTAGGTTTGGTTTCCTAGATTTTTGTTTGCTTTGGGTTCTCCATTTTCTAGTGAAAGACAAGCTTGTTTGTAGTGCATGCAGTGTCACTTTCTAGACCGTGTTTCTGTGTCTTTCTTGGAGAAACTTTGGTCATAAGTCAGGGATATATGGCAAGTCCCATTATTAGTGTTGGAAGGCGTGATGCTAGTTCTTAGGAGATGAATTAGTTGTTTAGATTAACTTGAAGTTTTCTGAGATCATATACTTTTACACTTTAATAATCTTGAAGCTTCTAAGGGAATCTCGGTGATCTTGGGTTAAGTGAAAAATCTATAGGCTCACCTTTGCCGCCACTATGATTCCCAGCCCAGTGAAGTTGAACCAATTTGTATCCCATGTGATATTTATCATGTGCTACAAGGGTATGCGGTGCTTTCTAGTACTCATATCAAAAGTTAAGCTCAATGAATTATCAAATAAATACTCTGCCAAACTAATATTTCCTAATATTCTCATAAATTGTTCAATTAGTTGGAGGATTCAAGCAACTCTATCAGAGGCTATGGATGTCTGATGGGCAGTAGAGCAATGTTTGAGCAGAATCATAGAGACAACCTCGTCGGAGCTATAGACACTTGACTGGCAGTGAGGCAATGTCTAGGTAGTTCATGAGGTGAGTATCATTCACATAGCTTAATGCAAGTGAACTTGGATGATCTTGGTTGCCAAGGGATGGGAATGAACTCATATGCACACACTTAGATCTTTGGGACATAGATGGTTTTGTTAAGTTTTTGATTCTGATTCTTTGATCTAGATTTTCATGTTTATTCAACCTAATATGTGGGTGCAAAACCAGAGATTCTGGGTTCTTGACTATTGTTTATCCTTGAAATGCTTTGGAGCATTTCTCTAGTAGAGTTGCCATTTGTTGTGCCCTACACACACGTCCCATTTCACCAAATGGGGACCCCTCTTTTTTCTTTGTCTTGGAGTTTCAACCTTTCATCCTTATGATGATGAGAAAGTGAGGTGGTATTTAGAATGCAGGATTTGTTTTGAATTTGGGTATTTGGTATGTTTGAAGTCATTTGATGCCTTTTGTGATTGATTTGGAGGAGTCCTGATTGGGTTTGTGCTTAAGAAATAGACCTTTGTTGCCTTTTGTGCTAAAGTGGGTGTTACTGCAATTTGTGTCAAAACCCTATGTAACTGGATACAGTCCTTAAAACTGCTACTGCAAGATGTGTCCTGTTGGGATTCCTAATTTCCATGCCTCAAAATTACAAAATCATGTCAAATTTCACAACATTTCACTAAGGGGTCCTTATGCCTTCACCCTGACACATGTTCCTGAAGCCCTGAAATTGGCTAAGTCTGAAGTCCTGAAACCCTGAAAAATTGGTTAAGTCTGAAATCTGGTGGATCCTCCAAAATCTAGAATTTGCATGTTAAATCCCATGGATTCGGGACCTATCTCAAACATCCTAATAGCATATTTCAAAATATTTAAAGTATAGGAAATTAAACTGTCAGCCAGGCATTTCCAAATCTAGCGAGAAAAATGACCCATACTGCAGTTTACATGGATTTTGTCTCCTACCAGACATTGTGATGATTTTCCCCCCAACAAGATGCGCTAAAAAACACTCCTGCAGGACATATCCGATCACCTTGAAAAGTTCTGCTAAGGCATTTTGAAGAAAAGCAGGCCTTTTTCACCCAATAGGTATTGCGCTAAAATTGACTTCAACAAGATATATCCTGTTACTTTAGAAATCCCTGTTGATAAAGGTTTAAAATGTTTTACGCTAAAAGTTGTTTCAACCTAATTTACACTAAAAAAGGCCCCAATAGGATATATCCACTAGACCTCAAAATGCCCGCTTATCCAGTTGCACTTAAAATCCCTGCTAGAAGCATTTGGAAGGTTAGCGCTAAAATTATCTTCAACGAGATATATCATGTTGACCCCAAAAACCCCGCTTTTTCATATTTTGGGCTAGAAAATTAATTTTTAAGGCATGAAACTTGGTCTAATTGATAAATTTGATCTGTATATCATTCTTTTTCATCTTGTTAAGCATTTTTATCATGTCAATATGGACTTTGAGCGTCTTTTGCATCGAATTATACTACTGCACATGGATATCCTGTTGACCCCAAAAATCTTGCTTTTTGCAAAAAAGGGTCTAAAAATGTGAAATAAATGTCTCCAAATGGACACAAAAACATCCCAGATCATCATAAATGCCAAATGGGTAGTCAAAAATGATGAAAAAACTTAGAAAATCATTGGAAAATGCTAGATTTGTGAAGTTGTTCATAAGGAAGCAACATTGATTTTGAGTTGTCCTAAATTGATCAATGGCTACAAATGGATATATTTTGATAGAAAATGACTTGTCATGATGAAATTGATGCTTGGTATTGTTAATTGCAGGTCTAAGAGGACAAAAGAGCTAGCTAGAGCCACCATGAAGGACAAAAACCCAAAAATACATTGCTGACCTGAATATGCAGAATCATCATTTTGTCAACCAAATTGATGTTGTACCTACAAGAGAAAGTTAGTATGATGTCCAAGGTGATGGAGTTAAGCCTCAAGAGCTAGAAGATACAATATATCATGCCCACATCATTGTTATTCCTACAGATCCAGTTCAATGTCCAAGACATGTTCACAGTTGTCCCAGTCATCTAATCATGTAATGTCGATCCAACAAGCATCCAGTTGGACATGCCTTCATAAAAAATGTTCCACATACTCTTCTTGACCAATCAACACATTGGAAAAGTGATTTTTCCCATTAGACAACTCAAAAATTTGTTATTTCATCTTGTTCTCATGAGCTAAAAAGTTGTAATTTTATCTTTTTCCTACAAGACAAAAGCAAATTCAAGATTGTAACTACCGTCTCACCAAATTAAATGCTATGTAATCTGGACCCTTGGTGTTGATTTAATCTCCACCATCCATTGAAAAACTTGGTATGGTTGCTTCTCTATATAAAGGCAACCTCTCTCATTGTAAAATATATAGGGAAGCACTGTAGAAGTAATTGTTGAAACTCTGCCATTTTTCTGAATCAATACAAACAAAATTTTGTTTGCCTCTGCCATTTAAGTTCATTTTATTGGTTGGATATGGTCATCATAGTTCTTCTCCACCTTTCCAATTAGTTATTCAATTGCATTTGTGGTAAATTATTCAGATATTTGATGGATTTCCTGTCCATACCATTGATGGCTTGCTGATTGTATGTCATTGTGCATGGTTAGTATGGGTGTATTTCATATGAGCTAAGTTTGATTGTGTGAATTTATTGAACTATGCCAAGGATTAGGTGTTGAATGAATCTTTCACAGTTTGAAAACCCTTATGTTTCCTTAGAAGATTGCACAATCTCTATGGCATTGTGGGTTGCTTGGTTAAGCAAAGATGCATTTATTGTTGGGAATCTGTCTATCTGTTTATTGATCATTTCTACAATTGTCTATAGGATCTCTCTATCCCTTCTCTCTCCCTTTTCTTTTGCATTTTCTTTATCAGATCTTGTTAGATTAGGTTTCACAAACTTGCATATTGTTGTCACATAATCCATATCCAGTGAATGTAAGTTGGCAAATTGTTGGTTGCATGCTGAGATTACATATTTTATAGCAATCTGTTGGCAGTGAGGTGTTCAACGCTGACCTCAGGATTCGTGACATGGCAGTGAGCCTCCCGTGGATCTGGGTTAAGTCTAGCATTTGTAGTGAGTGTTGATAGCTCGAGCTTTTGGTGCAACGGAAAATGATTCCAACAATTGGTATCAGAGCCATGGGTCACGGGTTCGAATCCCTCAGGTTGCCTTGATGGGGGGATTGTTGGCAGTGAGTTGCCCCCTTGTTAGTGAGGCATTCAATGCTGACCTCGAGATTCATGACATGGCAGTGAGCCTCCCGTGGATCTGGGTTAAGTTTGGTGTTTGTATCGAGCGTTGATAGCTTGAGCTTTTAGCACAATGGCAAATGATTCCAACACAATCTAAGTATACATCAATTCATTCATGCATTGTCAAGTCAGAAAACTAATCAAATTCATGTGTAATCAAACCATAATGCACTAAAGTTTGTTTCCATTGCATGTAAGTCCCCTTAGCTAGAACAACAAAACATATTTCCACTGAGTTATCCTGTGATCTAAGACCTAGCTATATAAACCTTGGGGCAGTCCTATTCTGAAGGTTTGAGATAGGATTCCTTTTAAGAGATGTGAGATATCTTGTATCTTACCTGCATTGATGTGTGCTAAAACCACCATCAATAGAAGGTAGTTTCTGTCATTACTTCCAATGATTCAA
The DNA here is from genome assembly GCA_027924645.1 of Cunninghamia lanceolata. Classification (NCBI taxonomy): domain Eukaryota; kingdom Viridiplantae; phylum Streptophyta; class Pinopsida; order Cupressales; family Cupressaceae; genus Cunninghamia; species Cunninghamia lanceolata. The sequence continues at coordinate 2,519,086 of BSBN01000743.1, forward strand.
GGAACTTCAAAGTCCTCGACAAAAAGGAGAGGAGGATGAGGCATCAGTGTTTTGGCAGGTTCTTAAACCTCCAAACTCGCCAACCAAGTTCATGAACTCTCCAAGTCTCTAACAAGTTGAAGGTAGTAAGGGAAGGATGCTAATTGGATTGGAAGCAAACAAAATGGCATTCTAGAAGTAGGTAAAAGGTGTAAAAAATATTCGAATACCTCAACCACCCCAGTACGATCCAACAAGCTCTCAATTCACCATTAATGCTATGTTTGACTTCTGCAACTGTCCAGTTCAAATTGGAAATATATTTTGCTCCTTCTAGTCTACATCATGCAAGGCTTAGGTGGATTTCCTAGGATGCAATGCACTTACAGGTGTTAATTCCATGATTTGTAAATGATTTTGTATGTTTCAACTAGTTGCATTGGGCATTAATTTGAAATGTATAAATAGCTTGTTGAAAGTTGTAATAAGGGTTAATCTTTCTTCTTTTCCATGGATGTCTACAAGTGTCAAGATTTTTCTAGGGTTTTAACTTTTGCAAGTGTAGTTTGTCAGGAAGGAAATCCATTTGTGAAGCATACGAAGGTTCTAATGGTATTTGTAGCTAAATGTCTCCATGGTTATTTGTAGTTCAACTTGACTACTTGAGTAGTTAGTATTTTACGATTCTACCCTACATCATGGGTGAATGTTTTGTTATTAGAATTATAATATGGTAATGGTAGTGGTTGATCCATCATGCATAAGAAGTTAATGGGTAGTGGTGGTGGTCAAACCACCATGGTCAACCATGTGGAAGACTACATGATTTAATGTAATTTGCATGTGTCAAGAGAACTATTGAGAGAAAATTGAAGTGAAGTTCTTGCAATGAGATCACATGCGTGTACACACACGCACACACACAAATAAAGAATGAGTTAAAGGAGGATGGTATCAAAATAAATATTTTATTATTGTTAAGAGATTAGTAAGGTTGAGTAGTAGTTATGTTACAAGTATTGGGGAATAGTTGACTACAAAGGGCTCACCAAATCACTACAACATTTGTGAGAGTTATCAGGTATGTATGACTATTTTCATTCATACTATATAACAATAGAAATCAATTTTATGTTTAGTTTAATTTGGGGGAGTATGGGGATGCACCACACCATGGCCTGCCACACAAAATAATTCTTTGTGTGATCATACATGGGATGTTGCACACTCCCAACCAAATCGTTGCTATTGCAAGAATTTTGTATTAGTTTTTTGAAATTATTTTGTTGTGGGCATGATGTCTTTAGACTTCAATGGGATGTGAATAGTTTTACCTTTACTATGTCTAGTAATCAATGAAAGTTAGTGTGTCTTATTAGGGCTAAAAAACTAATTTTATATTCATTTTATGGAAAGTAGTAATACGATCATAGTTTGAATACATTAGTTTGAATCCTCTCAACCTTATAAAAATTAACAATTGATATGCCTATCAACGTCTATATGGAAGTTTTGTTTAACCCCTTCAACCTTTATAATATTTATAATTTTAGACCCTTTTAGCTAATACTTTAATATGAATCTTTTGACTATTCTCAAATATTGTTCCATTGAATCAAACTTATACTGAAATAATGACCTTAGCCTTAATAAATATGATATAACAAGACTTTCAAACTTTTAATCAAGAAAGAGATGTTTAAGTCTTGATTTTATAACAAATTTTTTTATTTTCACATCTATTGGCTAGTACCTTGGAAATAGATGACCTTACCTTGTTCTACCATCTCTTAGACATGGGACAATAATAAATAGGTCTAACATGTTTGTGAAGTAGTATGGAAAAAAATCTTGTTTGATTATTATTGTGATTATAACCAAATTAAATATTATAATATGTTGAGTTGAGACTAGAAGATTAAATCATGAAATAATCCTATTTGGGTCTATATAGAAATTTGTACATATTGGTCATGTGATACCTTGATTTTACATAATGTTTGTATTGTTACTACCATAGGATTTGAAGCATATTACAAAGGATTGAAGTCCATGAGAATCCATAGAAAATTTAGTAATGGGGTATGTGCATGGAAATGGGGGACCAAAAGGGGGTTAAAAGTGGCCACCTTTTCCTTGAAATCAACAAAAATTGATCTTGGATGAGAAATTCAAGATACCGACACTCAAAATTTCAAGATGTGACAAGAACAAGATTAGTAGTGCTTATAATTTAGTTTCTAAACTACTAATTTTCAAAAAAAATGGTGGATATTAATACAATCAAATAAGGGGAGTGTTGGCATGAAAAGTGGAGTCATAGACTAGAGTTCTGAGTCCAATAGTCTTGCATGTTGTATTTATACCAGGGGATTACAGTAAGAGAATAATCTAAAGGTTTGCAGTAGGAATTATCATTAGGTGGTATATCAACAAAATTGAAAACTAGTAATACAGAAAATAAACATTTAATTTGAGCATCAGAACCACAAAATTAGATATTACAATATTAGATGTACAATCTCTTTTCACTATTCTTCTTACTCCTCTACTTGTCTACTTTCTTACTTTTATTTCTAGTTTACAATATACATATGACTATGATGGGGACATGTCCCTTACAATAAATGTCTTTTCCTATTAGGCATAGTTGGCCTTATGCTCCACATCCATTTTGCGGCCATGTGTGGTGGATTATGGATGTTGTTGTTCATATGCTCTTTCCTCTGCCAACATCATCCCCCCCTTTGAAACCATGTCTTGTCCTCAAAACATGAAAATTTGTCAATTTGTAGGCAAAATGTCTTTGTAGAATTCCTTAAGCTCCTGAAATGTTATGTCCCATTGGCTCTTTGCTTGTTGCAACACCTGAATTTGACTATTAACCTGATTAAGGATCTTTTATGCCTCTTTTATGTTGGATGGTATCTAAATTTGTAAGATTATCTTCTTTGCATCTCTGAACAATCCAGTTACATGAGCAATTCTAAGGCTCACCACTTCCTGAAGCTATTTGATTTGTGCCTTGATCACCCATCTTTAATCTTGTAGTTGTTGGAGTTGAGTGTGCATTGTCTCTGGTGGTGTTCACCTAGGGTTAGGGTTTTGACTTCTAATTTGTAGGTTCCTGTGTGTTTTCCTTCAGACCCTTAGTGCCTTGGTTTAAATTGTTCCCCGGCCCACACGCATTGTTTAACTATTTTTCCTGTCACATTTGAGAAAATTGTTAAGTTCTGTGTATGCAAAGGCGAAATGTATGTTGGAAAACTTGTGAAATATCCCTCGATCCCTCAAAAATGATTAAAAAAATGGGTGAAATGCATGAAAAATGCATATCGGGTCACTGCTTCAGAGTTTCTAAGTGTTTCTAGAAGTGGCTAGAGGGGTCTCATTGTGCCAGTGCCGCGTGATTCACCAAGTATTTTGCCCTAGTTTAAGTCCACGCCATTGCTTATGCTTCCCGTGGAGCGTGCCACGTGTCTGCAGCGAAGGCGGCCCCTTAGTGTTTCTCAAGAATGCGCGGAAGGCGCCACGTGGCTGTTTCTGCAGGAGTTTCAAGAATGTTTCTTTGAGTTTCTTTGGTGGTCGCGGATCCTGTCATGTGTCTGTCTCCGCTTATGTTTTAAAGACCCTTTAAGTTGTTCCTTTGTGTTTCAAGCTACTCGCTGCAGATGGCGCCACATGTCAGCTTCCGCCGAAGTTTCTATAAAGTTTCCAAATGTTTCAAAGTGTCGTGGAAGGCACCACGTGGAGGCACCCAAGTGACCCTAAAGGTTTCACAATTTCTGCCAGTGTTTCCGAAAGACCCTAAGTGTTTCTCAAAAGTGACGCAGATGATGACATGTGTCAGCTTCCACATAAGTTTCAGAATGGGGCCTTAAAGTTTCTGAAGAGCACGGAGCCCGACAAATATCAGCCTCCGCTGAAGTTTCCTTAAGTTTCTATGCAGGGGCGGAAGATGCCATGTGTCTATTGCAGTTGCTGCGGAAGCTGACAAGTGTCGGCTTCCGAGTTAGTTTCCTTTTTGTTTCAAGTTTGGTCAAAAATGGTGGGTCCCAGTTAGCAGTTGCTGCCGCGGATGGTGCCAAGTGGCAACTTCCGCCTGAGTTTCAAAGAGCCACTTTATAATGTTTCAGTGTGGCAAAAGGCGCCAAGTGTCGAACTGCGGGGGCATTCTTTATATGTTGCAACGGGCACGCAGAATGCGCCATCTGTCCCTTGAGGTTGCCGCGGAAGCTGACAAGTGTCAGCTTCTACGTTTGTTTCTTTTTGTTGCAATGTTATGTGAGGCTGGAGGTGGGACTCGGTTTGAATATCAAGTGGAGCGCAGAAAGCACCAAGTGTCGCAGTCCACGAAGTTTCAAAGAGGAGTCTTTTGTGTTTCAAGAAGAGCGCAGAGCTCGACACATGTCAACTTTCGCTGGGGTTTCTCAAAGGGTCTCTACAGTTTCTAAGATGTTGCGGAGCTTGCCAAGTGTCTGCTTCTGCGTGAGGTTCCGACGGTTGGCTCTCGGCAGAAAAATTTAAGGGAAAAAGTAAGAGATGACCCAGCGTTGGAAACTTGAAGTGTCTGCGTGGCACGTTTTTGTTGGTCCGTGACTTTTCAGCATTTTTTGACACTGTTGATCGCAGCGACGAGAGGATGATTGACGGCCACGTTTTGATTTTGCAGCGATGGGTTTTTCCCACATTTTTGTGACTGTTTTTGGGCGAGAAAACTCCATGGGCTTGCTGCAGTTGCATTTCCAGAGGTTGTTGGTAGGTGAAATAGTGATGGTTGCTTGTTATAGAGGTATGGGTCGAGTTGATAGCTCAACCACCATTTTGATGATGCATGTCCCTGAGCGGCGGCTCGAGTCCCAATCTCACCTGTTCCTTCCTCTTTGTCCCTCTACAGCATTTATGATTTTAGGCACCATTTTTAGTGCATTGTATCTAGCAAAATTTTGAGTTGCCATGTAATTAATTTGCTAGGTCTATCTTCCTGCTATTTAAGCAGACTGTGTGACCCATTTTAAGGTAGTTGAAAGTTGGACATTTTTTGCTCTGTAATACAATACGACTGGTTTTGGTTTGCTCTGTGCAGGAAGCCTTGTGAGTTTATGTATCTCCTGTTGTATGTTTCTTGCATGAATCTACTGATTTCTTGATTAATCTTATATGAGTAATGTTGTTTTGCATGTGTTTTGTTAATTCTGTCTCCAGTGTTGCATGTGTCCTTCTGAGTCTAGATATCTAAGGGGTGTCTAGTTTTCTAGAATACAGAATTCCTGTATTGAATGTTTGATCTTTTAACTTCTGCTCAAGGGGTAGATTAAATTGTTTTCAGATTGAATATTGGGAAGGGTATACTGCAATAGGGATGCCATAAGTATAGATAGCTTAACACTCTGTATTGGGAGATATTTGTAAGGCAGATATCACATAAATCCCCTTGAAATCCAGTTTTAGTTGTTCATGCTGACCATTCACAGGTGTATGGCTACTGACTCTAAGCCCTGGATAGGCACCAATCTAGTTCTGTGTTGAGGTTATACACCAGGTTCAGCTTTGCATCCAAACACAACATCAAAATCAAACTCCAAAACAACCATTAGGATAGTAGAATTAGTTTTAGGATCCCAAGTCCTCTGTCTACAACTGGAAATAGGCCCAAAGCTAGCCCCTTTGCTCTTATCTTGCAGTTTTAGTCTACTTACAGGAGGAGTTATCTGCTTCATGTCAGCATCCCAACCTTTGTATGCATATTCTCATGGATGTTGAGTAGGGAATACCCCCCTAGGTTTTGCAGAGCCTAAAGAAGAAGAGGAGATAAAAATAGAGTCTATCTCCTATACTATTGGCCCCTGGCCCAGAGATCCTGTTGATCATTGATGGCTACCTTGTAGGGAAATCTGGGAATAAGCATCCAGTCTGGGAAAATAACCAACAAAAATTGGCGACTCTACTGGGGATTGTGCAGTGAAAGAACTTTGATTTAAAATAAACCAATTCCTAGTTATAGGTGGTGACTCCAAACCAATCTCCCAACCAGTAAAGTAAAAATTTGTATGCAAGGGAGAAGATCCCAGCGTAATACTCTATTTGAAGAGTTACCCATAAAAATGATGTATAGAAAAAAGGGGACTGTTCAAGCCAGTCAAGATGGTTCTCCTAGCCCCAAGAAAAATGATTTTATTCAGGATAATCCAGGATCCTCAGAGAAGACAATACCTTATTTTTCAAACACTGAGGCTAAAATCCAGAGTGTATGAAAAATAGCAAGGTAATGGTTTGAGAATAAGGTCAGAGGTGTTTCAAGAACGTCCTTTTCATGATTCTCCTGACCGATTTGAAGAGGCTAAATCCCTAAGGGATGATGATAATGATGATCAGAATATGATAAAACCATCCTCTTCTATGCCTAGAGAGGAAGAACTAGCTGATGAAATTAAGAGCTTAAGGGCTGAGTTAGAATATCTGCAAGCAGTAAAAATCAAAGATGATATGAGACAGAAAGTGCAAGCTTTGAGAGTTGCTCAAAATGATTCAATTCCTACCCTCCAAAATGCAAATGTGCAGAGAAATCAACAAAGAAATGAGGTACAGTATCATCAGAATAATGATCAAAGACAAAATGTAGACAATGCAAATAACATCAGAGCTCCATTAAATAATGTGAGATATCAAAATGTGAATAGAAATGCAAATGCTAATCAGTTTGAAAGGCACCCAATGCAGTTGGACAGATTCAGACAACTTGTTTTTGATGGCATTCCTGGTTATCCAAACCCTGTTGACAAACATGTGAGGCTGCAAGTGCCTAAATTTTCAGGAAACAATACTGTCTCAGGAGAAGACCATTTAAAAGCTTTTCAGAATACCATGGACAACTTTGAGGTTGAGCATGAGGATGTTTTCATGAAATCATTTATGCAATCCTTAGTTGATGAAGCTAAGGAATGGTATAAAGGTCTACCTGACAGAAGCATTTCATCATGGGATGATTTCAAAAGTATGTTTAAGGAGCAATATGGTGACAAAACTGACCCTAGATTTTTTGTAAATGAGTTCACTAGTATCACTAAAGGGTCAAATGAACAGGTTGCTGATTTCAATGCTAGATTCATGAAGGTATTGAACAAAATGCCATAGGACTTGAGGCCTAATGAACCTATGTGCATAGTGTTGTACATAAATGCTTTTGATGCCAAGACAGCTTATGGATTAAGAGACAAGGGTCCTCACAGCCTCAAAGATGCCTTCAAAGTTGTAACAAATATTAAAAATAACAGAAATGCATCTGGTAAAACAAACAGAAGGGATGATGTGAAAATTCTGCAGAATCTAAACAAACCTCAAAACAATCAAGGTAGTACATCTACCCCTGAAGATAAAATAGATAAATTGGCAAATGTTGTTAAGGACCTAAGCTATAGACTGGCTAGAAGTGAAAAAGGGATAGGTCCTGATAGGCAAGCTTATCAAAGACAGGAAAAGAGACCATCATTGCATGATATGCCATATAATACAAATTGGCATAATGGTAAGCCTGTATTTCCACATAACAACACAAATCAAAGAGCTCAGAATCCAAAGGAAACACCTGATCCTTTGAAGAAGGCTGTTAATATTGTTAATGACACCCCGTGGTGTATAATATGCCAGATGCCTCATTCACAGTCATAATGTATGATTGCTCAGTCTCTATATAATAATGTCGTGGCCTGTGATGAGTGCAATGAGCCTCATTGCATGGAAGATGATAATGTCAACATGTTGTCTACAAATAGAGAATACCCTTTTCATGATGCTGATGCAAATGCAAATGATGAAATTCAAGTCTGCCAACAGTTCCCATATGATGAAGATGATGAAGAGGATAACTATGCCTATGCTCAGGATTCACACAGCTTTTTGAATAACTTAAGGAGACCTTCTGATGAAGAAATTAGGGCCTTCACAGCTGCAGCAGTTGCTCAAGTCAAAAGCAACTACAACCTAAGAGGTAAAGCTCAAGTAAGCAGGCCACATCAGCCAGAAGGCATTTCTGCAAATTAGCCAGTACACAGTCATAAAGGAACTGAGACACAAAAGAGGCAATGGAACAATAATAGACAAAATTTTAAGCAAAAAACAAGTTATGATCCCCAAGGACCAGAAAATAGAGTTCCCCAGGTTGAGGATCAAAATAAGAATTTTCAGAACAAGGATGACAGTCAGAGAGCCATAAAAACTAAAGCTGGATCATCTCAGGATAGAGGTAAAACCACAACACAAGCTACAATTGTTATTCAAAATTATGCTCCATTTGACATCACTCAGGTCTTGTCTCAAATAAAAGTCTCTATTCCACTAATAGAGCTGATGAAAGTTGAAGAATTTAGAAATAAGACTGTATCCTTGATTTCAGGAGTACCATGTCAAGCCAAGCAGAATATTGAGACTCAGGATAAGAAACAAGCTATGTGCATTGAAGAGGATGAAATTCTTGAGGTATATCTAGGGATGACCATGACAAAATGCCCTTCACAAGTGGAGCCATTTTATGTATCCTTGGTTATAAATGGAAAAGTAATTAGAAATTGTATGCTTGATTCTGGAGCATCTACAAATATCATGCCTTTAGCCATTATGCAGCAAGCTGGATTAAAAATAGACAAGGCATGTGGGAAATGCTATGCCATGGATGCTAGAGAGGTACCAGTCATTGGAATCATAAAGGATGTGGATTTCAGACTGGCAGCATATCTTGAAAAGATCTATAAAATGAACATAACAGTGGTTGATATCAAGCCACAATATGGCATGTTGCTGTCAAGAAGATGGGCAACATTGATTGGTGGAAGTATGCAACTGGATCTGTCATATGCCATGATCCCAATGAGTGGCAAGGATGTCAAACTGATCAGAGAAGAAAGATCATCAGAGACAGTGGAGGATCAAGAATCAGAGGAGCATATATGTTTTGTGGACACTGGCTGTGAAAATTTCAGAGTTGTCTCAGATGATAAGGAAGATAAAAGAGAAAAACTTTGCATTCAAGAATTGGATCAACAAGGTCTTTGGACCATGTATTTTGATGGATTTTGTTCAAAAGAAGGCTCTGGTGCTGGAATTGTTTTTCTGTCTCCAACTGGTATGCTTCTCCAATTTTCTTTCTTGTTGAGGTTTGCCTGTACAAATAATATTGCAGAGTATGAGGCTCTGTTATTAGGGTTAAATGTTGCTTTGAAGCATGGAATTAAGATGCTCAAAGTGTTTGGTGATTCAGAGCTTATTGTGTCCCAAATTAGAGATAAGTATGCATCAAAAAATAAAAGGTTGAAACAATACAAGCATGTTGTTTGGGATACAATTGAATTGTTTGATGCTTTTTCAATAAATTGGATAGAAAGATCAAAAAATGTCAAAGCAGATTTTCTAGCCAATGTAGCCATAAGGCCAGATGATATAACTTTGTCAGATGTTACAAATGTTGAAATCAAGCTTAGGCCTACAGTGCCAGATAATGTATGCAGCTGGCAAGTGTTTGATGATGATAAGGATTTACTAAGATTTCTGCATTGTATTGATGAATATGAGAACCAAGAAATGGATTTTCAGAACTTTGTGGAAGTTGTAGATGGAAAAGAAACCCTTTTAGGGAAAGAAGTAATTCAGCTGAAGACTAACAAAATCCCTAGAGGGCTAGTAGCTTTAGAGAGAGCTTTTGACAATAGGGACCAATTTGTTACAAAAGCATCTCCAACAAACAAGAATGATCTAGAGGAAATAAATTTGGGGACATCTCAGGCCCCCAAGAAGGTATACATTGGCAAATAGCTCAAACCACATATCAGAGGCATGCTGATTGCATTACTGAAAAGGAATAAGCATGTTTTTACCTGGTCATATGAAGACCTCAAAGCCTATAGAGAGGATTTATTCCAGCATGAGATCCCATTGAAGCCTAGAGCTAAGCCATTTAGACAAAAGCAAAGGCCTATTAATCCTACCTTGGCTCTGAAAATGCAAGAAGAACTCAAGAAGCTTAGGGAGGCTGGAATAATCATGCCTATCAGACATTCAACTTGGGTGTCTAACCTTGTCCCGGTCAGAAAAAAGAATGGTGATATAAGGTTGTGTGTGGACTTTAGAAACCTAAATGTATCTTCTTTGAAGGATAACTATCCATTGCCAAATATGGAGGCCATGTTGCAGAAGGTGACTGGATGTGAACTTTTATCTATGATGGATGGTTTTTCAGGGTACAATCAAGTGAAAGTAAAAGAATCAGAACAATTTAAGACTGCTTTCACTACTCCATGGGGAACCTATGTATATGTAAGGATGCCATTTGGACTGACAAATGTAGGTGCTACATTTCAAAGGGCAATGGATGTTGCTTTTGCAGGGTTGATTGATTCAATCTTGGCTGTTTATCAGGATGATTTGACTGCCTTTTCAAAGAAAGAAGAGCAGCATTGTATGCACTTGGAGCAGATTTTCATTAGAGCACTAGAGTATGGCATTTCTCTCAACCCAAAGAAATGTGCTTTTGGGGTTGTGGAAGGAAAATTGCTTGGACACATTGTTTCCAAGGATGGAGTTAGGATTGATCCTGAAAGGGTGGCTGCAATTGACAAAATTCAGATCCCTAAAACAATAAAAGGTGTGCAGTCCTTCTTTGGACAAATAAACTTTGTTAGGAGATTTGTTCCTAACTTTGCAGAGACCACAAAAGAAATTTCTAAGATGTTGAAGAAAGGTGCAACTGTTAATTGGGAGAATGAAGCAATTGAATCATTTCGGAACATCAAGGAAGCAATCAAGATGGCTCCTTTGTTGAAATCTCCTAATTTTTCCAAGCCATTTCAATTGTTTTCATTTGCTTCTTTCCATATTGTTGCTGCATGTTTACTTCAAAAAAATAAGGAAGGGTTTGAACAGCCTATTGCTTTCTTTAGTAGGTCATTGCAGGCTGCTAAATTAAAGTATGACATTATGGAGAAACAGGCATATGCACTGGTTAGAGCAATCAAGAGCTTCAGGCCTTATTTAGTAGGCTCACAAATAATTGCATATGTACCTCATGCAGCAATAAAAGATATCTTCACTCAGCAAGAGGTAACTGGAAGAAGATGCAGATAGATAAATAAGTTGCAGGAGTTCAACATAGAGATACAGATCACAAAATTGGTAAAAGGACAAGGATTAGCAAAGCTAATGACACAGTCAAACCTCGAGGCATGCCAAGTGAATGAAGTGCATAATGAAGTTGTAAATGTGTCAGAATCTGAGTGGTATAAGGACATAGTATATTATTTGCAAAATTTGAACTGTCCTTCCCATCTCAGTGATATCCAGAAGAGAACTTTGAAGCTGCAAGCTATTAAATACATCATTGTTCAAGGAGAGCTGTATTGGAGAAATCATGATGGTGTATTACTCAGATGTGTGGATGAAAATCAGGCCGGGAACATTCTAAATGACATGCACAATGGAGTATGTAGTGGACACTATGCTACTCATACAACAGCCCACAAAATTCTTAGAGCTGGCTACTGGTGGCCAACTCTTTTCTCAGATGCACATAGAATGATAAGAAAGTGTGATCCTTGCCAAAGGTTCTCAGAAAAGCTAAAATATGGAGGTGCATTACCCCTTAAGAATGTGACTGTAGAAGCTCCATTTAAGCAGTGGGGGATTGATTTCGTAGGAGAAATCTCAGAGAAATCAAGTGGAGGACACAGCTGGATTCTTGTTGCTACTAATTACTTCACCAAATGGATCGAGGCCATCCCGACCAAAAGAGCTACCAGCAAGGTGGTGATGGATTTCATTCTAGAGAATATTATTATCAGGTTTGGAGTACCTTTAAAATTAGTCACAGATAATGCTATGTGCTTCAGGTCTGGTGAATTTACTGATTTTTGCAGTAATTATGGAATTAATTTGTTACATGCATCACCGTATCACCCACATGGAAATGGTCAAGCTGAGTCAAGCAACAAAAGCCTCATGAAAATTGTAAAGAGAATGGTAGGTAAAAACAAAAAGGCTTGGGATTCAAAGCTGAAAATGGCATTGTGGGCTGACAAAGTGACAGTCAAGAAAGCAACTGGAAGATCTCCTTTTGAGCTAGTATATGGTGTAGTGGCTAAGTTACCTGTAAACAACTTTTTGCCAATTTACAAATTCATACAAGAAAACATGGAGGAAATCAGAGATCCAATGACTAAGAGAATCAATCAGCTAGTTGCACTAGATGAGATAAGAAGGGAAGCATAGAAAACAAACATCAAGAGACAGCAAAGGGTAAAGTATCTATTTGATAAGAGAGCTACAGAAAGAAAGTTTCAGAAAGGTGATTTGGTCCTTGTATGGAATGCAAGGAACCAAGATAAGGGCAAACATGGTAAATTTGAGCCCTTATGGGTGGGCCCATATCAAATCAGTGACATCCATGGAGGACATTCTTACTTTCTCCAAGCCTTAAGTGGTGAATTGTTGGAATTGCCAGTGCACGGTCAGTTCCTGAAGCGTTACTTCTTATAATGGTTATTTTCTATGCACATTGTAAACTAAATGTAATTGTTCTGTGCATGCCCTGTATAGTCGGTTGTGTTTTGAGTTTTGGGTTTTGTCTGGTCTGCCCTGGAGTAATCTAGTTCTTGTTGCAGTCTTGCGTCCGCACATCCCCAATCGGAGCCACTGGTAGTGTTCACCTAGGGTTAGGGTTTTGACTTCCAATTTGCAGGTTCCTATGTGTTTTCCTTCAGACCCTTAGTGCCTTGGTTTAAATTGTTTCCTGGCCCACATGCATTGTTTAACTATTTTTCCTGTTGCATTTGAGAAAATTGTTAAGTTCTATGTATGCAAAGGTGAAATGTATGTTGGAAAACTTGTGAAATCTCCGTCGGTCCCTCGAAAATGATAAAAAAAAATGGGTCAAATGCATGAAAAATGCATATCGGGTCACTGCTTCAAAGTTTCTAAGTGTTTCTAGAAGTGGCTAGAGGGGTCTCATTGTGCCAGTGCCACGTGATTCACCAAGTATTTTGCCCCAGTTTAAGTCCACGCCATTGCTTATGCTTCCTGCGGAGCGTGCCACGTGTCTGCAGCGAAGGCGGCCCCTTAGTGTTTCTCAAGAATGCGCGGAAGGCGCCACGTGGCTGTTTCCGTGGGAGTTTCAAGAATGTTTCTTTGAGTTTCTTTGGTGGCCACGGATCTTGCCATGTGTCTGTCTCCGCTTGTGTTTTAAAGACCCTTTAAGTGTTTCCTTTGTGTTTCAAGCTGCTCACTGCGGATGGTGCCACGTGTCGGTTTCCACCAAAGTTTCTATAAAGTTTCCAAATGTTTCAAAGTGCCACGAAAGGCACCACGTGGAGGCACCCGAGTGACCCTGAAGGTTTCATAGTTTCTGCCAGTGTTTTCGAAAGACCCTAAGTGTTTCTCAAAAGTGACGCGGATGATGACATGTGTCAACTTCCGCATAAGTTTCAGAATGGGGCCTTAAAGTTTCTGAAGAGCGCGGAGCCCGACAAATGTCAGCCTCCGCTAAAGTTTCCTTAAGTTTCTATGCAGGGATGGAAGATGTCGTGTGTCTCTTGTGGTTGTTGCGGAAGCCGACAAGTGTCATCTTCTGAGTTAGTTTCCTTTTTGTTTCAAGTTTGGCGCAGAAATGGTGGGTCCCAATTAGCAGTTGTTGCCGCGGATGGTGCCAAGTGGCAACTTCCACCTGAGTTTCAAAGAGCCCCTTTATAATGTTTCAGTGTGGCGGAAGGCGCCAAGTGTCAAACTGCGGGGGCATTCTTTATATGTTGCAACAAGTGCACGGAATGCGCCATCTGTCCCTTGAGGTTGCCGCAGAAGCCGACAAGTGTCAGCTTCTGCATTTGTTTCTTTTTGTTGCAATGTTATGCGAGGCTGGAGGTGGGACCCGGTTTGAATATCAAGTGGAGCACGGAAAGCACCAAGTGTCGCAGTCTGCAAAGTTTCAAAGAGGAGTCTTTTGTGTTTCAAGAAGAGCGCGGAGCTCGACACATGTCAGCTTCCGCTGGGGTTTCTCAAAGGGTCTCTACAGTTTCTAAGATGTTGTGGAGCTTGCCAAGTGTCCGCTTCCACGTGAGGTTCTGGCAGTTGGCTCTCGGCGGGAAAATTTAAGGGAAAAAGTAAGCGATGACCCAACGTTGGAAACTTGAAGTGTCTGCATGGCACGTTTTTGTTGGTCCGTGACTTTTTAGCATTTTTTGACAAGGTTGATCGCAGCGATGGGAGGATGATCGACGGCCACATTTTGATTTTGCAGTGATGGGTTTTTCCTGTGTTTTTGCGACTATTTTTGGGCGGGAAAACTCCATGGGCTTGCTGCGGCTGCATTTCCAGAGGTTGCTGGTAGGTGAAATAGTGATGGTTGCTTGTTGCAGAGGTATGGGTCGAGTTGATAGCTCAACCACTATTTTGATGATGCATGTCCCTGAGCGGCGGCTCGAGTCCCAATCTCACCTATTCCTTCCTCTTTGTCCCTCTGTAGCATTTATGATTCTGGGCGCCATTTTTAGTGCATTGTATCTCGTGAAATTTTGAGTTGCCATGTAATTAATTTGCTGGGTCCGTCTTCCTGCTATTTAAGCAGACTGTGTGACCCATTTTAAGGTTGTTGAAAGTTGGACATTTTTTGCTCTGTAATACAATACGACTGGTTTTGGTTTGCTCTGTGCAAGAAGCCTTGTGAGTTTATGTATCTCCTGTTGTATGTTTCTTGCATGAATCTACTGATTTCATGATTAATCTTATATGAGTAATGTTGTTTTGCATGTGTTTTGTTAATTCTGTCTCCAGTGTTGCATGTGTCCTTCTGAGTCTAGATATCTAAGGGGTGTCTAGTTTTCTAGAATACAGAATTCCTGTATTGAATGTTTGATCTTTTAACTTCTGCTCAAGGGGTAGATTAAATTGTTTTCAGATTGAATATTGGGAAGGGTATACTGCAATAGGGATGCCATAAGTATAGATAGCTTAACACTCTGTATTGGGAGATATTTGTAAGGCAGATATCACATAAATCCCCTTGAAATTCAGTTTTAGTTGTTCATGCTGACCATTCACAGGTGTATGGCTACTGACTCCAAGCCCTGGATAGGCACCAATCTAGTTCTATGTTGAGGTTATACACCAGGTCCAGCTTTGCATCCAAACACAACATCAAAATCAAACTCCAAAACAACCATTAAGACAGTAGAATTAGTTTTAGGATCCCAAGTCCTCTGTCTACAACTGGAAATAGGCCCAAAGCTAGCCCCTTTGCTCTTATCTTGCAGTTTTGGTCTACTTACAGGAGGAGTTATCTGCTTCATGTCAGCATCCCAGCCTTTGTATGCATATTCTCATGGATGTTGAGTAGGGAATACCCCCCTAGGTTTTGCAGAGCCTGAAGAAGAAGAGGAGATAAAAATAGATTCTATCTCCTATACTGTTGGCCCCTAGCCCAGAGATCCTGTTGATCATTGATGGCTACCTTGTAGGGAAATCTGGGAATAAGCATCCAGTCTGGGAAAATAACCAACAGTCTCTATTGTTGCTCTTGTTGTCCTATCCACATCCTACATTGTATTGTATGTACCAGCTACTTGCAAAATTTGATTATTCCCTCTAATCTATCTGGTTCTTTAGTGCTTTTGTGAGAATAGGCCATTGTAAGCAAAATTGATATAGTGTGTTAATATTGTTAACATTGTTTTAAACAGTGTTTATTTGAGTTTCTAGATTTTTCTACGTTGTCGCACACTTCTTCCTTATTTCATCTATTCTATTCTTCTCAACCTCTGCTAGGATTCTGGTTTGAGTTATTGAAGTCTGATTATCCATATTTGTTATTACACCTTCTATTAGTTTCTTCAACTGTTGTCCTAGTAGGCTTGTTGTATCTCTTTGTAGTTAAGGTAGTTTACTCTTAATTGTATTTATTGCATTCTCCAGTTGTTATGTGTTCTCCACATACTGCTTCAAGATATCTTCCCTTGTGGTACTATGGAATATATCCCCAAGTTGAAACTTTTGTAGGGGTGATATGCTTGAGAGATCTACCTGTGTACCAGTTAGTGGAAATTGGAGTAGTTGCGGTGTTGCCAAAGGTTGGATTTTCTTTTGTTACACTAGAAAATCCTTTATGTGTTGCATGAGGGATGTGGAGGTGGAAGATGGTGTAGCCTTGTCTAGTGATAGTGGTTTTTTTGGGGTTTCTTATTGTTCTTTTCAATCATAAGGGTCATCGAAATATTTGTTTTGTTCCTCTTGTGCTTTTTCTCTTTCTTCCCTTAGTGTCACATAGGCCTATTTTGTTACTTCAATATTCTCTTGTTCAATTTTCATTGTATCCTCCTAATTCAAACTCATTAGTGTGTCCAATCTTTCTTTGGATCTCAATTCTTTGGCCTACAATTGTGTGAGCTTTTTCTTGTGTTCATCTGTCAAAGTTGGATCAATCTCTTCTATGTCTTTTTTCCTTATTTCTTCCTCTATCTCTATTGTTTTTTCTCTTTTCTTTCTGATGGTGGAGGAAACATGATCTAGAAAATTTTCTATGATATTATCCAAGGTGTCAATAGACACTCTAATGTGTCTAATTATTGCTTCTTCAATTACTGCTTGGTTTTCTACACCCACCTGGGTGTACGTCTTTGTGGTTCATTTTAGCATCCCTTTATTATTTAGTGCTCTCATGAGGAGATCTACATTCATGATGTCCTCCTTCTTTTCTTCTTGTTCCTCTATTTCTAATGTTATTCGTTTGCTTCTCCGTGTCATTCTTTTGTGTGGATGTTTTATTTCTTGTTCCTCTTGCTCAAGTTCTATGCTTGACATTTTAATTATGTTCCTTTTTACCCCTTTCTTTTGTCTTGGCTTTTTCTTCTCCGAGATTAATTGTATTAGTATTTCTAAGGCCTCCTCAAGTGATGGTTCTATATTCTATGCTTGTGGCAGAGGAGTTATTTATGTTGTTTGTGATGTTTGGCTCTATTCCACTGTTGCTTGTGATGCTGGAGACCCCAAATTCAATCTCTTTGATCTCTACACTTGTGATCTGGAAGTACTTTCTTGTGGTGTTTCAGGCTTTGGAATCCCCATTTCTAATGCAATTTTTATTTATGCTTCTCCACATGTTCTTCTACACTCTTTTTACTTTGTTTATCTATGAATTCCTTATATGTTCCAAACATTTCAGCATTTGCATCCTTTGGTTATTTCATTAAGTTCTATGCATATGATTCCACCGGGTCATTGCTTATCTCATATGACATTTGAGGGATCCATGAAACCCTAGGTTCTGTGGCCTCCATTAATGTGTAGTCTTTATCTACCAAAAATACAATATCATTCACATTTTTTTGAACCATGTCATATGATATGCGGTCTCTATTCTATAGTTGTTATTGGAGGGATTTAAAGAAACCCCAGTACGCAGTGGTGTATGATGCAGTATCTTTGAATTGGTAGACATGGGCATTTATTTGTGTAGTGATAGACTGGTTGTTTTGCCATACTTTTCTAGAGAATGATGGTAATGCATTCATAAAATAAAAGGTTAAGAAAATGATCAAGGTACCATACCCAAATTGATAATGTGTATTCTTTTTCCATTGAAGATTTTCAAGCAGCTACTCTTGGAGGACTTCACACAAATAAAAATTTATTCCTTCCATGACCATGAGTTATGCTATGTGGATTAAGGTGTTGGTTATCAAATCATCTATGTGTATATAGTAGACCTTGTATGCAATACCCATGGTGGTGTATCTTACAACTAGATTTGTGATTTTTGTTACATCTAAGCTCCTCCTATCATATGTTGCTTTTGTTAGTTCTATGACTATATCATTTTTTATAGCCTTCTTGGAGAGCAACTCCCCTATTGTGCTCAACCTTATAATAGCTTGGATAACTTGGTTAGTTATTCTATAGGGTTTATCCAGGTAGATATATTCGTCATGAATGCGGTTCAAAATTATCTTTATCCACCCATGTTATATTGAAAAATCTAAGAAATTCTTCCAAACATATAGCTTCTTCTCAATTTGTTGGTATTGAGGCATATATTGCCTTTGATCTAGTTGTAGCAAGGATCTCCAGAGTGATTCAAACTTGGTGTGGTCGATCTCCATGAGGGGGGTGTGAATGTATTTCCTTATGTCTTTCGTATCGATAACATCAGCTAGGACCCTTGAGAATGCATCGTCTAGGTCTACCTCCATCACCTTGTATGGGAATTTCTTATACTTCAGGTGTGGCTTCTTAGAGATATCAACCAAAGTGGGAGTCTCCAGTTTTTCTTTGTGATTTACTTTTGTTTGGATTAGTTTATAGAGATGGTATATTCAGCTTCTTGTTTGAGCTCACAACGTTTTAGTATGTAGTGGTGTTTGGCGAGGATTTGGGCCTTATTATATAACCTTAAAGGTGGGGATTTACATTTAATGCATTTATTTGTTCTTGTTTTTGCACACTTTTCTAGCCATTACTTTTTTACGACTTGTTTTCTTCTAACAATTTATACTTTATATGATATATATGATACAAATTTTTGTTTTCTTCCATTTTTTTTAGTGGTTTGGTGATAAAGTTTTAATATTGCACCATTAACATATCCCACTAGCAATTTTCCTTCTAGTGTCTTTAAACTTACTGCGCTGGAATTAGAAATTTCTTCAATGTGATTTGGCCCTAGCCATCTTACTTTTAACTTCCCCTACTTTTTGAATTTATTGTCATAGAGTAGTACTAGGTCACCTTTGTTGAATGTTTTTTGCTTTAGGTTTCCGTCATGCCATGCTTTTTGGTGTTTGCATTCTAGACTTTTATTATATGCCACTAATAATCAATTTCATCCATTTTGTCCAAATCTTTCAGTCTTTGTTTTAGTGAGTCTTCTTCATCCAACTACAAAGTAAGTGCAGTGCGTAAATTTGGTACAATAAAATTCATTGGTAGAGTGGCATACAATCCATATACTAGCTTGAATAGAGAGAATTTGGTTGTCCTTTTATAGATTATTCTATAGGCCCATAATACTACTGGAATTTTCACATCCCAATCTGATGTGTTTGCATTACACATTTTTATTAATGTGGTGCATATAATTTTGTTCAGGGCTTCATTAGCTCCATTTGCTTGCCAATGGTATGGACTACTTTTGTTATGAGTGATCATGAAATTGCTTAGGAGCTCTGTAATTACTTTGTTGACAAAGTGTTTTCCTTGGTCACTTGTGATACTTAGGGGGCAACCAAATCTAGTTATAATGTTTTCATATATAAACTTTGCGGTAGTTTTTGTAGTACATTCCTTAGTTGGTTATGCCTCGGCCCATTTTGTAATATATTCTATTCCAGTAATAATAAATATAGATTTTGTTCACTTTGTCGGTGGCTCAATAGGTCCAATGAAGTCTATTGCCCATTTCTCAAAGGGTACTTGGGCTAGAATTGGTTGCAATGGCATTTCATCTCTTGTGGTGGGTTTACCTACTCTTTGACATATGTCACATTGTTTAGCATACAAACTGGCATCCTTGAATAATGTAGCCCACCATAATCCAAAAAATATTACTTTCTTTGCAGTGGATCTCCCTGAGTTATGTCCTTTGGAGATTCCTTCATGTGCTTCTCTGAGGATGTCTTGTCTCTCATGTTCAAACACTACCCTGCCGATGATTTCATCTCTTCCAATTCTATGCAGTTCTCCTTCAATTAGTGTATAGAGTAATGACTTCCTTAAGACCATTTGTTTATCATTTAGGAACTATTCTTAGGAAATTGTCCAGTGGATAGTAGGCTTGCCACATCATTGAATTCTTCTAGCATCACAGTTACTCTAAATAGGTTTACACCAGGTAAATCTTCCTCTATGTTATCTGGTTCTTCCCCTATTTCTATTCTTGAATGATAATCAGGGCCTTGGTTGCTTTTCCCTAATTTTACCATGATGTTGAATTTAAATTCTTAGAATAGTTGAAGCCATCTACATATTCTACCTTGTGTGACTAGTCTGTTGAGTAGATAATTTAGGGGTTTATGGTCTGTATTAAATGTAAATGGAGTGGATAAGAGGTAACCTCTAAATTTATGTAGGGCATATACTGTCACTAAAGCTTCTCATTTTGTAGTGGTATAATTCTTTTCTGCTTATGAGAGTTTGACTAGCAAAATCAATTGGATGATCCTTGTTTCCCCTTGGTTGTGCTAAAACTACTCCAATCGCTATTCCAAAGGCATCAACAAGTATATGGAATGGGACATTCCAATCTGGAAAGATTAATATAGGGGCCTAGATGCTATCTTGTGCTTTAGTGTATCAAAAGCTTGTTGGCATTGTTCAACCCACTCAATTGTTTTACTTGTTCTTTTCTTCAAAAGTTCTTCTATTAGGGATACAATTGTGGCATAACCTCTAATAAATTTGTGGTGATATCTGGTATAACCCAGGAAATTTTTTACCTTTGAAGTTGTTTTTGGTGGAGGTAGACTCATAATAAGTGCTACTTTTAATGGATCTACCATAAGTCCCTCTTTATAGATTATATGTCTAAGGAGCATACCAAATGGTACCGCAAAAACACATTTCTTTAGGTTCAGAGCAATTTGTAAACTTCTACATCTTTCTAGCATTATGTGGAGTACTTGGACATGGTATTTTAATAATTCGTATACTATCCAATCATCTAGGTAGACTTCTAGGAATTCATGAATGAAATCCTTGAATGCATAGACCATAATGCGGCTAAATACTGCTGGCGCATTCTTTAGTCTAAAAGGCATCACTATATACACAAAAGATCCCCATTCTGTTAAAAATGTAGTTTTAGGTTGATCCTCCTCTTGAATTTTAACTTGGTGATATCTAAAGAAACCATCTGTGAATGAGTATGCTTCCCTTCAGACAACAGATTCTAGGACTTCTTCTGTGAATGGCGTAGGGAACAGATCATGGATGAAAGCTTTATTTAATTCCCTGAAATCTACACATATTCTAATGTCACCGGTTTTCTTGTTTTTTATTACCATGGGGCTAATCCACTCTGTATCTTTCACCGGTTTGATTATTCTTGTTGCTAGCATCTTATCAATTTCTAATTTAACTTTATTCTTCATATTGGGGTTTAATCTATATGGTCTTTTATTCTGAGTTTTTTCTCCTTCTTTGAGTAGTATTTTCATTATTGCTACTTCCTCCATAATTCCTTTTAAGTCTGTGAATGTGTGAGGAAATAAGTCTTCATATTCTGATAAAATCTTCACAATTTACATGACTTCTTTTTCTTCCCAGTAATCTCTTATTTTTTCTATTTTAGGGATATCCTCTATTGCTATGTTTTCTTCCCTAGGATTTAGTGGTTGATTATAGTATTTGATTTTGGGTTTAGTGTATGATGTTATTGCTCTTTCTCCCTGTTTAATTTCTATATCCAATTGCAGTTCTTCCTCATTTTCCATTCCATTTTGTTGTGTGGTGTAACACCTTTTTTAGAATATCAGACATGTTTATCCATCCATTCTATTAATTTCCATATGCCTTTATTCCTTGGTGGTGTCAGTGTGTGTTGTTTGGTTTGTATTTCTCTTATATTTTCCTCTATAGGCAAGAATATGATTTCCCTCATTTTTTGAAGTGCATGGTGGATAACCTTGTTGGGATTGAAGAAAGAAAATTATGTTGAAAATCCTTTTGGAGTTCTTCCCAATCTCTTGTTTCTACCCTTTAATCTTGGTTAATATACCAAGTTTGTACCACAGGTGTAAGTGTCCAGTAGAACATTTGTATGTATAATCTTGTGTCATATTCTCTTCATTCATCCCATGTAGTAGTTCAGATGTTCAAATGTTGTTGAGGTGATATGGGGCCATCATATTTAGGGATTTGTTTACATTCCCCTTCTTGGGTAATATCTTGCTTGGATAAGGATTTTAAGAGCTTGCCATCTAGGAATGTTATCTTTATGTGTGTTCCACCACCTTGCGACACTAAAAAAAAATGTATCTTGTAGCCCATCTAGTCTCAATTCTTGTTTGTTAAATGTTTTCTCCATCTCTTCTAAATATGCTTTTAAGTCACCTACTCCTGAGTATTTGGGTAGCTTGATGTGGGATATGTCGTGTGAGATGTCATTCAATTGTCATGATTTTTGGAGAATAGTGTTATTATGTGTATTAGATGGGTTTGGTGGTCTTTGCGGTGGAATTAATGTAATTGCAGTAAAATGCAGTGTATTTTTCTATACTCTATGTATGGAGTAACTTTTTCTGACTCTTCTTAGCTTTTGGGATTGTAATTTTGGTTCATACCTTAACCAAGCATTGAGTACATCTTCACTATCTGTACTTTCATTACTACTATTAATGTATATTTCTCCTTCAAAGTTTGGTTCATCAAGTGACTTTGGCTTGGAGAGTTTTGCTAGTGAATAGAGCATTTTAGATTCATCTTCATACTCATCTTGTGCCACTTCTTCTATGTATGTGTTACTCATCTATGTCCAAGGGTATATGCACTATCTTATCATTGTCTGCAAAGGACAATTCTTCTCTCTTTGAGTTTATAGTACCATTGGAATTTACAAACCATTCTAACTCTAGAAGGGCATTAAAGGTATCAAAGGGTTCCTTCATCTTTATGATTTCAAAATCTATTGTTTGTTTGACTCCTAGCAAGTTGACTTCTACATTCTTCAATGTTCCCATTGTTCCTATAGATGAGCCGTATGCTAAGCTGATGTTGTATGGAGTTTCATGTAATTGAGGTTTTCCTAAATATTCTCATACTCTTTTAGGAAGCATGTTAACATCAGCACCTAAATCCACCATGACTTGTTTGATCATCCTATGATTTATGTGTGTGTTTATCATCAATGGTTTAGTTTTCCATTGCCTCGATGTTTTTGTAAGTTTTCTAACATGCAGTTTTGGTAGTGTTTATTTGTTCTAGTATTTGGAGAATTGTTTAAGTTTTTCTATTAGGTTGTTTTGTTTCACAAGAGAAGCTAGTTGTTTTAATGTTAGTGCTTCTTTTTTTTGAAAAGTAGGCTTTATAGTACTATTCTTTTTCTTGAATATCTTGGATTATATTATGTCTAGCTTCCTTGACTATTTTATCATGTTTATATTTAGTGGGATAGAATTATTCTTCCTCTTCTTCGTAATCTGATTCCTCTATTTCCTATCTTGCTTTAGCGGTATCTTTCCCTCTTCTAGTAATTATTGCAACATTGCTTTTTCCTTTGTATTTTGGTAGGTTTTTTGTCTTATATTTTCCTTTTTCTCTCAGTATTCTTTTTCTAGTGCCTCTTCTTGTTGAGTTGTTCGTAGCTTCGATCAGATAACGTATTTATTATGATCATAATAAATATGAATATATAAGTAATATTAAATATTACTTATATATTCATACTTAATATATAAGGTATGTTAAAATAAGTATGAATATAGCATGATCGAATGATATATTACCAAAGTATAAACACCGACTACAATTCAAACGGTGATTAGCAATTGCTAAAGCAATGAAAGGTGACAAAGTCACACCTGTGATAGGCGTGACTCCTTGAGGAGTCACGTCTATCACAGATGTGACTCCTACCATCACTCATATATATATCAATGTATTTGCCCTATAATACCATGTACAAACACAGAAATCAGAAGTGTATGAGAAGTGGAAATTGCATCTGCAAAATAAAAGAAAGTAATAAATTAAGTCTGCAATACAAATATCCAACATTCAGAAGTTATCCAAGTTAGAGATCATAAGTTCGATTTGAATTTACATGGTATCAGAGCGAGGCCCAGGCTAGGAGCCCCAAGCACACGAGAGGTGTGGCTTAAGGGGGGTGTTGGTGTTGGAAATAAGCCACACCCGGACCGACAATGGACTGGTCCAAGAGGGGCTAGTAGTTCAGTGGTAGAGCACTCCAGCAGTGAATGGAAGGTTCTAGGTTCGAGTCCTAGCCGGTCCATGTCTCAACTTCTTCATTAAGAATATAGGAATTCTTATGTTTTAGGTAAGTGCACAAAGATGAGGGACCAAAAAGTGGCTACAACCACTCTTTGGTCCCATAGGGGCAATAACATGCTTGTGTTATGGCTCAGTATTACCGAGCATAAAACGCGAGCGCATTATAACGTGCTCACATTTTAGGCTATCAAAATAAAGTAATAAAAAGTGGAACTTGCAGCCTCATTTGCAAAATTTGGCATGCGGGTTTCACCTCTGCTATTTCGCAAGCACGTTTGATCAATTTCGAAGGGGAATCAAGAAATTCACCATGCCACCTTGATAATCCCACTCCCGAGGACATCATGCACAAGGTGTAGAGAGTGTAGCAGCTAAACAAGGTAGGGTTTGTTAGTTTTTTGTGAATTTGAAAAGAAATTGTTAGTTTTGCAATGTTTTGATTGCATTTTGATTTTGAATTTTCAACCAATGAGGCACCACAAAACCCTAATCCAACAAAGGAGGCTCAAATCAACCCCCCTCAACTAAGGAGAACCCTCAAAACCCCCACCTTCACGTCCTCACCATCAAAGAGACACACAAGAAAACTATTTAAGATGAATTAAAGAAAACAAAAAATAACTTGAAACCCTAATTGAAACATTAAATACTCCAAATGGAAGCACCAATCGTAGGAGAGCCCTTGCTAAGTCATTAGAGGTCATTGTTTCTCATATTGAGTCGGTGAAAAACCACATCACCGAATAGAAGAACTATAGGGAGAGGATTCAACAATACTATGCTAACAAATTGTCTTACAAACAAGTTAAGGACAAAAAAATTATGAAATCTCAATTATGTGTACATTTTATCAATCCTAAAACTGGCCAAACACTAGAAGAGAGTTACAAATGGTTCCCAATTCATTGGTGTGTGCACAATGGTATATCCCAAAACTTTTGGGATAGATGGTGAATGGTCTTTAATGAGCTTCCTTGTAATAACAATGAGGTGCCACAGTATTTCTTGAGGAAACTCTATTGTGAGTTTGTCTTCAACCAGATTCCTAATTACTTTGACATTCGACAGTTCCAGGGCTGAGGTGGTGGCTCTTCCTAAGATAAACAGGGGGCAATCGAGACCAGAATCATGTACCTAGACCCCTCATGAGGCCAACACATATCTCACTCCCTTATACTTTGAAGGAGAGTGTTGAGGTGGAGACACCACATTCATTGAGTTCTCTCGTGCCCAGTCTTTAGCACAACATGGTGATGATCTTACCCATGCCGATGAGGGTGAGAGAAGTAGGCATCGTCAATCCCCACATCTTTATAGTTCATGTGGGAATTTGTGTGATTATAGGACCCAGGTCTCTTGCCATGTAGGTAATCTAGATGATGCTTCAAAGTGTCAGGATGCTGCGATGCAGGGGCAGTAACCAGTGATGGACACATCCATATTGGATGATATTGCCCTCACAGATGTTGTCTTGCAGGAAACGTTTGGTATTGACTCCCAGGTAATTTTTTACAAGGTTCAGCTTGATTTAATATATTTGTATTTGAATTTCTAATTAATTATATGAGTATCTATATTATAAGTCAAAATTAATGTATGTAATTGTTTGCACTATGAAATTTTAGGGTCAAAGTATTCATCTTGCATCTGTTAGTCGTTTAGTGCAGGGTTATGAGTGGAGGTCCAGTCAACAGGTATGTAATTTATCACAAGATCGTAAATATAGTACATATATCAATGGTAATCTTATTTAGTGACAATTTGATGATTAACAAAGAACTTCACCACCACCACCATGATTTCCTTGGTCCCCTCCACACAGAAACACTTTCACTGAGGTAAATTTTAGCATTTGTAATCATTATGTATTTAAATAATGTTATGTATCTATTTTGGTCAAATAACCTTGAACTCTATTTTCAGAACTGGAATATGGAGACTCATCTTCATCAGTTAGTGGAGGTGGGCATTGTTGCAGCTATTTTGTCTGCAAATCCTTTGATAGAGGTATGAGCCAGTAACATGTAAACGTCATTTTGTATTTCTTGTTTTATCTCATGTCATTTAATGTACATAAATAATATTCATGTTTACTCAATTTTGCTTCTTCATGCTTCTCACAGGAGGTCAAACTCCAACCCGTCTAGCTACAGATGAAGAGAGACAAAAAATGATCGAGAGGGATCACCAGCTAGCGGTAAGTGATTGATTACATATGCCATGTTATATATTTCATGTTTTCTATATTAATATGGATATTGTTTGATTGTATTAATAGGTGGAGCTTCAAAAATCTCTATCGGGGAGGTATATTCGATAGGAGAGAGAGGATGAGTCACTAATTAACTCTCCATCTTCACAACCAAGCAAGGGTCATCGATTATTTGATAGAAATTCATAGGAAAATTTAATTTTGGGACTTTTTTTTATGCCTATATGGATTTGTATACATACATTTGTATTTGACCAATGTATATCTTTGTATATGCATGTATGGCTTTGTTTGTACATGCCTATATGGCTTTATATATACACTATATGTTATTTTCATGACATTATGTAAATGACATTTTACATTAAATATAATATGATGATCAATTATGGTTACAGGATAGATATTGTATCATGCTTAAAAGTTTTGATATTGCGTACGTGTTCTTCAATGTTTCCATGAAATAATATTATGTTCAATTATAGTTCAATACATGTGTCAAGTATCATTTGATTAATTCAAATATTTTGATAGCATCCTTGCAAAATATATTTTGTGCATATCTTGCAATCATTGTATTCCATGAGACTGCATTTCTTTGAGGCATCATGTCAAACAGTTCATGCACCTTGTCTATGCTTCCACACTTTGCATACATGTCTACAAGGGTAGCTGCAAATACAACATGTGACAAAATTTCTATACCCTTTTATGCTTTGATGGTTGTCCACACCCTATTCTAAAGATTCCATTTCGACATAGGCAAGGAGGATGTTGGAAGGTTGTGGAATTTGGATTGACACCCTCTAATTGCATTTTCTTGAAAGTTTCTTTAAAGCCTTATCAAAAAATCCATTTTGTGCATATCTTGTAATCATTGCATTCCATGAGACAGCATTTATTTGAAGCATCATGTCAAATAGTTCACATGCCTTGTCTATGCTTCCACACTTTGCATACATGTCTACAAGGGCAGCTGCAAATACATCATCTTACAAAATTCCTATATCCTTTATGCTTTGATGGTTGTCCATACCCTGTTCTAAAGATCCTAATTTGGCATAGCAGGGAGGATGCTTGCAAAGGTTATGGAATTTGGTTTTACACATGCTAATTGCATTTGCTTGAAAGTTTCTAAATCCTTTTCAAAAAATCCATTTTGTGCATATCTTGCAATCATTGCATTCCATGAGACTACATTTCTTTGAGGCATCATGTCAAACAGTTCACGCGCCTTGTCTATGCTTCCACATTTTGCATACATGTCTACAAGGGCAATTGCAAATATAGCTTAGAAAATTACTATATCCTTTATGCTTTTATGGTTGTCCATACCCTTTTCCGAAGATCCCATTTTGCCATAGGCAAGGAGGATGCTTGCAAAGGTTATGGAATTTGGTTTTACATGTGCCAATTGCATTTGATCAATGTCTTCTAAAGACTTTTTGAAAAAATCCATTTTCTGCATATCTTGCAATCATTGCATTCCATGAGATAGCATTTCTTTGAGGCATCATGTCAAATAGTTCATGTGCCTTATCTATGCTTCCACACTTTGCATACATGTCTCCTAGGGTAGTTGCAACTACAACATCTGTCAAAATTCCCATATCCTTTATGCTTTGATGGATGTCCATACCCTATTCTGAAGATCCCATTTTTGGCATAGGCAAGGAGGATGTTGGCTAAGGTTGTGGAATTTGGTTTTACACTTGCCAATTGCATTTTCTTGAAAGTTTCTAAAGCCTTATCAAAAAATCCATTTTGTGCATATCTTGTAATCATTGCATTCCATGAGACAACATTTCTTTGAGGCATCATGTCAAATAGTTCATATGCCTTGTCTATGCTTCCATACTTTGCATATATGTCTCATAGGGTAGTTGTAACTACAACATCTGACAAAATTCTCATATCCTTCATGCTTTGATGGATGTCCATACCTTGTTCCAAAGATCCCATTTGGGCATAGACAAGGAGAATGCTGACTAAGGTTGTGGAATTTGGCTTTACACCCACCAATTGCATTTTCTTGAAATTTTCTAAAGCCTTATCAAACAATCCATTTTGTGCATATCTTGCAATCATTACATTCCATGAGATGACATTTCTTTGAGCCATCATGTCAAATAGTTCACATGCCTTGTCTATGCTTCCACACTTTGCATACATGTCTCATAGGGCAGTTGCAACTACAACATCTGACGAAATTCCCATATCCTTTATGCTTTGATCGATGTCCATTTGTTTTACATGGGCATAAATAAGGAAGATGGTGGCTAAGGTTATGGAATTTGGCTTTACACCTGCCAATTGCATTTGCTTGAAATTTTCTAAAGCCTTATCAAAAAAACTATTTTGTGCATATCTTGCAATCTTGCATTCCATGAGACAACATTTCTTTGAGGCATCATGTCAAACAATTCACATGCCTTGTCTATGCTTCCACACTTTGCATACATGTCTCATAGGATAGTTACAACTACAACATCTAACAAAATTCCCATATCCTTTATGCTTTGATGGATGCCCATACCCTATTCTAACGATCCCATTTGGGCATAGACAAGGAGGATGCTAGCTAAGGTTGTGGAATTTATCTTACACTCACCAATTGCATTTGCTTGAAAGTTTCTAAAGCCTTATCAAAAAAAACATTTTGTGCATATCTCGCAATCATTGCATTCCATGAGACAACATTTCTTTGAGGCACCATGTCAAATAGTTCACATGCCTTGTCTGTGCTTCCACACTTTGCATACATGTTTCATAGGTTAGTTGCAACTACAACATCTGACAAAATTCCCATAGGGCTACAACATCATAAATTTGACTTTTTCTAGCCTCACAAATCTATAATCCAACATGACAAGCCTCAAATTCCTCAAAAATCTATCATTTCAAATCATAAACCATCAAAATATATCCATTATAGTAATAGATAAGTCTTATTTGTAATCTTGTCAAATTGGTGCAATATTGTCGAATTTGTTGCAATTTTGCAACTTCACAAATTTGATGCTTCCACTTCTTCAATCTTCCTAGACCTTCATCATTCTTATCATTTTTTCTTCATCTCATCAATCTAGGTTTACCATATGGATCAAATGCACTATATGATTGTCTATTCATTTTTTGCTAACAAATGCCTTGCCTAATGAGGTGTCATGTCAAACTATTCACATGCCTTTTCTATGCTTCCACACTTTGCATACATGTCTACAAGGGTAGCTACAACTACAACATCTCATGTAAAATTCCTATATCCTTTATGCTTTGATGGATGTTCATACCCTGTTCCAAAGATCCCATTTTGGCATAGGCAAGGAGGATACTTGCAAGGGTTATGGAATTTGGTTTTACACATTGTTAGAAAGAAAATGTAGAGGGGATACCGGTCCGGAGATCCGGTCCTCAGTCAAGTATTTGTAGTCAATTTATACCCCTGTCAAGTAGCTCTAGTATTTGTTCCTTGTCTTGTCAGTACTGCAGCTTTCTCCTTTCTTGTTCTATCTCTTCTGGTATGTTTTGGCTTGCTTCTCTAGTAGTACTCTTCTTCTTCTTCTTCTATAGATTCAATTAAAGATGTGTATGTTTCCTCCCTGTTATTCTTCTAGCAAGTCCATGCTCCTTGACCCTTTGGTGCCCTTCTTATGATCCTAGATCCTTTTTGATTATTTAGGTTTTGTAGCTCATCACTCTTAGATTGTGGTTGTGTATTCTAGAAGTATTGTTGTGCTCTTTCACAAGAAAATAGATCATGCTCTGTACTTCTACAATATGAACACTGTGTTTTCCTTTCGGCCCAACATTCATTAGCAAAATGTCCTAGCTTACTGCAGTTGAGACATGTTGCATCCTCCCTCCTTCTTTGACTTCTTCCATGGCCTTTGCCTCCTCTGTAACTACCAAATTGTTCTCTGTCATCATTATTGTATCTATTCCCATAGGATGGACCGCCAGAGTTTGAATTTTGTATTGCATTAACATTCCTCTGATTTCTTGAATTTGGTTGTTTGTAGCCATGATCATGTGAGTTTCTTTCTACATAAGACATGTTACTGCTCTCTGCTGAGTTTGTGCACCATGTTTCATCTTCTTCATCAGCAAATTCTCTTTTCCTCTAGAATTTCTATGAAGAACAATCTAGTGTTTCATGGCCATCCCACTCTCCACATAACCCACAGTATACTGAATTGATTCTTTTTGTTATTTCTTTAATGTCTACTTTTAGTGCAACAGCTTGTCTTTCACCTTTCATCCTAGGGTATTCATTTCTCAAGTGACCTTCTCTTGTACAGTATGAGCACCAAATATTAGGTCTTTGCTTCTGTGTATTCTCCTCCTGCTTATCCAAGATCTCTTGCCTCCACTTCAACTGCACCAATTCCAGTTTTAGCTTCTCCAATTCTCAATTTTCTTTCATCTTATCTTGTCTGTGCCAAGATTGAGACTCTATCTGGTAGGCTAGTGTCACTGCTTCTGCATATATCTCAAATATCCTTCCATCTAAGGCTAACCTTATTTTAGGGCTTATTTCAGAAATAAACCATTCTATCTTTTGCTTCTCAGTCAGTGGTTCCTCCAACTTTCTAGTTGTCTTCTTGAATCTTCTATTAAAGTCCTTTATTGATTCCTTATCCAACTACATCAAATCTCTCATCTTACTTACCCCCCTGTCGAAACATCTGGAACTCCAAAATTCTCCAAAAATAGCTTCTTGATCTCATCCCAATCCTTGTCACTGTTCGGACATGTCTTTCTATACCACTTCAATGCTTCATTCCGCAAGGTGCCTATGAAGTCAAACAACTTGATTTCATCTCTTGTTACTCCCTTCTAGTTCCAAATAGACTCCAAAACAAAAATGTGCTCTGCTCCTTCAGTAGTGTCTTTCTCAAAGATTGGTAACTTGACAAGAATATCCATGATTGGTTTTCTCAATGGCTCCGGTACTCTGCGGTAGTTTTCCTCCAGTGCGCTCCTCTAATTATTTTATCTTCTATCAACTTGATTTCCTTCTCTTCCCTTATCTTTTTGTACTTGTATATCAAAGTACTCTCCTAAAACCTCTACAAAATTACTCTGGATCTCTTCTATTTTCTCTTCTTCCTTGTTTTCTTGAATATCTTCCTTCTCAACTAAAATTCTCTTTACTTTATATGGCACTCAAGGTGACTCATGGTCTAGGGGTTGTGCCTCTTCATAGTGTCTCTTCAAATTAGGGGATTCTCTTCTCTTTGTGAATGAAATCATGTCGGTATCCAATGATGATTCAAATAACCTTCCAAAACCCTCAAAACTCCTCTCAATGTTTACCACATTTTTTCCTCCTTCTCTTATCTCCTTTATGCTTTGACAAATTAGCTCCTCTATATATTCCTCATCCATCTTCAAAATCTCTGATGTTAATTCATATTTTTTGATAGTCTACGGCATAAACCCTAGTTTGCCTATTTCCTCTTTTTCCCTTCCGCATTCTTCTCTGGCAGCACCCACCATGGCACGCTCATCAGTCTCCTTCATAATGTGCTCTATCTCTTCTCCTTCTGACCTCCTTTCTCTGGAAGCACCCACATTGGCATGCTCAGCAGCATCCTCCATGATGCGCTTATCTTCTTCTTCCCTTCCAACAACACCCTTTGTGGCATGCTCCACGAATTCTTCCTCTTTTTCTTCTGCAACTTCTATTATCCTTCCTTTCTCCATCTCTTGTGCCCTTTCCATCCTTCTGCAGTAACATTCTTATCATTCTTGAGTTTGATTCAATCTTTCTTCTCTGCTTATCTCCATTCAAGTTTTGATTTCTTCGTCAATCTCTCTTTTCCTCTACTTCTCCCCTTTTGCCATGGGTTTTCTTGATTTGGTGTTCCATTAGTCCTCTTATATCCCATGGAATCCTTGTTTGAAAAGTCACGTCGTTTGAAAGGTCCTTGCAGACCCTACCCCCTTTCCACTTGCCATCCCCTTAAGTGTCTGTCCCCTCTCACAGGGGTAGAAACTTAAGGAACTTGAATTCCTCCGCAACTTGAAAATTTTCTTTACCAACCGTACCTTCTTTTTTCCTCTGAAACTCTGTGCTACTTCTTTGGATGTTTTGCCCTTTCAATCTTTAACTACCTTCTTCTAGGGTCCTGGAAATGGAACCAAATATTAGAAAGAAAATGTAGAGGGGATACCGGTCTGGAGATCCAGTCCTCGAAGTCTTTATAGTCAGTTTATACCCCAGTCAAGTAGCTAGAGATTGACAATAAAACATAAAGAATACCAAAATAGAGCATCACATACATATTAGAATAACACAACACAAAATTACCCTGTACCAACTATATATATATATAGATATATAACAGCAATCAAAGGTGTACATCATCTATCCATCCTCTAGTAGGTCTAAGTCTCTATCTCATCAATTACATTTATGACTTCATGTCATTCTTACATCAGAGTATATCATATATCATACCCCTATCCTCATATATCTTATCATCATATCCTATATATATATATATATATATATATATATATATATATATATATATATCTATTACATTTATGGATGTGTCTCCTATCAGTTCTGGCCTCCGCATAGTGTGTGGCAACTTCTGGTTGGCTATCCTTTATGCTCTGCACCCTACTAACACACATGCCAATTTCATTTTCTTGAAAGTTTCTAAATCCTTTTCAAAAAATGCATTTTGTGCATCTCTTGCAATCATTGCATTCCATTAGACAATATTTTTTTGAGGCATCATGTCAAATACTTCATGCGCCTTTTATATGGTTCCATGCTTTGCATACATGTCTCCTAGGGCAGCTGCAAATACAACATCACAAAAAATTCATATATCCTTTATGCTTTGATGGTTGTCCATACCTTGTTTTGAAGATCCCATTTTGGCATAGGCAAGGAGGATGCTTGCAAAGGTAATGGAATTTGGTTTTACACATGCCAATTGCATTTGCTTGAAAGTTTCTAAAGCCTTTTCAAAAAATCCATTTTGTGCATATCTTGAAATCATTACATTCCATGCGACAATATTTCTTTGAGGCATCATGTCAAATACTTCATGTGCCTTGTCTATGCTTCCACACTTTGCATCCATGTCTCCTAGGGCAGCTGCAAATACAACATCACAAAAAATTCCTATATCCTTTATGCTTTGATGGCTGTCAATACCCTATTCTGAAGATCCCATTTTGGCATAGGGAAGGAGGATGCTTGCAAAGGTTATGGAATTTGGTTTTACACGTGCCAATTGCATTTGCTTGAAATTTTCTAAAGCCTTTTTGAAAAAATTTATTTTGTGCATATCTTGCAATCATTGCATTCCATGAGACAACATTTCATTGAGGCATCATGTCAAATAATTCATGTTCCTTGTTTGTGCTTCCATACTTTGCATACATGTCTCCTAAGGCAGTTGCAACTACAACATCTATCAAAATTCTCATATCCTTTATGCTTTGATGGATGTCCATACCCTGTTCTGAAGATCCCATTTGGGAATAGGCAAGGAGGATGCTGGCTAAGGTTGTGGAATTTGGCTTTACACCCACCAATTGAATTTTCTTGAAAGTTTCTAAAGCCTTATCAAAAAATCCACTTTGTGCATATCTTGCAATCATTGCATTCCATGAGACAACATTTCTTTGAGGAATCATGTCAAATACTTCATATGCCTTGTCTATGCTTCCACACTTTGCATACATGTCTCATATGGCAGTTGCAACTACAACATCTAACTAAATTCCCATATCCTTTATGCTTTGATGGATGTCCATACCCTGTTTTGAAGATCCCATTTGAGCATAGACAAGGAGGATGTTGGCTAAGGTTTTGGAATTTGGATTTACACCCACCAATTGCATTTTCTTGAAAGATTCTAAAGCCTTATCAACAATAAATATATCATGACAGCAGTATAACAACAACAACTACAGTATAACAACAATAAATATATCATGATTTAGATTCATAGTTAATGATATAAGTTATATAACAATTAACACTAACAACAATAATTTGGATTTCTGATTTCATTGTTTAAAAAGGTCTCAAACTTCAAAAAAATTGATATGGTATTTGAGTCAATTATTATTTTTAGTTGCAAAAGAGATTAAAGGTGCATTGTCCATGGTCTAGTATAGTGTGGTATTGTGTGAGAAGTGCAAACAAATAATTCATGCTAGATAGTCAAGAGACCTGGCGAATGAACCAAGGCCTCCAGTAGTATCCACCCACTCACCCTGACATGTTGGCATAGTTAGTTCGGCCCCACGGGATGGGAAGAAGAAAATATACATGTTGGCACCTTTTCACTGCTCTCAAATAACACATTTTGCAAGAATGCATACGTTGTTGGCATGATCAAATGGTCTATAGTTGACCAAAATTGAGACAGGGTACTGTAGAGGGACTCGACGTCCACCTGTAGGTCTAGAAAAAACATTTATAGATGCCATAGATCGAGAGAAAAGGCAAGTGAAAGTGTTTCAACTTTTTGCTCTTTGGGCACTTCAGAGACTCCTGGTGCAATGTAGCCTGGAAAGATCAGGAGACCTGGGAAATTAACTAAGGCCTCCAGTAGCATCCACCTACCCACCCAATGTGTTGGCGTAGTCGGTTCGGCCCCACGAGGTGGGAAGAAGAAAATATGCCTATTGGCACCTTTTCACTGCTCTCAAATGATGCATTTTGTAGGAATGCATACATTGTTGGCATGGTCAAATGGTCTAGAGTTGACCAAAATTGAGATAGGGTACTGTAGAGGGATTTGACATCCACTTGTAGGTCTAGACAGAACATTCATAGGTGTCATAGATCGAGAGAAAAGGCAAGTGAAAGTTTTTCAACTTTTTGCTCTTTAGGCTCTTCAGAGACTCCTGGTGCAATGTAGCCTGGAAGGATCGGGAGACTTGGGGAATGAATTGAGGCATACACTAGTGTTCACCTACCCACCCAGATGTTTTGGCATAGTTGTTTCGGCCCCACAAGACAAAGAATGCAAAATATGGCTCCTAGCAAGTTTTTGTTGAACACTAATGATGCTTTTTGCAACATTTCATACATCGTCGCCACAGTCAAATGGTTTGAAGATAATAAAATTTGAGAGAGGTTATTGTGGAGGGACTCATATGTAGCTGTAGGTTTAGACAAAACAGTCATAGGTGCCACAAATTTTGAATACTAGTCTGTCATAGTTTGGCATTTTTTGCACTTAGGTCTCTTAAGAGACTTTGTCAGAATAATGTAGCTCGGAAGGATCAGGAGACTTGTGGAACAAATCAAGGCATCCCCTAGAATTCACCTACCTACATGGATGTTTTGGCATTGTCATTTTGGCCCCATGATGCATCAAACAAAATTTATGATCACTGACAACTTTTCATTGAACACAAATGACGCTTTTTCAACTTTTGAAAAATTGACACCATGACCAAATGGATTGAACATTTCAAAAACTAAGAGAGATTATTGTGTAGGGACCCTACATGACCCTGTAGGTCCATACAGAATGTTCCTAGGTGCCATAAAATCTAAGAAACAGTTTATCAAAGTTTGGCAATTTTTGGCACTTAGGGCTCTTAAAAGAAAGCGTCGGCACAGTGCAGCCGGGAATGATCGGGATAGTTGAGGTGTAAAGCAGGACCTTGCCTAGCATTCACCCACCCACCTAGATGTTTTGGCATTGTCATTTTTGCCCCATGATGCACAAAATGAAATTTATGCTCACCGACAACTTTTCATTGAACACAAATGACGCTTTTTGCAACTTTTGAAAAATTGTCACCACGACCATATGGATTGAACATTTCAAAAATTGAGAGAGGTTATTGTGGAGGGACCCTACATGACTTTGTAGGTCTAGATGGAACATTCCTAGGTGCCACAAACTCTGAGAAACAGTCTATCAAAGTTTGGCAATTTTTGGTACTTAAGGCTCTTAAGAGAAAGCGTCGGCTCAGTGCAGCCGAGAACGATCAGGATAGTTGAGGTGCGAAATAGGACCTTGCCTAGCATTCACCCGCCCACTCGGACGTGTTGGCACTGTTATCAGAAATTGTTGTTAATAGCATAAAACTATTAATAAACCAATGAACATCAATAGAAATTGCAAATAACAAGATAGAAAATAAAAGGACAAACCTCACACAAACCTTGTTATCTCGCTGCTTCCATTGTTCACCTAGTCTCGATCGATCTTTTGTGATGAAAGTTGCCCTCAGGAAGCACACTTCCTTGCTCCGTTCTTCAAGATGGCGATGGAGAAATGGCTGCGATACTTTATTGTAATGAAGATGAGCTTCAAATGCAATGAGGATGATCTCAAGCAAAATGGATATGGGGGGTGCCAAAGGTGCGCTGGTAATTCGACAGAGTAATATTACTTAAAGATTGGATGATAGAAATGGAAGAATAGGGTTGTATTTATAGACTTGTGAGAGAGAAGATCAACGATGTAGAAGAAATAAGAAGATCAATGGTGGAGAAGATTTGAGCGAATGTGCGTGAATAGAAAGAAGACAAGTGTCAAAGAAAAGTTGTTTTGTTTGAGTTAACTACTTTCATAACAAAGATAAGATTTGCTTTCACAAATTAGAATGATTTATTCTAATTTGAGAGTTGTTTGATAAAAACAAGATTGTTTTAAATCAATTAACTCAACTTTTTGCTTTTACATGACAAGGAAGATTTATTTTTAGAAGATTTGGAAGATAAGAAAGCAAATTAAATAAATAAATTTATTTAATTGTTTGTGCAAGATAGAAGAATAAATAAAATATTTGATTATATTTTATTTTTAAAGATTGAGAGGATTTAAATAAATTTGATTTATTTATTTAAATTTAGAGGAATACATGACTTAATTAAATAATTTAGGATTATTTAATTATTTGGAAGAATTAAATTAAATAAAGGATTTTATTTAATTTTGACTTTAGAAGAGGTAATTAAATATTTTAATATTTAATTAACTTAGAGGAATATGAATCGAATAAATAAATTTGTTTATTTATTTATTGATAGAGGAATGTAGACTTAAATAAATATTAAGAATATTTATTTAGGCAAAGTCGTGTCATTTTTAGGTGTATACATTTTGCCTCTCTTTGATGCAATGTGTTTTATCATGTTGTTTCAAAGAATAAGAATTTTTATGACAATGATACATGCCCCAGTTTGCCCCTGGTACAAGTTTTAACGACATGATGCCCCTCGAGAGATTGGATGGGAAGAAGGCAGAAGGTGTGAGACGGACAGTCTCATGATGAAGAAAGTGAAAAAATAAGATAGGTTGAAGAAGACAGGTTTTGGTTCAGAGAAACGGGAAGAAACGGGCTTGGGAAGTAGTCACAATTGCCACACAGTTAGTTATGGTTCACTTGCTATATATAGGAGCTGGGTCCACAAGTCCTATTCATTTATACACTTGTCCTTAGGTGATTTGTCTTTGAGAGCTTAGGAGAGCAGAGGAGCTAGAGCATCCGACAGAGATATGGATATTCCATTCGAGGAGCACCGCTCTTTGAGCGAGTCTGACGGTTTGGGCAGCCACCTGAGGTAGGACCACCGGTATATAGTTTGATGAAACTTGCCTAGGGTCATTTATTAGGGTAATAAATGCTAGGGAAAAGTAGCTAGGATAGATGCGTTGATTTGCAATTCGGCGCATATGCGCTCCGAAACTGTACATACATCAAGAAACCGCGCATATGAGTCATCTAGCTATGCATATGATAAAGCTGCACATACATGATAAGAAGCGACGCATAGACTACGAAACTGCGCATGTGACATGGGAAGCGATGCATATGCCAGAACTGCGCATATGCTATAAGTACCAGCGCATTCATGGTGAATCAGTGCATTTGCTATGAGCCGACGCATGTGTGACCTGTTTCAGCGCATTTGCACTAGGACAGTCAACTAATTTAACAAAATTGATTCAATTGGCATCTTGATCGATGTGCCAATTGATAAGCGATCTCTAAGATTTCAGGAATCTAGTCAAGAGATGATATGTTGTTTTGATCAATTTGATATGTTAAGTCAGTGATAGGATAGTTTGATTGCTTTGAGTAGGTTTGCTTAGATATGGATTTTTCTTCACACTATGCTTTGCTTGGTTGCAAGAGGATATTCACGATATACTTATGTCACGGGAGTAGTTTCCATTGTCGTTGTTGCAGCGATACATGCTTACTGAGATGGATCGAGAGGCTCTTAGCACTATGGGTTTGGACTACGTATGTTTCATGCATGAGGTTCGCGTGAACCTCAGTTTGTTGACTATAGTGGTGGAGCAATTC
This sequence comes from Cunninghamia lanceolata, assembly GCA_027924645.1. Classification (NCBI taxonomy): domain Eukaryota; kingdom Viridiplantae; phylum Streptophyta; class Pinopsida; order Cupressales; family Cupressaceae; genus Cunninghamia; species Cunninghamia lanceolata. Next base: position 2,557,559 of record BSBN01000743.1, read on the forward strand.
CACAGCGAGGACGGGACCTTCCATCTACCGACTGGGGAGATGGCTATTACCTTTGAGGACAAATATAGGATTCTGCATCTTCCTATTCAAGGTGACCTTGTAGAGTATGATCCGTAGTGGGATGTAGGATTAGCAGAGTGCAGGCAAGTGTTCGATGATCCAAAGCTTGAGGGTCAGGTGATTTCTTGGTAGGACATACATGACTGTTATGACTACTTCCCAGGGATAGTGGCAGGGCCGATCGGGGGTGTTGTATGCCCTGATAGGAGGTCGCATGGGTTCCCTATTGGTTGGGGGAGGACCATGGAGAGGATGATTATGGATGACACTCGGTTTGCATGGGGTGTGTGCGTGCTTGAACATTTGTAATGGGATATGCACCAGGTGGTGTACCACAGGGCTTCGAGCTTGTCTGTCAGAGTTTTTTTACTGCAATTTTGGTTGTGGGAGCACATAGCCATCACGTGACCAATATGTGTGTTTGTCGGGCAGTGGGGAGAGCCATACAGTTATAGTTACGCAGGAGTTATTTCCCAGCATAAGCTGGGAAAGCTTGAGTACTGGAGACACACGTTGGATAATGTAGATGCAGTTATTTGGCGCCCCTACATAGATTGTGAGCAGTGGGATGATGAGGATGATGAGCTTCCTTACTGTTTCCAGACTCAGTGGCTCATTAGGAGGATGCGATTTATTTTAGAGAGGAAGATTGTGATCAGAGTACAGAGACAATTCAGGAGGGTGCAGGGTATGCCACAAGGGCAGGCCCAATTCACGAGGACACATGCAGAGAGGTTGAGGTGGGGTCTAGTGGCGTCATACAAGGAGGCCTTGGTAGATTTTTGGTAGATTCCCTATGCAGCTTGGCCTATGCAGAGAGAGACAGTGGATGCAAGGATGACTCCTAACTATGAGGAGTGGTTTGTAGTGCATCCTTTTCTGAGGTACTCAGGGCCCGAAGAGTTGGTTCCTCGCATAAATGAGGAGGATTTAGACGATGAGGATGGGGCTGGTAGGAGGAGGAGACGGAGGAGGGGTAGAGGAGGATAGGGAGAGGGCGATGATGGAGGTGGTGGAGGCAGAGGAGGGGGTGGAAATGGAGGCCGACAGAGGCAGAGGAGGAGAGCTAGGGAGGGACCCTCCCAGCAGCAGCAAGTAGTGCAGCCACAGGTTGCACAGCAGGTTCAGATGCTACCACTGTAGTAGGTGGCTCAACAGCAGGTGCAGGGATAGGCACAGGTTCCTTAGGCTCCTCAGCCTGACTTATAGCAGCAGGCCATTGCGACACTGCAGGATTAGATTAGACAGCTCTGGGCAAAGCTCAGGATGGTTGAGTCGTAGAGAGAGGCAGACGCACGTGTGATATTGGGGCTCACTGCTGAGCGGGATACAACCTTGGTGAGAGTGCAGGCTATTAGATTAGAGAGAGACTCAGGTGTGGCAGCCTTGGGCACAGATGGGGATTCAACACTTTTGGTGACACAATTGTAGCAGGAATAGACGCAGCTTGTGCAAGTATAGGTGAAGCTATCGAGGGCGCAGGCCCAAACTCAATATTACAGGGGTCTTTACCACGGGGTTGTGCTAGCGGATCAAAGGGCACCCAGCTTCAGGAGCCAGTCTGTGGCTTCCCAGAGAGCAGGGGGTTCACGGTCAGGAGGTCAGTGATAGGCCCACAGTAGTTTGGGGCCAACAGAGGAGAGGACAGTGCAGAGAGCAGTGCCCCACGACAGCAGGGTTAGCTATTACTTGTACTGATTTTGTCTCATGTACACATTTTTATGGCTTAGATAGCCTAATATGTATATATGACTTGTATTATTTTGTACTGAGACATGTATCATTATCTTTGTGATGTATATACTTTATATGGCTTGACTTAGAGATGGAATTTGATATATTGTACATTTGGACATGTTTATTTTATAGTTTATATGATGATGCAACTATTTGATGGTTGATATGCAGTTGTTTATGTTATGTGTCATGGATGCATTTCTATTTTATGATGGTACACGTGTAATGCATACTTTTATGATGTCTCATATGATGCTATGTGATGTTTGATCTAATGCAGACTTAGATTTTTACTTTGATGTTCCAATATGCAAAATGTGATATGCTTAGCTATATGATGATGCAGTTCATGAGATGATCTACATGTACTTGTTTTTGTTTTGGATTTTTCTGTTGAATGATATGCTGATGCAAATGTACATGGATGACCTGATGTATCTATTATGTATGCAAATGATTTAATCATGTTAATGATTATCTCATGTGATATGATATGCAATTTATGCTTTTTTTTTTAATGTCCAAATGTACTCAGTCAACATAGAAATGACATAGTGATAGCTAGAAGAAAGCGAATGAAAGGGTCACCGGCTTTTATTTGTAAACATAGATTCTCTGCAGGAATTTCTTATTGCATGGGATATGGATGCTTTGTGGATGGGAATGGATGGGAATGGATGCAAATGGTTTTGCCATCTTGATATTTGCAAGTATTTTGAAGCGCTTATTTCATCATTGGGCTTTTATTATGTTGTAAGAAAATACAAGCATCTAGGTATAATTAAACTAAGATGACCTGAGTATTACTTACATGGATTTTGATATAGCAAGTTAATACAAGCATCTAGTCAAAATTGAATCTAGATGACCTGGGTATCGCTTGCATTTCAACAGACAAGGATTGCCCCTTTTTCATATTTAAACTTCGGAAGTCCTCGATGATCTTTTTGTTGATCATGTCGTTAGACAAAAGTCGTCACACTACTGAAGATTAATCCACAAGTAGCAAACAAAGAAAAATGATTATGCCCCCATCATATCATCTCTAGCCTTTGACATCCTTGAGTAGCATAGAAAGACATAATAACTAAAATCAAGACTCTCTAACTTAACCTTTTCACAAAACATTCTTGCATTAGATGTGCTTTCTTGCCATAATATAGATAAAATCATTTTAATGTGTTTTGGTCCTTATTTGTTTTGCTTTGGAGAGGTTTGATGTTTTTGTGTCAAGATTTTTGTTTGGAAATGGGCTTTGCTACACGCGCGTGTCTAGTGAAAGGTATCACAATCCTTATTTGTGTCCTCTTAGGACAAGTGGCATTGAAGAATCCAATTCCGTAACCAGGTCAAGGACTTGCCCCCAGTCAAATAAAGGATTGACTTATTATGGATGAATTGACAAACAGAGACAAAGAATGGGACCTAATGGATTGACCTAGTGCCTCGGGGGCGCATTACTAAATGGCCTTACCTACGTGACAATGCAGAGGCAACATAGTTTGGGATGAACTTGGTGGACCTAAGACCTAGGCGATAGGAAACGGTATGGACTTAGATAGATAGAAGGATAAATGAAACATGATGGAATGGATGAGAAGTGGAGCCTTGGGGGTGCATCGATACAAGATGACCTTGCCTACGTGATAGCTCAAAGGCGACGTAGTTCGACAACGGTTCAAAGGATCGACTCAATACGGATGACCTCGATGAACACAAGTCTAGATTGGCAGTCTGACAGTAGAAAGTGATAAGGACGAGCAAACGAGCCATGGTAGGTACATTGATGTGATTGGGTGGATGCTTGGTTAGGAGGTACGAATGAGGAACAACGTTGAAAAAGATGGAGAAGGCGGTTCATCACAAGGAGCGCATGTTTACTAGGTTTTCACCACTTGCTTTTATTTGCACGAAAGCTAAAAGTACACATGACACCTGTTTGCCAGGTTTTCACCATGGTACCTATCCAAAGGCACCTGTTTACCAAGTTTTCACTAGAGGACGATTTTTTTTGTTGTTTTTCCAATTTTTTTATTTTTTTGCTATTTTTGACTCCCTTACATTGGGGTTTAACTTTAGAACTTGCAAAGATGCATGTTGTTGATGGGATCATAAAATAGTTCACCTTTTGATGTGGCCAATTGATAAGCACCTGACCCATAGGAAGCAACAATGACATAGGGACCAAGCCAGTTGGGTTCAAACTTTCCTTTCTTTTCCCGATCCTGCTGATTCCTAGGATTTTCTTTAAACATTAGGTCACCAACATTGAATACCTTAGATAGATTCTGTGGTTATAACTTCGGGACATCCTTTGTTGATAAGATTTGAGATGGTTAAAGGCTTGTTGCCTTCTCTCTTCTAGTAGATCTAGGTCTTGTAGTTTGGATACTCGGTACTCTTCATTTGTTATGAGGCCTTTTAACGATACTCGCAAGGATGGGATCTCAACTTCAATGGGAAAGATGGCTTCAGATCCGTAGACCAGGGAGTATGGTGTTGCACCTGTGGGTGTGCGGATACTTGTGCGGTAGGCCCACAGTGCAGTATTCAATTAGACATGCCAATCACGACTGGCATCGTTAACAGTCTTTTTTAGGATTTTTAAGATGGTTTTATTTGATGCCTCCGCCTGGCCGTTTCCTTGGGGGTAATACGGGGTGGAAAAGCAATTTTGGATATGGAATTTGTCACATAGTTCCTTAACATCCTGATTTTTGAATGGTCGTCCATTATTAGTGATAATGGATAAAGGGATACCATAATGGCAAATGATGCAGTTCAGGATAAAAGAGGCAATATGTTTGCCTTTGACATTGGTGAGAGGTACAACTTCAATCCACTTCGTAAAGTACTCAGTGGTGGTGATTATGAATTTATGGCCACTAGAGGATGAAGGGTGTATCTTGCCCACTAAGTCGAGTCCCCACTGACAGAAAGGCTAAGGAGTCGATAAAGGCTGCAACTCCTATGCTGGTGCATGTATCAAGTTTCCATGGATTTGGCACTTCTTGCACTTCTTTACAAACTGATAGGAATCTTTTTCCATAGTTGGCCAATAGTATCCCATGCGTATGAGTTTCTTGGCTAGGGTAGGACCACTAGAGTGGGTCTCGCATATACCATCGTGCACTTCGCTCAGGGCAGTTTGATATTCCTCGCTATCAAGACACCTAAAGAGAGTACCATTCGGACCTCGTCAATATAGGGTATTGGTGATAATAGCATAATGGGATGCTTGGCAAATGAAAGTTTTCTTTTGGTTACTTGAGAGATCAGGCGGTAAGGTATTGTCTTTCAGATAGGCAAATATTTTTCTGTATAGGGGAGAATCAGATCCTACAATATGGCAAATGATATGGGATTCGGGAGAGTTGTATGCAAGATGGTAGACTGGCTCTACCAAGAACTCATAGCGTGATTGATTATCAAGGATGGCAAGGAGAGATGCGATCGTTGCCATGGCATCTGCTGCTTTGTTCTCTATCCTTGGTATCTGCTCAAAAGAGATCTCAACAAAGTATTCTTTGAAGTCATCCACCATTCGCTTGTATGGTATTAACTTCTCATCCTTTGTTTGGTAGTCGTTGTTCACTTGGTTGATAACTAACTGTGAGTCACCATATACCTGAAGTTTTGTGATGTTACATTTGACTGCCAGCTTGATGCCAATGACTAGGGCTTCATACTCTGCCACATTATTAGTACAGGGAAAGAGTAGTCTGTATGATTTTGGAATGGTGTTTCCATGAGGTGTGATCAACAAGGTGCCTGCCCCTACTCCATGCTGAGTATAGGAGCCATCAAAGTATAGTTTCCAGGTTGTTGTTGTTATGTGAAAGATGGAGTCATCTGGAAATTTGAAGTTTAAAGGATTATCATCTATTAAAGGTGCCTCTGCCATCTGATCTACAAGTACTTGACCCTTTATTTCACGCATGTCTACATATTCAATGTCAAACTCACTGAGAAGCATAACCCATTTGGACAATCTACCTGTAAGAGCAGCTTTGTTGAGAAAATATTTTAGTGGATCAATTTTTGTTACTAGCTTGATAGAATGCGATAGCATGTAATGTCTCCATTTTTGTGAAGCAAAGACTACCGCGAGGCATGCTCTTTTGATTGGTGTGTATTACGGCTCATAACCAACCAATGTTCTGCTAATGTAATAAATTGCTTGTTCTTTCCCTTCATGATTTTGTTGTGCAAGGAGAGCTCCTAGAGCTGTTGGTGTGGCGGAGATATAAAGTAATAGAGGTTTACCCTGGATGGGTGGCATCAATACAGGTGGTTTCATGAGATACTCTTTCAACTGTTGAAATGCCTGTCTACATGAAGCATTCCATTTGAAAGGAATGTTCTTATGTAGGAGATGCATGAATGGGTGGCACTTGTCTACCAATTGAGAAATGAACCTTCTGATAGATTGCAGCTTACCCTGTAAAGACCTGAGTTGATTGATATTTTTGGGTGGTGGCATTTCCATGATAGCCTTCACCTTAGAGGGGTCTACTTCGATTCCATTTGCAGATACAATGTATCCTAGATGCTTGCCAGATGTGACTCCGAATACGCATTTCTTTGGGTTGAGGTGCACATTGAACTACTCCAATCTTGTGAAGATTTTGTCTAGTACTGCCAGGTGTCCTTATCTTGTGAGTGATTTGGCCAATATGTCATCCACATAATCTTCCATTATGGTGTGCATCATGTCATGAAAGATTGTGGTCATAGCTCTCTAATATGTTGCCCCTGCATTTTTCAATCCAAATGGCATGACACACCAACAATAGGTGCCCCATGGGCATGTGAATGTGGTCTTGTGTTGGTCCTCAGTTGTAATTTTGATCTGGTTGTATCCCGAGAAACTGTCCATTAGTGACAACATAGAGTGTCCTGCCGTGAGATCTACAATGATGTCTATGTTTGGCAAAGGGAAATCATCTTTTGGGTAATCTTTATTTAGGTCTCAGAAATCATTACACAGTCAAACTCTCCCATCTGGTTTGGCGACAGGCATGATATTAGATATCCACTTAGGATAGTCTATTGGTCTGATGAACCCAACATCTAGCAGCTTCTTCAATTCTTCTTTTACATGAGAGCAACCTACGGGTGCATCTTTCTAAGTTTCTACTTAATAGGTTTAGCTCCTGGAGCTAAGGACAAGTGATGCATTAGAGATTTGGGTCTATCCCTGGCATGTCTGCATAAGACCAAGCAAAGTTTATTTGTTTCCTTTTGAAGAATTCAGTGAACTTTGGTTTTTCCTATGTAGTTAAAGATTGTGCCATATGGATCATCCTTGGATTATCACCCATGCTGACATTGATCTGCTCTACTGGTTCTATCAAGATCGATGATCTCTCCTGATGTGTTAGATTGGGGAGAGGGTCAAGCCTTTCATCCTTCGGCGCCTCAGAGAGGTTTTTACCGTTGGATACGTCTTTCATTTTTTTACTATTTTAATGATCTAACACTACTGCAGAGTCATTTTCACCATTAGATCTTTCTTTCATTTTTACATTCTTGAGACTGAAAGGCTTGGCAGTCTCTCCAAAATAAGCCTTATCATTGAGTTCTATGGCATAGCCATCCCTGTGATCCCCTGCAGGTATATGATCTCTAAGTTCTAGATAGTCTATGATGGCTTCATCATTTTGAAAGGTATCGAGCTCAGGGGTAGTATCTTGTAAGTTCCAATCTATGAGTTCTGGATATACCAGTGGTAGAGGATCATTGGGTTGGTTTGGTTTGAGGACATTGATGGTCAAGATGGTGGAGTTAAGGTGGTCATTATAAGCATGGACAATGCATGCGATGGTACTCTCCACTAGTTGATCTGTCAAGTTCGGTATCATTCTTTCCTCAGGAATTTCACTATCGTTATTATGCGGATCAAACTCTAAAGGTCTAGCCCTTGGGCTTTGTCCCTCGTTAGTTGCATGGGTAGGGACATACTCATGAACCACATCAATATCCTTTTCGTCACAATATAGTTTAGAGAGACTATCCCATTCATACTCATTGGAGTCCGTTTCACTTGATTCTTGTAGTTGGTGAATTTGATTCACTAAATTGGTAACAGATGTTTCTGGTTGCTTGCCTTTATTCTTATCTGTTCTGTTGGTTTTTGCTTTCCTGGTGTAACCTAGCCCTATAGTGTCTCGGGCTGTTAAGGTATGAGGTTGGATAGGTTCAGTGATACCTTCCTTTCTTAATCCAATGGGACCATGACCTTCATACCCCATTCTTTCTAGCATTGAGAATCCTTGGCCATACTATTTAGTTTGTATAGTGGAGTGATGGTCTTGTTGCGTGGATAAGTTGTCTTCATCTTTATATAACCATTGTAGGATGTCTTTTTCATCACTCTCATCTTCAAGGCTTCCCCATTTGACAAATGGACTTTTAGTAGTTGTTATTTCCTTAGGTTTTCTCATGGAAGGCTTTCCATAGGATCTGGGAGAGATAAGGAGCTGCGATAAACAGAAGGATTGTGCAATTGTGTATTCATCTAGGCCCTTGTCTTTGACTTTGAAGTTAGCTTGGGGTGCCTTCGATGTGGAAGGGAGTGAAGTTGGGTCGACATGGGATGAAGATGAAGTAGAGGCACGGTTATGGGGAATCACAACTTCAGGTTTAGACTGCACGGTGTTACAGTACTAAAATGGATTAGAATCGCCTTGGATGGTGATTTCTTGACCTTCAAAGGGGAATTTGATACACTAGAGATAGGTTGAAGGTACTACCTTCATAGCATGTATCCAAGGCCTCCCAAGGAGAATGTTATACGCAAGCTCCATATCAAGGACTTGACACGCGACATCCTTTACTATAGGTCCCACTCTGATAGGTAAAACAACCACTCCTTTTGAAGTTCTTTCCTCACCATCATAAGCTTTAATGGTGATTTTCCTTTTTGGATCGATAGCATTTTCTAAAAACCCCAATGCAAGGATTAGCTTTAAAGTGCAAATATTTAAACTGGCCCCTCCATCGATTAGAACCCTTTTGATTTTTTGTTTGTAGATGAAGGATTCAATATGGAGAGAGGCATTATGAGGTTGAGTGGGGGACATATCATCCTTTTTAGTGAATGATAGGGAGTGAGGTGTGGTAATGTGACCTACCATGGTCTGGAACTTCTCTTCAGCGAGGTTTGTTGGAATAGTGGCTTCAGAAAGAGCTTGGTCCAGTATGGCTCTATGAGATGGGGACAAGCATAAGAGTTCTAAGATGGACATATGTGTAGGTGTTTTGTGAAGTTGATCTAGGACACTATACTAATTGGATGAAGAGGACGGCTTGGATGAGACCCCCTTAAGAGTAACCTTTCCACTACGAGTGGCCACGTTACAATCAGGAGTGTTACTTAGGGTATTGACATGTGAATCACTTTCTGAAATGTGGTTAACCACATAGTCAAATGCGACATTTGTATAATTGGTGTTATTAGTGCCACTGTTGTTTTGTCTTGAAGCCCCTCCCTGCTCATGATTGGGAAGTGGATCTTTGAATGCCAAATGATCATCATTAGAGGCATGTCCATCAAGTCATACCTTTTTCTGAACCAACAAGTCTTGAATGGTATGTTTGAGTGCTATACAATTGTTGGTCTTGTGTCCTTTGTTTCAATGGAACTCGCAGAAGTCGTTGTCATTTCACCAAGGAGGTTTGACCTTTGGTTCATAATCCTGTGCTACCGGAAGCGTTATGAGGTGATTTGCTAGAAGCTTCCACATGTTGGTTTCTAATGATTCTCCCAAAGGTGTGAATTTTCTCCTAGGTTGATAGTTTGTAAACCGTGATTCAGTGTTTCGCAGTTTGTTTTGTTGAGGGTTGTTTTGTGGGCTTGTTAAAGTAAAAATTGGTTGTTTTAGTGCCATATTTTGGGCATCCACCACCCCATCATCTACAACATTTTTTTTCTTGGTCCAAAAGTGTGGCTTGTTCATGTTGGTATTTGTACTTGGAGTGTCCTTGTACCAATGATCAAGCCCATCTCAATGACTTTGCTAAAGGAAGAAGGGCATTGTATCTGGATTTGGTAGCTAAGGTTAGCATGGAGGTTATGAATGAACATTTCCAGCATTTGTTTTTCAGGTATTTGGTGTGGACATTTACTTGCCAATTTTCTCCATCTTTGTAAGAATGTGGTGAATGATTCTCCACCCTTTTGCTTGGTGTTACAAAGATCTAAAATTGAGATGTCATGCTCAATATTATAGGAGAAGTGTAGGATGAACTTGTCCACTAGTTTGTTGAATGTTCGGATGCTAGGGAGTATTCTAGAGAACCACTTCAATGCTTGTCGTCCCAAGATCCTTGGAAAAAGTTGCATGAGGTATGTATCATTGTGGCTGACTTCTATGCATGCTACACTAAACTCTCTAATGTGGTCTCTTGGATCACCTTTTCCTCAATATTTGTCAAATTTAGGTACCTCAAATTTAGAGGGGAAAGGTATCATGACCAAAGTTCTATCAAAAGGATATGGTAAAATATCCTCTAGAGAATAGTGTTTCGTTGATGTACCAGTTTGCATGTTTGTGAACCATTGTTGTAAGTCTTGGATTTGTTGTGTTAATAAGCCTATAGAGTCGGTAGAGTCAATGGTTGCCTTTCTTTTGTCTACGGTTCTCTCTTCTCGTGCACTATCCTCAGGGATTCTTTCATCTTCAGTTTCCTTTAATGCGTTGACGTCAAAGTCCTTGAGGAGTTTTGCTCCTTGGCTTGCTAGGTAAAGAAAGAATCTAGTAGGGTCTTGGGTGAGCACCTTATCCATCAGTCGTTGGAAATTTCGGTCTTGTTGACTTTGTAGCAACTCTTCCTGAGTAATCTCCTCATCACTATCGTGAGGGGATGAGACAAATTTTTCAAAGGTGCCTGCCATTTCAGATTGTTTTTGGTATTGGGATCTTGTTAGGACCATGCAATATGAATTTTGGATGGGGTGATGTTGAAGGGAAAACTTGTAGTGGTGAGGTTTGAATGAGGGTTCCCTTAGACCAATGATATCAAACAAGGTGGTAGATGCAAAAATGGTAGCTGAAGTAAGGATGCTTGGAATCTAATTACTTGATGTTGACTAGTCTTGCACAAGGCCCTAGTGAAGTTCCGAAGGATGATAGATTCTTGATCGTTGAGACTTACTAGGTTTGTTTGAGGTTGAATTGATCTAGAATTTCTTTGTCCTAACCTGGTTTTGGTACTGCGTTTTGATTTTTAGGAATTTTTGTGAACTGCTATGGAAGTGGAAGAGGTGTTTGCACGGTAAAAACTGATCTCAAAAATTGGAATACGGTTGAAATGGGTACTCAGAAGTGTTGAAAGGTTTCTCTTGAAAGACTGGGAAAGACTCACTATCACAAGTGAGCAACTATATATGCGTTGAAACAGAAGATGTAGGCGCTGCAAGTCGAGTTAAATGCGCAAGTCTGGTTAAATTCAAAAGCGTGGTATCAGATATAAATGCGCAGCTGGTTGCAGTATATGTGCAGAAAGTCTAAACAAATGCGTAGTTTTGTAGGGTACATGCATAGATCTAGTTTTTTTTTAATATTTTTGTAAAGTTTTTCAACATGTTTTGGCAGTTTTTTTGGTTTTTTTGGTTTGCAGGTTGGTCTTTTGAATCTGATTTTATCAATTATAGCAAGAAGACATAGCAAACACATAAAATGATTTCATGGTTTTTAATTTTTTTGAAAATTTTGGACTCTTTTTGACACAAAAACAAGTACAATCCTAGGTTGGTAAAGACAATATTTGTCGGATCCCCTAGCTGTGCATATTCAAAGCGGATAGCTTTAGGATCTTGGTAGCTCCAGCTCCTCTCCATGGCACACACTTCTCATGCATACTAAGATCTAGGTTTCCCAAGGCTCATACCCCCACTGAACCTTAGGATTGTCCCTGCTATCTCTAATAAGAACCACATGAATCAGGGCGGCTTCAAAGGTCCCACCTTTTGTGCCAACAAATAGAAGAATTTTGGGCCACTAAAACAAAGGATATGTAATGAGGGCAGCCATTCGAGTGGTTATACATGCGGCAGCACTACTCTCTGTTATGGAGTCTCCCAGCCTACAAGGGTTACGCCTTGGAGGGTTTTGGGGGAGGTTGGCTGTCAGTATAATACAACTTCACACGTTGTTTGAAGCTTTTGCTCTAAACACAATTTATTTAGAGTGGCTTGGCAGGGCTTGGCTTTAGCCTGTTACCACTTAGGGTTGTTCCTACTTGGACGGACGAGTATCCAAGAGCAGGCCCCTCTAAAGGTTCAACACATGCAAAATGACATGTCTGGCATTCTAATCACCCAAGATAGGGGAGAGCATATGCCTAATGTCATTCCAAAAACAAAAAAGACAGTAGTTCTTTCCACCTATTTAAAATAATAAAAAAAACTAGATACGCTACACTACTCGAGCACACACAATTGTTAACTTTGAAGTGATTAACAAGATAGCAATGGTTCAATTTTAGCAAGATAGCAATGTGTTTAACCTTGAAACATAGCAATGTAGCAATGATCCAATGATATACAAGATAGAAATGATTCAGTTATAACCATCCTAATTAGAACTACGTGAGATTTGTATGAACATCATTTTACTTTCTCCGCTAATTAAATCTATGATGAGCTAATAGGTGCTATTATACAACTAAACCAACTCCTATCCCTGCAAGTAGATGAGAAAATAGTCTTGTAAAACAAGCGTTGGCGTTAGCAGAAACCACAAGCAATACTCTAAAATCCCTGTTTAGGACAAATGCGCAGCTTCAGAGCCTGAATGCACAGAGATAGTGCTCAGAAGTGCAGGAATTATGGAAACACAGAAACAAAGGTTATAATCACATAATAGAAGAGTAAATGCGAAGGAATATCATATGCGCCAAAAGAAATGGCAGATGCGCAGCTTCTGGGGTCAAATGCGTTGAAGAACTGTATGCGCTGAAATAAAGGTCATATGCGCAGCTTCTAATGACGGATGCGCCGAAGAATTGTATGCACCAAAACAGAGGTCATATGCACGCCGGAACTATTCAGATGCACAGAATAAACCTGTACGAAACTTTGTACGGAACCTATCACTCAAAAACTCAGTTTTGGATTAGATTTGGAGCAAGGGCCCCACGGTGGGCACCAAAAATGTTATCAGAAATTGTTGTTAATAACATAAAACCATTAATAAACCAATGAACATCAATAGAAGTTGCAAATAACAAGATAGAAAATAAAAGGACAAACCTCACACAAACCTTGTTATCTCACTGCTTCCATTGTTCGCCTAGTCTCGATCGATCTTTTGTGATGAAAGTTGCCCTCAGGAAGCGCACTTCCTTGCTCCGTTCTTCAAGATGGTGATGGAGAAATGGCTGTAATACTTTATTGCAATGAAGATGAGCTTCAAATGCAATGAGGATGATCTCAAGCAAAATGGATATGGGGGGTGCCAAAGGCGCACTGGTAATTCTACAAAGTAATATTACTTAAATCTTGGATGATAGAAGTGGAAGAATAGGGTTGTAATTATAGATTTGTGAGAGAGAAGATCAACAGTGTAGAAGAAATAAGGAGATTAATGGTGGAGAAGATTTGAGCGAATGTGCGTGAATAGAAAGAAGACAAGTGTCAAAGAAAAGATGTTTTGTTTGAGTTAACTGCTTTCATGACAAAGATAAGATTTGCTTTCACAAATTAGAATGATTTATTCTAATTTAAGAGTTGTTTGATAAAAACAAGATTATTTTAAATCAATTAACTCAACTTTTTGCTTTTGCATGACAAGGAAGATTTATTTTTAGAAGATTTGGAAGATAAGAAAGCAAATTAAATAAATAATTTATTTAATTGTTTGTACAAGATAGAAGAATAAATAAAATATTTGATTATATTTTATTTTTAAAGATTGAGAGGATTTAAATAAATTTGATTGATTTATTTAAATTTAGAGGAATACCTGACTTAATTAAATAATTTAGGATTATTTAATTATTTGGAAGAATTAAATTAAATAAAGGATTTTATTTAATTTTGACTTTAGAAGAGCTAATTAAATATTTTAATATTTAATTAACTTAGAGGAATATGAATCGAATAAGTAAATTTATTTATTTATTTATTTATTGATAGAGGAATGTAGACTTAAATATTAAGAATACTTATTTAGGCAGAGTCGTGTCATTTTTAGGTGTATACAGGCACTATCAGTTTGGCCCCGTGATGCATGAAACAAAATTTATGCTCGCCAACAACTTTGCATTGAAAACAAATGACGCTTTTTACAACTTTTGAAAAATTGTCGCCATGACTATATGGATTGAAAATTTCAAAAATTGACAAAGATTATTGTGGAGGGACCCTATGTGACCTTGTATGTCCAGATGGAATGTTCCTAGGTGCCACAAATTCTGAGAAACAGACTATCAAAGTTTGGCAATTTTTGGCACTTAGGGCTCTTAAGAGAAAGCGTCGGCATAGTGCAGTCAGGAATTATCAGGATAGTTGAGGTGCAAAACAGGGCCTTGACTAGTGTTCACCTGCCCACCCAGACATATTGGTGCTATCAGTTTGGCCCCATGATGCATGAAAGAAAATTTATTCTCACCGACAACTTTTCATTGAACACAAATGACACTTTTTGCAACTTTTGAAAATTGTCGCCACGACCAAATGGATTGAACATTTCAAAAACTAAGAGAAGTTATTGTGGAGGGACCCTACATGACCCTATAGGTTCATACCAAACATTCCTAGGTGCCACAAATTCTGAGAAATAGTGCGTCAAAGTTTGGCATTTTTTGGTACTTAGGGCTCTTAAGAGAAAGCGTTGGCATAGTGCAACCGGGAATGATCGGGATAGTTGAGGTGAGAAACAAGACCTTTCCTAGCATCCACCCACCCACCTGGATGTGTTGGCACTATCTGTTTGGCCCCACAATGCACGAAACAAAATTTATGCTCGCCGACAACTTTTCATTGAACACAAATGACGCTTTTTGCAACTTTTGAAAAATTGTCGCCAAGACCAAATGGATTGAACATTTCAAAAACTAAGAGAGGTTATTATGGAGGGACCCTACGTGAACCTGTAGGTCTAGACGTAACGTTACTAGGTGCCACAAATTCTAAGTAATAGTTTGTCAAGTTTGGCATTTTTTGTCACTTAGGGCTCTTAAGAGAGAGCATCGGCACAGTGCAGCTGGGAATGATCGGGATAGTTGAGGGTAAAACAAGATCTTAGTGCAATATTTCATTTCTCTTTAATTTTCCTCTTCTCCTTCTTAACTTATTTGTATACTTTTTATCACATTAATTAAAATAGGATTAGATTAGGGTTTTCAATTGGATTTTAATATTCATGGACACACTAGAGGACATCAATAGAACTGAAATTAGAGACATGATCATACACATATACAAATATAAATCAGCTATACATATAAATGACATGAGAAAGTTAGTACACATAATCATACACATAAACAAGAGTGTTGTACATAATTATACACATAAACAAGAGTATTACACATAAGTATCTCATAAGAGACATGATTGTAGAGAAGGAACAAAATTTTACTTATAAAAATATACAAATCAGCTGTATATATTTACAAATGAGCATGAAATTATGAATTTTTCATTTACAATCAATCCAATGAATCATCTAGATCTTCTCTACTCTTTATTGTGTCAAGTATTGCCTCATGGTCAGACTCATGAACCTTCCACAAGGTCCTGTTCAATGGTCTACCCCCATATTTGATCAAATGAATGTTTGATGCCACAACAAGGTTAGAATAATGAAGAATCTTTCTATGTGTGGTAAAGTCCTCGAACAACCATGCATCATACTTCTTCATTGGGTACCTTCTAAGCCATGTTCCAGTAACAATGTAGGGTACTTGATGTTTTCTCCATCTATAATAGGGGCATCTAATTTCTTGTTTGCCTCAACACAATGACACAAATAATAATATGTTCCTTCTTCATTGTCTTCAGCTACAATAACTGCATAAACATGCCCTGTATTGATATGTGCATTCAATTCGATGAATATAATCAACAATACAAAAAAACTACAAAATAAGATGGAATATTGAATTTTATTAAATTTGAATGCTGATAATATCTAGTTGAACTAGATCTGAAACATGGTCAAAGTCAACTGATAATTTAATCTCTGTGAGTTGTAGTGTTGTCAGGAGTCAATACATGTCAAGCAGGCTTAGACTTCTTATACACCAATCATCGACCCATTCCTTTAACTCACATTCATACCAAGGTTGACCTATACATGAAGAACAAAAACATACCATCCGTCACATATGAATACTCCATGAACATGTATTAGAGCTTCTAAAAAGTGTAGCTCACTTGATCCTGTCAATGTACAACAATCCTCATATTTTACAATGTTAGTATCATCAACAGCCAAAAAAATCTATGAACTATAAAATTACCTTCATACATGGACCCATTATAGTGTTACACCATTCAACAATAGATCTCGCTTCTGTCAACTTTGAATTGTCTTTGTACTTCAACTCTTCTCGTGCTAATGCTCTTTTGATACATGCTTCTGCACCATCATGCTCCCCCTTTCCATGCCCGACCTCAATGAAATTCCACATATGTTGAACACCATTCATCCTATGTATCCTGCTCAACCAATAGTGTTTTATGGAAATGCGAACAGTAGCAATAACTAACTAAAATCCAATAACACAATAGAAAATGATACAAATGCAAATAAGCAAAAGACAATACGTTTGCAACCTGATTTACCTCTCTGCTTCCATTGTTCGCCTATCTATTCTTGATCTTGATTGTAATGAAGCCCTCAAAAGCATATACTCCTTTTGCTCGTTGAAGATGACACGAATAGAATAGCTATGATATGAGTGTGCTATGAAGATGAGCTTCAAAGTAATGGTGATGATCTCAAGCAAATAGGTGATAGTGGGGGTGTCAAAGGCGCGCTGGTAATTCGATAGAGTAATTCTACTTAAAGCTTGGATTATAGAAATGGAGGAATAAGGTTCAATTTATAGACTGAGAAGAGAAGAGATCAACAGTTGAGAACAGTTGAGGAATGTGCGCGAATAGAAAGAGGACAAGTGTCCAAGCTCCTTCATGCAACAGGGGAGTTAACAAAATAGATTGAAGAGTTAACAGAATAGACCAATCAGTTAAGAGAATTGATTAGGGAGTTGACTGACTTGACTAATCAGTTAAGTGAATTGATTGATTAGTGAACTCGAATGACTAATTAGTTAACTGATTTGATTGATGAGTTAACTAATTTGACTAGAGGATAAATAGAACATGTGGGTGAGGGAATATTAGCTAATTAAATATTTAAAATATTTAATTACATGTGCAACATGGTGAGGTGGAAAAGGTGAGGTGGATTTATGGAATTAGGACTTAGGATAGAGGAATTTAGGATTATTTAATTATGTGAGACATTAGAAGAATTTAGGGAATTTAATTAAATAAATTAATTTTTATTTAATTATGGGATAGTGAACCAATCAAATAAACTTAGAATATTTATTTAATTGATAGAAGAAAATAAGAATTAAGATAAATATTAAAATATTTACTTAATTCGAGATGAGCCAATTTTAGGTGTATACAAATAGAACATTTGTGATTTCTTGAATTGTGATGCACAATTATCTGACCATATGATATGTTGACCAAATGATATGCTCTTGCTAGCCAAATCACAGTAGAACATCTGAAAGCAGTCTTGCACGAACTTTGTAGAATGTGTGCGATCATCACTAATATAAAAATGATACTCCCTCAAGATCTTCTTGTCATCCTTTGTACTGTCATCTGCATGAATGAATGCTATATGCACAAATATAGCAACCTACATAAAGTTATAATACTGTGATTGCACCTTATTCTGTGGCTGTGGTGTGTAGTTCTCTACAAAGTCAACAATTGAAATGATGGTATCAAGTAGAAACGTGTCCTTACATAACTTAAATTGCAATTCCAACCATCAAACTCTATGGGTATGCCTTGCATACTCGTAAACTATATTCTCTCAGAAAATAGAGATAAACTGATACATTGGAATCTTTTCAATGACCAATTCACACCTTTTTGCTTCTTTACCATCTTTTAGACTATATGCCACTGTCTTATATTTCCCAAAACTTACTATTTCATTTCCAATTGCATGTGTGTTCTCCATATGTTCACAAATTGGCAAATGTTGCAACCGACCACAATGATCACACGTGCCATCCAAGCATAAGTTCTTGTGGAATAATTGACCATCCACTCTTTGACATAAGATGCTCGATATGAAATCTCTTGAAGATCTAGGTGGACATTTTATATTACACTCCTAAAAAATGTCATTAGTATGCAAATCTACACATATATATCTATAAACATCATAATGATTAGAAAACTCAATATGTACTCTACAACAACAAGTTGTGCATGTGTGATTTATTTTGACATAAAAAGGCTTTACCATTTCAAAATACAGGTTTGACTAATTTTGATTTGAGGATACATCTCTTGAAATTTGTTGAAAAATTATGTTTGAGTCACATCGAAAAAATGCTTTGGATGTGGCTCACGGTTTCGACAACCAATTCTTCTTCCTACAACATCTCTTGCATTAGGAGATACCCTTGTGTTATTTTTCTAAAATTCTTCAATGAGAGATCACAAGGCTTCAATAATAAATTTATCTTTCCATGGGAGTCTCCCAAAGAATGCCCACAATTCATTGCTATTTGGGTCCTCAACTCTTTGACGCCTTCCAATGGCTCTCATTAGAGTTTTTCTACTTATTTTCAATGCTTCACTTGTCTTTCTAATGAGGCAAGCTTTCTTTATTTGATGGCTTACTATTGTCGACGTAATGACACATCATGTGACATTACTATCCTTGGTGCATGAGGTGGAACCCACACTCTCATATGCACTCATTAGATTCTTTACAATTAATTTTTCACTTGAAGCATCTGATGTTCTTAGGCCAAGAATCTTCATAATGGGCCTAAATTTAAGATTTTTCAACAATTCAACAAATAGTTGACATCTTTCGGTTTCATTTAAGTTCTCAAAAAATAATTTACATATATTATTGGCATATCTTCAACAAGTCTACTTGAGGATCTTATCATGCATGGGCTTCAAAACATTCTCATCAATATCAATTAGAAACTTAGGCTTTCTATGCAAAATTCTAGGAGGCGTTTTCAATGGTAAAGTTGGCTTAGCATTAAGAATTTATTCTATATTTACTTGAGACAGGATAGATGGTGTACCTTCAATTGGAGATGGAAAAGATGAAAAGACTTGAAGTTGAGATGGAGAAGATGGTGTACCTTCAACTTGACATGTGAATAATGGCATGCCTCCAACTTGAGAAGAGAATGATGGTGTATCTTCAACTTGACATGTGAATGATGGCGTGCCTCAAACTTGAGAAGAGAATGATGATGTACCTTCAACCTGACCTGTGAAAAGATGGAGTGCCTCCAACTTGAGAAGAGAATGATGATGTACCTTCAACTTGACTTGTGAAAAATGGAGTGCCTCCAACTTCGAGATTCAATTTCCTCGTTGAATGGAGGTTTTGCATTTATTGCCTTTGTACCGCCAATTCGATCTCTCTCTTAGCTTAATTAGATGATTCATGTTCCTCTTGAATTGGTAATGGCGGTATGTCTTCTTCTATGGTTGATAATTTCCTACTTTCGTGAAGTTGCCTCATTCCTTCTCTTTTCTTCGCATTCTTAGCTTCACACTCTTATGATGTTAGAGTATTTGCTCGTTTCCTCGGCATGATGATGATTTCTATATGCATCATGAATAAGACATAGATAAATCAGTCCATCTTGGTACAATAGAGTAAAGTAATCTCATACACAAATCTCAAAATAATCATATAATTAAAGTGAATCAATGATTATAAATCTGAAAATTTATAGTTTCCTAGGGTGGTCCAACCTAAAACATAGAGATGTGGTGTCATTAGGGCACAAACAATTCGGTAGATGAAGCAAATAGGAAGGTCATAGGTCTCCATCCAATAAATGATGATGATGAAATACATCCAATAAAACTAACATATTTTTTTCCTAAATGATGAAATACATCCAATAAATGGATAAACTAGATTCAATGTCATAGGGTTTTAATGCATAGTTAATGTAATAGGTTTTTAATGCCTAGGGATTTAGTGAGAAATTTCCAATACGATCTTATTTTATGTTTTTGGGTGTGCCATAATAGGATCATTTTGTTGAAGCTCAAAACCACAAAGATCATCATTTTGTGTTAAGAAAACTTGCATTATTATCTTCACAATATATAGATGAATTTGGAGATAAATTAGGTGTCCACATATCATTGACATATTTAATAGGATTTCATGCTAACATAATCATAAAGTGAAGTAAATGAATACATAAATAACATACCTTAGATTTCAAGATTCGAGTTGCCCAATTGCACAATTATGTATACATTTTTTGGCTTCAAAATCCTCAAAAATTTGAGCTTTTTGGCAAATTCATTCGTATTCAATGTTGAATTATATATAACTCTAATAGGATTAGTCAAATTTATGAAAAAAACAAATCTATATCATCAAATTCAATCTAAATACATGAAAATTAGCATTCAAACAATATGAAACGTGAAAATATTAGTTCAAATAATCAAATTCTATCTAAAAACATCCAATTTACTTCTTCATTGAAGAACCAAAAAAAAGGTAGTGGATTAAGTAAACAGTGATTGTGTAAATGTCAACACCATGAAAAGCACTTTTTGTCCAGTAATGCACATAAAGCAGAGAATAACAGAGCATGTGGGTCTGATTCATGGATTGCACATGCCTTTTGTCTTTTTTTTTTGGTTCCATAAAATGCACTCATGTTATAACGCGAGCATGTTTTATCATGCATGGAAAGTTCTAATGTGTTTTGCATCTAAAATTTATGTTTTTCTCAAAAAAATTGGGTGTTGTCTAAATTCTAAAATGACTACTATGACAAGATTTTCACTGTCCCTAAATTACTAAATACCCTATAACCAATACCCTCAACCCTAAACCCTATCCCTTAATCCTATGCCTTAAAGCCTATACGCTAGACCCTCAACCCTATACACTCAACTAGAGAGAGATAGAGAGGGGGGGAGGTAGAGAGAGAGAGGGTAGGAGGAGGTAGAGAGATAGAGTGGGTAGGAGGTAGAGAGGGAGGGAGGTAGCTAGGTGAGAGAGAGAGAGAGAGAGAGTTGCACACCTGAAATACTGAGAGGGGGGTGAATCAGTATTCTCTGAAACCACTTAGGCATTTAAACATTCATTCCACATAGAATATTTAGTTTGCAAAAAGAAAGGAAAGTATGAAAGCAATCATCAAAATACATAACACGTGAACACCAAATTTTTATGTGGAAAACCCAAAAAGGGAAAAACCACGATGAGGATTAGCTCACAATATATTATAATACAACCAATTAAAGTTGATATAATTGGTGGACTCATCCAAAAGAGAATGCTCACTACAGGTGGCTCATTGTCCTGAATAGAAAGAGATAGAAGAAGGGGTGGCTCACTGCCAAATATGAACTACTAGAAATGCATTTGACTTATGTTGAAGACATAGTTCCATTGAATCTCATAATACTGACTTAACACACTTTATCTTCACCACAACCTTATCTTATCCTTCTCTAGATCAGAATTTTCTCTCTCACACACACACACTTAACTCTTCTACATCCACACTCCACTCCACACAAGAATTCAATCTTGTTTATATACCGCAATCAAGCAAAACATCAAACAGGTCAGCATGATAAATGTACCGCGTGACTTCTTGTCCTGTCGGCCCAAAATTCAACTCTATACGCTTTGCAGAGAGAACTAAGCATGTAGCACATTCAGATAGGTCGGTATAATCTATATTCACTCCCATAACTTTGATCCATACATGACTTAACTCCGCACAACCTCAACATCTTTAGGTCGGCTCTACTGGTGAAGTAACAATAACATGAACTGGTGGTTTGCTCACAACTCAACATGCGGACCACCAAAATACTTTCCGCTTGGAGACTACACACTTCTAACATCTATGAACTTGTCCTCAAATCCACATAGCAAAATATTCATCTATGGTGGAATGCGGAGCATTCCAATATATCACTGGTATTGTCATTACAAAGTCTGATACTCTGTCAACTCTATCTTTCACTCTGGAGGGCTTCAAGACCTGAAACTTTGAATTTAGATTCCTTTAGTATGCACCATAAATACCTTGCAACTGCATAGCAAGATTCTTCATAGCAGAGGAATGCAGACTAAAATATTGTGACCTTGTCTTAGGTTCTGTATTGCAAATGCCTTAGGAAAAACTTAAGCAAATTGTGCCTAAGTATGGAACACCAAAATGGAAGGACATCAATGCAGTCATATAGGGATTCCATAACACACTTAAATATATCATGCTTAGGTGTATTTTCCTCTTCATCACACTTAGCACCTTCTCCAAACCAACACAACTGTGTATTTACACATTGTTGCCATCCATGACAACACTACTCACTGTCATGCTCATCAGTCTCTTCATCATCATGCTTATGTTCCCAATAATCTCCCCCTTTGTCATTGATGGCAACGTACACCAAAACTTCTTCCCCTTTGCTATCAATAGCAAAGGAACCACTTGTATATCTACAGATCAAAACTTCTCCCCCTAACTCAGAACTGATCTTGCTTTTCTATTGACATACTCCCCCTTACTGTTTTACTCCTATACTTTAATATGTAAATCAAAATATCAAAAATTGTTTTCTTCTATCTTTCCGCATATGTACAAGAAATCAAAATATGAACCTTCTTATTTGGTGGGATGAATATCCTTGTATATATTCTTCAGCTATAATACTGCAGAGTCCTAATGCATCTTGGCAGAGTTGAGTATTTGTATTTGCCCATTAATCTGCAAAAACAAATCTTACGCTTCTTTAACTAATGAAGGTGCAGCTATCATCTATCCAACCCTATTAGCTTCCTTCAACAACCCTGTCAGCACTGCCATCTTAAAACTGACAATCTCCCTCAACTAGCTCATCTGAGATTTAATCAGTTCTCTTTGATTCTAAAGTTTCTTGATTATAGCATGAATTTTTTCAACTTCAGCCCTCAGATCTACATTGTTATCCTTTAAGGGCTCATATGTTCCAAAGATATTAGCTATCTGCATTTCCAGGCCATCAATCTTATCTTTTATATATTTTGTAGTTATAGGCCATGATAAGCAAAATTGATACATCACTTTAGCTTCTTCCAGGGCATTGTGAATACTCTTTACACTACTACCCAATAGATTGTGTGCCTTGGAACACTTTTCTAATATTACTTTCTCCTTAGCTGCCTTCTCTAAAGATATAGAATGGTTGTTAAGAGACTCCAATAGTTGCTTCATCTGTTGTATAGCTCCGTCAGAGAGGCATCCATCTTGGCGTCAGGTAACATCTTTTCAAAAATCTTGATTGCTTCCTCTAGAAGCTCATTACCTTCTACTTGTGACTGCAGTAATTCTTCCTAGGCAATGACCTAAAAACTGGTTCCAAGTTGCAATTTCTTTAGCGGAGAGATATTGGACAAATTGATTTGTCCATCCATAGATGTCAATTGAAGTAGCTATGGGGAAGCAATAGACTAAATTTATCTTTGCTGAGTCAAGAACTCTCTAATGGAGTCAATTGGAGAGACTCCAGAACACTCACCCTTTGTATTCTTCTTCTCTTCTTCAGAACCAGTGATCATGTGTGAACCAAAGATCTCTGGAGGACAATTTTCCTCATGCATCCCTTCATCTTCTTTGTTCACAGTCTGATGCCCAGAGGTTTCCAGAGAAACAGAAGCATTGTCCACATGTTCATTTTCCTTCACTACCATTTTAGTTTGTTTTCCTTTATCTTTCTCTTTCTCTATATCCTGCTTTTCTTCAACATTCTCTATATTCTTCGAAGGTGGATTAACAACACTCTGATCCTCTACATTGGTAGTTTTAGTGTTCACTGGAGGAGATGGCACATTTTTCTTTATTAGAATATCTTGTTCTGTACTTGTTGCTACAATCTCTTCATTTTTCTCCAGAATATCATCAACCTTTTCTCTTTCCTTAGAAGAAGACCATTCGTCTATTGTATTAATTTTCATTTCCTTCAAGATATTTGCAATTATTTTCAATGTCTCCTTCTCTAACCTCTTTATTTCCTCTTTGTCATTGGACATTAGGGTATTCAATCTCCTTTTTGTTCTAAATTCTTTGGCTAACCTTTGAATAGCCTTAGTCTTTTCTTGAGCATAAATTGAAGGAAAATTTTTCTCAATTGCCTTATTTCTCATTTGAGTATCATTATTCATGGCTTCATCTCTTCTCTTTGTCAATATACTAGCAAGACTTTCAGGTAATTGATCAATAATTTCTATTAAAACAACATTGAAAGCATCTGTGTACCTAATTATTGTAGTTCCAATGATTGATTTGTCATCTAAGGATCTTTCATCATAAAGTTTTACTACTTCTTTTAGATTTCCATATTCTATTATGGAACTAATAGTAGCTTCATGTTGCATTGGTGAAACACATGATTTCTCTAACTTCTTTGTATTTCCTTTTCCCTTAGGAGACTCAACTCCTTCACCAAATTTCTCTTCTCCTCTTTTGAAGATGAAGCTTTCCTTTTCCTTCTTACTTTCTTCTTCACTTCTGGTATCAATAGTATCAATTTTTGCTTTCTTGGTAAAAGGATCTTCTCTGGAGGCTTGAGATGTTCTTTTCTTACTCCAGACCAACTGAGGTCCTTCTTCTTCTTCCTCTCCTCCCTCATCATCATGACTGATATATCTTTTCCTTGTGGCTTTTTCTCTTACTCTTCTTCTCTTGGAAGATTGTTGATGTGTAGAAGCACTAGATGTTTCTTTGTTCTCTAAACTTGTTGCAGGCATGGTTCTGGAGGATTTTGGAGCAATAGGAGAGGAGGTAGAGGTCCTAGTTGACCTCCTTATGCTAGGAGACTCTTCTGGTGGAGCAGGTATATCTTTTGGTTTCTCCGCAGAGTTCTTTGGTGATACAGTCTCCTCTAATTTGGTCCTCAATTTCTCAGCACTTTTCTTTATTTCTTTCTCCTTCTGCTTCAAATGCACTTCAGTGGATTTTTCTTCATATGTTCTAAATCTTTATGCAGAAGTATCTCTTGGTTTGCTTAGCATTAGGTCTACAAGACCTATAATTATATCTTCTACAACCTCATATCCCATCTCTAGAATCCATACTATTCTGGCTTCCACTGCTTCCATATAACATTCATCTTTTCTAACCATGAAGATGATGTCATCATTATATTTCTCTACAATACTCTTTGGGATTGTTTCTCTTGCTTGCATGTTTCTTTGGAATCTCTGAAGAATCACCATAATGCAGCTGTCTGGGTTTCTAAGTTACCCAATCTTCTCAAGTGATCTCTAATTTGCACTGCCACTGGAATATGGCCCATCCACACAATGTTCTTTGTACCAATAATTTCTCTAAGAAAGTAAAATAATAAGCAAATAATTAAAGTACTGAATTTGAAGGGGTACTTGGAGTCTTTGGTCTTTTGTGGGTTCTCCATCAATTGTTGTCTTAGTAGTCCACACAAGTCATAGTCTGCACCATTCTTAACCATCTCATATGATGTGTTGATAGCAGTTGCAAAGACTGAGTTCTCTCTGTTGGTGAAGTATATTTTGTATCCAATCATTATAGATGAATACTTCATAGTTGGGTCCTCAATATCATTTACAGTTAGGGCTCTCTTGTTAAACTTTGCTCTGGTGAGCTTTGTCACCACATTTTTTTTTACTGATTTTAGTATCAAAATTGTTCTGATGGAGCATAACCCTGTCACAACCCTTATGTCTTCTTTGCTTATCATATGCAACAAATCTAGCCACATAAATTTGTTGTGAATGCGGCTCAATACATACTTAACCCAAGCATCTTCATAACATAGAATAGGAAAGTTATTCCACACATCCAATTTATTTTCTGTCAAAGCCCTATGCTCATGTTTCAGGTCAAAATTGTCATCAGTTAGCTCATTCACCCATACTTCTCCCAACTTTGCATGATTGTATTCTTCCATCTTGGTATGGAATTAGATCCTCACATCCTCTGTGTGCATTACACCATATGGAATGTCCAAAAAGGCACCATTTGGATCCATCTCCATAGATTTGAAAGGATGTTTTTTGAACTTAGGGCGGGGTCGGTCCACTACCTCTACAGCTTGTGGAGTAAACAACTTCAAAATACTACTGAAAAACTTAGGGTAAGATAGAAATTTGTAAATATCTTTCAATCACTTCCGGTTAGGGTTTTGTGCACATGAATTTTGATTTGTTTCTCCTTGTTCTTTCATTGCTCTTCTCTCTTGGAATGTTTGATTGCAAATGATCTTTTGTTAAGTAAAATTGCTTATAACCCCCTTTTTGTAAAACCTAATTTGCATTCAATGCTCAGTTTGATAAATTTGTCAAAACTCTAACTGCTGTACAGTCACCCTCAATTCCTCTGCAATCTTCTGCAACATGATATTTTTCACCAGTGTTTTCTCCAATAGGTCAAGCATGTCAACTTATACCTCATATCCACGTGTTGTAGGCATCAGCACCATATCTTTGGTAGGGGCTTAAAGTTTGTCTGTTAAAGCTCCCCCTAAGCCAAAGCTTTCTACTTAGTTTTTGGAGGAAACATCTGCACCAGAGACTGGCATAGCCTCATCCTTTACTTTATCTTCTTCTTTCTTTATCCAGACCTTGTCCATTGCTTTCTTCATTTATACCAGATCCACATTCTTCATTGGATCACTCTTCTTTACTGGATCAACCTTCACATTCTTACTTTTGCAAAATTTAGCAATGTGACCTAATTTGTTGCATTCATAACATCTGACATTTTGAACAAGCTTACTTCCATTCATTCTAGATCTACATTGATTAGCCTTATGCCGAAATCCACTACATGTATAACAGTAACCATTGAAAGATGAAACCATCATACCCTTATTATAACCATTCATCATCTAATTTCTGCATTCACTAGCTCTATGACCAATTCTTTGACATGTAAAATGTTGACCAGAGAATGATTGAACATTTTGATTCATCCTGCTCCTACATTCCATAGCCTTATGTCTAAATTTATTGCAAGAGTAATAGTAGCCAGAGTACCTTTGTGTAGCTGGTTGTCTGATAGGTGGCCTCTTGAATTTTTTCTTCTGGTTCCAAACCTGTCTGTTATTACCCTTCTTGACTACAGTCTTCTTTTGGTTATTGTTCTTCTTCTCAGCATTGTTTACTTTTAACCTTTCGCCCTTTTCAAATCCCAATCCTTCTTTATCCTTAGGAGCCTTTTGATTTGCAATCATTTCATCAAACAAGGTGGAACTTTTCTTGAATTTGTCTTCTTGATTTTTTATTTTCTCCAACTCTGTCTTTAGGACCACTATTTCTTGTTCAAGCCTTGAACATTCTTCAAATTTGCCTTTCAATTTTTCATTTAGACATTCTTCGATTCTTTTTCCTTCCTCAATTTGTATTTTCAAACTGGTGATTGTCTCATTTGATTGATTAAGCTGTTCATTTACTTCCTTGTATCTTTCTTTGAATTTCTTGTTTTGCTCTCTCAACTTCTTAATACATTCATCTACTTCCTTAATATTTTCTTCCAGATCTTTGTTCTCACTTTGAACGTTTTCCAAATCTTCAAGGGATGATTTAAGTTCTCCATTCATGTCAACTATGCAGTCTTCTTCAATAAATCCAATAGTAGGAATTTCTTCCAGAGGGATAGGATATCTCCTAGTCACCATGTGTTCACACTTCAAGATCTTCCTCAAGCAGTTAAGCTTCTTCCCAAGAACCAGGTTTTGATAACAATTGTTGAACATTTGGAATACTAAGAGGGGGGGTGAATCGATATTCTCTGAAACCACTTAGGCATTTAAACATTCATTCCACATAGCATATTTAGTTTGCAAAAAGAAAGGAAAGTATGAAAGCAATCATCAAAATACATAACACATGAACACCATATTTTTACGTGGAAAACCTAAAAAGGGAAAAACCATGGTGAGGATTAGCTCACAATATAAATACAACTGGTTAAAGTTGATACAATTGGTGGACTCACTGTCCAAAAGAGAATGCTCACTGCAGGTGGCTCATTGCCAAAGGACTCACTGTCCTAAATAGAAAGAGATAGAAGAAGGGGTGGCTCACTGCCAAATATGAACTACTAGAAATGCATCTGACTTATGCTAAAGACACAGTTCCATTGAAGCTTAGAATACTAACTTAACACACTTCATCTTCACCACAACCTTATCTTATCCTTCTCTACATCAAATTTCGATCACACACACACACACTTAACTCTTTTGCATCCACACTCCACTCCACACAAGAATTCAATCTTGTTTATATACTGCAATCAAGCAAAACATCAAACAGGTCGGCATGATAATGTACCATGTGACTTCTTGTCTTGTTGACCCAAAATTTGACCCTATATGCTTTGCAGAGAGAACCAAAGCATGTAGCACATTCAAATAGGTTGGCATAACCTATATTTATTCCCATAACTTTATTCCATTTATGACTTAACTCCGCACAACCTCAACATCTTTAGGTCAATTCTACTAATGAAGTAACAACAACATGAACTGATGGTTTGCTCACAACTCAACATGCGGACCACCAAAATGCTTTCTGCTTGGAGACTACACAGTTCTAACATCTCTGAACTTGTCCTCAAACCCACATAGCAAAATATTCATCTACGACGGAATGCGGAGCATTCCAATAAACCACTGGTACTGTCATTACACTATCATTACAGAGTCGGATACTCTATCAACTTCATCTTTCACTCCGGAGGGCTTCAAGACCTGAAACTTTGGATTTAGATTCCTTTAGTATGCACCAAAAATACCTTGCAACCGTATAGAAAGATTCTTCATAATAGAGTAATGTGGACTAAACTATTGTTACCTTGTCTTAGGTTCTATACTGCAAATGCCTTAGGAAAAACTTCAGCAAATTGTGCCTGAGTGCAATACACCAAAATGGAAGGACATCAATATAGTCATACAAGGATTCCATAAAACACTGAGATATATCATGCTTAGGTGTATTTTCCTCCACATCACACTTAGCACCTTCTCTGAACCAACACAACTGTGTCTTTACACTTTATTTTCATCAATGACAAGACTACTCACTGTCATGCTCATCAGTCTCTTCATCATCATGCTTCTATTGCCAACACAGAGAGAGAGAGGGGTGGGGAGGAAGGTTGAGAGATGGAGGGGCAGGGAGGGAGGTTGAGAGAGACAGGGTAGGAAGTAGGGAGGGGAGGGAGGTAGAGAGGTGAGAGAGAGATAGAGGGTAGAAGGTAGAGAGGGGAGGGAAGTAGAGAGAGAGAGAGGGTAGGAGGTAAAAGGGTGAGAGAGAGAGAGGAGGGGAGGGAGAGACCTAGATAGGGGAGGGAAAGAGAGGTAACGACCTAGAGAGAGAGAGAGAGAGATGATTTTCCTTCACAATAATGCGAGCACGTTCTAACGCATTTGCGTTATTGTTTGCTTTGGTAATTTCCAAGCCTTTGGCTTGGATTTGCCTTGGGCTTCCAACCCAAAGGCTTGGACTGAGTGTTAAATGTCCAAAGACATGTTTTTGTAGATTGTAAAAAAAATTACATAATCTTGAGCGTGCTCCCCATCAGGTTTGCACTTGTTTCAATGACAAGTCAAAAAATACCATGATAATGTTAAGCTCTCTCTTAGCTTTCCAACCATATAATTTTTTCACGTTTTGAGTATGTTAAGGTTTTCATCTTTATTTTCTTTTGTTAGTGTATCCATTTTTTGGTCAAAAACCAGTGTGGTATTTTTGACTTTATTTTTTAACCGTTCATCAAAATTTTAAATAAATTACATTTTTAGAAACTAGATTCCATTCTACACATTAAAAAAAGGATTTTCAATTAGTTTTCAAAAAATTTAGGGGGGGAGCACGCCCAATTTTCTATTTTTCAAGATGTGTCCACTTTAAAAATTACTAAAAAATTAATTATTCATGAAAAAATTATTAGAAAAATCAGGGATAAACTACATGGTGTTAACTAATTTCTCACTAAAGTGATATTTGAAATACTAAAAAAAAGTTAACATTTTAGTGGGGCCACACCAGACACTATGTTATATTTTTTTGAAAAAAATAGGACCAATTTGTGTGGCCCCCCTTTTTGAACCCCTTAATCTCAACCATTTAAAAAAAATAGTAGTTTAGAAACTAGATTCGGAGCACTATGACTCTTGTTTTTGTTGCATATTCAAATTTTGAGTGTAACTATCTTCAATTTCTCATCCAACATCAGTATTTCCTAATTTCGGAAAAACAAAAAAAAAAAAGTGGCCACTTAAGACCCCCTTTTGGTCCCCCATCTTTGTGCACTACCCTTTTTCTGGTTCTATTTAATCTTTGTGGCATCTCCTTGCCCCTTGTGGTGGATTCTTAGGGACTTTTAACATTATTTTCACTCCTCTTGTTGCATTAAGGCCAAATAATTCATCACTCTTTGAGTGCAGTAGAGAATTTTTAAAGTATTAGTATGCCCTTTCGCATGTGAATAGATCATGTTCTATATTTCCATAGAATCCACATGCTTTCTTCTTATCTTCCCTACATTCATTAGCATAATTTCCTATTTGTCTGCATTTATAGCAAGTAGCTTCTTCTCTTCTTCTTCTACCCTTGCCTCTACCTCTTCCACCTCTGTAGTTACTATAATATCCTCTATCTTCATTTTAGTAAGTAGGTGGATGTGATATTTGGCTCCACAGTGGTGTATTCTAAAGTGTATGGATGTTTCTTTGATTTCTCCAGTTTGGTGTTTGATATCCATGATCTTGAGCATAAAGGGGTCTTTCTGCTAACCCTTTCACATATACCATCTCATGTTTTATCAATTCTTTGTTGTTGTGGTGGTGATTACACCATGCTTCATGCTTTTCTTCTTGTCCTCAAACTCTAAAGAGTAATGATGGATAGTCATCTATTTCATGATTATCCCATTCTTCACATATGCCGCAATAAACTATTGTGTCTTCCTAGGAGTTGTTCTTAGGTCCACCCTAAGTGTGGCAACTCTCTTATCTCTTTTTAGTGTTGGACATTCATTTATGATGTGTCCTTCCCTAGAACAGTAGGTACACCATATGTTTGTTCTTTCTATTTGTTGAGTAGTTTCTTGTTTAGCCAAGATTTCTTGTTTTATTTTCAGTTGTTCTAATTCTAATTTCAAACTTTTTAATTCCTTGTTTTCTATAGCTTTATCTTGCCTTCTCTATGTTTGAGCTTCCACATGGCAGCTAATGTTACCACTTCTGAGTAGGTATTTATTATCCTTCCATCTAACAATGCTCTAATTTCTAGTGGTAGCCTAGCGATGAACCATTTAGTCTGTTGTTTATCTATTAGAGGTTCTTCTAATTTCTTGGAGACTTCCTTAAATCTACGGTCATAACCTTTGATAGATTCACCCTCTTCCTGTATCATAGATCTCTCATTTTTCTTACACTCTTAGTAGGGATTTCTAGAGATTCAAAGTTTGATAGAAACTCAACTTTGATATCTATCCATTCTTTGTCATGTTAAGGGCATGTTTTTATGTACCAATTCGATGCATCATTCTGCAAAGTTTCTACAAAGTCAAATAGTTTCTCTTGGTCTCTTATGGTTCCTTTTCTTTGCCATGGTGATTCTAGACAAATATATGTTCGACTGCTTCTATGGTATCCTTACTAAAAACTAGGAATTTCATTGGTGAGTCCATATTGGAATTAATCCCTTTGTCTCTTTTGTGGTATTGATTTGTAGTGTTATTTGGTAATTGGCCCTTTTTCCTACAAGTTTTTTGTTGCACTGGTTTATTGTTTCTCCCTTTATCTCTAGATATTTGTATATCAAAATATTCTCTTCCAAATATTGTTTCATAGTCTTGCACAAATTATTGTTGTAATTCTATTATTTCACTTGAATGTTCAATTATATTTGGTGTTGAAATTCTTCGTGATTTGTATGGCGCGAGGGATGACTCTTGGTTTGGGGGTTGCACTTCTTCAAAGTTACGTTTCATTTTAGGAGATGTTTTTCCATTAGTTAAAGATGCGTTATTTGATTGTGATGATTCCCATTCTTCCTTTCTCGTTCCAATTGTATTATTAAATAAGTTAAACATGTTGTCAATTTCTTCCTATATTGTTTGATGTAATCACTCATCTCTTAACTTCCTAACACTTTTGGTCACTAATTGATCTAGATACTCCACATTGAATCTCAAAGGTTGTGAATTGTCCAAAGGGTTGAGGAATCTCTCAAATCTCTCATCAATTTAATCTGAAGATTAGAAAATTAGGTTCAAGGTGCGGTGTTCGATTCAATACAGGAAGTGGTGGAGTCTCCATGCTACTACAACCTTCTTCCCATATTTTCTGAGATGTCCCATATTCTTTAATACTTCTTTCTAGATTGATGAGGATTTCTATTTCTTTATCAAGATGTGAGTTTAGTTATTTTGGAGTATCACATGGTTCTACTACTTTGTTATTTTGGTCAGTTGCAAGCCCTGTAGCATGCTTAATTATATCCCTTTCTTCAAAACAATGTGGATTTGCATCTTCTTGTTCTATCGCAGCCCCTTTGGTGCACTTTGACTCTTCCTCCATATTTTTTTTCATTTGTAGCCCACCTAGCGTGCTCTAACTCAATCTCTCTAGCTTTTTCCATTCTTTTACGATATCTTTCTTGTCTTTCTTGTGTATGTTTCTATCATGTTTATTCCATGTTCAACTCCATTTCTAATTGGATGTTTTCTTTAATCTCTCTTAATATCTTATAATCTCTTTTTTCCATGGGTGTTAGAGACGTGGAATTCCATTTATCCTTTTATGCATCCCACGGTGTTCATGTTCATCTTACTTTGATTGGTTGCATATTTTCAAGGATCTCTTCATGATCCCCCTCCTTTCCATTTGTCATCCCCTAGGTGCCTAACCCCCTCTCATGAGGTTAAGACCTAAGGGAATCTACCACAAATCATAAAAAATATGCCTTATTTATAATATGTTTCTCAATAACTTCCTTTACTCCGCAATTCTTATTTGGTGCTCTGATCTATTCTTTACTATTTTACCAAGGTCCCAACAACAAAACCAAATGTTGGCAAGAAAAGTGGAGTCACAAACTAGAATTTTGAGTCCAAGAGTCTTGCATGTTGTATTTATACCCTAATGATTATTGTAAGAGAATAATCTGAAGGTTTGTAGTAGGAATTATCATTAGGCAGTATATTAACAGAACCAAGAACTCATAATATAGAAATTAAAAATTTAATTTAAGCATCAAAACCACATAATATTCTTTTTCTATATCAACTTCATATATTACAATAGCAGATGTACAATCTCTTTTCACTATTCTTCTTACTCCTCTACTTGTCTACTTTCTTACTTTTATTTCTAGTTTACCATATACATATGACCACGATGGGGACGTGTCCCTTACAATAAATGTCTTTTCCTATTAGGCATAGTCAGCTTTATGCTCTGCATCCCTTTTGCAGCCATGTGCAATGGATTCTGGATGTTGTTTTTCATATGCTCTTTCCTCTATCAATAGGGAGCATACAAAGTGGTACTATTTTTGTCAAAAAAATATAACATAGCATCAGGTGTGCTTCCCCTAAAATGTTGACCTTTTTTAAGTATTTCACAAATCCCTTTGGTGGAAAGTTAGCTAACATCATATAGTTTATAAGATAGATTTTTTTGCTAATTTTTTAATGAATGTATGATTTTTGACTAATTTTCAAAGTGGACACATCCCAAAAAATGGAAAATTGAGCGTGCTCCCCCCTTAATTTTGAGAAAACTAATCAAAAATGGTTTATTTTTTTGAATGTGTATAGAATGGAGTCTGGAATGTAAAAATTACTTTGTTTCAAATTTGGGTTAGTGGATAAAAAATGACATCAAAAAAGATATACATAGGTTTTTGAAGAAAAATGAAGACACTAGCAAAATAAATTGAAGATCAAAACCTTAATGTATTTGAAATGTAGAAAAAATTACATGGTTAGAAAGGTAAGAGAGCTTGATGTTATTATGGTATTTTTTTTAAAATGTCTTAAATTGTGCAAACCTAATGGAGAGCACACTCAAAATTTACATATTTTCATGTTTTATGCAAAACATGTCTTTGGGCACCTTACATGCAAGCCCAACCCTTTAGCTCAAATATCCAAGCCTAAGGGTGGGCTTCCAAAGCAACTTTAAATGAAATGTGTGTACATGTTATAAATACAAAAAAGAGAGCAGTTTCTATGTTTCCAAGGAAAATATAATGCAAGCACTTTATGGCTTAGGATTTCTAAGCCATAACGTGAGCGTGTTATGCTATATTTTTCTTTAAAATGGGTTTTGGCCACTTTTTGGTCCCTTATCTTGGTGCACATACCCAATGATAATTTATCTAAGTTCCTTTGGGAGTTTGATCTTGCATGAAGTGGATTGTCATTTGTAGAGCTACTTAAGTTACTTTAGATCTTATCATTAGGTGAATAGAGATAACTGCTAATTATAATGTCATTTGATATTTTTCTTGAATTATGTGAAGTCTTACAGGGGTTATCATAATTGACATATTGTTATACTAAAACACTTATGTTAAAACTTCTCCTCATTTCACTTTGTGTTATATGTAATATAGTGGTAAGTAGTGGGATTGGGTGTGGTTTATTGGGGGCCCACCTATTTCTCACATGCTTCCGAGCATTCCTTGCATAGTCAAATGATGTAATCTATTTTGAGTTAGGTATAGGGAAAGTTGTAGGGTTAGTATTTGGGACATATTTGATAACTCTAAGTAGTAGGTGATCTTGTGCATCTATTCTAGTATAGTTGTATTATACTTTAGTACAATTGTAGTATACCTACATGTAGAAGAGTTATACTTGCATAGTAGTTAGGTGATTACACTTGTATTGTGTTGACCTAACTGTCAAATGAAGATGATATAGTTGTGTTGTGTCTCAAACCTTGACCAAGGTGATTCTGTTATTTAATATTGCATATTGAATTTTCAAACTATTTATTCTCCCTACACTAGACTTCTCAATCTTCCTCACTATGTGGTAATCTATGATGACCTCACATGTGAATGGAAGGGTCCCACCTATTTTGGTGGAGCACAAGGGAACATGTACAACTCTATGGTTGGAAGAAAGGTGCTTGCATGATGCTCTCTTTCCCTCTTGGACACTTGCTAGTATTTGGAAGACGTCACTTGAACCTTGTATTTCATCATGGTGGCACAAGACCATATGATAGTGATTATTTAACTATTTTCAAATGATGTTTAGTAAATTAAAAGTTACAATTTTTTGTTTATATGTAACTAATAATGCAATGGTTGCAAGTCATGAGACTATTGATACTTTGTTGGCATCATTATGAAGGGACAATTAGTTGGACTGTAGATGATTTTTGTATTATGTTTTAGCGATTATTCTATAGTTTTGCATGTATTATAACAATTCTAGATTTTGAATTTTGATCATCAAATTTTGAATTCTGATCATGAGATTTTGTACTAGACTTGTTATATATGTAATAATTATTTGGAAAATGCAAATTGGTTTTTAGTTAACTATTAATTGCTCCTTATATCATGTTGTACCAACCTGCTGGTTCTTTGGAACTAAATGATTATTCCTATATCAATTATGAATGTAAAAATTTTATGTTATTGGATGTTTACCTTTTATTCAATCTTGATCCTACTCAGTGAATATATTCTAAGATGATGAATGATTAGGACATAAATAATTTGAACATGAACATTAAGAAAAGGGAAAAAATCTATAGTTTTCTTCACAACCTAAGGGTGGATTGTGACATATGGTATTAGAGTACTAGGTTCAACTCTAACCTGGGACTCGTTATGTTTACATTGTGTACTAAAAGTTAGGAACTAATTTCTTTGTTTACTTGTGATGACAATTATGCGTAAAACATGGAAGAATAGAAGTGGGGAGAAAATAGTAACTCAAGGAAGAAACCCACTGAGGGAACTTCTCTCCAAAAATCTAATGAAGATACTAGATGGATTTTAGACATAGATCCACTTGCCTCTACCTTGCATCAAATGAAACTCAATAAAAGGAAAGGGTCAAGAAAATCAAAGAAGTCAAAACCTCTATAAAATCCATAGTATCAAATCCATCATTTGTAAGAGATTTATCATTTAGATGCAGACAAAACACACCCACTATGGATAAATAAGTGTTGATCAAGGACATGTGTGGTCACCCTAACTTGATTAAAAGGGGAAACATCTTTAAGGAAGATGAGCCTAAACAAGAGGATCTCGAAGAGGAATCTTGATTGCAAAAAGGTAACACTAGAATTCTCAAACATTTAAATAAATAAATAGTATTATGTAACCTTGGATCAAAAATTTATAAAAATACCCCTTGATTGAACTATCTTTGATTAGTTGTTGATGAAATATAGGCTGACAAGAGAAATGTGGAATTGGGAGATGAACAGAGTTGTCAGATTATTTTTGAATGGCTTACAAGTTGGAACTTGAATAAGGATTTCTTCCTTGGATTTGTAGGGGATCCTAATTGATTTTTTAATTTCTTCATCTATGTTTATGCCCTATTTTCAAATTAACACATAAGTTTGCAAGTTAAACGTTTTCTAGTTTAGTTTGAACTTACTTTGATATTGAAATTGTTGTGTGTTCATGCTACGTGGAGATACTTTTATCGATTGGCATCATTAGTACTTATTTTTAAAGTGATTTTAAAATAAATAATATATGACTAAATAAGTAGTACATGATTCATAGTTATTAGGAGACTCAAGTTCGAGGACATCAACTTGTAACCAACTTTTATTCTTTACTTAATTTGAATGTAATATAGTCATATAGCCTTTACGCATAGACTCGTATACCTTGTTTGAAAATGATATTCTTGTACCTTTTTGGGTAACCTCATCCTAGTGTCCTTACTGGTATCCCTTGACTCTAAGTGACTATAATTTAACTTTTGGATGAAATCAAATGATAAAAGTGTCGTAGATTTTAACATTAAGCTCCAAGTTCAAATCACAAGATACATGATAAAGTGATAAATTTGGGTAGCATAAAATATGCTATGCAATTTCATTCCTTTCATTTACCAAAGTATAAAATTAAAATTTCAATGTTCCATGTTACTTTGTCCACATGTGATATTGTTTGTGTTTTCTCTAAATGGATATCATACTTTATAAGTACAAAATCATTCTTGTTTTTTTTCTCAAGGATTACCAATCATGATATGGTTTGTCAAATTTATCGGTTTCTATTGGTAGGAAGATTCATTATGCATCCATTTGATGCTATTAGTTAGATATTGTAAACCAATCAAAATCAAATATTAAACAATTTATATTCATGTGTGTAATGTTTTGGTTTTTATTATTTTCAAAAAGTATAGTTTTATTGTTGATCAATTTAACAATATAAATTTTCAAATATAATTGCAATATTTTTTACTACTCAATCAAATAATAATTATTCTTATCTGGGTGAGCTGGTGAATTTATTAAAATCACTATAATGTACACTATCATTTAGTTAACCTAATTAATCATTCTCATAAATAATTAATACAACTCAGTATACACTTGGCGACTTCATACTGTTGGAATATTTAATAATCTAAGTCAGAGCATTTATTTCACCCTACACCCACGTCAGTTTTAGGGATCTCCTCAAATCTGCCCTAGCAATCGTTGGCTTGCTAACATTGAATTTTGGTAGGTAAGTTCGAATTTTGAAATGTTTGAGCATCAATTCTTGTGTGCAAGGAAATGAGAGAAAAGGAAAGAATGAAACGGTTAGAGTAAGATAGAGAGAATAGAGCCTGCAGTAGCAGAAGGAATGTTTTGAAGAGAACAACAGAGAGCAGGAGAATATTGCAGAGAATAGAAGGGTTTGTGTGCAGTAGCATAGGGTACGCACAGGAAGCTATAGAGTTTCTGGACAGTAGCTCTAGAGTTGAAATAGTTTGCAGCTCCAAACATTGGGGAAAGTCATAAAATAGAGCAGCAACTTTGCCATAGAATTTGTATGAAGTTTTGAATGTATTTTGAAAGGAATATATATATATATATATATTGTTCTTTTTGTGTATTCTTCTCTCTCTCCCTTTGTGTGTTTGTTTTTGCTATCCACATTTGTTGTAGCATTTGTTTTTGGACAGCCATCAAACCCCCTACCTGCCAACAAGTGGTATCAGAGCCCTATTTTTCTGGGCAGTTAGACATTATTTGTGGGTGTTCTTGGAAAAGCCCTAGATTCTCTAGGCATTATCAGTCTTCTCAGTTTGAGAAGCATGGCAAGTGGGGACAACAAAGGTTGGTAGTAGCCACCGAATTTTGATGGGCAGAACTATGACATTTGGTCTAAGAAGATGAAAACTATATTAGTTACAAATGACCTATGGGAGCTGGTCATTAATAGCTTTACTGATACTACAGACCCAGCAGACTATGCAGTCCTATCTCATGCCCAAAGGAACCAGTTAAAGGAAATCTAAATGTAGGATGCAAAATCTTTCAATCTGATTGAGGCAGCCTTGATTGAGGTAGCCTTGATCGAGGTTGTTTTCCCCTGCATTGCAATAGCAAACTACTCAAAACAGGCATGAGAAATACTCAAAAATAGTTATAAGGGGACTGATAAAGTGAGATTAGTAAAGCTCCAACTACTAAGGAGAGACTTTGAAACTTTACAAATGAAGGACAGTGAGTCTATTTTAGATTTTCACACTAGGGTTTCTACCATGATTAATCATCTTAGAATAAATGGAGAAATAATGGAAGATCAAAGGATTATTGAGAAAATCCTAAGTAGTCTACCTTCTAGATTTGACCCTATTGTCATAGCCATTGAAGAGGCTAAAGACTTGTCCAAGATGATGGTGGATGAATTGACAGGTTCACTACAAACCCATGAGCAGTGGTTAAATAGATCCGCTCCTTCCCTAGAGCAAGCCTTCAAGGTTCAAACAAATGCAAGAGGTAGGGGAAGAGGAAGAAAAAATAGAGGTAGAGGAAGAAGAAACTCTCGAAGAGGAGTTTTAAATAGCCAAGAAGAGGCAGGCAGCTCACAGCCAGCCTACCAAGACAAGAAGAAGAATAGTAGTTCTAATCAGAGGTATGACAAAAGCAATGTTCAATGCTATTACTATCATAAGTTTGGTCATTATGCTAGTGAGTGTAGGAAGAATTTCTAAATTTCTGCAAGAATGAAGGCATAGAAAAATAGTTTACAACAAGATATACTCCACAGCAAAATGGAGTGGCTGAAAGGAAAAATAGAACCATTCAAGAGATGGCAGCAAGCATGCTGAAAGCAAAAGGACTATCACATGATTTTTGGGGTGAAGCTATAGTAACAATAGTTTACCTATTGAATAAGTGCCATACAAAGGTTGTTTGTGATAGGACTCCACAAGAGGCATGGACAAATAAAAAATGGAGTGTTGAGCACCTGAGAATTTTCGGGTGTGTGGCATATGCATTCGTGCCTAAGGAGAAGAGGTGGAAATTTGATGATAGAGGTGAAAAATGTATATTCATAGGCTATAGTGAAGAGTCAAAAGCCTACAAACTGTATAATCCCATCACCAAAAGGTTGTGATCAGCAGGGACATTGAGTTCATTGATAATGAAGCATGGGATGGAATGGTGGACATCACCACAGGTATTTCAGTCACAATACCCCTTGAAGATGAAGAAGCTCAGAGGACAGCAACTCCAAAGAGTAGCAGCTCATGGAGAAACTACTGCAAAGCCTTGGAAAATAGTAGCTCCAGAGGTGTTTAGCAAAGTGGCTCTAGAGGTCAGCAGTACAGTAGCTCCGGAGGTCAGAACAACAGCAACTCCAAAGGTAACTCAAACCCTACACTCACATCATTGATGCCACGGAGGACAAGGAGTGTGAGGGAGATTTATGATAGCACAAGGTATGTTGATTTTGATGAGAATTTGGATTTTGCATTATTTTCATGTAGTGATCCAATGCACTTTGAAGAAGCTGTGAAAGAAGAGAAATGGTGTAAGGCCATGGATAAGGAATTGGATTCCATAGAGAGGAATGACACATGATAGCTAACTAATTTACCCAAGGGTAAACAAGTGATTAGATTTAAGTGGGTCTACAAGACCAAGTCTACTATTGAAGGTAACATTGAAAGACATAAGGCAAGGCTAGTTGTCAAAGGGTACAAATAGCAGCCTGGAAGAGATTATGATGAGACATATGCACCAATTGCAAGGTTGGAAACAGTTCGGGCAGTCATAGCAATTGCATCCCAACACAAATGGAAGGTATACCAAATGGACATGAAGTCAACCTTCTTGAACGAAGTGCTGAAATAGGAAATGTATGTGGAGCAGCCACTTGGCTATGAAGTCCCAGGGTAAGAGGACAAAGTATATAGGCTCCAAAAAACCCTATACAGGTTGAAACAAGCACCTAGGGCATGGTACAATAGAATAGACTCATATTTAGTGAGTAATGGCTTTAGTAAAAGTAGTAGTGAGCCCACACTTTACATCAAAGTAGCTCAAGGTAATATTTTAATTGTTGTTTTGTATGCAAATGATCTGATTTTTACACGAAATAGTGATCTCTTCATCGCTGATTTCAAAGAGGTAATGAAGAATGAGTTTGAGATGACAGACTTAGGTCTACTGAAGTATTTTCTTGGCATTGAGGTCAAACAAATAGAGCATGGCATATTTATTTTGCAAACTAACTATGCGAAACAAATCTTGAAGAGATTTAAAATAGAGAACAGTAAACATGCCCCAACACCAACAACTACAAGTCTAAAACTAAGTAAAAAGGACAACAGTAAGGAAGTAAACCCAAATCTCTACAAGAGCATGGTTGGAAGCCTCATGTACTTGACAGCTACTAGGCCTGATTTGATGTATGCGGTAAGCCTAATTTCTAGGTTCATGGAGAAACCTAAGGACACACATTGGCAAGCAGGAAAGAGGGTCCTGAGATATGTGAATGGCACAACTGGTTATGGCATCTTATATGGTGCATCCAATGAGTTTAAGCTGGCTGGTTTCACGGATAATGATTGGGAAGGAAATGTAGATGACCAGAAGAGCACATCTGGCTATGTATTTCACATGGGTTCAGGAGTAATTTCATGGGCATCCAAGAAGCAGCCCATTGTCTCTCTCTCCACAACAGAAGATGAGTATATTGTAGCAAATGCAACAGCATGTCAGGCTATTTGGTTGAGAAGGATCCTTGCATATTTCAATGAGCAACAAGAAGATGGTACTACCATTCATTGTGACAACATTTCATCAATAGCCCTGACAAAGAATCTAGTCTTCCACAAATGAAGCAAGCACATTGAGATCCATTATCACTTCATAAGGGAGTTGGTAGAACAAGGAGAGATTGAGCTTCAGTATTACAGATTTGAGAAGCAGTTCGCTGACATTTTTACCAATACATTGCCAAAAGATTGTTTTGAATGCCTAAGAGATAGGCTTGGCATTGTTGGCAGCTCTAGAGGTGTGCAGCCCCAGAATGAAGATAGCTCTAGAGGTTCAGCTCCAGAAAGATAGTTACAACAGAGCTCTAGAGGTTCAACTCTGGAAAGTCAGTGCAGCTCAGGAGGTGCTCTAGAGATGCAAAAATAAAGCTTCAGAGATGCAGGGAGTCAGCTCCGGAGATGCAGGCAAAGTGCTTCAGAGATGCAAAAAGGTGCTCTGAAAGTGATCCAGAATGATAGAAACAACTCTGGAGATCTGCTCCAGAAAAGCAAATGCAAAGGTTTAACTCTAGAGATCAGTTTTGGAAAGAAGATTGTTGAATGATAGGTGACTTCAAATTAAGGGGGAGTGTTGGAATATTTAATAATCTGAGTCAGAGCATTTATTTCACCCTGTCCCTATGTCAGTTTTGGGGATCTCCTAAAATCTGCCCTAGCAACCGTTGGCCTGCCAACATTGAATTTTGGTAGGTAAGTTTGAATTTTGAAATGTTTGAGTGCCAGTTCTTGTGTGTAAGAAAATGAGACAAAAGGAAAGAATGAAATGGTTAGAGCAAGACAGAGAGAATAGAGCCTGCAATAGAAGAAGGAATGTTTTGAAGAGAACAACAGAGAGCAAGAGAATATTGCAGAGAATAGAAGGGTTTGAGTGTAGCAACACAAGGTATGTACAAGAAGCTACGGAGTTTCTGGACAGCAGCTCTAGAGTTGAAATAGTTTGCAACTCCAGACATTGGGGCAAGTCAGAAAATAGAGCAACAACTCTGCCATTGAATTTCTATGAAGGTTTGAATATATATATATATATATATTATTATTTTTCCCTTTCATAATACATTCAAAACTTCATACAAATTCAATGGTAGAGTTGTTGCTCTGTTTATATATATATTGTTGTTTTTGTGTATTCTTCTCTCTCTCCCTTTGTGTGTTTGTTTTTGTTGTCCACATTTGTTGTAGCATTTGTTTTTGGACAACCATCAAACCCCCTGCCTACCAACACATACTTAACATACTCCTTCACTAGAAATTCAA
The DNA here is from genome assembly GCA_027924645.1 of Cunninghamia lanceolata. Classification (NCBI taxonomy): domain Eukaryota; kingdom Viridiplantae; phylum Streptophyta; class Pinopsida; order Cupressales; family Cupressaceae; genus Cunninghamia; species Cunninghamia lanceolata. The sequence goes on from BSBN01000743.1 coordinate 2,600,153, forward strand.
AATTGTAGTGACAAAAGAGGGATTCATCCATGTTAATTAGGCTTCCATTCATTTCCTTTACATCAACTATCAACCTACAAAGCAATTTTTATATAGTTATATGAACCTAATTTACTTGTGTTATAAGTTTCTTTCTAGTTTAGGATAAATTGAGGCTTTAAAATCTAATCTAATCTTCATCACCATTGCACTCTGTTCTTTCAAATCTTCATTAAAATGTAGGCACAAAACTTTAAAAAAATATTAAGCTTTTAAAAGTTGCAATGCAAATTCATAAGATTAGATCCTTAAAGATCTAATGTGTTAGTCTATGTCAAGTTCATGCAAGGAAAAACAAAACAATGTGTCTTTCTCACTGTATTTCTCAATTAACATAGTGTTATAGGAAAGAGACAAATATCCCAAAAACTAAATGTAGCAATCTTGAGAGAAATGTGATTGAAACCCCACGAACATCATGAACATATATTTAGTGCCTTACAACAAATGTGTGCAAGGTGCTAGAGTTTCAAGTTCCATCACAAGCTCAAAAAGATTATGACTAGTAAGGGGTTCAAACATCTATAATTTTAGAAGCTTCGGATTTGATTTTAATGTGATGGATGACAGTACATGGCCTAAATTTGATGGACGTATGGCCATATTTAGGTATTTTTGCCATAAAATATAATCAAAATTTTAAAAAGAATGTATCATATGAAAGGAGAGATTTTAAGAACACCTTTGAATGGATAACCGTCATAAAAAAATTGCTTAACAGGCAAAGTCGACCATCAAATTTAGGCCCTAGATGATACAACTAAACTAATTTCTATTTTAGAAATGTCAAAACAAGCAATCTATTCACTTTTGTGGGCTACAAAAACTTACTATAAAAAGCTTTACTTCTCACCAACAACAAATTGGAAGGCTAAATTCCCACTTCCTTAATAAACCTCTCTTGTTTGAGCAAATCCAATGTCTCATACAATGCAAGCATGCAAGGTCTGGTACCAACATTAGGTCAATTCCTTACCTTCACAACAAACTACTATTCTCTTTTGATAAGGAGAATATTGACTCTGGCAAGCTATTTAACTAGTAAATGGCTACACATTCTAAGATGTTGATGGAGGACATATTAGTAACTTATGGTGATGGAGTTAGCAAGCTCAAGTTTATGTCTCTGGTGGATGTGAGTGGGGAAATGATTCCACAATCTATATCATTTCTCAATGCTTCCCTAATATTGAATGTTATAACTATGATCTCCCTCAAGCAATACAAGGAAAGCATTGTGCTAGAGGACCACTCTACTTAAATATCATCCATTTCAATGATCAAACAATCAATAGCAATTTTACATCTCATCCACAATGAAAAGTGGTAAATATTTGTCCCATTTTTATTGGCCAAAATTGACCTTTAACTGTTGAAGTAGATGATATTTAAGAATAATCCTAAAGGACCCATACATGTCAAATGCTCATGTGGGAACCTATTGTAGGCTTATCCTTCTTCACTTAATGGGGGCCAATCATTGGGCCTATGTCTAAGTATAAGAATAATTGTAGCATTGGCAGTGATCACAATAGCACTTTTAATTATAATTGTAGTTGGATGGTGTTCAAAAGGAAGAGGGGTCATGTGAGCATGTATTGACATTCAGGTAAATTACAGACAAGTGCAAGTTCACACAGATGTGGTGAAAGCCACCCACATTTTCAATGGCTCACGCATCATCAAAAAAGGTGACTTCAGATTGATTGAATCTCTAGCTCAAGGATGATATTGTTATAGCCTTATCTATGAAATGATTGAGCAAATACAGTCCCTAGGTGGAGAAAGAATTCCTAGTAGAAATTCAAATGGTAGGGTGAGTCTGGAACTTGAATGTGGTGCCCTTGCTTGGCTATGGATGCACATTCAGCTACAAACTAATAAGCAATAGTAGACTAGAATCATTTTGTGCTCAATCACATTCTACTTCTATGGATACACATTCACATTCTACTTCTGTTGTTATTGCTAGTGTGGATTTGGAAGAACTAAAACAAAATATCAACTAGAACTAGTTTACAAAGCTTCCTTGGTGTTGGCGAGAGACAATGCTAGGCATGTCAGGTGTTGTCATTGATGGCAACTGAATCTATCTTACACATCTGCATTGTATCATTTGATCATACCAGAAGTTAGATTGCAGATTTGTCTAAGTCTGGATAGACAGAAATAGAGCATATGACAGGGTCCAGCATTTTGGTTTGTATTTCTTCACAGGTAATCATATTGTGCTGCAGATCTGAGGGTATGTTAAGGGATGTCAAGGCTACCTAAATCCAAAGTTTTAGCCTCTGGTGATGAAGGGATTGAAAGTTACAAGCATCTGAGTATCAGGTTTTGGTTAGACAATTCAGTCCAATGAAGAACAGGCCGACTTGGTGTTTGATCCTTGTGCGGATTAAGAGAAGTGGTTGGTTGAGTAATTTATGAGATCTAGTGGTATTGTCTGACATGTGTGGTGACTTGAATTCATAAGTTATGGTCCGCATTAATGTTTGTGCATGGATTCAGCCGACAGAACAATGATCTTGAAAAAGTTTCTAAATTTTCTTGAGGCCGACTGCAGTTGATGTAATTTCATGTTGCAGATATATAAGATTGATGGGTGCAAGCATTTTGATGAATGGGTGTGTGAATATGAAGTGAAAAGTGAGAAGAGTGGAAGTATCAAGTGTGAAGCAAGGAGATCTGAGCTCCAGATCATGGTAGAATAGTGAAACAGAGTAGTGAAAGATGAAGTGTGTGAAGTCAGTATATTGAGCCTAACTAAAACTGTAATCTTGCATTGTTAGATGATATTCTGAACAGTTCAAGTATTTTAGTGAACTCTTGTAATTGTTCTTGTAGGCAGTGAGCCTCCTTTGAGTAGTGAGCTCTGGGCAATGCGCCCAAAGGCATGTGCCTTCCCATTTTGTAATACTTTTAACAGAGTATAAAATCTTGTGGGTTAACCCCCACCATGGTTTTTCCCTTAACCAGGTTTCTACGTAAAAATCCCGGTGTTCATGTGTGATGATCTTGTTGTTGTTGTTCTTAAGTTCATGCTTCTTTATTTTGAATGTATGTGGTAAATTAATAAAGGAACTTAATAATAAGTTTTGCAGAATAATGATTCACCCACCCCCCCTCCTAGTGTTCCTTAATTTCAACAATTGGTATCAAAGCAAGGTTCCTTGGAAGAAGTTTAACAACTTGAGGAAGATCTAGGAAGGTGTTTCAATGGGTTCATCCAAGTATTCTAATGGCATCAATGAACAACTTCAAGTTGCTTTAGAAGATCTTGATCAATCTAGAGCAGAAGTCAAAGAACTAAAAGAGAATCTTAAAGATGCTAAGGATTTCATTCATACTTTAAAAGGGCAACTGAGCAAATCCATGGAAAAGAGGAGGGAGCTACTTCAGCGATTAGCAAATCAGAATGAAGATAATGGCATGGATGAGGCTCTGAAGGAGAAGACAAAGGAATGTGAGAAGCTGGCAAAAGAAGTTGTTGTCCTACAACATGAGATGGAATCCGGGGTGATAAGGCTAACCAAGGAAATCGAGGAAAGGAAGAAGACTGAAGAAAACCTGAATCAGTCTCTGAAAGAAAGAAAGAATAGAAGAATGTTGCAGATTGGACAGAATAATTGGCCATCTAGAGTCTGATTTACAAGAAACTAGGTATAATGAGGAACAACTTGAAAGGCAAATTGTTATTCTCAAACATGACCTAGAAGTTGCAAATGAATACAAAGAGAAGTTCAAGATAAGCTCAGCTAAACTTGAGGTGTTGCTTGATAGTCAGAAGAAGGTAGATGATAAGCATGGTCTAGGATATGAGAAAGGTGAAAGCTCTAGATCCAGTCAAAGAAATCCTAAAGGAAGAAATCCAAGAAGGAATCCTATAAGGCCTTTGGTAAGACAACCTAATGCTCAAAGGTATCCATATTTCAATAGAAATTGTTTCAATTGCAATAAATTTGGTCATAAAGCTACTCAGTGTAGAAGTAGAATGAATCAAAGTGGTCCATCTTTCTCCAGACAATGCTTCAATTGTAATAGGTATGGTCATAGATCCAATGAATGCAGAAGTATGATGATGAACTATTCTAACAACAGAAGAAATGTCAATTCTTTCAATGGCAATTGTTTTGCATGCAATAGATTTGGACACATGGCTAATCAGTGTAGATCAAGAGGAAATCAAGTAAATGAGCAAAGAAATATTGTGTGCTTTAATTGCAACAGATCTGGTCATATTGCAAGATTTTGCAGAAGCAGGAATGATGATAGAAAAGGTCCGGTAAACAGAAACCAAAACATGCAGAGACAAGATAAAGGCAAGGGTAAAGTAGATGTGAATGAGATCCAGAATGAAATGAACAAAACATGGGTGAAGAAAGGTGAAATGAATGATGGTGATGGGTCCACACCAAAATCTAATGCTAATAATTCCTCTGGGAATTGAAACAGGAGCTCTGGCTCAGGGGGAGCTGCATTAAAAATCTAGTTCCCCTTGCCAGTAAGGGGGTGCCTTAATTTGGCATGATGAATGAAGATAAAGAAGCCTATTGCAGATCTGTTGAAGCAAATTCTAGAAGAAAAGAAGCTAATGTGATTGATTGCGGAGCAATTGAGGATTGGTTGTATTCAAAAATAATGTAACCAGATGAATTAGGGCAAAGCATTTATTACAATGGCGAATTAGGTTTTGCGGAGCATAAAAGGTCATTCACTCAACATTTGAATCACTTTGCATTCAAAGAGAACAAGGAGAATAGCACCTGAGCTGAGATTACAAAGATTTGGAGTGCAAAAAGCAAATTCGACAGCTAACCCTAACCAACGAAACAAGGTATTCTCTGTAAAGCTCTCTAAACTTGCAATCTCTGGATATGGCTACTCCATTGGTTGTTAACATCATCGAAAGGCCCTGACCTAAATTCAAAAAGCATCCACACAAATCTGTAGAGGTTGATCCGTTAGGTGCCTTTTCTAATATGGTGTGTTGCATGTTGAAGATATTAGGGCTTACATTCATGCTAGCATAGATGAGTTTAGGGATTCAAAGTTAGTAGATTTGTTTAAGAATCACTTGAGGGGTGAGATTTATGGTCTTAAACATAAATATAAGGCGCTGCAAGACAAACATTTCATTCAAGTTATTGGGTTCCCATCCTTTGATGAAGATGAGTGGGTTCGGTATGTATTGAGTCAGATGCATGTTGAATTCATGTGGTTGATGAAACCCTTTAAGATACCAAGGATGCCATCAAGGTCGTAACAGGATTGAACTCATCCGGTGGACTGCCAATGCTAAAATCAATGAAGAATTAGACTGTAACTGAAGCTACCAGATCAAAATTTGATAAGAGGGCAATGACAATAAATGATATAACTAATCTAGATGTCAAATTTGTATGTATGGTGATTGGGTATAAGATATACCACTCCAGCAGGGAAAACTTTGTATCTGGTACAGCCATTTATGCTGCCTATCAGATGTTAAGAGAAAATGCTGACTATGACTTGTGTGAGTTGCTGCAAAACCAGTTAATAGAGAATTTGAACAAGATCAAGAAGGACAAGAAGAATACATTCAAGTATGGTACGTTGGTCTTGTATTTGTTCTTCTATTTCATGAATGAGTTACCCAGGATGAAAAGCCTACATTGGACCAGTGACAAGCTTGTTGCCATTCAAATAAGAGAGCACTTACATAATATTGGTGACTCCAATTCCCAAAGGACTACTCTTTGGGGATATTTCAAGAACTTTCAGAACATGATGCAATCAAGGGAAAGAATCCCTACGTCTGTGGTAGAAAAGTACAAGGATACAATTTGTTTCATGGTGGAAATAGATCAATGCTTGATGGAAGTAGTTGAACCAAGGACTGTATGGATCATGCCCATGGGGTATGAAGTTGATGAACAAATAATGGAAATGTATGCTCAACACCTTCTGAGCAAACCAAAAGATACCTCAGTTGAGAGATTTGGTACATATAGTGAACTCAGTGTGAAACTGCATGTTGAGCTCCAGAAACCTGAATCAAAGAGAAAGATCCAAAGGGAAGTTGAAATATATGCAGAAATTATTGGAATAACAAAAGAAGTTGTGAGACAAAACATGGAAAGGATAGAGAAAGATGAGAAGGAGAAGCAGGACAGGGAACAAGGAAGTGTTCTAGTAGAATCCTCTTCTAAATCAAGGACTACTAGGAGTTCTGGTACAACCTTCGGTGCATCACCCTCTCCTACTGCAGAGAAATTCAAAGAAAAATCTACCGGTAAGGAAGGAAAAAGAACAAAAGTAATGGCCAAAAGGTCATATGTCAGTGTGGAGAAGGAAGATGAAGAAGAGACTGAGTCAGATGGTGAGGTTAAAGAGTTGAAGGCCTCAAGCACTAAGGCTGCTAAGTTGTCTAAGGAGAAGCCCTTCGGAAGCACAAAATCAAAGAAAGTAGAAGCATCAAGGGTTGCCAAAAACAAGCCCTCCGGAAGAATAAGGGTAAGTAAAAGACTAAAAACTGAAACTCATGTTGAAAAATCTGCCCTATCAGTTGAAGATATTATGAATGCAGTAATTGTTCATGGGAATTTGAAACCCATAACAAAATATTATGACAACTTTGATAATGTCAACAAGAAAATTTTGGAGGATGCTACTGTTAAATACTTGAATACATTCAACAGAGCACTTGTAGAAATAGAAATCCCTAAGAGTCTAAGTGACATTTTGGAGATGAGAAAAGAAGCCGCCAAAGTAAATAATTTGGAGCTAAGAGAACATGCGTTGTCCAGTCTGTGTCTGGTAATCTCTAGGAAGGAAGCAAATAAAATCTTCAAAGAAGTTAAAGATGAATTTAGAAGCAAAATTAGGATGAATAATCTAATGATTGGAGACATTGATGAAGTTGTCAATGAAACAGAACAAATTCTGAAGAAAACCCTGGACAAGAATAAGTTCTATGTGGTCACTGAAGAACTTGTTGATGCTGATACATCCATTCCAAATGATGAAGAGTTCAAGGAAAATGAGTAACAAGCTGAGGCAGATGATTTCTCTGTTCTGGAAGAAGAAATATTGAATACAAGAGATGAAGAGATGGTGAAGGAAGATAATGTTGATGGTGTAGAAGTTACTCAAATTCCTTTAGACCAATCTGGTAAAGAAAATATAGAGATGAATATGGAGATAAATGCTCCTACTGAAGGTGATTCTAAAAAGAATAAAGAGTAGAAATCAAAAGAAGTTAAGGACAAGGAAGATCAAGAAGAAGAAACTGATGATGGAATTGATTCCTCCATTCTGGATGTTGAGGAATTTGATAATGTTGCTGTTGAGGATACACAAATCCTCTGGAAAAGAATGCAGAAGACATTGTTGATGATGTAGAGAGAGATGAAGCAGAGAAAAAGAATGAAAATGAAAAGCAAGATAATGTGGTTGACTCCAAAAAGGGAGAAGATGTGGGCCCTAATGAGCATAAAACTAAAACATCATATTGGGCAAGAGACACTACAAAAGCAATGAAAGAAATTTTGGAGAAAGATAAACAAGTTGCAGAAGATGTAGATATAATACAAGGTCCAGTCAACTTTGATACTCTATCACCCGTACAGAAGATGAAGTTGGCCTCTTTTGCACAAGCTAAGGCCAGAGATGAAATCTTGAAGTTTCATATAGAAGACAGTGAATTGCTTGGTCTTGCATCTGGCATTTTGGAGAAAATCATGCCTACATTTCAAAAGGATTCATCAGCACCCCCCTCCGGTCAGTTGAAGAGTTTGATAAATTCTGTAAGTACTCACTTTGAGTCTTTTGAGAAGTCAACAGAAGTTAAAGTCCATAATCAATTTAATGATAAAAGATTTAGTGAACTGAAAAGAATAATTGACAATGATAGAATTATGCTAGATACTAGTGTAAAGAGTATTCAAAATGCCCTCACTGAAGGATGAGATGTGTACAAATTGTGTTTATCTTGGTCAAAAGTTGTAGAGGATATTGAGAAGAAAATAAAGGAGTTCGAGCAAAAATTATCAAATGTATCTCAATCCTTTAATCCTTTAACAATATCTGCGGCAAGTCAAGAATGTCAAGTAATTAGCTTAATTGATGAAATAAAGAAATTGATGAAAGAAAAAGAAAACATTGTGGCAAGGATGTGTGAACTCTGGGGACTGACTTTCCCTAAGTTAGAAACAATGTTCAATGCATTGGCAGAAGCTCAAGCTGCTACTTTGACAAGTGATCCCACTGATCTATAGAAGGCAGAGTCACAAGCATTTTTATTCAGTGGTCATATTTCAGTTTTGGGTAGTCTGAAGAAAAGTTGGGACAGTGAATTGGCACTATTGAAAAACATTTTTGGTGATGTGTTTAAGTTCATGTAGACAAGACATAAGGAGTGTTTGTATATATGTGCCCATGTACATAGAATTTTTGCATGAAATTTGGTATGCGGATCTTAGCCTTTGCCATTGATGTCAAAGGGGGAGTGGAAAGCAGTGAAAAATGAGGAATTCATCTAAGGGGGAGCATTGGAAACCACAAATGTACATAGTAAGGGGGAGTTGTTCTAACACTTAGTCATTTTTCACTAAGTGTTGCCATCAATGCCAAAGGGGGAGATTGTTGGCGAGAGACACTACTAGGCATGTCAGGTGTTGTCATTGATGGCAACTGAATCTATCTTACACATCCATATTGTATTATTCGATCATACCAGAAGTTAGATTGCAGATTTGTCTAAGTCCGAATAGACAGGAACAGAGCATATGACAGGGTCCAACATTTTGGTCCACATTTCTCCACAGGTAATCATATTGTTCTGCAGATCTGAGGGTATGTTAAGGGATGTCAAGGCTACCTAAATCCAAAGTTTTAGCCTCCGATGATGAAGGGATTGAAAGTTACAAGCATCTGAGTATCGGGTTTTGGTTAGACAGTTCAGTCCGGTGAAGAACAGGCTGACTTGGTGTTTGATCCTTGTGCGGATTAAGAGAAGTGGTTGGTTGAGTAATTTATGAGATCCAGTGGTATTGGCCGACATGTGTGGTGACTTGAATTCATAAGTTGTGGTCCGCATTGATGTTTGTGCATGGATTCAGCCAACAGAACAGTGATCTTGAAAAAGTTTCTAAATTTTCTTGAGGCCAATTGCAGTTGATGTAATTTCATGTTGCGAATATATAAGATCAATGGGTGCAAGCATTTTGATGAATGGATGTGTGAATATGAAGTGAGAAGTGCGAAGAGTGGAAGTATCAAGTGCGAAGCAAGGAGATCTGAGCTCCGGATCATGGTAGAACAGTGAAACAAGGCAGTGAAAGATGAAGTGTGTGAAGTCAGTATATTGAGCCTAACCGAAACTGTAATCTTGCATTGTTAGATGCTATTCTTCAGTTCAAGTATTTCAGTGAACTCTTGTAATTGATCTTGTAGGCAACGAGCCTCCTTTGAGCAGTGAGCTCTGGGTAGTGCGCCGAAGGCATGTGCCTTCCCATTTTGTAATACTTTTAACAGAGTATAAAATCTTGTGGGTTAACCCCCACCTTGGTTTTTCCCTTAATCAAGTTTCCACGTAAAAATCCTGGTGTTCATGTGCGATGATCTTGTTGTTGTTCTTAAGTTCATGCTTCTTCTTTTTTAATGTATGTGGTAAATTAATATAGGAACATAATTATAAGTTTTGCAGAACACTGATTCACCCCCCCCCCCCTCTCAGTGTTCCTTAATTTCAACACTTGGTATGAAATTTATAGTTATATCAATAGGATTCCAAAACTCCATTTTAAATATGGTGCGATTGAACTACCTTACAATATAATTATTGTATGTATGTGACATCTTTTAAGCTTTTCATTATAGATTTTCTCTTTTTTATTATTGTAATGCAAGTTCCATTTGACCATGTACTTATTGGTTTGACTGGTGAACCAGAAGAGTCCACCCTCATTGTAAATAATGAGAATTCAAGTGAGAAAATTGAGCTTTCTGGAAGGCTCAAGACATTAAATGGCAATCAAAGGCATATAAACTACATTAACATCAATTATTCTATTAGCAAGGAACTACATTAACATCAACTATTCTATTAGTAAGGAATTATGGTTGTGTTCTCCCTTTGGAAGAAGTTATGTTATACTCTCAAGGGTGTTCAACTTGTGATCTTCCTATTATAATTGTAGAAAAAATAGATGATGCATTTCCTCATGGACATAAGTATGCAAATTACTTTGAAAAGACTATGTTCTTTTTTTTGGAATATTGAGACACTAAAGAGATTATTCCTAAAAATGTTTAGAATCAAATATGTTACATGTGTTCATTTTTTTCTTCTTATAATCAAATAAGTATTTATTATCTCTATATCTATGTCTAATAGACCAATTGTTTTACAAGGAGCATATGATCCTTTTCTGAGTAAACGTTTAATGCATTAAGTGGCTCATTCCAAATCAAACTAGAATTTATTATCTCTAGCCAAGTCAAGATTCTCACACCAATTCAAATCAGCATTTATTATCTCTACATCTATGTGTTATAGACAAATTATTTTAGAAGCAGCATATGATCCTTCCTTGAGAAAACCTTTAGTTCTCTAAGTGACTCCCAATACAAATGGTTATCATGTCCTACAATACATATACAACATATGGCAAGATGGCAAGGAGGAAATAATCCATTAACCTCAATTGTTGCCTTCTACAAAGGTTATCTCCAACATCAATACTCACAATTGAGATGCATAAAGAATATAATACTTAAGGTTCCTTGAGTGGTATTAGCCTTGGTCTTGACCCTCCTAAGACTAATTATAGGAGAGATGCTCTAATTAATGAAGAAATTCAACTGAAAAAAGAAAGACAAGAGGAACTTACTGCACTAAAAACTAATCATCCCAAGACATTTCTTCTACAACCTAAGGAGGCTTCAACAACTGCTTCCTACAGAAACTCAACAAACCCTCTCAAGGGAGACAGTGAAAATGAAGCATACACTGACAACTACCAAAACATCATTAGTCTTTAATTCAACCTTACTACTGAAGAAGGTAAGCAAATTACATCGTATGCTATTAACTTTATTATAAGACCTTTCAAGGTTGCTCGAATAATATTGTATGTATATATATTATTCCAGGTGTGTTCCTGTCTTGCTTGTTCTAAGTTCACACATTTGGATCCTTCCACATGATAACCAATTTTTTTGTAGATGCTATAACAAGTATTATAGCTCAGTCGTTTGAATTTTCCTCTTCTCATCCTCCCACTCTAGACAATGTAGTTGTCATTCTTGTGGCTTCTCTACTTCAATAAAGGGAAAAACAAAGTTCTACTTTCCTAATTTAAATATGATTACTTTCTAATCCCATGGACTTGTAAAATTTATTGCTTACTCTATGGGCATTTGTATAGAAACATATAAATTTTCTCTCTAAAGGGCAACATCCTTCCAATACTACTGAAACAACATTTTTATATTTCTTGGTTCTTGCAACATGTCTCAAAATATGTAACATTTTCCTTCAAGGTATCATATCCTCATCCAAAGCATATGATAAAACAACTTCTTCTAATTGTAATGCCAGTCAAAACCTTCCATATTATTTATAATGGTTTCTTTAGCTCACAAAACTAATCCTTGAATCATTGTATGTCTCCACAATGCTTCACAGGGAATTTTCGTTTGAGCTACCAAATGCAACAACCCAAATCCTATAGAATGGTATTGTTTGATGAAGAAGTGAATCAATAAGAGAAGTGAGAGCCTTTTGGAATGATCTTAGGGACTAGTTATGGAGTGGGTTAGTTTATTTTCAAATTTATTTCCAGTACTAGGAATACATTAAACCAAAAATAAATAAAAATTTAACAATTATATCACTAGCATAAAAATATCTAAAAATTTAAATATCTAAAATTTAATATTATTTTAAATCGAATTTTAATTTAAATATTTAAAATTTTACTAGTCATAGTTTAAGTAGATATAATTTAAATTTGCATATTTAAATTACCAAAATACACATATATAACATAATACCATAGTGCTCTAAAAATACTACTCAAAGGCTAAATTCTTCTCACATGGGAATATTTAAAACTATTATCCATGGGAGTACCTCTATAAGGTTGTTCTAGTGCACCTCCATATATTTTCTTCTTCGCTTATGAATTTTAGATGATCTTCTTGGAGTGGCTTAAGATAAATCCTCTAGCGTAAGCAATCCAGAACCAAATCACTGTAAGGAAGCTAAGGTAGCGGAACAACTTCCTACACTAATCTTGAGGGGAGAGATGTGCAGAAATTTTTAGATCTTTACAACAGTTACAGAAATAAATTCAAATAGCAATCATACCACAACACAATAATTACGTGGGGAAACTCTTTCAGGAGAAAAACACCACATACAAAGCTGCCCAAAATATATTATTCAGGAATCAATAAGATTACAATATACTTGTAAAGAAAGCTTTCACAATAGTATAACCAACCAGAGATCTAGAGGCAACTCAACATCTATAAGACTCTTACACACAACCTCCATCTCAAGCTCCTGATATATAGGAGATACAATATAGTAAACCGTCAACGGTAATTACAAAACCATGAGCCAAAAAACTACCGAAAAGTGGCACCCAAATTATCTCCAATCAAAGATACATTGTGATATGCCATATCACACACCAACATGTGTAACTCTCCCCTTACCACTCTTTTAAGTGTCCAACATGTTTTCACATTTCCCAAAAGAGAGGTCCAACTTCCAGAGGCCATAACTTTTGATCTGGGTGTCTGATTAACGAATCGTTTGATGCATCAGAAAGCACATGAAGAGATCTATCAAGATATAACCTAATTCATTGATTATGACAGCTTTCAGCCCATTTAGGGACCTCTAAGTTCCTCAAATCTGAGTTTGAAACCTATTTTGGGAGTTTCAAAAATGGAAACTTTAATACTTACAATCCAAGTATGATCTTGAGTCAAAACTCACCCAAAATGTTTACTTGGCAGTTATGCACCTTTTGGGAAAATTTTAGGTCCATTTGAGCTCAAATATAGAGTTACTAAAAATAGTAAGTCCTGCCATTTTTAGCCCTTCTGAAAACTTTGAAAGTTCTAAACCATTCTTCAAGATAAAGGGTATTCTAAAAGACCTAAACTAGGAAGAATAGTAACCTTTCGTAGTTGCAAGGTTGAGACACCTTTCCTAACATTCTCCCACTTGTCAAACACCTTGCAAGAGCAAGGGGAGTATCAACACCATGATTTAATTGCTAGGGGTTGAGAGGCCCATAGACTCCGAACACCATCTGAACTTCTCTATGCTCACAGGCTTAGTTAATGAATCTGCAAAATTCATCAAAGTCTCTACCTTAACTAGCTTCTCCTTGCCATCCTCAACCATATCTGTAACAAAATGATACTGTACATCAATGTGCTTGGTCCTGGCATGAAATTTTGGGTCTTAGCTAGGCATATCACACTCTGACTGTCACAATAAATTGTCATTGCACCTTGTTTTATTCTGATATCTAAACACGGTCTCTTAAACCAAATGGTTTCTTTACAAGCATGAGTAGCTACCATATACTCAGCTTCAGTAGTGGACAAAGCAACCACAGCCTGTCGCTTACTCATCCAACTAATTGCATCACTAATTAAAGTAAATACATAAGCATTGGTGGATCATCTGCTATCAACATCACCTTCCCAGTTTGAATCCACATATCCATGAATATCAAGGGAATGCATGTCTCCTATCAAATTACCATGATAACACAATGAATACTCTGAGGTACCCCTTAAATATCTGAAGACTCTTTTAACTGCATCCCAATGAACTCTACCAAGATTAGACATATATCTGGAAAGAGCTTCCACTACTTGGGCAATGTCTAGTCTAGTACAGACCATAGCATACATCAAATTTTTGACTGCACTTTGGTAAGGCACTCTGCTCATGTATCCCATCTCTGATGGGTATGTTGGACATTCTGAAGTAGATAACTTCATTCCAACTATAAAAGGAGCACATAATGGTCTAGAATCTTGCATGTTTTAAACCTCTATAAAACTACATTGGTATACTTACTCTGGCCAAGCCATAGTTTTCTATTCACTCCATCTCTTCTTATTTCCATCCCAAGAATGTTTTTGGCTGCACCAAGGTCTTTCATTTCAAATTTATCTTTCACCATGTAGTGCTCTGGTTATGTCATATAAATATCCTCCTCCAAATCACCATGAAGGAATGTCATTTTCCCATTCATTTGCTCAACCTCTAGATCATAAGCAATAGCAATAGAAAGCAAGAATCTAATGGATGTCATTTTTGCAACAAGAAAAAATATCTCACCATAATCAGCACCCTCAACCTGAGAATAACGTTTCACAACCAACCATGCTTTGTACTTCTCAATACCTCCATCAGAAACAATCTTTTTCTTGAACACCCATTTGCAACCAATAGGTTTTCGTCCTTTAGGCAATGGTGCTAGGTCCCATGTCTCATTCTTTTTCAAAGCTACCATTTCTTCATCATTCATACCTAATTCCTCGTCTATAGATCTAGGTTCATCTATGTTATTATTCAAAGAAAAAATACATCTCCAGTCATCAGGTGAATACCTTTAAAGTGGTTGTCTATGCCTTGTAGACATTCAAACAAGCTGAGTTGGAGGTTCTTCCTCCTCTTCTAAAGATTCAGAGCTAGATGAGCTCTCCTCAACTTCTTCTCTATCTAGGGGCCTCAATTCAACTTTCTCAAGCATAGAAAGGAGTTGAATCACATCTTTCTATTCACTTTGTTCTGGCTACAATGTAACAAAAGAAGGCTTAGTTTCTCTAAAAATAACACTTCTACTATATATTACCTTATGTACAACAGGGTCCCAACGCTTGTATCCTTTCACACCATAACTATAACCGATGAAGATACATTTCACAGCCTTGTTCTCCAACTTTGTTTGCTTCTCCTTTGGCACATGTACATATGCCTCACAACCAAAAATTCTACGATGTCTTAGTGAAGGCTTGTGCCCTGACCATGCCTCCGTAAGTGTTTTATCAACAAGAGCTGATGTAGAAGACCTATTAATCAAGTAGCAAGCAATGACAACAGCTTCAGCCCAAAACTTTTGTTCTAGACTAGCACCACTAAGCATACTCCTAGCCTTCTCCATCAGTGTCTTGTTCATTCTTTCTGTAACTCCATTCTGTTGTGGAGAATACATAGTTGTATTTTGTCTCTGAATGCCACAATCTTTATAGAATCTATCAAAATCATTAGAACAAAATTTACCGCCATTGTCAATCCTTAAACATTTTATTTTCTTTCCAGATTGCAACTCAACCATTGCTTTAAATTCTTTAAATCGACTAAAAACTTTAGATTTACTCTTTAGAAAATATGTCCATGTCCTTCTGTTGTAATCATCAATAAATGAAACATAATATGTGGAATTTCCAATGGAAGGAACATCTACATGAACAAACACATTAGAATGAATAAGATCCAATACACTACAAGATTTATGAGAGCTTGAGTAAAATTGAACGCAATTTTGTTTACTATAAATGCTATGCTCACAAAAATCAAAATCAAGATTACGATTAGTCAACCTTCAACAAGGTTTTTATTTTTCAAGGTCCTTAGACCCTTTTCTCCTATGTGGCCTAATCTCTGGTTCCATAACATAGTCTTCTCTGTATGCAATTTTGATTCAGAAGAAAGAGCACCCTTAGGAACCCACAAGCCATGACCATCCACTGAAAATGAAACCCTCTCCTTTTCCAATGTAGTCACATATTTGTTTTTCACAGAAGTACTATTGCACTCAACAGTGCATGCATCAAGCTTATACAATGTGCTAAGTTTGACACCTCTACTAGAGATCTCCATAGCAGCCTTAACCATCTTACATCTTGTATCAGAAAGACTACCTGCACACCCGCATATATTAGTTTGCTCACAGATAATAAATAATGTGCTAATCCAGGGATATGCAACACACCATTAATCCTTTGTGTTCTACCATCAAGAAATTTTATTTTAACTTTACCACGGCCAACAATATTTAAATAAGAATCATCACCCAAGTACACCTTACCTCCATCAAATTCTTCATATTCAGAAAACTAGTTTCTATAAGGGGTCATTTGGAAAGATGCACCTGAGTCAATTAACCATGCATCATTACCTACACGAGTGGCCAAAGATGCAATGAACACATCACCATCATCCTTCTTGGACTCATAATCAGAATCAAATTTCTTCTTTTTCTTCTTCTTTTCTTCTTTACACTCCTTACGGAAGTGTTCGGGCTTGTCGCAATTCCAACAAATAACTTTGGACTTTCTAGGAGATTTGGATCTCCCCTTGGACTTGGATTTGTCACGCTTCTCACTCCTCTTCTTTCCTTTTTCTTTAGGTCTTCCATGAACACTTAGGGCTTCTTTGGCACTGATGGATACCTTCTGCCTCATTTCTTCAGAAAGCAAAGAACCCATGACATCTTCAACTTTCAAGATAATAGAAGTACTCCCAATCGCCATAACAAGAGAATCCCATGAATCAGACAAAAAATAAAGCAGGATCTAACATCTCTCGTCCTCATCCATTTTTACACCAATTGAGCCACCAACATATTGAATACTTCTAGGTGGTCTGAAATTCATCCACCCTCTTCCATTCTCAAGGAATACAATTTCTTCCTCAAGAAAATCTTATTCACTAAAGATTTGGCTTGATATATTTCACCGAGTTTCTTTGTAGAGGGTTGTTCATGGACATTGAATAAAATAGAGTCTATCAGGCACAATTTGATTAGACTCTTAGCTTTACAGTCCATAACATCATATTCAACAACCAATGTAGCATCTATGGGCCTTAAAACTTTCTCATCAATAGCATCCCACAGATCTCGATCAATTA
The DNA here is from genome assembly GCA_027924645.1 of Cunninghamia lanceolata. Taxonomy (NCBI): domain Eukaryota; kingdom Viridiplantae; phylum Streptophyta; class Pinopsida; order Cupressales; family Cupressaceae; genus Cunninghamia; species Cunninghamia lanceolata. The sequence goes on from BSBN01000743.1 coordinate 2,617,128, forward strand.
ACAGATCCTCCATCTTCAGCTTCCACATCTCAAAATTGTTACTAGAAACTTTTCTACCTCCATTCTCCCTGATGTGCTCGCCATCTAAAATCTCTGCAACAATATCACAAAGTATCTTCTGCACAAGCTCCCACTCAAAACTGGATTAGTTCAAAAAACCCAACAACCCACAACTGAAAACAAAGGTGATCAAGCTCTGATACCACTTGTAAGGAAGCTAAGGTAGTAGAACAACTTCCTATACTAATCTTGAAGGGAGAGATATGCAAAACTTTTCAGATCTTTACAATAATTATGTGGGGAAACCCTTTTGGGAGAAAAACCCACACTCAAAGCTACACAAAATATATTATTCAAGAATCAATAAGATTACAATATACTTGCAAGAAAGCTTTCACAGGAGTATAACCAACCAGGGATCTAGAGGCAAGTCAACATCTATAAGACTCTTACACACAACCTCCATCTCAAGCTCCTGATATATAGGAGATACAATACAGTAAACCGTCAATGGTAATTACAAAATCAAGAGCCAAAAAACCACCCAAAAGTGGCACTCAAATTATCTCCAATCAAAGATGCCTTATGATGTGCCAAATCACACACCAACATTTGTAACTCTCCCCTTTATAGCTCTTTTAAATGTCCAACATGTTTTCACATTTCCCAAAACAAGAGGTCCAACTTCCGGAGGCCATAAATTTTGATCTAGGTGTCTGATTGACGAACCATTTGATGCATTAGAAAGCTTGTGAAGAGATCTATCAAGCTACAACTTGCTTTGCTAGTTATGACAAATTTCAAGTCGTGTAGGGACCTCTAAGTGCCTCAAATCTGAGTTCAAAACTTTTTTCAGGAGTTTCAAAAATAGAAACTTTAATATTTTACAATACAGGTATGATCTTGAGTCAAAAATCACCCAAGATGTTTACTTGGCAGTTCTACACCTTTTGGGAAATTTTCGGGTCCATTCGAGCTCAAATGTAAAGTTACTAAAAATAGTAATTCTTGCCATTTTTAGCCCTTTTGGAAACTTTGAAAGTTCTAAACCATTCTTCAAGATAAAGGGTATTTGAAAAGACCTAAACTGGGAAGTATAGTAACCTTTTTAGTTGCAAGGTTGAGACACCTTTCCTAATAGTCACGCCCAAGAACATAACACAAATGAAATATAACTTTCCAATTTTCTCTACATCAAGTAGTATTAATTAACATCACACAATATATTCCTACATTTCATTTTATATATCATAGCTTAACTCCAAATACATTTTCAATCAACTACTCACTAGCAAGAATCAAACACAATGTGTTTCTTATTTAGATTACTTCTTTAAGAAAACTACTTAATATTTTCTTCATGTTCCTCTTCAATTTTATGTATGAGTCATTAAATTTCACTTGAGTGTCATGGTTTCTATTAAAAAAATCTTTTCCAAGTATTTAATATTGTTGGTTACATTGGAATATGAGGCAAAGAGTTGATGCTAACAATTTGTACATTTTGTTTCCTTCAAATTCACATTGATTGAGTAGTCAACCACAACTAGGACCACCAATCTTGTTATTGAGATGACACTATATGACATGTGGAATTATGTGTCACTTACAATAGAAAAGTTATTAATATTCAAGGCATGCCAATCAAGTAAATAGCAATCTTATTAACTAGTTTTTATAATTTGTAAAATGAAGTGTACAATCTTTTGTTTCAACTCAAACTCACTAGTTGGAATAGTTAGTGTGGTGCACCTTATGTTTTAGAATATGTCAATTCTAGAAGTTGCATGTGGTTATGACCTTGTATCATAAATAGGGGACCATGATTGCACACAACTTCCAAAACTAACATATTTTGAAACATCAACCACAATACACTAAATTATTACAACCCACAAGTTTGAGTTAAATTAGAGGATTGTTCGCTTCATTCTACATAAAGAACATGCATTAATTAATAATATTGGTATTTTTAACTCAATTGGCATACCTTAAGTATTAATGAGCTTTCTATTTTAAATGAAAGCGTTTAATTCCATGTCAAATAACATCATCTCAATAACAATGTCAATGCTCCTAGTTGTGACCAACCATTAAATTGTTAGTTAATGTGAATTTGAAGGAAAAAAAATGTACCAACTTATTAGTAGTTGACTCTTTGTGTCATCCAAATATGAATATTGATGACAAATAATTCAATTTATGTATTAATGTTCACGACAGATCAAAATTGGCCCATGGAACTAAAAGAGATATATAGAGAACAAGGGGAGTGCAGGGGCACATCCCAAGAAAAATACAAAACAAAAAGAGAATAATGAAAAAAAGGAAAGAATGTTTGAAATATTATCCTTGAATGTCTTAGTTAGCATTCTTAAGATTGAAGGCCAAAAAAGTGTGTGATGGGCATGAGGCCATGGAAGTCACTATGTTTGTGATGCCTCACAAATCTACAATGTGGACTTGGAAGTTTGATAGGGGGGCTCTTCCCACTAAAGTGAGAAGAATATGAATAGGAAGTAATCAATCCAGTATGAGCCCCTCTAGTTGCATTGACAAAGTTTAAACATTTCCCATAAGAAGAGAGCAAGACAATTGTAGTCCTCATAAGCCATGAGAGCCAAAAAAGAACCAAGTGAGTCTTTGAAGAGATAAAAAATCATCCTTTGATCTCATAATAGGGAGAGCATATAAACATAAAATATTCCTTAATATTTGGTTCTAAGGAGTGTATCTAGTATTTATATGACATTCTTGAGGAATATGGTGGTATGTGTCAATACAAAGCTAGTGGGAGTAAGTTTTGACTTATGTAAGAGGAACCTTTAGGTTACAAGGTAGCTAGATTTTGGTATACCTTATGGGGAGATGATTCCATCATTGAACTAGAGATATAGAACTAAGTAGTGATGAAGTTTTAAAGATTTTGGCTCTCTAGGTGTAATCCATGTGCGGTGGAAGTATGCTTTATAAATCTCAATACAAATACCCTTGTTTATCTCCCCCTAGAGAGATCAAGAGCATTTACTAAAAACCTTTATGGTGGTGGTCTGGCAATATCAAGATCAATGAGGTGTAATAAGGTAGAATCTCTTAAATAACAACAAGACTCAATCCCATGATCTTCTAGTGCCAGAGAGGATCTATTTGTGAGACAAGGATACCTAAGATGGGAAATCTAGAAGGTGGCCATCAGTCTCAACTTGTAACATTACTATAATAATGAAAGGATTTGTGCCAAATTTTATAAAGATGATGACCTAGGGGACCAATCTCTTAGAAAACATATGTTTATATAGTATTGTAACTAATACTCTTTATATTTGACTTTAATCCACAAATCGAAGGTATGGACCCCAAATCCCACAACCATGCAAGAGGGTAGGTATGCCTAGTGAATGAAATATGCAGCTCTTTGTTTTAATGCCCTAAATTTGAACCTAAAAGCATTATTTTTCAAGAGTGAAAAGAGAAACATATCCCTTGTTTAGTATTGACTTAGTGGCTAGAGTTAAGCTAAAGTGTGGGCCAAAGAAGAGGACCCCCAAGTAAACATGTGATGAAACAACTTCAACCTTCCCATCTCTATAAGTAGGAATCACCTCATGTGCCTTATTTTTGAAAATGTTGAAATCCATAACTTTTGTTTTCCCTCAATTAACTCGAAGTTGATGGTTATCACAATATGAGGCTAAAATATCAAGTTGTCTCTGGAGGCCCCTCACTAAGGAAGACATCAAGATGATGTCATCTACAAATAGGAGAACATCAATAGAGACTCTAAAGAGTAAAAAAACCTTTTGCATCACCTAGTGTATTTAATACGATTTCCTCTACTTTACCAATGTAAAGTCCAAAAATGTAGGAAAGAGTGGGCAACCCTATTTAGCACATATGGTACTTTGTATTGAAATGGTGATCACACACAAAGAGATAAAATCAAACCATTATTGCACAAAAAAAATCTCACAGAATAATATATTATATTGATATTTCGGGATAATAAATTCATTGTATTATATTGGCATATAAAGCCATGCATATTCCCATATCAAACCAACTAACCCACTTACAAGAATAACTCCCAACAAACTAACTCTTATAATTTATTATTTACTATCTAGAAACTAACCTATATTATTTATCTATTATTTAATCTAAAGATGTAATAACTCCAACATTTCCCCCCTTGATTCCACCTCCCTTAACATGCTTTGTCCTTGAATTTAAAAAATTTGATGGAGAGAGAGAGTGGGAGAGGCAACAAGAGTAGGAGAGGCATTTTGTAGGGTGGAATCAACTCAGTTCTACAAGGAGAGGACAAAGATGGATATGCGGATGGTGATAGTGATCAAGATGAATGGTATTTATCCCTATGGATGAAGAAGAGGATGAATCTCTCCTTGACATATGGTTGGAGGTGCAAAGGTCTTTGATGTGGAAGGGGTCTTCTGTGGATGCCTCTTCTTTTGATGTCTTTGAGATTAGTAGGGCGCTTAAGCGGGGCTTTCTATCACCTCTTGTGGCCCATGCAAAGATTTCTACGACCTCTATTATGGCCAATGCTTCTGGTGAGACAATCTTGGAGCCTCTTGTTTCTCCTGTGGTGACCTCTTGCTTGGATTTGGATGTCATTTTAACAGTTACCAGTCTAGATGGTGCTCCGCAGTTGGATGTTGTGCCATTGGTTATGATAAGCCCTGCTAGGGATTCACCGGTGCTTAAGTAGGGTTTTTCTTCCCTCCTACAACCCATGCAACTACAACCTCTGCTACAATCGATAGTTCTGGTGAGATCATTTTGGAGTCCTCAACACCCTCTATGGCAGCCCCTTGTCTTGATTTGGATGTAGTTTCACCTATTGTACCTATGATCAGTTTGGAAAATGTGAATGTACCTGCTTTGAAGTTGGATGTGGGTTATCTTGGAGAGTTGGGTTCCCCTTCAACCCAGGATTTGTGGGATCTAAAAATGCAAACCAGTTCTTTTCAAGACCTAATTTTAGATAATGCAGAGAAGTCTAGGGCTCCCTTGGTTCGGTTGGTGATCCTTGATGTTGATGTTGACAGTGCTACTGCCTACATGGAGAATTCCCTCATTGGGAGATTCTCTGGCTTTCATTTGTAAATTGATGTTTTTTCAAAATTGGGTTTAAGAAAGATGGTTTGGGCAAATTCATGTGGCTGACATGATTAATGGATTTTTTCTCTTTTCCTTCCATTCTCTTGAGGAAAGCAAGATTGTTTTGTAGGGAGGCCCTTGGTTCCTTGGTAAGTTTAATCTTTTGTTGAAAAGATGGTCTCCTGGTTTTGATGCTGCGAAGGAAAATTTCAATAGGGTTTCTATTTGAGTTCGACTTCTAGGGCTTCCTTTAGAGTACGAGAACGAAAAGATAATTAGATGGATATCTAATGCCATTAGTCAATTTTTATCCATAGACAATGTTATGAAATCTATGAAGCATTTGGTTTTTGCTAGATTTTGTGTGAGTGTAGATTTTGATAAGGTGCTACCAAAAGTCATTAAACTTTGCTCCAAATTTGGTATTTGGAAGCAGAGAATTTGTTACAAGACTTCTTCATAGGTTTGTATGATTTGTCATAAAGATGGACACTTCTCCCATTGTTGTCATGAGCATGGAAAAGGGTGTCAGATTCTTGATGCTACAAGAAATGAAGGTAAATAAAAAGGCATTGTTGTTGATCATGTTGGGGACGAGCGAGGGTCTCCTTTGAAAGATAAGAATAGGTGTATTAGGGATGACTGAGGGGCTTTATTGAAGGATAAGAATAAGTTTCCCTTTGAATGAGTATGGATCTATAAAAAAGGGTAAGACAATCTATTTGAGTCAAGCTCTTACTCCACCTCAGAGTTATTTGGTGAGGTTTGGTTTTAAACCTCCTTGATCATGGTTATTGTTGTTCTTTCATTGTGGCCTTATTGTTTTAGGCCTGCTTCATTAATAGGTTCTTTCTTGCTGCTATTGGTTTTGTTCTTGAGGTTGTTGCTTGTTCTTGTTGTACAAGGTTTCAGGGCCCTTTGTAAACCCTTTCTGATTCATAGCTTCGGTTAAAAGCACTTATATTTAATAATAAAAATCATTCCCCCTTATTACATCAATCCAAACAAAGGACAGAACACTACAAGGACTAAACGTAACATCCCTTCTAGAAACTTTGATGAACACCTTCACCAATTCTCCTCGCTCACCCAGGAAACACCAAATGGAACTCATCAGCAGATCTCTTGACTATCAAACTTGAAAATCCTCTATACCACATGAGAGAACATAATCCCACCCTCCATGCACAATGAGAGAAACTCTCCTTCAAGAGTCCACAACTCCACCGAGTGTGTCATAATCCCTCCTCTAGTGTGGCATATGAGAGAATAACTCTCCTCCTCTAAGAGTCCACTTTCCACCAAAAGTGTCAATATCCCTTCAGAGAACAACTCTCCTCTGAGAGTCCACATCTCCTCCAAGTGTGTCAAAATCCCTCCTTCAAGGAACAACTATCCTCCTTCGAGAGCCCACTTTCCTCTGAAAGTGTCAATATCCCTCCTCCAATGCTATGGGAACCAAATCTTTCCTACAATGTATAGAAGGAAATACACCAAAGTGAATACACTAACTGCACCCACAAGAATTTCCAAGCCCCCCTTGCTCCATGAAGGGACACAAATTCAAACTGGTGCTTCTCATGCAAGGTATCATCTTTGAGCGAGAAGCTAGCTCAAGATGACAATTGACCTCCTACCTCTGATGCCTCCTACCTCTAATTTAACCTTGTTACACTTTATTCAAATGATGTTGCATGTAAGCCCTTAGAAGCATTGTCATATGTATCATTGATGATCTCAAGCGTACAAGAGTTATGTGAATTAGTCATGTAATATGTGTGGCCATAATTAAAAGCATGAGATTGGGTGTCGGATTCAATCGATAATGCACCCATTATATTAAACACCTTATACCTCCCAATTACAATAGTTTCAAAACTCATATTCAAACTAAAACACATGCATCTTATCTTAAATACATAACATTAACCCCTTACAACAAATAACTCCAATTACAAAATACATCAATTACCTCCAAAAAATACACTTATCTCTCCAATTATAAAGAATTTTTTTTAATACAAAATTTTCACCACCTTTTATAATTTCTAAATATATCATGCCCTTTTTAAACTCTTGAATATCTCAACCATCTTTGTTTTTTAACTTCAAATGTATCTCTTAAAGTAATTTTTAAGCAAATATAAAGTAAATCAAACCTTATATCTCTAAACACAAGATGATTATAATAATAACCAGAGTATAATTGTTTCTATGTCAGCTACTTCGCCTTTCTCTCCACTCTCCACTCTCTGTCCTGCACACACAACAATATCTACATCCACGCACTTCTTCGAGATTCTAACATGCTTCTAATACAATGGTGATTCTATTTATTCTTGTTGCCTCTATTGCTTGTTCTAATCTTCCTTCTACAAAAAATAGTCCTCGCCACCACCATCGCATGCCTTGCCACAACCAATACAAAATTTGGAGGGACTGGTCTATTAAAACATTAAATATACAAGTTAGATGGGCCTATAAACATACATTTTCTCTCAGAAATTAAAATGTAATTGCATCTCTTTTGTATTTCATCCTATTGAAATCTTCAAATGCATTTGTAATGGCACTCAAAGATGAATTGTCACATCACTATATTATGCTTCAAAATACTCACTAAATACTAATAATATTTTCAAAGCATTCATGGGTTTTGTTCTCCTCTATATCTTCTTTCCAAAACATTTTAAATTTCAAAATTTCATTAGAAAACGACAAAGATATTGCAGTTTTAGTGAGACTGTGTTATGCTGATATAAAAAAATGCCATTTAAAATTAAAACAATGTGCCAACAACAAAATGGCACTACATGAATCATAGGTATAGGAAGGATAAATGCTCTGATACCATATTGAAATGGTGAGGACACACAAAAGATTAAATCAAACCATGATTGCACATCAAAATCTCACAGAATAATATATATTATATTGATATTTTTGGATAATAAATTCATTGTATTGCATTGGCTTATAAAGCCATGCATATTCCTGTATCAAACCAACTAACCTACTTACAGGAATAACTAACAACAAACTAACTCTTATAATTTATTATTTACTAACTAGAAACTAACATATATTATTTATATATTATTTAATCTAAAGATGTAATAAACTTCAACACTTAGAACATTCTTTGTTTCACTAGTCATTGTTTGTACCATACCAACAATAGACTCATAAAGTATCAACACTAAAGAAACCTCCATAAATGGAAGACTAAAATCCTTGAACCTATCCATAAGCAAGTGACATGGGACTATATCAAACATCTTACAAAAATTCACAAAACAACAATAAACTCCACACTTGTTTGCTTTTATCACTTCAATGATAGTTGTTAAGGTGAAGATGTAATCTATGATATGATGGTTCCTCCTAAATCCTACTTATCCTTTGGCCCTCAACTTCATCGACTCTTCCCATCTATAGACATGGACATATAAAGTTGTGGCAAAGATCTAAATATGGAGATAAGGTTTATTTTTTAGTTGTAATAGAAATTATGAATCTCGAGTGAAATGTAATTATTTTAAATAAAACAACAATGAACACGAAGAAAATTCTAACTACTTTCCTTAAAGAAGCAATCCAAACAAGTATGATAGCCCATACCATGAATAGTATCCCTTTAGAGAAAACAAGAATGTGTTTACACTAGTCAAAGTAAGAAGAAGCATGGAAAATGCAATGTTGTGCTTTGGTAAATATTTAAGGAATAAAAGTGTATATGATATTTTATATTACCCAAGTTTAAAACTTTTATCATATATCTTGAGATTTGCACTTGGAGCTTAATGATAAATTCCATGATACTTTTATTATTTAAGTTTTTCCGCTTGTCTTTTTATTCAATAATCTAATGCTTATACATCAATTTTTTAACTAAATAAAAAAAAACCCACATAAAAAAGAAAGAACACCATAAGAAGTGAAATTATTTTCTAACATCCATGAGATCAAAAAAGTCTATAGAACCTTAAATCCAAAAGCATGTTTTGATTCAATCATTAAGTGCACAAATAGATAATCATGAATAACATGATCAAATTCACTATAGTGTCACTTCCTTTTAAAGGGTTGACCATTTATCATTTTTATTAGTTCCTGCTGACAAGCAGGATAACTAATGCATCTGTTGGATGCAATTTAGTTTTCCTATGCAGCCAATCGCCATCGAGTATTTTAAGTTTGAAAGAAGGCTAAAGTCTAAAATTGTTTCTTTTATGCTGGAATTTAAAAAAACACTCTTTTTTTGTTCACGGATTCGCTGGTGTTGTGAACAATAAGTGTGAAAATGAAATAAACAGTTTAAATTTTAGCGGAATTTAAAATTAATGGAAAGTGGCAATTGATGGCGTGGGCGAGAAGGTACTAAGATCCAAAGCATTTAATGGTTCTTAAACTAGTGTCATGTCAACAAGCAAATGAATTTAATGGACTGATTTGGTAATGACAGTGACCATTTGCCGCATGTGTTGCACCTTTATTGGTCATTTGTCACTTGCTAATTTTGCATGAAGGATTGTAAATAATAATAAATAATAAATAATAATTTGTGGAAGGCATGGCCAATGATTCCATCTTGTTAAAGTCAATTTAACTAAGTTTGGTTATTTGTTTAGCATGTTTAGATGATGGAAAAGCAATTAAGACATCAGTTGACATGTGTCCTTGAGAAGAGCATGTCTATGAGTTGTGTAGTTTTTGGTAAGTTCATCAGACAAACCAACATAAATAATTTATGTGGATGTGAAGGAATGGAGGAGAAACACATTCACATGAAGGTCAGAGATGCCAATGGGATGTCCTAGAGTACTCTAGGTAAAACATTGTAGTTTTATATATCTTTACCATGTTTGCTTGTTTAGGTTTCAATTATTTTCGTTTGCATGGACCGTGTGATGATGGCGGGTATTTGTCACCTATTTTGTGCCTCTGTTGATTATTTGGCACTTGTTTCAAATGATTTTTCCCTAATTGAAGAGTTGTGGGTCATAAGGGGTGTGGCTTCTTATGGCTTCGACCCTTGTTATTTTAAAAAAACTTTTGTGCAAAAAAAGGGGCATGCATGATAACCAACCAATCTGTGGACACCTTCTTTTATTTGGTGTTTGATATTTCAAAGGAATTTGGGATGCGAAAAGCACTTAATACTTTGCATGGATGTACTGGAGCTAGATGTTGTAGATGCATGTCTTCACTGGCTGGGCATGGTATTGGTTCATAGCGACGGTGTGAGTGCTGGGTAAGGATTTATTTGAATCCTTACTTAGGCTATGAAGCTTCTTAGTTTTCTGTGAATCTTTATGTCCAGTCTACTTATACTGAGCCCATCTAAAAGGAAGGTTCAACTTGCAATAGAACTAGATAGAGAAGTATCTTTGTGTCTCTATTTTTGTGGGTTTGGCTTCAATGGCTTTTAGTTGGATTTGAGGTGCATGTTGCTATGTCTAGGATTAAAAATGTAGATGCAAATTTTTTTTTGTGGGGATTCTCTATACCCATGGTTTTATATGAGTGCATTTATATATAATATAGTTGTTATCTTTACTGATTTAGTGAGATATCCTAATTTAATTGGCGTTGTTGTCTGACTACTAGCAACCATATTGCTAGACCTCTAGGTAACCATGGCGGTAGGAGTAAAGAGCATTTGTTAAATATTATAATTCTCTAAAATTAGTTCTTTTCTAGTGCAATAAATTTTTTAGAATCTAAAAATAGAGCATTTTTATTGCAAAGAGACTATAGGAGGATCTTCTGTATCATATTTAAAAAGGCAAGCTTTTGTAAACATGGCAAGAAAGAACAGGGGGTATCTCACATTTGGCCCTAACTAGCCAAAAGCAAATAGCACCAAAGACCTCCAAGAAATTGAAAAAGTATTAATGTGGGCTAGGGACAGTTACAATAAATCTAATATATAAATTTGCAATATGTATATTATGTATATTGATACATACATATCATATGTTTATATATTATGTACAAATAGATATCATATATATGTCTACATACAAGCATGCCTGAACACTATAGCAGTGTTTAAGTATTCTCCCACAAAACACAACTAGAATATTAGAAATACTATATATACATATATATATTGATGGAAAAGTGATTAAGAAAGCAATTGACACGTGCCTTCAAGAAGAGCATGCCTATGAGTTGTGTGGTTTTTGGTAAGATCATTCGGAGCAACCAACATAATCAATTTATGTGGATGTGAAGGAATGGAAGAGAAACACATTCAGATGAAGGTCAGATATGTCAATGGGATGTACCAGTACTCTAGGTAAACATTGTAGTTTTATATATCTTTACCGTGTTTGCTTGTTTAGGTTTCAATTTTTTTAGAGAACTAGATAGAGAAGTATCTATGCATTTAGGCAAAGGTCAGAGATGCCAATGGCATGTACCACCACTCCAGGCAAAATGTTGCAGTTTTAAGCCAGTTGTTGTGGAGTATTTAAAGTTTGAAATAACAAGGCTAAAGTCTAAAATCGTTCCTTTTATGCTGAGATTTAAAAAACTCTTTACACTATTAGTCGATTGGCTAGTGTTATAAACAATAAGTGTGAAAATGAAATAAACGGTTTAAATTTTAGCAGATTTTAAAATTAATGGAGAGTGGAAATTGATGGTGTGGCAACAAGGTTCCAAGATTTAAGGAATTTATTGGTTCTTAAATTAGTGTCATGTCAACAAGCAAATGAATTTGATGGATTGATTTGGTAATGACGGCGGCCATTTTCCACCTGTTATGTGCCTTTAATGGTCATTTGCCACTTGTTGGCTTTGCATGGAGGCTTGTAAATAATAAATAATAATTCATGGAAGGCAAGGCGAATAATTCCATCTTACTAAAGTCAATTTAATCAAGTTTTGTTATTTGTTTAGCATGTTTAGATGATGGAATAACGATTAAGAAAGCAGTTGACACGTGTGCTCAAGAAGAGCGTACCTACAAGTCATGTGTTTTTGGTGCAATCATTCAGAGAAACCATCATAATTAATTTAGTGTAATGGTGGTGGTTGTTTGTCACCTGTGATGCACCTTTGTTGCTTATTTGGCACTTGTCTCAAATGGTTTTCCTCTGGTTGAATTTATGCGATTGTTGTGCCCTTTTAAAGGACATGGCATGTGCATAGGCTGCAGTGATAAGAGTTGCGACCCATAAGGGTTGTGGGTTCTAATGGCTTTGGCGCTTGTCATTTAAAAAACCTTTTCTGCAAAAAAAGGGGTGTGCATGGTAACTATTCACTTTGTTGGCATCTTCTTTTGTTTGGTGTTTGATATTTGAAAGGCATTTGTGATCTAAAAATCCCTATTCCTTCAAAGTACAGAGTCTGGCTATAAAAAATCGTGAGTCAGACCGTAAAATCATATGTTTTTGATGAATCTTGGGCAAGTTGCAACAAGTATGTGGAACTTGCAAAATAAGCTACATGCTAAAAATGATAAGGTCTGTGTAAGAAAAATAGTCTAAGACAAATTTAGAAAAATGGATAGCTTTCAATCCTTGAGTCCAAACAAAAGGTCTATTATCCATGCACATGATACCAACAAGATGTTAAAAGTGTTCAATTAAAAAAAAATGTAAGCCTAAGAGGGTATCATCTATTAGTTTTATTTCTTAGTTAAGATTCTGTTATTCATGTAGAATCGTAAATGCTATAAAGTTTTACACAAGTGGAATTTTCACATTGTGTCAGATTATATGATATGATTTTTTAGGGTTCAACTACATTAGTTTTGAGTGAATCTAATTTGCACCCTAGTATTTTTAGGCTTATACATCTATCAAATAACACATGGGATGTCATTAGAAGCATACGGGCAAATCTCATAGCCATGTATGCAAACTAACCATATGCAGCCTATCCATTGGTTAGAGTTTTGTTTCCATGTGCAGCTAATCTTTGTCGAGTACTTAAAGTTCAAAACAACAAGGCTAAAGTCTAAAATCATTTCTCTGTGTTGCAATCTAGAAAATAGCAATTTGTTGTTCACTGAATGGTTGATATTGTGAGGATTTTAAAGTCAATGGAGCCTGGCAATTGATAGCGTGTGTGAGAATGTGTCAAGATGCAAATGAATTTATTGGTTGTAAAATTTATGTCATTTCAACAAGCAAATGAATTTAATGGATTGGTTTGGTAATGATGGTGGCCATTTGGTAGCTATTGACAAGTACTGGTATTAAGATGTAATGATTTGTGCTAGGCATGTGCCGCCACTCTAGGCACCTACACACCTCTAGGTCACCATGGGCCTAGGAGTAAAGAGCATTTGTTAAATATTTTAATTTTGTGAAGTTAATTCTCTTCTAATGCCATAAATATATTAGAATATAAAAAGAGAGCATTTTCATTGCAAAGAGACTATAGCAGGATCTTCTATATCATATTCAAATACGTTCTCTTATGAAATAAATTATTTTGTAAATAAATCTGCGAGAAGTGCCTTATAGCATTTGCAGATAACTGATGTTCAGAGCAACTAAAACTATGAATGTTAGTGGACATGTCACTTCTTCACTCATGTAAATTAGAAATCACACTTTACAAATGGAATAGAAAGAGTCATAGAAAAACTATGTAGATAGAAGCAGAAGGCATTGATCACTTCTTTGGCTTCATAATATTCCAAGAATAATGAAACAATACTTTCCATTCTAATTTACCATAGAGAGAGTCCAAAAGGCAAATCAAGGATAGAACAAAAACATAAAAATGAAATGCATAATAAGAGTTGAGTATTAGCAAGATATAAATGCTATTTTCATGTAAAGAGTGAAGAATTTTAAATTGGAATAGAATACAACATGAACTGAAAAAATCAAGTGTCTCTGATGTTCTATGAAAATTACGCAAACTGAAACATAACTAAACTTTGTGTATGCGGTTGCAAAGAGACTATAGTAGGATCTTTTGTATCATATTCAAATATGTTCTCTTCTAAAATAAATTATTTTGCAAATAAAGCTACAAGAAGTGCCTTATAGCATGTCTAGATAATTGATGTTCAAAGCAACTAAAAATGTGAATATTAGTGGACATGTCACTTGTTCACTCATGTAAATTAGAAATCACACTTCGTAGATGAAATAGAAAGATTCATAGAAAAACCATGTAGACATAAGTAGAAGGCATTCATCACTTATTTGGCTTCATAATATTCCAACAATAATGAAATAGTTCTTGTCATTCTAATTTACTATAGAGAGTCCAAAAGGCAAATCATGGATAGAACAAAACATAAAATGAAATGTATAATAAGAATTGAGTATTGGCAAGATATAAATGTTTTTTTCGTGTAAAGAGTGAAGAATTTCAAATTGGAATAGAATATAACATGAAATGAAAAAATCAAGTGTCTCTGATGTTCTATGAAAATTGTGCAAACTAAAACATAACTTAACTTTGTGTCTGCAACCATGTTTTTGTGTTGGATTGACATTAGAATTATATGTGCAAATTTCATGGCCATTTATGCAAATTGAAAAGATGCAGTGACATATAAGTTTAATCAACACCCTAATATTTGTAGGTTTATGTATCTATAAAATAACACATGGAATGGGATTAGAGCCTACGTACAAATTTCATAGTCATATATGTGAATCAACCATATGTACAGGCACATATTATTGTGGCTTTGAACCTTCTTCTAAACCTAGTACACTTGTCCTTGCAACTTTCATTAGTGTAACAGTCTATAATTTCTCCTCAATGCTTCAATTAACCAATGATTTAAAGAGGGATTATTATTATATAGACATTTTCTAGAACCTTATTGTAATAAAACTATGTTTTTAATCATTGATGGAAACTTCTTGATATCCACATCTTTACTTAAGCCTTATTCAATCTTTAAATATAATCTGACCAGCTTGCTAGTTTGTTCTACTATGAGCTTTATTTATCACTACTAGCTACATATATAGACATGATATTGGCATGTTGGTATTGTGAACAATCACCACAAAAATGAAATGATGTTTAAACTTTAGTGGGGTGTGATTGTACATGCAGAAAGTTGAGCTAGTAGGGATGCATTCAAATCTTCCAATATCAAAATATTTCTAATATCAATGTAGTTGTAATTATGTGAAATGAAGTGTGAGTATTTCATTTCACATAATTCCAAGTATATTGACTATTAATTTTTTTTGCGAAAAATATGTTGATGTATAGGATCTATTGCAATAGATTTTGTGCACTATATGTCATATATAAGATTGCATCTAGTGTATTACAAGCTGGAGTTAATGCGCCTGTTAGATGCAATTTTAATTTTTGTTTAAATTTTGGCAAATTTTGAAATTGATGTAGGTTGCTAGTTGATGGCGTGCATTAGAATGTACCAAGTTGCAAATGAATTTGTTAGTTCTTAAATTGATGTTGTTTCAACAAGTAAACCAATTTAAATGTGGTTGTCCCTATGATTTAGAGAAGTGGAACTGCGTGTGTGATCATAGAAAAAAAATGCCAATTTTATCTAACTAACAAAATTTTGCTCTAATAAAAAAATTATCAGCACGCCCATTGAACCTATGGGTCCAATTGCTGATTATTATTTAGGCATCATAAGATTCAGTGAATCTATGTTGTATCATCAATTTTTTGCATGTTCGTTTCTATGAGCATAAGTTTAATGTTGCATGTTAATTCACTTCCATGAGCACAAAGATCAATTCTACAAAGATGGATTTGAACTAGTATGAAGCATAATCAATTTATAGATTCCAAGGCACTCATTGGGACAAAGCCCTAAATTTTAATACATCGACCAATATATGTGTGTGTGTGTGTTTGCATGTGTGTGTATTCGACAATGAGACAAATGGTACATTAAATGTCATAGTAAAATGATTTAACACCTTTGTGCTATAGAGGCAACCATGAACATAGACATGTATGCAAAATCTAGAGGTGCACATAAGACAATTCATAAATAATCCAAAATAACATCAAGGAGCAAAATGTTTTTTAATTGATATGAAAAAGTAAAAGTATGCAAAAAATCAATGACTACATACCTTGTTTTCGTTTCAATGTAGATATTGGAAACAAAATATAGAAGAAATATAATGAAAACTATACACAGTCGATGCATAAAATGTATTTTGAACAAATCAATGCAAAGTCAATGCATTAAATAGACTTGCTTGTTGGAATAGCAATGATATGGTAGCAACGACAATTTTTAGTGCAACATAGAAATAATAAAAAATGATACTATGTTGCAAAACAATTTTCTCTTAACACATGAGATAACTAAAACTATGCAAAGAATCTTGATTACAAAGCTTTGTTTTTCCTTTTCAACCTCATTATTTCTAGGTAAGTTCCAGTTTAATCTAAGTCATTCAATACTAGGTTATGTAGCTATGCTTAACGTAATGTTTTACTAATTGGATATAGACATAAGCAAGACTATAAAAACATAGAACGGTATAAAACAATAAAAAGTGGAACTATAAACACGCATAAATAAAAGTGTTTTTTTGCAATTTTTGGAAGCCATTGGTGCATAATTTTTCTGTCCACTTGGTGCCACATGCAATCATTGGAAAACATGCACTTGTGTCTGTGAAGCTACAACAAATCACCAATCATAGCCACAAGAGCATGTTTCCATCATTTATAAACCACTTCTTAGGTCAGGATTTAGCTTGTTGGAAACATATATAGCAATGCATAAGTTACCATGCTCAAGCTAATTAAGGTTTTCTTCTAAGCCTAAAACAATCACTTGCATGATGATAGGACATGTGTTTTCAGGAGTTTGAGGTGACCTAGACTTCTTGGAGGCGTAGAAGAAAGAGTTAGTCCTTTTAAGACTCTAAACTACCTTTAGAATCATCCTTTTATGCCTTTATTACCCACTTGTGCTGCATTTTCTTCATGTACAGGGTACAGTCATCTGTCCTTAGGCCTGAAACTGCTCTTAGACTAATCAAATATCCTTCTGACAAGAATAAGAAGCCTCCTCTCTCTTATCACTGCCCAGGTTGAAATACACAATGTGTATTTATACACTAGGTCACTTTGGCATTTGGGAGATTTTTTACTACATTTCTTCCATGTAGGTCTTCAATCCCTTGTATACATGACCCAGATCTTGTCTAGCTTAACCACATGTAATTTTCTCCATGTCTAGGTCTCTTTGATGTTTTTGTCAATGTTTGCACTCTGCCAATGCCTCCAAATGATCAAATGATGTAGGTTTCTTCTTGTTCCTTTAACTGGTTTACATGTCTCCATAACCCTTGACAGGCTCAAAACATTGGGAAAACCTCCTTTGCAGGTACATGGTCTCTAAACCAAAACATTACCCCTATTTGCTCTATCATTGAGACTTCTTTAGCCCTGACAGACCTTTTCACTGTTGTGCTCACTTATTATTAGGATCTTTGATAGACCTTCTGTCTTGCACCCCTTACATGAGTTCTTTCAAGGTCACAATCTCATATTTTTGCATGCTTAGTCCCTGTAGGCCTCTGTCTTCTCTATGAATACTCTTTATAGGCATGAAATCATATTCTTGACACTTGTCCTAGACTTCTGCAACAAAGACACACAGATATACCACCATTGACAATAGAATAGGAATGCTATGAAGAAGAAAAACCCTCCTTTGACTATGAGCATTGTTTCCTTATTGCTTAGTAATCTTGTATGCTCAAACACTGTCAACAAGTATATGGTTCAAACAGAAGTTGACTTTTAATTGTAGTAAAGTTCCTTTAGTGACTTAAAGAGACAAACAATATGAAAAGTTTCAGGGATATGTAGAGTGCAAAGATCTTTATCATCTTCTTCCCTTGTCAAGCCATTATTTTCTCCTTCTCTGGATATGTAGGGTTTGTGGCTTCAGTGGAGCTCCGTAGGCTATTATAGCAGAGACATACCCTATTAACAATGTGAGAGCACACCATTACAACCACTACCATGCTCTTCTCCTCATCACCAAAAGGAGTTTCATATATCTTCATATAAGCATCCCTACAACATTGTTAGAACGTTGTGAGCAGGCCCCTTGTGGTAGGTATGAGACTTTTGAAAACTTGTAAAACCTGCTACTGTACATTTTGCCCCCTGTTAAGCCTCTATAACGGGGGTCAGACCCTTGTAAAGTATTTCTCTACCCTGCACCACTATAAGTTGTCTCTTCATGGTTTCTCAATGTCTCATCTTCATACCAAGCCCACAAAACATCTTCTCTATCCACTATAACATGTCCATTATCCCTTTTTTGGTCTATGCACTAAAACTCTTCTCTTTGTGATAGTAGTATAAGAGTAGTATGGGACTCTATGACAATTTTGAAACTTGATAACTGACCTTGATGCATGGTGTATGATCCTTAAAATCTTGTTTCAACCTTAGGGTTTGATAAACATGCATGCTAGAAAGACATGAAAAATAATAAGATCATGAAAGACCACAGATCTGTGATACAATCTCAATGACTCAAGTATTGCAGGTCTCATTCCTCACTGTTTCTCACTGATTTGAGAGTTTCAAAGGCTTGAAATCTATGATATAGTGGATTCCAAAATAGCCTTAAACCATCATGAAAACCTTCGCATGAAGAATACAACAAACTACTAGGGTTGTTTTGGATCCTGTAACGTCAGAAAATGTCCCCTTGGGGGCTTTTCCCTCATAAGGTTTAGCTCCCGAGTCTCTTAGCTGCATTTAGGACATCTTACATCATATTTCAACATCCCGATGAGAAAACCCCTAAGTGTCTTGGCAAATAGGACCTAGGGGGACCAATTGAGATAAACCTTGCCTAAAATAGGGGGAGGATTTGGGCGCTCGCGCCCTAGTCCTACCCTATTTTGGGGCAGTCCTAATTTTTAGGTGTTGGCTTGTGACTGTTATTTGGGTCCTATGCCGACACGGTAAGTTTGAATTTTGAAATTCTTGGTGGGAGTGTTTGTAGTTGCATATAAAAACATGTTTAGGCATTCATTTGTAAACTAGATGGACATTTTGATTCTCATGCATTCTAAAGGTGATTCAAGGTTTTCATTATGTTGCAAGAGCATATTTGTGTTATCTATGTGTTTGTATTTGTAGATTTGAGCAATCATCTCCTCATGACATGAAGAGCTTCTTCCTCCCATGATATATTCACTACAAGGTGACATCATTTGTGTTTGTAAGCATTTATCATTTGGTTTTTGCCTCTGCCTCCCAAGGCACACACTCTCTATCTAACAACGGTGTTCGGAAGGCTTGAATGTCTCTCTGGGGCTTGACTGAAGCAAGCCTCTAAACACCACAACCCCCTCCCAAATTTTTCATGATTGCAGGTTACAGGTTGGAGTTATAGACAAAGTGAAGTTGTAGGAGGGTACAACAGAGTGTTGGAATTACAGATAAGTGAAGAAAATAGCTCCCTGGACTAGGGCACCTGCTCTTTAGTCCTCAAAGTTTCGCAATGGGAAAATCTCTGGTACAACAGATACAAGTTGCAGACTGAGTTTCTAGATCTCAACAAAAAGCAGGGCATTGGACTTGGGTGCCCGCTCTTTAGTCCATGACTTTTCCGCCTCCGAACCCCAAAAATAGGTGCACAATTATTTGTTGTTTTACATCTTTCTATAGCAACATTTTTGGATATTTGTTCATTTACTGTCGTATTTGCATAATTAGGGTTTTAAGGTATAATTGAGCATAAGAGAAGATAATTGGAAATCAAATCATAAAAATCCAAGTTTCCCTACATCTCACAGTGACCTAGGGCAGTATAGTACATTGTAACTCAACCCTAGGTCCTTGAATGAAAGGGTGGAAGGAGGATATACACACAAAACTACCAAAAACTCAACTATCCAAATTTTACCCTTTTAAATTTTGGTGAACCCATGTTATTGGACTTATTTGCACCTTGATGAGTGTTTTGCTTCAAATTTGCATTGATTTTCATTCATTCATATAGTCATTCATCCTATTGCATTGGAAAACTTACAAAAAAATTGAAAAATTAGAAAAAATTGCATGCTAGGGTTTCTATTTTGCATCAATTAATGTGAATTTCATCAAATTTTTTATTTTTGCATTAGATCTGATTTAAATTACATAAAATTATAAAAATTCATTAGTTTGCATTGCATTTTCATCACAAAATTGCTAGGGTTTTGTTGAAAATTGTGAATTTTGCATATAACCTAGTAATTCCAAAATCTAGGGTTTGTAGGTAAAATCTTGTTTCAAATTTTTCTACTGATTTTAGAGGTTCATTCAAATTTGCATTTGGTTGTAGTCTTGCATTTTAGAACAAATTTGCGTTTAGATTTCAAAAATTTGCATTTTTGCATAGAAAATTTTAACAAAAAACTAGCATTTTCATTGATTTTTCACTAGATTTGCACTTGCATTTTGCATGTTAGAGCTTGGAAATCATTTTCATATCTGATAAAATTTAATTTTCATCATACATTAGCTTGCAAAACATTCATATAGCTTTTGACATCAAGATCTCAAACCTGGGGCTTGAAAAACATTGATTTTCACTAGATTTGGCCTTATTGACTCTCTAAATTTGCACTATAGGCGTGTTGTAAAGAATATTTTTGCGCTAATTGACTAATATCAGGGGTATCATCTATTGCCCCTCCTAAAATTCTTTACAACACCTTGTTATTGCCCTCTTGTAATGAAAATTTGGTGAAAAACTACATATTTTTGTTATTTTTGCCCTAGGGTTTGGCCTAGTTTGCACCCTAAGCATGTTGTAGTAGATTTTATGCTTGTAGATGACTGATATAACTGATATTATTTTCTGCACCTCCTTAAATTCTTTACAACACCCTTTTGGCTAGGTCTTGGAATTGAAAAATTGTGAAAAATTACCTATTTTTGCTATATTTTCACTAGGGTTTGACCTCGAGTGGCACTATAAGTGTGTTGTGACAGATATTTTGGAATTAGGTGGCTGTTATTACTGATATATTTTTTTTTTCATCATCATTATCCTCACAACACCCTTTGTCATGCTCTTTTGCATTGAGATTTGGTGAAAAACCGCTTATTTTAGTGTCTTTTCACTAGGTTTTGGTCTATCATCATCTTAGATTTGCATCAAGAGTGTGTTGTGAAGGATCTTATTGCTGTATTGGACTACTATTAGACATATTATTTTCTGCCCCTGATCAAAATCCTTATAACGCCTTTTATTTTATATATTTGCATTAAAAAAGTACAAAAAAATCAAGCATTTAGGTCATTGTTGCATATAACTTTGCACTTGTCTTTTTGCATCAAATTTGAAAAGCTTTTAAAATCTGATTTTGCATTTATTTGAGCATATACAAATGGCCTCTAATTGCAACAACAACAATAGGTTCCGTCCTAGGCCTTACTTGAAGAGAAAGGTCCTTGAACTTGAAATTGTGTTTACACCTCGTGATAGAACAATTGGAGATACTGAAGGACCTCTCTACATCACTAAAAATAATGGGAAATCCCGTGGATGGAAACCTTATTGATCCTAATTGCATGACTAATGTTGCCACGGAAGAGTTCCTCTATATACATAACTTGATGCAAGGATCTTATGACCCTTTAGATAAAATGATCAAAATATATAAGGGAACCTTTGTAAATCCTTTGGGTAAGATATCATCGTTGGTAATTGTATTTGAGAAACATGTAGAATAATGGTTTGATGTTGTCCCTGATTCTGAACTATTTCAAATAAAACTTGGACATCCATGGTTAAAGGCTATGAAAGTTGTCCCTTCAACAATTTATAAATGTGTAAAATTTCCTTTGAATGGACAAGTGCATGCTATTCATCAAAATACATACAAACCTTCACTTACACAACAACACTTTACACTGGATTACTTTTGGGATAAATCTAAAAATAAACCTAAACCACGAACATACTTTAACTTCTTGGGCTATAGAAATTACAAAGCAAAACTATTACATCTAATGACAGATCCTTCTAGACAAGAAATAACAAAAGACAAGCAACCCACATTTGAAGAGAACCATAGATCGAAAGGACAAGGTCCCTATGCTGAGGTTCCTCCCCCATCATCCTTACAAGGATTGGGAGGTAATAGTCGACAACAAAATATGCCACCTAGACAAATGAGATTTGATCCCAGTGCTTCCTCTTCTAGAACGCAAAAACACATGAAAGAGCAAAGCCCTATCTTACAAGAGATAAGTGGTAGAAAAAAAAGAAATAGAAAAGCAAGACAAAGAAGACAAAGAAGACAAGCTTATGCTATAAACCTTGCATCTCAACAAGAAAACATTGATCCAAACATTGAACAAAACAAAGATGACCCTAACAATAATGAGAATTTGGCTATGATACCTTATGTCCCACTTTCCTCTAAAATTCGGGAGTGGGAGGATGACGATGATTTACTTGATGACGAGACTTAGCACGAAGACCCTACAGGTAAGTATCTCTAACCCTTTATCTCTCTTGTGATGTGCTTCCCCCGTGATGTGTTATGTGTTGTTTAGGCCTCCTGTGATGACCCCTGATTCTATTGTAAGGTCCAAGATACCAGGAGATTGCCTCTGTTGTGACCTTCTTCTATTTGTATCATCATTCTTCTATATTGCCTCTCTCTGATTTCATTGTTGTGTGTTGTGTCTTACGAACATAGCATTGTGGTTGGTGACTTGGGGGCACCCTCCTACATGACTATCCCTAAGACACTTGTTTCTCCTCTCTTGTTTATTGTTTCCCTTCCTCTAGTGTTTCTATCTAGCTAGCGGATGACGAAAAACATTTATACTAATGTAGACCTAGCGTCCCTTTCACGAGAAATAAAAAATTGGACTTAGTTCCTAATATGACAATGGGGTTGTATATCTTATCCGACGCTTGGCTAGTGGAAACACTCGTGCTTTTTGCATAGTGATTTTGATGATGTTTTCATCTCATTTACAAATCATAACAATACTGATGCTTTGTGCACTTTTTTTGTCTTTGAATCTAGCCTTGGTGGTACTCGATTCAGAGATCTACATGATATAGCCCCACGGTTATCCTCGAACTCTGAATTCATAGTATAACCTTGGCTCTTTGTGTGGTTAATCATATGCATTGATGTTGTTGTTTATCATGATTATGTAGACACTAACATGTTTCTTGCAAGGATGTGTTTGTGGGAACATTTGGCGATCGTAAAATACATGTCACCTTCGGGGGGCATGGGCTTTGTGAAAGTCTGTGTTCCCTTTCCTATTTTCTTCCTACCTTAACATGCTTGATATTGATGCCTGATATCAACCACCTTAAGGTGGGGGCATATATAAGGTAAGTTGTTTGTTATAGATGTTAGCAATGTGCTTGTCCTCAGGTGCAGTCTAAAGACTTGTGCGAGGAGTACATCCTGCACTTTGAGTTTATTTGCAATCAATCAGTCAATCATTTAAACCCTCTGCGAAGGTGGTATATCGTGTATATCCTTTTTATTTTAAGCCCTCTGCGGAGGTGGGGATGGTGTATTTCTCGGAGCAGATTGCATCATCCTGTCATTTTCAAAAAGTCCTCTGCGGAGGCCGGGAGCGGTTCTGTGACTAACTCAACCCTTAAGCGTGTCTTCGACGATTGTTGTGGTGAAGCCCAATTGTTGATGTGTACCTGTAATGTGCCTGAGATGGTGTTGGACCTAGAAATTGGAACACTCCATCGCTTGTCTGCTGTGTTTTCTCTGTGTCTACAAAGTGTGTGTGTTTTGGCATGCTTGCTTTGTTTGGCATGTCTATTGCACCATATGTAGTTTAAAGACCTGTATGATGAGTACATCCTGCATTTTGGGAGGTTTTACATGCCTTGTGTGTGTGTTGACCCATATATACAGTTTAAAGACCTATGCGATGAGTATATCCTATATTATGAGAGGTTTGTTTACTTTCCTGTACTTGCATTTGCATTTCATAAATATGAGAAAAAAAAGAAAAGAAATCATTCCTGTCTTCTATGCATTCAATGTATTCTCTGTGCTTTGCGTGACTGTAACTATCTTCTCCGTGTTTTGCGTGCCTGTCATTATCTTCAACGTGTCTGGCGTGTCTTCTCCATGCTTGGCGTGTTTGCTATGTTTATTGACTGTATTTTAATGCATGTATTGGCCTTGCGTTTATACATACATTAAAGTAGGGGTTAAATGTAATGTCATAAAATGTCCCTTGGGGGCTTCTCCCTCATAAGGTTTAGCTCCCGGGTCTCTTAGTTGCATTTAGGACATCTTACATCATATCTCAACATCCCGATGAGAAAACCCCTAAGTGTCTTGGCAAATAAGACCTAGGGGGACCACTTGAGATAAACCCTACCCAAAATAGGGGGGAGGACTTGGGTGCCTGCGCCCTAGTCCTACCCTATTTTGGGGTAGTCCCAATTTTTGGGTATCGACTTGTGACCGTTATTTGGGTCCTATGCCAACATGGTAAATTTGAATTTTTAAATTCTTGGCAGGAGTGTTTGTAGTTGCATATAAAAATATGTTTAGGCATTCATTTGTAAACTAGATAGACATTTTGATTCTCAAGCATTCTAAAGGTGATTCAAGGCTTTCATTGTGTTACAAGAGCAAATTTGTGTTATCTATGTGATTGTAATTGCACATTTGAGCAATCATCTCCTCGTGGCATGAAGAGCTTCTTCCTCCCATGAGATCTTCACTACAAGGTGACATCATTTGTGTTTGTAAGCATTTATCATTTGGTTTTTGCCTCTGCCTCCCAAGGCACGCACTCTCTCTGACAACGGTGTTCAGAAGACTTGAATGTCTCTCCGGGGCTTAACTGAGGCAAGCCTCTAAACACAACAACCCCCTCCCAAAGTTTTCATAATTGCAGGTTACAAGTTGGAGTTGTAGACAAAGTGAAGTTGCAGGAGGGTACAACAGAGTGTCAGAATTGTATATCAGTGAAGAAAACAACTCCCTGGACTAGGGCACCCGCTCTTTAGTCCTTAAAGTTCCACAACGTGAAAATCTCGGGTACAATAGATACAGGTTGCAGACTAATTTTCTAGATCTCGAGAAAAAGCAAGGCATTGGAATTGGGTGCCCTCTCTTTAGTCCCTGACTTTTTCACCTCTGAACCCTGAAAATAGGTGCATAGTTATTTGTTGTTTTACATCTTTTTGTAGCAACATTTTCTGATATTTGTTTGTTTACTATTGTATTTGCATAATTAGGGTTTAAGGTATAATTGAGCATAAGAGAAGATAATTGGCAATCAAATCATAAAAATCCAAGTTTCCCTACATCTCACAGTGACCTAGGGTAGGATAGTACATTACAACTCGACCCTAGGTCCTTGAATGAAAGGGTGAAAGGAGGATATACACACAAAACTACCAAAAACTCAACTATCCAAATTTTACCCTTTACAGATCCTTACCATGCTTCGGAGTCAATATCCATCATCATCAATGAACTATCACATTCTTTTCTGCTTCATAATCTTCGTCTTTAAAACTTTCATATATATAGGAAGATGGAGAGGAGAGCGATAGGCTTGAAATGGAAGTATTTTGGATCTTCATGTTTTTCTCGATTCAATGTCTATCAAGTTTCAGGCCTTAGCTTTCTGGTATAACCTTATCCAACACTGCAACCTACATGATTAGTCTAACAAACCCTAAACCTAAACATAAAAAATCCTAAAAAATAACTTTTCCAAAAGACTTCTACAAAGACTCCATGGACCTTTTTCAAACAAAATTGTTCCCTCCATGATGTATACGTGGAGTTTGGAGAAAATAAGGTTTTACTCGACCCCTATTGATTTTTAAAAGGCTAATATACGAAACATCATATATTAATACATTATAGAACCTGATTTAAGACCCTAAGGACCTCTAAACGATAATATGACCTTACAAAAACCTCTAAAACATCCCTTAATGACTATTTGGGCCAAGGAGGCACAAATATGCTAATAGGTCACATTGGAGAAAGTGGAAGGGTGAAGAAGGATAGTCGTGGTGGGGTTAAGTTAGGGACTATGTTGAGGAATAAACCTATAGGGTAAGGATCTTGGGCACTACAATAAGTAGGGGGCATGAACTAAGGAAAGCTAAAGTAATGTGACTAAAGGAAATATAAAGATGGAAAAGTACACTAAAGGGGTGATAGGAAAAAGGTTGGGAACAAGGGATCCAAGAGGATAAACAAGTGATAACTATGTAAAGCAAGGATGATAGGAATGAGATGTGATGGGTAAGGGAAAACAACCTAAAGGATAAGGAAACCTAAGGGTGGTAAAAAAAAAGAAGAGTGGGAAAGAAGATAAATAAAACAAGTAGATGACAAACCCATGACAAACCACTAATGCAAAGTATGAAAGTAGTGATGAGAAAAAAAAAAAGGTTTTAAAGGAAAATGAAAAAGGTGACACTAAATGTTGGTCTAAACACACAAAAAATTGAAAGGAGGAAGTGTAGGATAATTTGTGTTTGCCAAATAAAAGAACAAAAATGAAGTGTTACAGGGGCATAAAGGGAAAACAACTTGAAGATCACACTTCTAATTTTTCTAAGTGTTTAATTAAGCTATCAATTAGAAATAAACTAAGGATCTACAATGAACAAGCCCATTATGATATATGCTAATCAAACACATAGCAAGGAAATGAAGAATGTAACATAAAATAGGAAATACACTAGGAAATTGAAATGAAAAACACAAAACATAAAGCGTGCACTTGTCAAAACATGGATCTAAGATTGGATCTAGGCTACATGAGACTATAATCGCTTGTGGTGAAAATTTGAGACCTCTAAGATGTGTATTATAGATTTAAGGGATGGGGCCAACCATGTTGGTGGTCTAAGAGGTACACATGGTTTTGTATGAGAAACTCCTAAAATTTGTATTGAAGCTTTGTCTTCACTTGTAATGATCATTCCCACCTATAAATTGTCTTTGTAGTCTCTCAAATCTACAATGTATTAGATCTAAGCTATGAAGACATGAAAAAATATTAGCATTGTTTAAGAGACTGCCTTAGTTAGTCCCCTCATGTGCAATTCCAAATTTATTCAAAACAACACTATGGGAAATAGTGTGTGTGTTCAAATCCAATGGTTGTGTCAATGATGAAAGTGGTGTATGAAGATAGTGTAGACAAAAAAATCCTAAAGGGGAATCTAGGACAAAGGTGGTGTGTGCAAGTGTGGACAAGGGAGGTGGTAGGATGAACACAAAGAAATAGAACAAGAGGGTGAAAATATGCATATCTCACAAAGGTATCTAAGGGCAAGGGTTTCAAATTTTGACAAAAATAGATAAGGGTCTTTATAGCTAGGGTGACAATAATAGGAGGAAACGATGCAGACAATGCAGATGGAACACTATAAAGGAAACAAGACTCAAGGGCAAAGGAGGGATCCCATAGATTCAAAACTGATATTCTCATAGTCGTCAACCTTCACAAGATACTTGCATTCTACTTTGAAGATGGAGAGTTAAGATTGCATAAGAAAAATTTGGATGCTTGATGATCTAATGAGTGAAAAGTGGAAAAATATAGGCTCGAGTATGGGTTTGTACTAAGTTTTAAAGGTTGATGCACCTAAAAACATAGTTAGAATCAGGTCAAGAATGCATGGGAGAAGTTTGATGTCAAAATTTCAAAGGACTAGGGGTGCTAGGGGGTACTTGTGGTCATGTAACTAGGGACACTAGTGGGGGTACCCATGAATCCCCAAGAATTTAGGTTGTATATTCAAAGGAAGGTTTAGAAGGTCTAGTAAGGGTCTGGGAAGCATGCAATGTGACTATATGATCATCAAGAAGGGCTATAAATAGATGTAAAGTGGCCTAAAAATATACTATGTAAATAAATGCTAAAATAAATGCAAAAGTGCATAGAAGTTGTAAGGTACATAATTTTTGTTATAACACATACTGACAAGAGCATTTGTATGTTACTATGCATGATAATTAATGTAATAATCATCCATATAATCTTTATCAACATGTGCATGGACATTGTTAGCATGACTAGGAAATGTATAAGTATAAAATTTTAAATTTTGATTAGGGGGAGCAATCAAAGGATTGTCCCCATCATTGATACCTAAATGAATCATGTTATTATTTATCAAATCTTGCACTTTATATTTCAAACCATTCAAGCTTGAGTATGATGACTGTTAACTCTATGAAAGTTACAAATTTTATTTTTGTTATAGTTCTTAGGTAGCCCTCTAGTTAGATCTAGTGGGCATATAGGTGGAAGAGTAATCAAATTAGAGTTCAATAATATTTGAAGCACAACATCTAAGGGCTCTTGTAACCTAGTAAACCTTCTAAAAGTATGAGGGTTAAAAGAAGGCATATTGGAAGCATTAGCCACATGAAGCACATTATCTTTTTTGTCTTTATGATCATTACAATGAAAATATATTAGAATATTTAAACTTAGAAGGGTGACAAGATGTAGAAGAACCATGGATAGATGAGCCATACTTAAGTACATTAGAAGCAAGTAACTTCAATTTGATATTCTTCACACAAGCACACATTTCTATAAAATAAGCAAATCTATTTAGATATACACAATTGGAGAGGTGGCAATAATCCCTTAATAAAAATAGTTTACAACTCATCATCATGAAGTTGATAGCATAACTGATAACATAAGGACTAAAATCTAAAAACTGTGTTTATTAGGTCCTTGGGCACACTCAAACAAATCTACAATGGTAGTCTACAGGCCCATATTATTTTTGGAGTGATTAAGGATTGCTTTGGCTAATTCATAAACAAAATGATTACATCCACAAGCTAAAGAAAAGAACCACTCAATAGCATACTATTTCCAAGTACATGGTAATAACTTGGCCAAAACTTTATCTTCATACACACAATCTAAATGTGTACCAATGAAGGATCTCACATGTGTATTAGGATCACCTTTGCTATTGTACATTTTAAATCAAGGTGCCACAAAACCACTAGGTAAAGGATAAGTAACAATCTCAAATGCAAGTTGTGTATTTTATGTTTCCACACATTCATCTTTATCTTGTTCATTAGGCATGGTATTGACTTTACACTCCACCCTATATAGCTTTAAATAAGTGCATCTAATAAAGAAGTACATGGATGGTAGTAATAGGGGCATGCGTCACAAAAAGGTTGGGTATAGATAGGTTGATAGGATAGAGAATTATAAGGCACAAACATAGCCATAGTAGGAGGAATGAAATGTGGTACTTAATAAGGTATGGAATGATGTATGAAAATAGGAATGGAGTAAGGAATAGAGTTAGGGATGACAACAGTGAAAGTAGGAATAACACTAACAATAGGATAATTAGATGCAATAGTAGTGGTGGAAGTGGAAACAATAGAAGAAACATTAGGAACATGAGCAATTATAACACTAGTGGGGATATCATGGAAAGTAGGTGAAAATAGTAATGGGATGGGAGGAAGGAGGATTGACAACATAAAGCTTAAGATGGGAAGTAGTCATAACTATACTATCCAATATGGTAGGAGGAAGGGTAGAAAAATGAGACATACCAAACTGAGAATAGAATTAGGATGAAACTTCAAAGAAGATGCACCGTTCAAAGAATTAGAAGGGGCAACTTTAGCACCAATACCTTGAAGCACTTCCAAGTCAAATGGCTTAGTAAGCATCAAATAATGAAAGGCCTAGACTAAAGTGTAGGACTCAACACATCAGCCAAACTAGCAAGTTCATTTGCAAATTGTTGTTCCAAATGTTCCTCGTGATCAAAATTTTCAACTTCAGGCTTAATAATAGTAACTGTGACAACAATAGTAACCATATCAAGAACATTAGAAGCACCATTCTCACTAGATTGGGGGGAATTTAAGGATCCAAAAGAGGACTTCTTTGCAAGGGAGGTTGAGGACATGGATGAGACCTTGGCATGTAAACAACTCATAAAACCCTAAAGGATAAATGATGTCAAAAGGAGGTAAGATTTGATATAAAATTAAAAAAATTAGTAAGCAATTAGATCTATAAATAAATCAACAAACGATACCTTATAGGTGAAAATAGGTGGGGTTAGGGTGGGATGAAAATAAGATCACACAATGAAAACTCAAAACCCTAAAGAAATGTATATTAACGAAGAACAAGCAAAAGAGGGTTCAAACCCCAATGGTAAGAAATAAAATATGTAATTAGAGAATTAGATTTGAAAACGCTAATAAAATAATGATAAAACCTAATGCCAAAATCCTAAGTCATGTAGGAATGTTAGGTTCACTAATAAATGTAGTGAAAATAAATGGTTTCACTACATAGGTATTCTAGGGGAAATAATTAAACAATAATAAACCCTAAGATAAACAATTAAGACTAGAATAATAAATGTATAATTAAATTTATGGAATTTAAATAAATTAAATACGATACTTAGGTGATTCCATATAAAGGAATATATTGTCATTGATTTGCCAATGTATTAGACATTAGGGCATTGTCCAAATGAATGCCTTACAATCTATACGCTGAATATGCTCTATTTTGGTTTAGATATGCACCTGTAGAACTGATTTTCGTGCTTGCAAAAGTGATTTGGCATTGGGAACTGAAGCTAGACTCATGTAAGTGAATTGGCAAAGAATTGACAAATGTAGTATATTTGGCTTAGCTCATTGTGCTTGTGTCTAAAGTGGGATGGTGTTTATAGACACCACTTGTGAACTTGCTAAGTGAGGGTCATGTTCTCCTTAATCAAGCACCTAGGTGTACTGATTCAACAACTTTGGAACAATGATTGAAGACAACAAGCAAGCATGTAGGGATGCCTATGATGATGTATGATCTGATAATGTAATTAGAATCTTCAATGATGTTGTTATGATGATGTGCATAGTTAATGTCCTAAAATACAACAACATAGCACACAAGTCCACACTAACGTGTGCTAAGTTAGTTCACAACAACTAGTGAAAAAGGTCGACAAGGTTTAAATTTTAATTTCAAAAGTTTGAGGTCCAAATCCACATGCGCAGAAATGACTTAGGTCAAATTTGCACCCACACATTTGTCCCAAGGCGACAAATAGGTGATTTAGGGATACGATCGTTCTTTGAGAATGAGTAATGAAGAGAATAATATGTCACTTATAGACTTATTATTACACAAATGACACTCTTATCAAAGTAGGCCCAAAGCATAAGAGAAAAAGGCATGAGTATGTAATTTTCACCTTTACTATACATAAACCAATCCCCCTTATCCGGCAATGGAATATTTAGTCTTAAAAAAATCGATTTATTTATATTGTTTGTATAAAGAGAAAATTCAAAACCTTAGTTTCGTTCCTATTTACTGACATCACCACTAGTACTTTCTAAAAGAGGTCTCTACCTAGTTGAACTTTGATCTTTAGCAAAATGCTAAAATCTCATTAATGAACACCCTATGTTCTACTTTGTTACTTCAATCCTCCCATCTTAGGGTTGCACCGGATTGTAATTAACAAAAGAAAATAGTCTTCGGAAAATTTTCATTGCACCAAACAACATCGAACAATTGAACAATGAAGCGGGCGCCGACAAAATAATTCAAATAAATTATTAAATGTTCGATTAATATTCTTGGCGAATTGAAGAAAAACAAGCAGAACAGATTTGTCGAGGCTCTTGATAAGCACTCGCTAAAGATCAGCCGAGCTTAACAGTTGAAAAAATGGCGAAAAAGGTTGGTGAAAAGCAGAAGCAGGCTAAGAAGAAAAAGTCTACCAAGTCTTCCTTCTCTAAACTCATTGTTAAGTCTAAGAAAAACCCAAAAAAGTATCCTAAAAATGAAGAGGAAGAAATATCGCCGTCGAAGCAGTTGAAGGCCGCAGGCAAAACTGTGACAGAAGCAAAAATTGTTTCCGACCCTGCAAAACAAAGTATTGCTGACATGAGAAATGTGGACTTCGAGAGTTGTGCAGAGCAGTTAGATTACTTTCTGAATGCCTTCCAAGCTGGCACTGGAACAAAGCTCTCTTCTTTGGAGTTGCAGGAGATCTCGGGTGGGTTTTCAGTTTCTTCAACTAGAGTTTATGCCCCATTTAAAAATTTATAACCAACTTTATAAGTCGGAGATTTTTCTAATTTAGTTTGACCTTGTTCTGATGCTGGAATTGCTGCCTGTTCAAACTGTGTGAACAGAAATTTATCCATTGGTGTTAGTAATACTTATTTTTTTAAGAAATGATTTAATAAATAGTTGAAATTTGAAATTTATATATTATTGTACATAATTAACCAAATTAGGTCAACGGAACTGCAAGAAAAATACATTTTATCTAAAAGTGTGTAAGAAAAAAGAAAGATAAATCATAAATCACAGTAAGCTCACTTGCACCTCCAGAATGGAAGTTAAAAAAAAAATCATGAAGATGAACATTGAGACAAAGAGTTGAGTTGATGACTCTTAAGAATGCAGACTCTCTGTGTTGGGTCATCTTTTTGATGAATAAAACTACATACTTTTGATCCCTATAACTCCATGATTTTCTCTGAAGAGGGAGTGAAACCTGCCACATATCTCATAATACATTGGACACCTAAAAACAAAATGCTCTTTTTATTCTGGTTCATTATTGCAGAGTCTACAAATACGTTGAACTCTTAGGATAAAGTGCTCTGACTCCATGCAAAGCTGGTGAGAGTATACCTGCAATTGGCCCAAAGGAAATCTCAAACCAACAGCAAGCCTAGTGTACTTGGGAGGAATAATGCATCCATCTTTTATATGGATAGTGCTTCAAGTAGTGTTCCATTTTTGTTGACAATAGTTTTGCTGGTTTTTTATCGAAGTTGACTTTATGTACGCTTTGTAGATCTCATTCCTAATGCCTTTATGAATATCTCTTTTCAACATGTGGGGGGCATTGATAGAGAGGGTATTAGGAGGAAGACTATTGATATCTATATCAATTCCCAGGAAATCCATACATTGGGCATACCAAGTGTTCTTGATCCCTTGTTCACATAACTTCATAGATGGTTGAATAGCCTTGATGGATATCTATTACACCGAATTGTTGCATCTGCCATGCATCTTAATCTATGAAGCAACATTGCTACATGAAAAATAGCTGAAATATGAAGACGAAGAATGTCAAATTCAGCCAAAATAATTGCATTTGGAACTAATCATTTTGCTTGCAAGTTTTTGGATAGCATGGAAATAAGAATTCTGTCAACCCAAGCTCCTACTTGTATTGTGAAGTCCAGGTCTCCAAATCTCACAACCATACAAGATGGTTGATGACAGCAAAGTTTGGAAGATATGCAATTTTGATTTGGCATTTTGAAATTGGAGTTGGAAACACTATCTCTCCAATGTATTAAGTGCAGTATGACCCTTTCATAATTTCTCTTCTACAGCAGGGAGCATATTAAAGGGAGGTCTCGTGAAAGGTACACCAAGGTAAGTATAACAGGAAACTACTTCAACCAAATTTCATTTGTAAACGAGATTAGTTGCTTGTGCTTCTTTCTTAGTTTTGTTGAAAACTATGACCTTAGTTTTACTCAAGTTCACTTGTAAGCGATGAGTATCACAAAATGAACTCAGAGGATCAAGATGTCATTGTAAACGTGCAACACTATGTGACATGAGAGTAATGTCATTTGCAAATACTAAATTGGTGATGATTATATCATAAAGGATACAACCATCAACTATTTTCCCTGAATTTGCAATGATCTCCAATTCATCTATAGAGAGACGAAACAAAGTAGGAGAAAGTGGAGAACCTTGTTTAACACCAATGGTACCATTAATATCCTCTATAAACCTAGTAGGAGTTCAAACCTAGCCAACCACCCTCTCATATAGTACCATGACAAGAACAACCAAATGTTTTGGAATTTGTAAGTCTCAAAGCCACTAGATAAGAAGCTCTTTAGTTGTCTAGGAGCAATGTCAAATGCCTTTTAAAAATCAACAAAACAATAATAAACCTTACGCTTATGAGCTCTTGCTTCTTCATTTACAACTCTAAGCATCAATATGTGATCGATTGCTCAATAATTCTTTCAAAACCCTGCTTGTCCTTTTGCTTGAAGTATCTTGGAATTTGCAAATCTAGAAATCAAATCATCCACCATTGTAGCAAATAACTTACTCAAGGTGTGCCCAACTATGATGGTTCTATACTTATTTGGTTCTTGTTGATTTCCTGATTTAAATATAGGACAAATGATATGAGATGTCCATGCAAGTGGGAATCCATGAGAAGCAACCTGTAGATGAGGAAAAATCACACTTTGACTAAGAGGTATTAGCCAAAGGAATTTTCCATTACAACTACACTCAGGACTATTTTAGTTTGCTACCTACTAGTTTTCAATCGACTAACGTTACTGGTCCCTTTTTGCGCTAAGAGATGTGAATAGAAACTATTCTAATTACTTGAAAGATAAACGAGTGCTGATAAAATGCCGAAAATGAAATGTTGCAGACATAATTGAAAAATTTCAAATACATAATAGAAAAGAGGAGGTATAGAGGAACCTGATATCAAAGGAGAAGCCCTCTGCCAGGGATGCTAGCGCATCACTGGGATGTCTGCGCGTTGTGCTGTAGTCCGAGCCGTACGAAAAATAAAAGATCCCAAGTCTGTTTCACTCCCACTCACCTATATTATACAACAAGGAACAAAATACCACACCAATAGTCTCTAGGTGACAAAAATAAGCCAAAATTTAAAAGAAATGGACAATACAACTTTGGATAATCGAAATGAATAACAAAAATGAAAGGGTTTGAAGTGAGAGATCACGAAACCAACGTAGAAGAATGGAGCTTCCCGTTCAAATCTTTAACCTGCAAAGAAAAGGAAAAATGTTGGGGTTGTTTTGGGGGTTTGCCTTCAGGTCAAACCCCTACTTTGGTATTTATACCTCCACAATAGCCAAGATTGAAGATATTGAGAATAAAAGTGTGTGCTGCTACTTTCTATGTGTGTCTAGAAGGAATAACATCAATGACAAGCTATTTGCAAAAGTGAAATAAAAAGTAATCTACTCAAACTAGAGAGCAAACTAGTCTAATAACTTGAAGGAGAGAAAGCAAGATGGAGGTAATCCACACGGTTGCAACAAGCAAACTAATGGATTACACTACAATGGAGTAAAAAGAGGGTAAATGGAACCCAATCACTTGATTAATGAGAGGTGTACACTGCCCAGCTGAAAGTAGAGAACCTAGCAAGCAATGGTCCCAAGAAACCCCATGAAGAAGCCACAAAACCCTCAAGAAATCTCAAATGAGCATGTATACAATAACACAACCACGGAGGATCCTTGAGAAAGCCAAATGGAACCTTGCAGATGAACACAACAATAGAAATACTTCACAGATTTCTCATAAAGTTGCAGAAGAGAGCCAAAGAGATCAAGATATTGCTTGTGAATGAGAGAATTGATTCAAAATTGCAAGAATAGAGGGAAAAATGAGAGGACAGGTCAAAGAAGACCGTTCGGAAGGCGCATACGCGTTACAAAGAATCTCCAATGTTGCTGAAGGTGGCTAGTAACGCACAGAAACAGACACTTGGTGCCACAAAAAATGCGGGACGCTAGTGTGATGATGGACGTTTGCACTAAGTGCTAGCGTCCTAGTCACATGAAACACCTCAAGACAGAGAAAAACATGACACTAAAACAGATTTTTACGAAAACAAGCACAAAGCCTCAAACATAACACAAATGCACATGTGTGGGTTAGGGAAAAAGGCTAAGGCAGGACCAAAATGATCCTAAGAACATACTAGGGGAGCGGACACCAAAATGAGTGCAAAACATAGTGTGAAATTGCAAAGGTATGCAATTTGCGACGTTACATTTAGCCCCTAGGTGATATGCTATGCTAAAGTACAAAAGGAAAAACATCATAAATATTAGCTCTAAAAGGATACTGTAGAGACCGCATAGAGTTCTTCAAGTGAAGGGATCAAGCCCCCAGGCCGAGAACTTGCAAAACCACAATATTAGACAACAAAAACCTGCACAAGAGGCAATGTCAGAACCACATATATAAAATCTATGCTAAGAAGGATCAAATCAAATATGATTTGCCTAAATATCAATGTTAGCAAATCATATAATCTAATGCACATTCTACTAAAATCTACAACAATCTAACACGAATCACACACAAGAAAGCAAAATAAAATAATACAACAGGGGCATTTCTAGCGTTGTGCTGCTAGAAGAATGCCAAGTATGGTTCTAGGGATAGCACACTATGAGAGCTAGGAAGCATACTAAACTCTTGTGGGCCACAAGGACTAACAAATTGCATTGTTAGGTGATTCAAAAAGACCACCAAAAAGTAGCAAAATGGAGCACTACTGGCTAGCATTGTGTCGCTAGGTGGTTCACTTGTTAATCAATACCTGGAATTACATGAACTAGCATGGCTAGGTAATCCTAATAAAGGTATGTAATGTCCCCTTCTAGACTCATGGTTATTCCATCATAGAGTTCCCGTGGACTAGCAGTTTGGTTAGGGAACTGGAGTTAGTTTGGCATTGGAGGTTGTGTCGGTGGAGGAAAGATGGTTCGAGTTCAGAGGATCCAGTTGGCACTTCCGGAGTGGCTCAGACTGCTCGCGGTCAGTACTTACTATTTTTAGTAAGTTTGGGGTTAGTGTCGGTTTGGCATTTTCAGGGTGGCATCAGATTCGTCTCGTTGAGGGCTTTCTGACGAGCTATAGATCGTTGCATTCTGACACCATCTTGGCAGTTATTTTAAAGTCCGAAGTTATTAATGATATATTTTAATATGGACTTTATAATTTATAATGGAAAAGTGACTTTTGAAGAAATTGAAGACATAACTTTAAGTTGTGACCATGGCCGCCCTTCCCTAGGGAAATAAAAGTGTTTTAAAAGTTAATTTCCCTCTTTAATGCCCAACGCCCATCTTGGAAGGGAAATAAAAAGAGGTTTTGGAGCTCATTTGGATTATGCTTGCTTTATAATATTTCTCTTTTGGAGCTCTGCTAGGGTTTCTACTTGTGAAGGGTTTGAGGATTCGAACCAGTGGCTTTTGGAGACAAAAACCTCCATTAGTAACGGCATTCTACAGGTGTGAAAGACCACCCAACGGTGCCATTGTGAGTGGATGTATTCGGCATTCACATTTGTGCTCCATGGTGACGGATTGAGTTGATTTGAGGAGTTATTTGAGATATCTTTCGAAGAATGTTTATGGCCAACTAAGAGCAATGGAAGACTGCAGATTTGAATGAGTTTATTGGAGTTTTGTGATAGCTGATTGAGACCCTTGCTGGCCGTACCTCCTTATGCTTGACCGTACCATTTAATGGTGGAGTTTTGAGGCAGATTTGGCATTCATATTTGGTTGCCTATCCTTGAGGGCAGCATACAGTTCATTGCAGACTTATCTCAGCGACCATACACCATTCTTGCTGCTGTTCATCACTTTCAGCATGGGCCGTACATCTCCAGGAGTGACTTAGGGGCATTTGGGCTTTATTTCTTTGTGGGTATTGTGGATTCTTCGTTGCTAGAGGCGTTTGGAGCCCTTTGTATTGCTGATATCAACTTGTATGCTCATCTTTGTATTTCTTGGGAGATTGGAGTGATTTCCGGCCATACCCATTGCTGGTCCGGCTACAACTATTGTATGAAGTTGCAAATCTCAATATGGGTATGTCATAGTAATTGATATTTGGCTATTCTGCTATCTGGGTCTTTGTTATTTTCTCCATATCTATTGTACTTTGTCGGGGTTTGCATTCTATGCTCTATATTGTATGCTCTGGCAACACATCTGCAGGAAAACTGAAAACCCCTTCTGCATTCTTTTGTCTAGTCTATAAGAACACAAAAATAAAAATTAAAATAACACAAAAAGATCATAAAAATACAAACAGGTACGACACATTACAGTGGTATCAGAGCTATGATCTCGCCATTTTGTGAGGTTGAAACAGACATGCGGAAGTAAAAATGAGACATGCGACCGACAGATAGATATCCTTTCAGAAATACCAGGGCAAGGCAAGGAACACAGTTTCCGTAGTTGAATCCAGTGCCATAGATTGATCCATTTGAGTCAGATCCAGAGATAGAGGTAGCGGCTACAGAGGACGATTAGGTGTCACGGACATATCCCTTTTCAGGAGAGTTACCTCCATTTCCAGAGCATACAGAGGAGATGGGAGATAGGGAGATTGAAGAGCCGAGCACCAGAGATATCCTTAATGATCTGGCTAGGGGACAGCAGCAGATCGTAACTAGCCTGGAGAGGTCCCAGTTGGCACTCACGGCTTCTTGGCCGATTATTTCCTGAGTTGGAGGAGGAAGAGGAGAATGGAGACTAGAATAGATACCGACATGACAGGAACGGAGACAGGAATGACAGGTATAGAGGCAGGAATGATAGGGATTGAGATAGGAATGAGGATGATAGACGGAGAGACTGAGGTAATGGAGATAGGAATGGTGACAGAAACATTGGCGATAGAAACGAACACAAGAATCTTGATGGAGAGGCTTCGGTGAATAACCGAGGTGCTACATAGCTCACAGCCGCAAATAGACCCGGCTTTCCTATATTTGTGCCGAGGGATGAGATGCCTAAGTGGGATGCTACACAGTTAGAGTTTCAGGAGATCTTTAGAGATTGGCAGGCTTTTAGTGCGGAGTTTCGAGCGGAGATGACTTTCAGAGACTATTCAGATTTTAGGATGAGACACAGACCCAGAGGGGGTAATAGGCAGTTGAATAATGAGCTCCAGAAGAAGGCCAGTAAGATGACCTTACCATACTTTGATGGTTCGGGGAAAACTTCAGCAAGAGCGTGGTTACAAAAGTTGGACAGTTACCTTTAGATCAGCCCCATGCCAGAAATTGATGCCATCACATATGCAGCCTTACACTTGGAGGGCAGTGCGCACAAGTGGTCGAGCAATGGGAAGGTGACTTTGGGACATGACCAGATCACATCTTATGTTGAGTTCACAGCTAGACTCATTGATAGGTTTGACAAGAAGGACCCGGAGTTGCAATTTAAGGAGCTGGCACAGTTGCGACAGAATGGTTCAGTGGACTCGTACATTTTGGAGTTCCAGGATCTTTCGGTCATGGTTTTAGACATATTAGAGAGGAGGTTGATTGTGCTCTTTGTTGATGGTTTGTCTGATCCTCTTCGAGGATGGGTGAAGGGTTTAGACCCTATGTCATTACAAGAGGCCATGAAGAAGGCCCGTGATATGGAGTCTTCAGCATGGAGGAGTAAATTCCAGAACAAGAACTTTTAGCATAGGAGGGATAAGGAGAGAGACAGGAGACCTTTCCATAGGGACTTAGGACACCAGCCTCAGAAGAGTTCTTCCAGATTAGGCAGTGATCAGTTGAATGATCTCAGGAGGAAGAAACTTTGTTTCCATTGCAGAGAGCCTTGGGATCCTAAGCACAAGTGTGCTGCCCAAGGAAAGGCAAAACAGATTGAGTGCTTTTCAGTCGACGAGTCTGTGGAGTCGGACACACATTCAGAGCAGCATACAGAGGATGATGATTCAGGGACAGATGTTGCATCTGAAGTACCAGATAAGGATGAGGATACCTCCCTACCCACAACCCATATTTCTAGCATTCAGAGAGGGGTTATTTAGGATCCGAGGAGTACTAGGTGGACAGAGATGTATTACACTGTTAGATATAGGTGCTGCTCATAACTTCATAGATGAGGGCTTGGTTGCTAAGAGGGGATTGCAGACAGAGGAGTTTGCAGGGTTCAAGGTAAAGGTAGCCGATGGGTTCGTACTCACCTGCACGAGGAGGATTCCCAACTTGACGATCCAGCTAAACCATTATACTTGCTAGTCAGAGTTTTATGTGGTTAGCATGGGTGACATGGATGTTGTGCTAGGGATGAAGTGGCTACATGAGATAGGAGAGTTCACTATCAACTTGAGGACAATGGAAATGAAGTTTGAAGTGAACGGAGTTAAACATGTGCTCAGGGGCATTTCAGATGGTGGATTGAGAGTTGTTTCTCTCAAACGGATGGAGCGGTTGATTCAACATGATCAGGTTGAGTGGGCAGCAGAGATTATGGTGATGCCTACAGCCGATCAACAGAAACATACATATCCTCCTGACATACATGCTATACTTACTAAACACACCAAAGTGTTTAGTGATATACCACCAGGTAAACCTCCTGATAGAGGTTTTGAGCATGTGATCGAGTTGGAGGAGGGTGCAAAGCCAGTGATTACCACCCCGTATGGACACCCAAAAAGATATAAGGATGAGATCGAGAAAGCTATCAAGGAGCTTCTCGAGATGGGTCATATTAGACCTAGCAAGAGTCCATTTGCATCATCTGTTGTCTTAGTGAAGAGGAAGGATGGGACTCTTAGGATGTGCATTGATTACAGGGAGCTCAATAAGAAAACAATTAAGAACAGGTACCCTATTCCCATAATTGATGAGTTGCACGGGGCCTATTACTTCTCCAAGATTGATTTGAGATCCAGCTACCATTAGATTCGGGTCAGAGATGAGGATGTGGAGAAAACAACATTTAGGTGTCACTATGGGCACTTTGAGTTCCTAGTTATGCCATTCGGTTTGACTAATGCACTAGCTACTTTCCAATCTTGCATGAACAGAGTTTTCAGAGAACAGTTGAGGAGGTTTGTTCTAATATTTTTTGATGATATTTTGATTTACAGTCAAACATGGGAAGAGCACTTGAAACACATTGACATTGTGCTGAGCATTCTGGAGAGAGAGTCTTTATATGCTAAGATGTCAAAGTGTGAGTTTGGGATGACCGAGTTGTTATACTTGGGTCACATTATTAGTGCTGGCAGTGTGAAGGTAGATCCGGAGAAAATTTAGGCAATAGTGGACTGGCCACCTCCAAAGAATCTCACTCAGCTCAAGGGATTCTTGGGTTTACGTGGATATCACCGCAGGTTCATGAAGGGGTTTTCTCAGTAAGCTGCTCCCCTCACAGATTTGACTCGCAAGGATGCATTTAGTTGGACAGGGATTACACAGGAGTGCTTTGATAGGTTCAAACAGATCATGAGCACATGCCTTGTTTTAGCGATACCAGATTTTAGTAGACCCTTCTAGTTGCAGTGTGATTCCTCTGGAGAAGGCATTGGTGCGGTAATAATGCAGGACAAACACCCCATAGCATTTGAGAGTAGGAAGTTGAGGGGTGTAGAGCACAGCTACAACATTTATGACAACGAGATGTTAGCCATAATGCATGCATTGGCTAAGTTCAGACAGTACCTTGTGGGCAGTAAATTTGTAGTGAAAACAGATAACAATAGTTTGAAGCATTTCCTTGGACAAAAGGATCTTAATGAACAACAATAGAAGTGGGTCAGTAAGCTACAGGCCTACGACTTTGATATTGTTTATGTCAAAGGAAAGAAAAATGTTGTTGTTGATGCTCTATCCAGGAGGCCCCATTTATGTGCACTTGGTGCTATTGCAGATGATTGGAGAGAGATGATATCTGCCGAATATGCAAAGGAAGCATGGGCTACTGGGATAATTGATGGCACCATCAAAGATGACATGTATTTAGTGGTAAATGATTTGATCATTTACAAGGACAAGATCTTCTTGGTGTCGGGTTCACAGATGAAGCAGAAGGTTTTGAGGGCATTCCATGACTTGCCGATGGCAAGACACCCAGGGTACTTCAAAACTTACAGACAGGTTAGAGAGAGGTTCACCTGGAAGGGCCTCAAGATAGAGGTAATGCAGTATGTGAGAGAGTGCCCGATATGTTAGCGGAACAAACAGGAGCACTCATTTCCAGGAGGTTTATTGCAGCCCGTACCCATTCCTGAGAGGAAGCGGGATAGCATTTCTATGGACTTTATCACAGGTTTACCAAAAGTCCAAGGTAGGGATTGCATTTTTGTGGTAGTGGACAGGTTGACAAAGTATGCACACTTCTTTGCCATCCCTACCACTTTCATTGTAGCACAGGTTGCAGAGTTGTTCTTTCGTGAGGTATTTTGACTCCATGGGTTGCCTCGGAACATTGTCAGTGATAGGGACAACAGGTTTCTCAGTAATTTTTGGCAGGAGCTCTTCAGGTTGATAGGGATAGAGCTCACACCCAGTACGAGTTACCACCCACAGACAGATGGTCAGACGGAGATAGTTAACAAATGGGTGGAAGGATACCTTCGAAACTATGTTTCAGGGCAGCAAAAGACATGGGTTAAGTGGCTTCACATGGGAGAGTACTGTTACAATTCCACATACCACATGTCTATTCAGATGTCACCATTTATGGCCCTGTATGGGTATGAGGCACCGAGCTTTGTTGATTTGTTGTTTGGTGATAGTAGAGTGCCGAAGGCCAAAGACCTTCTCTAGGAGAGTCAGGACATCATGAGGTCTTTGAAGGAGAATATACAGAAGGCTCAGAATCAGCAGAAGCAGTATGCAGATCAGCAGAGGATTGAGCGATCTTTTGAGGTTGGTGACATGGTGTATCTCATGCTGTAGCCCTATAGTCAGTCCACTCTCAAGAAGAGTGGGGGAGAGAAGTTGAAGCCATGGTACTATGGACCTTTCAGAATCTCCAAGAGGATTAGAGAAGTGGCTTATGAGTTGGAGCTTCCAGCAAGTAGCAGGGTACATAATGTGTTCCATGTATCTCGCCTCAAGAAGGTGCTGGGGCATAATGTGACACCATCCGCAGAGTTGCCTCCTCTTGATGAAGAGGGGAAGTTGATACTGGTACCCGAGGCCATAATAGACACCAGGGAACGTAATTTGAGGAGGATTATCAGAGAGTACTTGGTTAAATGGAAGAACCTGCCAGTTGAAGATGCTACTTGGGAGAGTGAGCAAATTCTGGAGCATCCTGATCTTAGATTGCTTGGGGCAAGCAATCTTAGGGAGGGCGGACTTTAATGGCCCCTTCTAGACTCATGGTTAGTCCATCATAGAGTTCCCGTGGACTAGTAGTTTGGTTAGGGAACTGGAGTTAGTTTGGCATTGGAGGTTGTGTCGGTGGAGGAAATATGGTTCGAGTTCAGAGGATCCAGTTGGCACCTCTAGAGTGGCTCAGACTGCTTGTGGTCAGTACTTACTATTTTTAGTAAGTTTGGGGTCAGTGTCGGTTCGGCATTTTCAGGGTGGCATCAGATTCGTCTCGTCAAGGGCTTTCCGACGAGCTATAGATCGTTGCATTTCGACACCATCTTGGCAGTTATTTTAAAGTCCGAAGTTATTAATGATATATTTTAATATGGACTTTATAATTTATAATGGAAAAGTGACTTTTGAAGAAATTGAAGACATAACTTTAAGTTGTGACCATGGGCGCCCTTCCCTAGGGAAATAAAAGTGTTTTAAAAGTTAATTTCCCTCCTTAATACCCAACGCCCATCTTGGAAGGGAAATAAAAGAGGTTTTGGAGCTCATTTGGATTTATGCTTGCTTTATGATATTTCTCTTTTGGAGCTCTGCTAGGGTTTCTACTTGTGAAGGGTTTGAGGATTCGAACCAGTGGCTTTTGGAGACGAAAACCTCCATTAGTAATGGCATTCTACAGGTGTGAAAGACCATCCAA
Organism: Cunninghamia lanceolata; assembly: GCA_027924645.1. Taxonomy (NCBI): domain Eukaryota; kingdom Viridiplantae; phylum Streptophyta; class Pinopsida; order Cupressales; family Cupressaceae; genus Cunninghamia; species Cunninghamia lanceolata. The sequence goes on from BSBN01000743.1 coordinate 2,660,867, forward strand.
CGGTGCCATTGTGAGTGGATGTATTCGGCATTCACATTTGTGTTTCATGGTGACGGATTGAGTTGATTTGAGGAGTTATTTGAGATATCTTTCGAAGAATGTTTATGGCCAACTAAGAGCAATGGAAGACTGCAGATTTGAATGAGTTTATTGGAGTTTTGTGACAGCTGATTGAGACCCTTGCTGGCCGTACCTCCTTATGCTTGGCCGTACCATTTAATGGTGGAGTTTTGAGGTGTTTTGAGGCGGATTTGGCATTCATATCTGGTCGCCTATCCTTGAGGGCAGCATACAGTTCATTGTAGACTTATCTCAGTGACCATACACCATTCTTGCTGCTGTTATCACTTTCAGCATAGGCCATACATCTCCAGGAGTGACTTAGGGGCATTTGGGCTTTATTTCTCTGTGGGTATTGTGGATTCTTCATTGCTAGAGGCGTTTGGAGCCCTTTGTATTGCTGATATCAACTTGTATGCTCATCTCTGTATTTCTTGGGAGATTGGAGTGATTTCTGGCCATACCCATTGCTGGTCCGGCTATAGCTATTGTATGAAGTTGCAAATCTCAATATGGGTTTGTCATAGTAATTGATATTTGGCTATTCTGCTGTCTAGGTCTTTGTTATTTTCTCCATATCTATTGTACTTTTTCTGGGTTTGCATTCTATGCTCTATATTGTATGCTCTGACAACACATCTGCAGGAAAACTGAAAACCCCTTCTGCATTCTTCTATCTAGTCTATAAGAACACAAAAATAAAAATAAAAATAACACATAAAAAGATTATAAAAATACAAACAGGTACGACACATTACAAGGTGGTCAGTCTAAGCAAGTGCATTTGCTTAGGACCACAAGCTACTAACATTGCAAAGAGCAAACACTTTGAGGAGTGTGCCATCAATGTGATGTGTGTGAAAGTGGAATGCGCAAAAGTATGCCCCACCTTAAAATGATTGCATAAAGCAACAGTATGCAATTGATTTTAAGGTAGAATAAGGGGAAGAGGTAATAGAGCTTTAGGAAACATATATAGGGGGATATGTTCCCAAAGCTGCCTTGAGAAAAAGAAGATGCCCCAGATAGAGGCAACAAAAACCTTGTATCACTACAAGGAGCGCGCCAGGGGCACTGCCCCTGGACCTTGTGTGGGGTGCTGCCCTTGGACCCCGTTTGGGGTGTTGCCCCCAAATCCCCTCGAGGGTCACTGCCCCTTGACCGCGTTGGGGATGCTGCCCCCAAACCCCTGCTCTAGTTTTAGAGAGCAAAAAATAAAAATCATTTTGGGCCAGTTGGATGGAAATGCAACTTTTTTTTATTCTTTTGACTTTTTTCTAATTAAATTTCAAGTAAAATAATTACATTTATACTTCGGGTTCGCTAAGTCAATCCCTATCCTAAGTAATGTTCATATGGCTGTAGCAGCATTTGCAAACTGTCTGAGATACAAACACATGACTCCACATAGAGATAGGAATGCTGGATTGAGTGATACAAGCTCCTTTCTACCATAGCTCATGACTCCATATTGTGATTTTTGTTTTTGATGCCATGGATATCATAATGAATGAGTTTTGTACACCTAAAACATTTAACAATATTTATATATCTAAAAATGTTGTTTTCTTCAGCTAAAATACGTTTTTATACTAATGTGATCGATGTATACTTGTGTATGTGATCAAAGTAGCTTCTATTTGATTAGTTTATTGTGTCTTTAGAGTTTATTTATTAGAGGGTGCATGAAACAAGTTTTAAATCCTTAAAAATCTCTATATTTCATGGTTTTTTCAATTTGCCGAGTCTAAGCACTGAGTCCGAGTCCGGATCAAAAATCATTTTGCTGAGTCCGAGTCTTGTAACACTATTCGAGACCGCACAAACCTTCATAGCACAAACCATTTTCATAATTTTATCAGCATGTTTTCTCCGATACCAAATCTTCATTATTTCTGACAAATCTTCATTCTTCAGAAAACTAATGGTGAAGTTGGGGAGTTTGATTGATCTAAATGATGAGGGCTGTGCAGTTGAAGACAGGAATATCGTCATTCTTGAATCTGTTTATTTATTTTCTTTCGTGTTTTTAGAAATTCCTTACGCAGTCAGCAGAAACTCACAAAAATTTATAAAAACTTGATAACATCCACCACCAACCCATCCTCATCGCTTCCTCCACTCTCTACCAAGCCTGAGGTGTTTGTGATGTACGAATTAAGAAATATTTGATCACTAGCATCCTAAAGTTAAGAGGAGAGTGTGCGTTCAGGTAAACAAAAACAATAACAGCTGTTTTAATAGTCTATTTTGCCTCCAATACTGTGTAAATACTCCTTCTTTCTTCCAAGGTCAACCATTTGAACATGCCATCATGTTTTCTGTCTGTTCAAACTTCAAAGCTTTAACACAATCAAAATCTATCTGTCCCCCCAACGTTCCCTATAGTAGGGGCTGCCCCCGGGATGCCCCCTTGCAAGCAGCTGTGGGGGGTGTTTCATCCCTGTTCCTGAAACGACTCTTTTTTTGGGAGGAGTGGGGGGGATTTGTCCCCATGGAACACTACAAGTAGTACCGGAGAGCAAGTACAAGAGAAACCAAGAGTCAGACTATCACAAATCACAAGGTAGTTTGCCTTTTCTCTACTATCAACCACTAGCAAGGATCAAACCCAACACCATTCGTCTAGCAGGTTAACCACTTGGCCACTGGATCACAAGTTGAGGGTTCATGATATGTAGTTTCTGTCCATAATTTTTTTTAACTTCTAGAAATCAGATTACTGATGTCCCATTTCTTCATTAAATACGTAGGAGAAGGAAAGCTGGGATTTAATTGTCCTGACTTGCTACAGAGAGGTGAACAGTATATATGCATAGCCACTTTAGTTATGCTCTAATAAGGTTTTGTAGAAGCATGCAGCTGGTAGACTGGTGTACAACAAATGGTTAAAAACTGATTGCATTATGTATACTTAAAACCCTAGAATGATTTTCTGCATGTAATATCCCGGATGGAATATTTTTGCAAATTCTAACTCAATTCAATTCATATCAACAATTTTTCCTTACTTAACCTCACAAATCTGATTGTCAACTAGATTAGGATCAGATTTGTAGTTAATTCCCAGTATTGGCGGCAAGCCACACAATTTATTATGAATTTGTATGCAAATTGGAATATTTGGCAATGAATATAAAATTAGATAATTTGCAGCAATCACACCCTCATGAATAACACAGACACAACAGCCCCACACAATCTGCTACTTCATTATTCATTGAATGAACACTACCACTATCAGATGTTTCCACCATACGCAGCCAGTATATTACTGTTCAAAACTGCAATACTCATGAATACCAATGACTAAAACAGAAAACCCAATTGATGCCAACACAGGAAACCTACAGCTGGAGATGATTGCCATTAAAATTTAATGATAATTGTTATTATCAGATCATAGGCACCGTACAAGCTGCCCAAACATAGCTCTGTAGAAGCTGCTATTCTCAGTATAAACCTGATCCAATAGATGGTGCTAAGTAGGAGCCACCGCCAGCAATGTATTCTCAGTAATGGCGCTGAAAGGAGCCTTCAACCAGCAATATATTCAATCCTGTACAAGCGATCTGCAACTTCAGGGGTGGGCCCTATGCGTGTGGCCAAAGTAGCTGGTAAAGTATCGATACTCGGCCCAGTACAAACAGCCTATTATAATCAACATTCTATTCCCTGCAATATCTTACACACATAGATATGAATATGGCGCCGATTCCCGCCCTTGAATCTCACCACAAAATGAACAGCAATATGATGATCCAATGCACAAACCCTTAGAATGGCATTGATGTAATTTGCATCACAAATATATCAAATAAAAACAGCAGTATATCTTCCTCAAACAAGAATAACATAGAATGATATCACCGTGAAATCAATTGCCTGCAATACAATGAAGGTTTTATGCAATCTCTGGGTGAGATTGCCTCAAGTCTAAATCAGGGGTTTTCTTCTACTAACCCAGTGATGGAAATCAGGGGGTTTTCGTCCTCCAATTCCAAACGTAGAGGGTTTTCGTCCTTAGGTTAATTGAACGAAAGTCCATTGCTCCAACAGGGAGTAGAAATTAGAAAATAGAATTGTTTATCAATATGCCTCCTCCTCCTTGCTTGGCCTCTCTTAAATAGAATTTCCCTCCAAAAGTCACGACTCTTCATATTTCCTTCATGACCCTTGATTGATATTTGAGAGGAATTATTTAAAAATAAACTTTAATTATAAGAGACCTTATTTTATATTTTAACTTTACTTGAGGCCCTCTTTATTATAATTATAGTTTATAATATTACCTTAAGCGGCCCCTTTTGTGACATTACTAACCTCTTGAATTATTATTATAATCCCATTTTCCTAGTGCAAAATTCCCAAGGTCCACAGGAAATGAATGATGGGCGTTTGGGTTTCAACTTGGCTTCATTTTGAAAAAGGGACAATACAATCTGCCCTTCCCAAGATTGTTTGTCCTCAAGCAATTGCAAACTAAGATGCTCCAAAATTTCTTCTCCACTTGACTGAGTCTTTCTAAAGATAGCGGGATCCCAAATCAATCTTGGAAATACTCTGAATCTCTCTAATGATGTAGTGTATTTCGTTAACTGCCTATCTGATGCTAAGTCTTGACTCTGTCTTTCTTGTCTTCAAACAACTTTGCTTGACGATCCATATTGCCTTGCAAAGCTTCTTGAATCATACCCAACTTTGCTAATTGCTCTGTCTCTGCCACTTCTAACTTTCCCAGGGGTTGTTCTTTATGAAGAACCATTTCACCATTCAACTTCCGACGCGCTACTCCAATATTATCACAAGTTGTAGAACTTGACTAGGAGATGTCTCTGCCTCCATTTCAAAAAGTGGGTTATCCTAGTGGACAATTCTCTGTGCATCCATCTCAAAAAGTGGGTTGAAGAAGCTCTGATCTTGCAATTAAGTATGGAGGTGGCAAAGGGTCGCTGACAATGTAATAATCTGCACAAAGTGCATCTATGAATATTTGTTGCCTGTAAAGGAGACTATGCCTTCACAAATAAATTTGTATATCTGTTAAAGCTTAAAAGTCTCTTTAATGATTGATGAGGTAAAGATCAACAAATTGGAGACGACAAGCTCATCCTAGTGATGCTAGCTTGTTGTGGGCTCATTGTCAATACTAATCTTGACAAGTGTCCCCTCTCCTCAACTCTTGTGATCACCTTGTAATTAGAGAATCTTAAAGGTGTCCTTAACATGTCCAAATGTTTGCTCAAGTGTTTATGTAGATTAATGTGATGTGTCTTATTGCACCTACTTAAGAAAGGTTTATTTGAGTTGTGTGCCACATATTTGAATCTTGTGCCAATTGATAATGTTGCTTAAAGCATGTAATATCCCCAACTATTTTTTTAAAAATTTTTACAATATTTGAATGATGCAAATGCAAGCCCTCGCACTTCTTGATCACCCACATGCATACGGTGTTTGGAAACACTATCTAGATTAATGCAATGCTAGAAAGGTAAATAGGTGGCATAGCCGACCAGAGCATACAGGCGGCATAGTCGACCAAATTAACACCATTTCGGTGTACAAGTATGCAAATATGCTCAAAGCCATTGGTGGATAACAAGCAGGTCCAATCAAAGCCAATTTGGCCAATAACAAGCAGACCTGCACAATCGCAAAATGGGCTGAAATTGAAAATGAAATGCAAATGCAAAGGGATTTGACAATAAACCATCTAGGATTCTTACAACATCAAATGCAATTACTATACTGGCAGAGAACCGACCAGTGTTTACAATCTATTCAATATGCAAGGAAAATTGAAAGCACATAAGATAATCTTTGATCATGTCAGCAGCCAACTTCATCAATTAATTTGAATCAGCAAACATGACTTCCCGGAATATGAAGAGCAATTAATTCAACTCCATTGTTAGCTCAAAATGTTGTGCAACTAAAACTTATATGTAAATGTAATGTCCCATTTTTAGTTAATTTAATTTTATGGATAACACGCCCATTCCAATATTTTCCGTGGGCTAAGGAAGGAGTTTGGAAAATAATTTATTTAATATTTAATAGTTTGGACCCGATTTTCAAGCTGCTTTATTGGGCCAATTGAATATTAAATATATTTTATTATTTTATTGGGATGGCAACCCAAAATGGGGCATGGGGTTTCTTATGGAGCAAATAGTAACTTCTAGAATCATGTGGCACTTAATTATAGCTGATTCTATGACAGATTGCAAAAGGGAGTTACTACCTATTTTTAGCCAAGAATCTAGTAATGGTTATGACAATTTTAAATGAGTATTTTTGGTGGGAAGTGTTGGAAAATAATATTATTTTATTAATTTTCCAAGAGAGGGGTGTTGGATTATGGGAGCCCATGTTGGGCCTTCAACATCTATTTATTGGTAAGCAATTTGTAAGAGACCGTATTATGAATGATTGAAAATGTAACCAAGTTTAGGTAAGATTTCTTGCAACAAATGAAAACCCAATTCAACATACAATCAAATAGACATGAAATTATGATCAACCAATGAATATATTATGAATAGAACTTCAAATGTCTTCACATATTAACTGCTGTTACAAAAATCAGTCACTCCAATATTCAGATCAGACCATTATAAATCAAGTTTTCCACATCAAAATGACATCCAATTATTTCTTCCTTCAAGTAGGATCATGTACAAACACTTGGCAATTGATTCCAAGTCAAAGATTGAACAAAACAGCCCTAGAAATGAAGATATAATTGACTGATATAAAATGACAGTTCGCTGTTCCAACTGCTGAAAGTGTACTTTTTGCCCAGCCAATGCAAATATGCTTCCAAACCCTCAAATCTTCACTCCTAAGCCAAATGATGATGTTCCTATGCAATTTCCAGCCTTTGGAATGTTTGTAGAATGTTCAAGAAGCCCTGAAACAAAATGAATATCTTGCTGTTATGAAATTTCAGTCCCTGCAACATATAGAAAACTCACTCCAATGATGTAATAAGCCCAATTGCTACCTTGATAGTGACACCAATGGATCAAGGGCTTCAATATATCAATCAAATAGCTCCCAATACTTGTCTAAACCTGCAATATTATGGTCAATGGTAGATATTAGAACAATATCACTTCACACATTGTATGGGGTCATCTCCATACATGAACAAGGGGTCATCACCTTGTTAATTAAACTGAAAATTGGAATTATCAACTTGAAATGAAAAGATAGAAAACATACCAATGCATCAAAAGTACCAAATTGAAGTCCAAGTCTTCTATTTAAACTCCTCAAGCTTAGGCGTCCTCTTCTTTGGTGTTTTTAATTGGAATTTGGAATCCACCAATGGAATTTGCTTGACTTGAACCTTTGTAAATGAATTTCAATCAAAGCACATTCATTTAAAACAATCTTCAATTATTTTAAATGAATAACATCATTTTCAAAAGCATCGATCCACTATCTCCTTGCTTGGCGGCGTTTGCTTGAGGCAATCATTTAATTTTATCTTTGAAATCCAATCCTTGGCATAGGCGAATGTCTTCATGGGAGACGTTTAGCATTTAATTTCCCAATCTCTCCAAGGCAAACATTGAATATAGCAATCCTTGCATTTAAAAATGCCTTCCTCTAAACCCATCGCCCATAACAACTCAAGGCGAATGCATACAAGGAAGTTGTTGGGCATTTAATATAATGATTTTGCATTTAAAATGAACTCCTTTACATTGGCCGCCGATCCTCTACTTGGGCGATTGCATTGAATATCATTTTCAAATATTTTAAATGCCTTTGAATGCTCCAAACAAGGCGTCGACCTATCCTTGGCACATGATCCAATATTCCACAATGAAAGTCGATCCTTTCCTAGCCGTTGGCTCTTTGGGCGATGCATAGACCAATACAATTTTGAATGCCTTGAAGTTTGAAACCAATCGATCCTTATGATGACCATTGGAGCTTTAGCTTGGACCTATTTTTGCTTTGGGCGAATACCCTTATTCATATGTACATCTCAATAGCACTCGATTAGAGAAAATAAAATTAAAGATTTCATTTTCTAGAATTCATCAAATGAAATGAAAATACAATTTCAATATTGCATTCTCCATGTAGCTCAATGACACACTAGTTGATCCAACTTTCCAATTCTCCATGCATAGAAATAAAATCAACTAGCAAATCATTCCCTTACCAAAACATTAGCCTACGGGAATGAATGATAGGCTAATCAACAACTCCATATGAAGTCACTCCGGAAATGGGGACATGACACAATTTCACATTTTCGGCATTCATCTTTTATCATATAAAAACTCTGTCAAAATTTGTATTGAGCACTTGTGTTCTTACAATTTTTTTTTGTGGACGGAAACCCATAGGAGATTGAGATCATGAAAACCCATTGGTTTCTTGGATCAGAAGACGAAACCCCTTTGGTTCAACATGATAATCTCATTCGGAGGTTGTGATTGAGCTTCCAAAGATTGCAGATTTCAGCTTGTTTCTAGTTTGTTTGATTTGCAGGTTTTAGGTGTGGATTAGAGAAGAGTTTGTTTTTAAGTTTGGCTGCTGTAGGTTGTTGTTGATGTGTTTGCTGTATGTCAGCACATTTCTATTCATTTTGTCCATCCATATCAGCTGGAAAAGTTATTCTACAATTGGGTGCAAAAATTGTCAAATTTGGAGTGGAGGAGTTGTTGGGTTTCCAATGTTTATTTGGGTTTGTTTCATATTGTTGTTTCTGCTGTTATTGTTGTTGTATTTGCTGTTATTACATCATTTTGTTGTGCATTTCAATCCCATACAACTTCTACAGAAGATTTGGGAAATTATTCCTTGATTTGGTACAAAATTGTCATAGTGGTTGTGCATTGCGAAGGTGCAATTTCCAGATTTAATAATGATATTTGTGGCTGTAGTTTTTTTTGCTTTTTGGCTGCACATTTCATCATTTTGGAGCAGCTTAGTAATGCATTATATTTATGGTTTCATATTTGTGAGGATTGTTTAGTTTGGAGGGTTATGAAGTGTGTAGAAGGAGCTTCAGCATAAGGGTTTGTTTGTAGATTTGTATTTTCTTGGTGCCGCTGTTATAACCAGTGTATTATAACAGCTATTTACTGTACATTTATTAATACAGAACAGCCCGAACATGTTTGTGAAGTTTCTATTTGATTATGCAAAAATTGCAAATTTGTGCTACATAGTTTGAGTGAAATCTGACACATGAAAATTGAGTATTTTTGCAATACATTTTGAAATATTTTAGGTCTGAAATTAATTGCAAATATTTTAGTGTTATTTTCAGAATAATATGGGAAATATTATTAATGAATGAGATAAATTACAATACACAGCAGAGCTGTATTCAAAGAATTTACAAGAGCTAAAAATAGCAAAAACAAAAAACAGATATAAGCATTATCTACACGATGGACCATTAGAACATATCTAACTTTAGTTTAATACCCTCCCATAATGGTCAATCGGTCAACTACACCAAGAAGCCCCCGAAATTTGATAAACTTATCCGGGCTCAGAGACTTGGTGAGAATATTTGCAGTCTGGTCCTTTGTAGGAACATATCGCAACACAACAGATTCGTCTTCCACCAGCTGGCGAATGAAGTGACAATGAAGATCAACATGTTTGGTCCGTTCATGGAAGACAGGATTTTTGGCAAGTTTCAGCACCCCTTGATTGTCACAATATAGGGGTGAAGGCCCGGCTGGAGACATGTTCATGTCTGAAAGCATCCGTCGAAGCCAAACTGCTTCATAGGTTGCTTTAACAGCTCCCCTATATTCAGCTTCTGTCGAGGATAGAGCCACTGCCTGTTGCTTCTTGCTTGTCCATGTAATTGCACTTGTTCCCAAACTGAAAACATACCCAGAGGTAGACTTTCTGTCATCAATAGAACCTGCCCAATCTGAATCTGTAAAACCAATCAGTTGAGGATCTTCGCATCGGCCATACAGAATGCCAAAATCAGAAGTGCCTTGCACATATCTCAACACATGCTTAGCTGCAACCCAATGTTCAGCTTTAAGAGCTGTCATGAAACGAGAGATGTAGCTGACTGCAAAACTAAGATCAGGTCTAGTGGCAGTAAGATAGATGAGGCTGCCCACTAACTGCCTGAATGTGGATTCATTCTCTATAGGAGAGTCTGAATTAGCTGAGAGTTTTAGCCCTTTTTCCATAGGTGTAGAAGCAGGTTTGCAGTCTGTCATCCGGAATTTGTCCAACAAACCTCTTGCATACTTTGACTGAGAGATGAAGATGCGGTCAGGGTGCTGCCAAACCTCAATACCTAGGAAATAATGTAGGAGTCCCAAGTTGGTCATGTCAAATGTTTGACTGAGATCTTGTTTGATCCCCTGAATCAACTGCTCGGAGCTGCTAGTAATAATTAGATCATCGACATAGATAACGATGTGAAGGCTGTCATCAACATATTGTTGGACATACAGATTGGAATCCGAAGGGCTCCTCTGAAAACCACGATCCACGAGGTACTTATCAATCTTGATGTACCATGCCCGTGGAGCCTGTTTGAGGCCATAGAGAGCTTTTACCAGTTTGCACATCTGGTGTTCTTTGCCCGCAACCTTGAAAGCAGGAGGTTGCGTCATGTAAACTTCTTCCTGCAAATCGCCATTGAGGAAGGCACTCTTGACATCCATTTGATGGACTTTCCATCAAAATTGGGCTACCATAGCAAGAACAAGCCGAATGGTACTCATTTTGGCTATAGGAGCAAAAGTCTCCTCATAGTCAACACCTTTTTGTGAGTAACCTTTGGCGACCAACCTAGCCTTATATTTGTCAAGAGTCCCATTAGCCTTTTACTTGACTTTGTACACCCATTTGCAGCCAATGGGCTTCTTCCTAGGTGGAAGATTAGAAAGGACCCAAGTATTGTTCTTAAGAAGGCTATGATGCTCTGCTTCCATAGCCTGCTCCCACTCAGGTATGCCTTTAGCCTCTGATTATGTTTGAGGCTCCAAAATACTGTGAAGGTTGGCCATAAGAGCAAAATTGACAATATTCTGCTGGTTGCTCTTCTTCCGAGCCGATCTACCCTCAATCAATTCATTATCATGAAGATCACCAATGGTTTTGGCCCACCATTTAGGCCGGAGAGTAGATGTACTAGCATCTGAAACAGGTCCAGCAGCATCACCTGGTGTGATTGGAACAAGATCAGGGGGATCCAGAATATCCTGAGGCGGGGCGGGTGGTGGAACAACAGGCTGAGTTGGTGGCACAACTGCAAAACCCCTCCCATCAGGTGGAGCTAGGGGAAGGCGGATGTCCACATTTGAAGCCTTCAAAGATTGGTCCTCAGGAATAATAGAAAGAGTAGGCAGAAGCAAGGGCCCAATAGTCTCATCAACCACTACGTCACGACTGAATATGAGACGATTAGTGTCTACATCAATCAGTCTGTATGTTTTATGATTTTCACTGTAACCAGTGAACATGAGTTTCTGACTTTTGGAGTCCAGCTTGGTGCGCTTGGCCTTTGGAATCCAAACATGAGTAGTGGAGCCAAAAACCTTTAGATGGTTGACGCGAGGCTTACGTCCAGACCAGATTTCTCTAGGAGTCATCTTCTTGACGGCATAGGTAGGAGACCGGTTTAGAAGATAGACAACAGTATAAACTGCTTCAGCCTAGAATTTCTTAGGAACACTTCTATGCTCTAGCATAGAATGTGCCATCTCAGGAATGGTGCGATTCCGACGCTCAACAACACCATTCTGCTGAGGGGTGTAAGGTGTGGTAAGCTGGCGTTTGATGACATGTTCAGCACAGAAACAAGAGAAGGTGGAAGAGCAAAACTCCCCCCCATTATCAGACCTGAGAGTGACTATTGAACAACTTGACTCTTTTTCAACCAAGGCCTTGAACTGCTGAAATGTACCAAACACATCAGATTTGTTTTTTTAAGTACACCCACATCTTTCTGCTGAAATCATCAACAAATAGCAGGAAATATCTGCACCTAGTAACGGAAGAAGTGTTCATTGGTCCACATACATCAGCGTGAACCATAGTTCCACGGAGTTTCGGGGACGAGGACGGGGGGACGGTAGGGGACGCGTTTCGGGTTCGGGGACTGGGGGGGGGGGGCCTAAATTTGGGGACGGCGGGGGACAGCGGGGGGACGGTGGCGGGGGGGCGGCGCGCTGAAATACATATAGTACTTGAAAAATTAGTTATAAAAAGAGGTATAACTGTAGAAGTCTATAAGATGTATAAATTAGTTATAAATTAGACATGTATGCAAAATGTGGAAGCATAGACAAGGCACATGAATTGTTTGACAGAATGCCTCAGAGAAATGTGGTCTCATGGACTGCAATGATTGCAGGATATGCACAAAATGGATTTGTTGAACAGGCTTTAGAAATTTTAAAGCAAATGCAATTGGCTGGTGTAAAGCCAAATTCCACAACTAACATAGACATGTATGCAAAATGTGGAAGCATAGACAAAGCACGTGAACTGTTTGACAGAATGCCTCAAAGAAATACATCGGCAAAACTGGGGGACGGCGGGGGACGGTGGGGGGACGGCGGGGGGATGGCGGGGGATGGTGGGGACGTTTCCCAGAAGTCTCCCCGTCTCGGAAATGGGGAGATGGGGACGGCTGTATTTTACGGGGGGGACGCGTCCCCGTAGAACTAGGGCGTGAACCAACTGCAAAGTCTTGGATGCTCTCCATTTATCACCATTTGGAAAAGGAGTCCGATGCTGTTTGCCAGCCTGACATGCATCGCATATGCCAGGAATCTGAGTTTGAATCTCGGGAAGACCACCAACCAGACCCTCCCGAGCTAAGTGAGAGAGATAGTGCATGTTCAGGTGCCCATAGTGTTGATGCCAGAGTTTGCTGAGGGATGTACTCCTGGTTGTCATGACGTGTTCTAGAGAATCACCAGAATCGACTAGTCTATACAGACCATGATCCTCAAGTCCTTGAGCAACAGTGGTGCGTGTCTCGCGATCCACTATGCTGCATGTGTGCATGCTGAAAACCACATCCAGATGAGGAGAGTGCCTCATAATTTGACTGACTGAGAGAAGATTCAACTCCATGCTAGGTACAAAGTAGACATCGAGAAATATTAAATTCCTCCCTCCGGACTAAATCTAAACATTGCCCTTGCCGACAACGGTATACTCTTCACCTCCTCCAAAGATGACAGAATCTTTGAAGGGCATGTACTCGGTGAACCAGTCTCGCCGATGTATGAAATGCCGGGAGGCCCCTGAGTCGATGAACCAAGCAGAAGATTTGACATGATCTGCAGGTCTCTTGGCCATAAAGGCATAGACCACAGACTCCTTCTGCAGAGGACGGAGGATGCCATCTTCCCGCTTTTCAAGGCACAAAAAATGAGATACTAGAGGATGAACAAAAACCAGATGGCACAGATCTCGAGACAAAAAAACTCGGTAAGGTATTTGAACACGGATTTTGAGAAGAAACGAAAAAAATTCTTGCAGAATTCTGACATGGTTTGCACAAATTTGAAGATGAGCAGAGACTGTCCACGAGTCATAAGAAGCAAAATAATCTTCCAATATCACGCGACCAAAGGCAATCCGCTGTAAGAAGAACGCAAAGCCGATGCAGAAGAAAGCACCTATGCACTGAGAAAACCCATGGAGGAAAACACAAACAAGGCAGCGACTAGATACACGACTTTCAAGGAAGTTGCGAGCACCTAAAAGAGCCGTGAAAAAAGGGTCGTCAGGATTGTTCTTGCTTGAAGATAAGACACGACGATTTCTATACACGACCTCCACACGCGCCAAAGAAAATCGCGACCTAGATTGAACAGAAACCCGTCCACAGAATAAACTGCGACCCTTGCTGCTTCAACAAGAATCCGCCTACCGGATGAAGACAAAAACCAAAAATGCGATCCACGACCAGGAAATCTGTGGATAATCGCGGCTGAATCACAAATCGAAGAGTAAAAGAACTTTGATTGAGACAAATAGAAAGTTGCGATTTTCACAGAACTTCGCAAGTTTCATAGAAAGGAAGCTGACGTCCTTCAAAAAGGGCATTCAGAAAACACACCCTCTTTCGAAAAGAAACAGATCCGTAGGTCATACGACCTGTACGGAGTACGAATGGAACACAGGAGGGAAAAAAAATTCAAAAAAATAGTTTCCCAGTTCGATTTCGCTCTGATACCATGTTATTTTCAAAATAATATGGGAAATATTATTAATGAATGAGATAATTTACAATACACAACAGAGCTGTATTTAAAGAATTTACAAGAGCTAAAAATAGCAAAAAAACAAAAAACAGATATAAGCATTAGCTACACGATGGACCATTAGAACATATCTAACTTTAGTTTAATATTCAGTTTGGGGACATTATAGTAAACACACAAATACATATGCCTAGATAAAATCACTATATGCTGGTTAACTGAAATATAAGACAACCAACTGGATTAGATTCCAATATTGATTTACATAGTTGAAGGAGATTTAGTCTTAAATTTGAATACTTGAAATTGGTTGTTGAAAATCCTCTGCTATAGTAACCACAAATTCTGAATCTAGGCCTTTTGCAATTCTGCATAGACTCAGCTGAAGACTGTACTACCCAGAAATTAGAATGGTATGACATAAATGTATAACCCTCAACACAAGAAATAAGTGTATACAATATTTGATCAGCCTTATAGCTGGGTAGCTAACTGAACCAAGTATTTTATGACAAAATAATAAACAATATAAAACCCTGAAATCTAGACTAAAATTCTAATTATGCAACTATTCTATGGGTGGTACGGACCCCTTAATGACTGCACAAACGACCCTTTCTTTGACTGGTAGTGGTACGACACTTCACAAAGGAGTTAATAACCCTTTCAATAGGATGCGATTCCAGTCAAAACCTAATCGCCCATCCTCTTTGCTTGTATGGCCTGAATAATTTGATACGACTAGCTACAAATATAACACTTCCACCAAGAAAGTAGACAATTTGCAAGCAAATAATGTTATCTTCTTACCACAAAAGTTTGGAAATAAATTTGTATTTGATCAACACAATAAGCTTTTCAATCCATAACTAGAACTACAAACATTCAACACTCTGGTGATCTCTAGATGAAATCACTCAAAGGACTAGGAGGGTTTTCGTCTCTGAAACCAATTTTTGTCAAAATGTTTTCGTCTTAGGTAGAAGAAGATGAATAGAGTTCAATTTTTGAAACAAGAGTTTTCCCAAATTCAGCAATAGCCACCTTTTGCTCTCAACTCCTTTTATAGGCACTTTTAGGGCAACACAATATTATTTGCTTTGTTTTCACTTTTAATCCCCATTTTCAATGTCACTTTTATGTCCCACTTTTAAAACAACTTTTTAAGTCGTCACTTTGTACCCCATGTCTAGTGTTATCACTTTTGGCCCCTTTTTAAAAACACTTTATGACGGTAGCCATCCTTCTTTTAAATAAATAATCAAACATAAGTCGCCTTTAAGAAAACAATATAAAGTTACCTTTAGGCAACTTAAGTTAATTATTTAATTATTTCCCTAGCACAAAAAGGGGACATGACAAATTATTATTGGTCTCAGGGAGGTTCGTGGTTAAGGCCGCATCGAGTTTCAAAGCTTACATCTTGTTGCACTTATCAAAGAAGGTCATTTACACATTTCACAAGCAAGCATTCAGTTCCAAGGCAAAACCATAGGAGCAATCATTAAATATTGGACACATGATCCTTATCTCATGTGCATAGGGCAATGTACTACGCCTTGGTTGGTGCAATGATACTACATCATGATTGTCTATAAAAGGATCAACATTGACATTAGGGAGGATAGTTTAGAGCTTAGAGAGGTTGGCAAGTTAGAAGGAGCTAGAGTCCAAAAGATCAGAGAGAGCATTAGATAGAAGATCAACTCATAAATGTAGTGTTTTAGAAGTGTGTACTTGTTCATATTTCTAATTGAAGGCTAAAGCCTAATTTTGATTATAAGTCCTGGTGGCATAATCTATTGATGTAATTTTAGATTGTGAATCATAAATTATTGTTCTACATATTCTTGTGCCGTGTGAATATAGTGTGAAAATTTGAATTCTATTGTGTGAATCTTGTAAGGGAATTGTGTTAGGTTGCATGGTTGGATAATCTTTAATTGGTTACTTTGTCCATGATTGCATCAAGTGGTATCAGAGCTTAGTTTTCAGTCCCGAAGAAGAGGAGTGAAGAATTGAAGATATCTTTCAATACTGAGTTGTTGGGTAGAAGGTATCCTAGGGAATCTAGTTGTAAATAGATTGCTGAATTGTGAGTTAGTTTGCATTAGATCTGTCAGAATGCCTCCAGGAAGAGTGGGTGGAGGTCAAGGTGTTGTTAACATTGCAAGAAGAATGGAAGAAATGTTTGAGATAATGAGGAATGTGTAGATTTGGTCAAATGCTGTTGAAAAGGATAGAAGAATAGGCCACGTGTCTAGAGATGATGTAAGTGATGAAGAAACTAAAAGAAGAACTAAAGCTGCTATAGAAGAATATGAGGAAGAAGATCAAGGTCAAGTAAGGATGTTGAAGGCTATTTCCAATAGTGGAAAGATATCTAAAATTGATGATCCTAATTATGTTGGTAATTTAAATCCTAAAGAGTTGATAGATTGGCTGACCGAAATATAATAGTATTTTGAGTATGAAGAAATCTTAGATCCTAAAAGAGTGAAGTTTGCTAAGACAACGCTAAAGGCCATGTTGCATTATGGTGTAAGGAAGTACAGTTAGAAAGAAATAGAAGAGCAAAGGAAAAGATTGAAAGGTGGGATAGTGTGGTGTTAAATTGAAAGCTAAGTTTATCTCTGTAGGTTACAATTAGGACTACTGAGAAAATTGCGAAGTTTGAGGCATAGAGAAATGAATGTGAAAGATTATACTGAAGAATTTTACAAGTTGACAATTAGGGCTGCTCATTATGGAGTTGATCGGGAAAAAGTTGTGAGATATATTAATAGCTTGAGATGAAGATTCCAAGAAGAATTGAGTATGTCATGTCCCCATTTCCGGAGTGATCTCATATAGAGATGGTGTTTAGCCTATTCACCATTCCCGTAGGCTAAAATGAATGGTAAGGGAATGATTTCTAGTTTGAGCTTGTTTCTAAACCTGGAGAACCAGAATGCTGATTTATTTCTACACACGGAGAACTGGAATGTTGGCTCAACTAGTATTTTATTTGGTTTTGGCTAAGTGTTGATAGGAGATATTATTTTATTTAGCCAAATGTCATGTATAGAGGTTGGTACTATGGAAAATGCAATATTCAAAATTGTATTTTCATTATTTTCTCTAGTGGATCGACTCATGCCAAGTGGACAATGACAAATGAAATCTTTAATTACATTTGTCCAATATCTATTTGTTCTTGTATAGTCTATTGTGCCAATCGATGGGATAAGGAGGATTCGCCATTGTTTGTTGTGCCATTTGCTCTAGGCGATGGAGTAAATCCATGTGGATCGATCCAATGACAGAAGGGATCCAATGACAGGAGGGACCTATTTTATTATTAATGATTATTGTTCCTTGTGCCAACGGTTTCAAGATAGGTCTAAAGCTAATCGCATATATGGAGAATGCATATTCCAATATCAAATCGGCCATATAGAGGATCGATGCCTTTGGAGGATAAAAATTGCAATGCAAAATTGTTATGGATCTTTGGATTTCAGCGCATGAGGAGATAAGGAAATTAAATGCAAAAAATGATGAATTTTAAATGCAAGTATGTCAAATTCAAATGCAAAATGTCCAAGGATCAATTGCCTAAGGAGTTTGTTAGCATGCGCCAGCTATAATGGAAGTATTTTAAATGCTAAATGATAATTTTAAATCCTAACTAATATCTATTCCAGCCGCCGCCCAAGGATAAGGCATTTAAAATATTATTTGAAGGATTTTTAATGCAGATATGGAGGTAGTTAGCATTCGCCTAGCTACAAGAGGAGTTTTATTAAATGAATGCACTTTGTATTTGCTGGCCGCCACCAAGGATAGTACGTTTTGCTCAAGGGATGGAGTTTTGTGGAAGACTTGCATTCAATAACAACTAGATTGATTTTAAATGCTTATTTTGATCATACAAAACATTTAAAATAGTTCAAATGGAAGGTTTGCTATTGGTGGATTTCAAAGTACTTTCAAATTTGCCAAAGGAGAGGGTCGTCCAACCATGAGGAGCATAAATAGAGCCTTCCAACTTCAATTTTCAACTTTTGATCATATGGTAAGCTTTCATATTGTTTGTTTATTGCTGGAAATTGCATTTTCTAGTGATTTTCTCAAGGTGATGCTCCCTTGAGTGTTGTGGTGATGTTCCCATGACAAATTGTGAGATGTTATCATTCAGATTTCATTATTGAATTGAATTTGCAGGTTGTTTGTGGAGTATTTGAAGTGAAATTGATAGCATATTGAAGCCCTTGGTGCGTTGGAGAGACTACCAAGGTAGTCGATTGGGTTCATAGTGTGATTTGAGTGACTTTTGCATGATTTACAGGGTCTGATTTTTATGACAGCAAATTATTTATGCAATTACAGGGCTTTCGGAGTGGATTTGACAAAGCTTTTGAAGTTTGAAGAGTTGCAAGTGACAAAAGATTAATCTAGGAGTCCATCACTTGGCTTGGGAGGAAGATTTTGATGTGTTTTCATTGCCAAATCATTGGCTGGGCAAAATCAGTACTTTCAGCAGTCATAACAGCCTGATATACATTAATATCAGTCAATTATTTGTGTACTTCTAGGGCTGTAGCAGTCTCATATGGTCTCTAGGATCACCATACATTGTTTGGGCATTGATACATGAGTTGTAGAAGGCATTTGATGCCAATTTTCAAGTTGTAAATAAGTCTGATATAAATAAGACATTGACTGTAATTTCATATCAGCAGACTACTATTTGTTTTCATTTGCATTTCAGCCAATAATAATGCAAGGTGTTTGGGTTATCAATTGTTTCTATGTTGGTTGATGATATTTAGCATTGTGTTGTTCAATTTTCAAGTGCATTTGAAGGAAAAAATTTCAGTCATTATAAGTAGGGTATCTTACAGAGTATGATAAGTTTGCAATTAGTTGAAGAAGCAAATTAGTTTGCCTTGAAGGCAAAGGAGAAGTTGACTAAGAGATTTCAGATTAGGCAAAGTAAGCAAAGAGGAAGAGGCGGTAGATTCCAGAGAGGAAGAAATCAAGGTGCCGGTTGAGGACATGGTCATGAGGATGTAGAAGCAAATGAGAACTATAATTTTTATCACAACGAGAGATTTGATGGATATCAACAAGGCATAGCAAGATATGGAAGAAGAGGTGGTAGATCATTCCACGGTACTTGTTTTAAGTGTGGAGTTGAAAAACATAGAGCTTTTTGTGTTCCCAATCGCAAGGAAGCAATATCAGAAGACTTGAAGGATCTGCAAGAGTCGTACATGCAGAAGAAGAATTAGTTGGATAACCTAGTCAAGTTAATGAACCAAAAAAAGGCGAGTCTTTGTTGATGAAAAGAGTATTGTTGAAACTTGATGTAGGAGATACTAAAGAACTAGTGCAAAGAAGGAATTTATTTAGAACAATTTGCAAGACTTAAGGTAAATGTGGCAAAGTCATAATGGATAGTGGAAGTATTGATAAACTTGTGTCAAGCAAAATGGTTGAAGTTGAAGAAAATAGAGCATCCGAGTCCATACATAATTTCATGGTTGCAAAAGGATCACAAGATATTGGTAAGTGATCAATGTTTGGTCAAGTTCAAGATAGGGTCATATTATGATGATGAGGTAATATGTTATGTTATGCCTATGGATGCTTGTCATTTATTGTTAGAGAGACCATGACAATATGATAGAAAGGGCACTCATAATGGCGGGGATAATACATCTACTTTTAAAAGGGAGGTGAGAAGCATAGTTTTACTCCATTGAAAGATAAGAGGAATTTAGATGAGCAACTATGCTAGAGTTCATTTAGTTGGTGGCAAGAAATTTCTTTAAGGTTTGAAGCATGAGAAAATGTATTTTGCAGTAGTTCCCAAGATATGCAGTTGTGTAGTTGAAGGAGAGTTGTTGCAAAATGAGATATCTAAGTTGTTGAAGAAGTACAATGATATAGTGTCAGACAATATGCTAGATGGATCACTGCCAATTAGGAGTATTAGTCACCACATGGATTTGGTTCTAGAAGTGAGTTTACCAAATAAGGCTGTTCATATGACATTGGTAGGGAATGAAGAACTAAACTGACAAGTGCAAGGGCTGTTGAAGAAAGGACTGATCAAAGAAAGTTTAAGTCCCTGTGTGGTACTAGTTGTACTAGCACCTAAGAAAGGAGGAGAATGAAGAATCTGTACAGACTCTAGAGCAATAAATAAAATCACTATTAGGTGCAAATTTCCACTGTCAAGGATGGATGACTAAATGGTTGTTTGAGTGGAGCAAGGTATTTTAGTAAGATAGATCTAAAAAGTGGTTATCATCAAATTAGAATAAGAGAAGGAGATGAATGGAAGACAATATTTAAGACTAAAGAGAGTTTGTGTAATGCCCCAAGCTTTCACCCAAGACATCAATGGTCAAAGAATGGGCGAACAAGTTTTTCACAATACAAATGTGACATCAACATGCCACATTGCTTACCTATGCACTCAAGATGCCATGACACAACATGATGACACCCAAAGCACACAATGCCACTTCATCAAGCATGATGACACAAGCAAAAGACTTAATCATGGGTCAAGGTCACTATGGTGACACTGTGAGGAGGTACAGTTATCTCTAACTCTGATGATCGGCTTCGAGACCACTATCTCCATCGCTTGCCAAAGCAAGAACAAGATGAGAGCACCATATCATCTCAGCCCTTAATGACTCAAAACAACAAAACACATCAACAAGGATGTGGGATTGACATCTTGGTCCAAAGATCACATACTCAAAATCTAGGATGATAGGGAGATCCCAAATCTCACCCAACACACTCTAGGCTAGTCATGTTGACACTAGGCACGACTCCCAACTTGAAAAGAGCAATAACTCCCAAAGTATACAAAGTACCACCCGAACTCAGATGTTAGGTAAGCAAGGCAGACCTTGGGGGACAATTCTTCTATAGAAATATTTCCAAAAAAGTGCGGGAAGTGCCCACTATCTAAGGGTCACTCCTTTCTGGACCAAGTTGCAATGTATACAACAAGTGGGAGAATGTTGGGATAAGGTGGTCTACAACAGCTTGCATAGAAATATTTGATATTTTGTAAAGTTGTGGGCCATGTAAAAATTGGGCGCCACACTCTAGAGGAGCTCAATATCTTCCTAGGGGGTTGTGTGTAACATTGTAAATGCATTTAATGTTGGTGGCACGTTCGGGAAATGCATTTGATATTTGGGGGGTAGTGAGCACATAGTTTATTGGGCTTATTGGAGGAATGCATTTAATAAATAGGTGTTATTGTAAAATGCATTCAATATTGTAAAAATTATTTAATGCTTGGCCCATATGTAGCAAGCCAAAATTGGGTGCTAGGCTTGGAGAGAGAGCAAAAGAGGTGCCTTGGAGAACACATTTTCACTTGATCATAGTGGCATACTTGGGTGCCCACCTTGGAAATGCACCTGGGGGCATTGATTATTGGTGCTTGGGGCATTAAATAATAGTGACAAGAAGTTTTCCGTTGGTTCCTGCTCGTCTATAAATAGAAGGCTCAGGATGGAGGTTAGACATCACTTACATGCTCGTTGTGAATTAAGCTTGGTGTAAGCACTTGAAGGCTTGAGTTGCTTTTTGAGTAGATCATGAGGAGCATGGAGTGGGATATGTGGCTCTCATTTGTTCTTGGATTGGTCTCTGGGGAATGGTTGCTCACTGCTGTTGAAGAAGGCCATATCTTGCACGGTTTCCTCCTCAATCAAGAGTGTTAATCTCCATATTAAGGCTCAGGCCTGATATTGTGTTGTAATTGTTTTGTTACAAGAAATACATTGGTTTATGTGCTTTGGAGGTGGGGTTTTTCTTGAAAGGGTTTTCCTAGGATATATTAGTGTTTTTCTCTATTCTTTTTATGTGCTGTTATGGACAGAATGTTGCTAGAATTTGTATATATCAGATAACTTGTGACATCTTTCCTCATAAGATTAGTGGTGGAAATTGTTGTATTTCCATTTAGTGGTGTGTTGGAATATATTATATTCATGTGTAAGGATGGGTAAATGCATGTCTCTTAGTGTAGTTGAAAACTTGAAAGGTCTCTTTGAGTAAGTGAAAGGACTCATGCTATGGGATAAAAGGATGGTGTAAGAAAGAGAAGAGGTAGTGGTGGTTGTGCGTATAAAGAACAACTGGAGGAAAACAATTGGTCTTCCTTTTTTTTGAGTTTATGCATTGGCAGAGTGAAATATGGACATCCAAGCCTGTTAAGAAGAAACGTGATTATTACTTGATAAATATGAGAGGTGAAACTTTGAAAGGTACATAACTTAAAGCATCGGGAAGAATTACTTGATGAAATTGCTATACATAATCATAACTCTATGATAAGAATACATGTGACTTCAAGTCACTCTTTACTAACACAATGCAAGGAAGGGTCCTAATAACAATGACGAAATCCTAACATTTTTGACTACAATTAATTATCTATAATATAAAATGTTACATATTCAGGGCAGAATTTAGACAATCCTGAATTTGGATTGGTTCTTTCATTTTCTTTTATGAATTCTCCTCCTTATTCCCCATTAATTTTTGGGGTTTATTGTATTAAAGATTGACAACATTCTAGGATTTGTTTTTTTGAAACAAAGAGCTTCTCTATCAACTATGAATGGTTGAACTTCAGGTTTGGCTTCTAGAGTGTTTTCCTGCTTTTTCCTCAAAATTGTTATGTAAGACTGAAAATTGTTTATGAACTCATGAATTAACAGTTAACTTTTATTTTCATAGTTTGCTTTTTTGATGCAATATTGCAGGAAACTGTATGATGAAGCTACCAAATGACATGGATCACACTATTCAGAATCTTGGTAAACATGTAAAGGCCATGTTTGGGACTTCATGGAAAGAGGTCCTTTGTGAAGGGAACCTTATTGAAGGAAATGTAAAACCTGGAAGCCCTGCTATCCTTATGATTAGTAGCTCTGCTGCACGATGCGTGGAGGTTCTCAGGTTTTCTGTTCAATATTTTACTTTTCTTTTCTATTGAGCTCACTATGATGCACCGCTTTGCAAGAAACCAAGACAAGTTTCTCAATAGATGTTTTCTGAATGATTGTGAATCTTGAATGCCACAAGGCTTCTAGAAACAGTTTGCTTTCTCATATAAGCTTAGTAAATATAGGTCTTCATCAATTTGATTATGTTTTTTAAAAAGAAAAACTCAACTATGAAAAAGAAAACCAAATTCTTTAGCAGCTTCTTTACAACTGTGCAGAGAAATGCCATGAGCAAGCTTTGAAATTTAATTTACTTATCTGATTTCAGAAGGCAGTCTATTTCTTCTAATAGATAAATGTATAAGACATTGAACACTATTAGCATCGTTAAGAGTAAATGATATATTCTAGTTACATACTAAATGGAGACTTTGCTGTTAAACGAATGACTAGAGAGTGAAAGGAAGTGGAGGCGTGGAATACACTTCCTACACTAATCTATGAGAGGAGGTATGTGCGAATAAATTAAATCTTTACAGTTACAAGGAAATAAACACAAAAGCAACTCAATGTATTATTCAGTAATCAATGGTTACAATACATTTGCAGAGTCTAAGCCTTTACAAGAGCATCACCAATAAGAGATCTGGAGTAATTTTGGCAGCATAAATTACCTACAAAACTCACTATCAAAACCTCCATCTCAAGCACCCAATAAATATGAGAAGCAATACATGAAACCATTAAATGGTAATTAGGAAACCATGAGCTAGAACTACCAAAAAATGTGGTGTCCACATCCTTAGTTAAAAATCTAATGCCCAAATCCCAAGATGAGTCCATAGGCTAAAAATAACATATTCTTTCCACCTGCCATAAGTTCGTTATAATCCACTCACCAACTTGGTCACTCCATTATCTCCATCCAAAGATGTTTTATGACATGTCATAACTCGTGTCATAAGTTGGTCAACAAGTGCAACTCCCTCTTACAATTCATAGATGTTCTTACATTTCCAATGTCGGAGGCCCAACTTCTAGAGGTCATAATTTTTGATTCGGGAGGCCGATTGGGCCCTTGTTTTTAAATTGTAGAGCTCAAAGAGGTCCATGCCACAGGCATCCAAGAATTGATGCCATCTTATTCAGAAATATTTTTGGGGCCAAAAACGATCTCTATAGCCTAGAAATTGAGTTTTTTTGTTCTATAGCGCAAAAATTGAGTTTTTCTGTTCTACAGCTTGAAAATTGCATTTTCTGTATTTTTAACATTAGGATGCAAGGTTGAGACACCTTTCGTAATAAAGAGTAGTATCAGTTCATATTGTTTCTAGAAAGACAGGGATATGTGTTGTATAAAGTTATAAACTATGAAGACAAGCCTTGGAAATCATTTCTGCTTTTATTGTTGCCTACTAAAAAATATTGATGAGCAAGGGATTTATGCGTAGATCGTAAAATCTTCTTGAACAATAAGAATGCAGTTGGTATGACAAAATACTTGGAATTCTTCATGGTTCTTAGTTCTAGAGTCTTTTAGTTACATTAACTCCATTTGACAACAAATTGAACTTAGATGATCAGTCATTAACATAGTGATATAATTTCTTCACTAATGCATCCTTGGTTCTAGCAGGAGTTGATGACAGTAAGGATGATAGTCCAAAAATGGTATTTGGATGTGGGTGTTCCCATTGTTGAGGAATGGGTTCAAGGTTTGTCTACATAACTGGTTGGGTGGGTATGATATATTGCCTTTTGGATTTTGGTTTAAAGATTGTTAATTTTACTGGCTACAAGGATGGATATGAGAATATGTTGTACATAATATATAGAATAAGTATGCTAATAGGAATCTTGTTTAGCATCTCTGCAAGTCTCCCTGTTTCCTAAAATGATCCTTGTCAAGCTCCGTGTATGGATTAATTTCAACATCCGTCAGAGTGGTTAGGACCTATTTTTGCTGATATGTCTCATCAATCTGGCCATTTACAATCTATAATTTTATCTCATGTTGGAGTGTTGTACTATGTGGCCTTTATTCCAATTCCTAGAAAAATTTGGTATTTTTTACCTTTCTTCAGGTGGGATCCTTGCAGCCTGCTCCAATTTACACTTCAAACAAATTTTCCTTTCTCTCATGCTATTTGCACCACGAGGCCCCTTTCACTTGTTTGAGGTAAGGGATTTAATTCTTACAAAAACTCCTTTTGTTGTTTACTACCATTCAGAGCTACATTCCTGTTGTTGCATGCAGTTTCAGTGTGTCTAATTTAAACTGCTAATGTTGCTTATGAAAGTACTAGTTAACTTGGCCACCATCCTTTTTGGACTATTGGCTAAAGAGTACCAACATCCCTTATTAGACTTTTCAGCTACTAATTCTGAGTTATTCGACTATTGATGGGTCTTAGTCATCAATTCACAATCCCTCGTGGGGCTGTCATGCGAAGCATCTTATTGTCACTCCCATTATCCATTCTGGGATAGTTGGCAAAAGATCTTGTCATAATATGACTAGGCTTAAAGCGCAAATCTGACTGTTTGCATCCTTATGCCAAAAATTTATGCATTACAACCTTTTGCCATTGAACAACTTTTTGCAATTGTGCACCTAGACACCCTTGCACACTTCGTAATTGCATTTTTGTACAATTGCGGTCCTTGATGACAATAACAATTGTACCCAACATGCACCAATTGACGGCCTTGTACGAAGGTCATCCTTTGCCTAACCCATCTTCCGGATCAATTGTTGTTTACGCCTAAGCATTTACAGCAAGACTTGCACCCCATGATATGTGCCTCTTGCACACTAAACCATTATATTAGTGGCATAATCAGTTGGTAGTTGAATTATCTCAGTTTGTTAGTTGGACAATCTTCTTGATTGTTATTGTTAAAATATATGACACATAGAAGCAAAAACTGTCAAAAAACTGCAGTAATTCACAATTTATCATGAACCGGTCATCAAGGCAATTTTTTGACTGCAAAAATTGGGATTTTTACCATTAATTCGGATGACTCGGTTTTTTGCTGATTTTCACCTGACAAATCACAAAAAAAATGCCATTAACTTGTTTGCATTGCGATAAATTGCGAGTTTGACTGTTTTTTGGCGAGTTGGCCTATTTTCAACATAAAAATGTATAGATGGAAGACTCTCCAAGTACTCGGTGAGTCTTGAAAAACTCGCGAGTTTTTCACTGCGGCGAGTAATAGTAGTGTTTACTCTCTTGAAAACTCGCCGAGTTTTTGGCGAGTACTCGCCAAAAAAGTACTCGCCAGAAACTCGGCAAGTTTTTGGCATGGACTCGCCTGCGTCAAAAAGTGAAGGCACAACATTTTAAAACGCCATTTCAACGCCTTTTTTATTCATTTTATGACTTCTTCTACTTACCAAAACCCCAACGCCCCTCCCACTTTGCACACAGCAGTCTAGCATCAATGTTTAAAGATTTGAAATGATGTTTTTGCGAATTCGGAAGGGAAATTTGAAGCACAGGACCTTGTCTTTGTGCAATACAACCTTCGGCTGCGCACAAGAAGGGTAGAGGACAAATTAGATGATCCCATTGATTTGGATGAGATAGAGTGATTGGACAGGGCGGGATGAGTAGCCTCCATTGTTTACTGAAGATGAGATTCTTGATTTTGAGAGGTAGGCATTGGAGGAGGTGGGTGCAGGAGGAGATCTAGGATTGGATGACATTGATGAGGCTGAGTAGGAGTCATTGCCATCTACTACCAAGATGGAGGTCGAGCCACTGCCTTCCATGCCAAGCGAGGAGCCACAACGAACTCCAAGGACTAGAACATCTACCTTTCCCCTAGTTTTCAGTAGATTAGGGAAGAGGAAGATGTAAAATGTTGTATTTACTTTTAATTTTACTATTTTCATTTTGTCAGCTATCTATTGTATCAAGTTATCAACCATCAGGATTCCGCATGAGGATGCAATTTTGTACTCAATTTGCATTCAAATCAGTCAAATTTAATAGAAAATACTTTTGTACTCATTTATGGACTTATTGGATACATCTTGTCATTGAATTTTGCAAAAAACATGTGTTTCTAATGAATTTAAGCAATTTTTAAGTTGCTGAGTTTTTGACGAGTTTTTTGGGCTTGGCGAGTTTTTGTTGAGTTTGAGTTTTCCAACTATGTAAAGATGTTCATTTTTTAATCGTGATTTTTTTTCCCTAAAAAACCTAACCCCAGCCCAATTTTTTCTTTTCTTTTTTTTCCGAAAACTCTAACCCTAACGTTAACCTTAACCCGACTTTTTCCCAATTGAATTGCGATTTTTTGAAAAAATCTTTATCTTCTAGTTTGCCAATTTATTCCCAGGAATGATTTTTTCTGCTATAAGTTATTCTATCATACACTCAAATCAGTTTAGTTCTCAATTTTGGTTTTCTCTTTAATGAACTATAGTTCTTAACAATCCCCATTTTTCCCCCTTTTGGTCACTATGCTATAAGTTGTTTTATCATTGAATATTCCACATTGTCTAATTCACATAGTCAGTCTCTTACAATTTCGTCACCCATATAACAAATGGAATCTTGGATTTGGTATGTTGTTCCCCTAGATATATTTTGGGATTTGAATTGGTGGTATCAGAGCATTCTGAATAGATATTGACAAATATATGAGAGTTCAAGAATCACAGGATTCACTTACGGTCCCTTTGTCTACTTTCTTGTCCACCATGGACAGTTTTAGATGGCTTCTATAGAACACACCATAGAAGCAAAAAATGGCAAAAGAACACAATTACTTGCAACAATTACTATTCACCATATTTGTTAATCATGTCACAAATTTTAAAAAAGACTGTAAATTACCTAATATGCACCGTATTTGGTAAACATGTGAAAAAAATTTGCTGACTGTTCCATACTTGTGGGCAGGGTGGTCTACTATGCTAAGTTGGGTGCAAATGCATAGAAGACTATAAAAGGAACCTTCTCTTTTCATAGAAATTGAATTCATTTTATCGTTTAAAGAAATTAAAAGGTGGCATAGATTGGAACCTGAGACCAGGTGGATCTTTTGATGATGGTGGGAGGTTGGCATTATCATCATCCACTTGCTCCTGTTGCAACTTTGTGCAAGTGAATCCCTTAAATCAGATCATCCATCTTTAGCTGAATGAGAAATTAAATGTAATTTGATAAATAAAAGCAAGAACGTAAGAAAAGACATAGTGGAGTGAGTTTTTTGGAAAAATGGGAAAAGAATGCGGGTATTGAATAAACCATGTTATTTTTCCCACTTTTTTGAAAAAATCATTGCCATTTGTTTTTAAGTACCTAGTTTTTTTTCATTTTCCCAATTTTTAATTTGCCTTATTTTTCTTGTTTTTAACCTGTCTAATTGAATTCCATTTACACTTTCAGTTTGTTGTGTTAATGTAATGTAAATGGAATGCTATTACAGAACACACAACCGTTGATTAGCCAAAGGCACTATATGTGGAATGCTTGAATAAATGCTCAAAGTCACGATCTTGCAATTGGTTACATCTTTTGCAAATGCCTCCAAATTAATTAAAGCTCATGTTTGGTGTTTATAATCCTTTCTTAGCTTAGTTCCACTTGTGCATGCAACAATATAAAGGGAAGATGGAGGTTGATAAGTGGAATTCCTAGATTTATAACCTTAAATCATATTACTTAAAAGATTAAACTTTCATAGATCAAACTATCACATTTTGCCAAGTCTTCGTAGGGGATACATATGGAAATTACTAGGGGATACATGTGGAGTTTATTACATAGAATTCTATTCTGTCTAGGACTTGAGTATATCAAGTGGCATCAATTGTGTTAATGATAGGCCTAAATAATAAAGAATTACATGAATGAATCTTACATTAAGATTGCTACTTTCCAAATTCTCTTTCTTAATCCTTTGAAGTTTATCAAGTATATTTGAACAAATTTGGAATTCCTTGCTATTAACCATAGTTACAAGACTCAAACTTGGCAAGCTGATTTTTGACTCAGACGAGCTCGGCCAAGACTCAACAAATTGAAAAAACCATGAAATATCAAGATTTGGAAGGATTCGAAGCTTTTATCATGCATCCTTCAATAACTAAACTTGAAGGACACAATAAACTAATAAAATAGAAGCTACTTTGATCACATACACAATTATACATTGATTACATGAGTATAAAAGCAGATTTTAGTTGAAGGAAACGTTTTTAAATATATAAAATTATAAATATTGTCAAGTGTATACAAAACTTACGAATTATGAAATCCATGGCATCAAAACAAATGTCAAAACTAAAAGTATAACTATGGCTCAGATAACCTGCATCACTTGTCCCGACATCTGTAGCTATACGACAAGTCCTGCGCGAACATCTAAGATAGGTCCTCGATGATGATGCAACCATGATATCTGCCTATGTATCAATGACATCAACATCTAAGGTGTCTACTCATGCTTTATCCTCCTTTTCCATGGCTACTACCTCTGCCTTTAGATCCACTTGATCAACCCATGCAAGGTCCTCATTGTAGATAGGATCCTCAACCTCGATGATACAATTTGACCATGGATCAACTTCCTCTAGAGTGATGGGAGATAAGTTGATGCCCGGAATTTGCTTGTGACAAAGGTGAAGGCTGTAATGAACTTAAATAAGATCGTTCAATCTTTGCACCGACAATCTATTGCGCCTCGTGGAGTGTATGTGCTCAAAGTTCAAACATACTCCAATTGTGCTTGCATCTTGTGTCATGTCCCCTTTTCCAATTAAAGGAAAAGAAATAATAAAGTTAATGTTTTTAAGTAGTGTAATGATTTACTTTTTATTTTATTAAAAAGTGACAACTTAATATTACTTTATTAAAATAATTTTTATAATAATGTTTTAAGTTTATCCTTATATTTTATTCTAAAATATTGAAAAGGGAAAACTTAAGTATTATTATTATTTTTATAAAAGATCATATTAATGAGATATTAAAAGATATTTGATAAAATTTTAAGAGATCTTGCGAGAAGGAAACTTCTGGGGAAAAAAGAAAAGCAGAAAATAGAAGATTTATAAAGGAAGGAAATACCTCATAATTGATATGTTGCTTTTATCAAAAACCCCTTTTTGTAGAGCTCGAGCATTTTATGTTCATCTTTTCCAGAGGATCAAAGAATGAAAACCCTTGTGGTCTTGGAATTTGGGAACGAAAACTTTCGGATTCTCGGAGGTGATGCTAGTTTAGGAATTACACAGAGCTTCATCAGCATTTCCAATTTTCAGATTTCAGGTTTTGGTGTGTTTCTAGATTTATCAGAGTTAAGAGGTTTGCAGTTCATTGTGTTCACAAAAGTAAATCAGGGTTTCAATATTTTGTGGACCAGCAGTGTGTAATTACTATGTATATTTCAGAATTAGTTGTGATGATTGTGGGCCTTTGAAGCAGGCCATACCACATGCCGTATTATCTGAAGTGGTTGATGTTAAATAAATTAGGGGTCGTACTATTTCCTATGTCACTAGCCGCCCAATTTATTGCTGCTAAACTATGTATTAAAGGTGGCACATGGTGTAAAATAATGAATCGCATCTTGGTGAAGGATTGTGAAGCAAAAGGCTGCCATACATTATAAAAGGCAACTATCTTTTGTTTGGTAAAGATCAACCAAATGCTGCATATTAACATTTCTGCCACCCAATAGCTGAATTATATTTGGGGGATTAAATTGTGGTGGGACTGATTCATAGTTGAGTATTGTTTTCTTTGATGAGTTATTGTTTTTTGTATGAAGTGCACTATCCAAAAGAAGCTTCCTTGATGTTGTGGAGACCACTGTATAGTTGGAGAGATCTTAAAATTTCTAACGCAGCCTTTGAGGTGTCTTTGGAGGTAAATCACAACACAAAACTTCTATCAAAATCGTAGTGCATGGTGGGATCCGCCAATGGGAGTTTAAATTTGGGATGTATAGATTTATTAATATTAGTTGGTTGATGGCTGCTGATTTAGTGATATTCAGAAATTTATTTGTGGAATCTAATGATATTCAGTGAGTACCTTTACATCATTTTTATATATTCGGTGAGTGGCAATATTGCTGGCTGCATTATTTCCCATCCATTTAATATTAGTGGAAGTTGTTATCAGCCTAGTATTTATTCCAGACAAAAAATACAAAAAGTATACATTCTGGAAAATTCTGATTGGGAATATTACATCTTGAAGCTGCATGGTTGGCTCAAGACATGAACTGCAATCTTTCGAAGATTTGACACCTTAGCACCAAACCTTTTCCACCATGCATTTAAAATGAGAAAAAAAAAGAACTCAATTTCATTGTTCAACTTCAAGTTTCAACATTAATGTAAAAAAATGAAAAGTTTTAAATTACACCCTTAATAGACTTTACTTGGCTGCAATGTTGTCCAAATTGCCTTGCATATATCTTGGGCAAAGAGGTCCCTTGCGCAAGTTTGTAGATCTCAATCTTAGATATAATCTTTGCTCCAAGTTGAGGATCGTCAATTCTATGGCTATATAGAGCCCACTCAAAACCTCCTCATCTGCCTTGAAATCTGGGTGGAATTGGAACACCAAATTCAAGAAATAGGCAGCTACATGTAAGGGCTTGTGAAGTTGATGGTACCATTATCGATCAATGATGTCCCATATGGGATGATATTTAACCTTAACCCCACGATAAATGAACCTAATAGCCTCCTTGGCCCTATCCATTCCCTCGTGTATATAGCCCATGGTGGGCTTCTTCCCATTAGGAACTCAAAGGACGACAACTAAAGGTTCTATGAACTGCAGAAGAAGGGAACATAAAATTATAAACAAATAAAACTATTATAATTGATAAATTATTAAAATGAACAAAAATAGAATGGAAATATGAACTTGAATCTATGATCTCTTTCGTTTGAAGCCAAAAGTTGTGCTCATTGAAAACCCAGTCAACCACATCAACCCTTGCAATGGTCTTAGCATATGAAGATGTAGACCACTCCTCGCTAACAAACACGTGCATTAAGGCAACCTTTGACTGAAACAAAGATTGCAATGTGATAAAATTTGTTGTAAAGTAGGTTATTTTAGGACAAGCCATTTCCTTTTTGTCTGTATAATTCTTCATGAAGTTGAGGATCCAAGCATGGTTGTATATGTATTGGCAAATATTTTTACCATGCTCCACACATGCTCTAATCCATGGGATTTTGCCAAGATTCTCCAATAATAGGTCAAGGCAATGAGTAGCAAACGGAGTCTAGAATAAGGATGTGTGCCTATTGGTGAGAAGTTTACCTGCAACAACATAATTTGCTGTATTATTTGTAACTATTTGCACAAATTCTCCTTAACCCACCTCAACCAAAACTTCCTCTAAAACCTCACAAAGGAAATCAACATTTTTTGTCTTTCTTGAAGCATCAATGGATTTTAGGAAAAATGTGCCACTTGAGGAAAAAACAATGAAATTTAAAATGCTAATGTTAATCGCTAAAGTAGAAGTTAGAAATCTTAATCACTAAATCAATGGATTTTAGGGAGTACAACCACTTGAGGAAGCAACAAGGAAATTCATCAATGTCCTATTTCTCCTATTTGTCCAACCATTGGTCATGATTCTGCAACCCTTCCTCCATATCTCACACTGCTCCTTAATTTTGGCCTTCATATCAGCCACATTTTGAGTTAAAATGGAGCCCTTGATTTCTTCATCATTAGAGGCTTTGAACCCCGCCCCACAAACAATAATGGCATCTACCATATTTTGCTAATAAGGAGACCTTAAAAGAATAAAATAAACAAAATAAGTATTATAAAATTTAATGTTTAAACTCTACAAATCCCTAAATTTAAAAATCCAATAAACAAAGAAATCAAACAACATATTTTAAAACAAAATTAATAATTAATTACTTGGTTGTGTGATTGGAATGGAAAAATAAAACCAAAAGACACCGATTGCACTCTTTGCAACATCATACGTGTCCTTGTTCTAAACCATGCTCTCAAGTGATGGTTGGGAACCTAGAGTAGTGCATGGTACAATATATGAATCTAATTTGGATCCATGAACTCTAGGCCCAATACTAACATTGCCACTGCCATTGCCAATGCCACTAGTGGTTGAACATTTGTGGCAATGCCAATGCCACTAGTGGTTGAACATTTGTGGCAATGCCAATGCCACTAGTGGTTGAACATCTAAGGAATGAATGAATCAAAGAAGAGTCTTCGTGAATGGCTGCCATCTCTTCTCTTTGCCTTTTTTTTGTTCCTTTTGTTGTTCAAAATTCAAATGTCTTTAATTGACTTTGTATGACTTTGCACCTTTTGCACATCAATAGGCACAACATTGCACACTTTAACATCTCGGCATGAAATTTGTGTAAAGTGATATTTCAATTGGTTAATGCTTCCCCCACTAGTTTTTGTCTTGCAATGTATGTAAATCAACTCCTCTTTCTTTGCCTCTAGGATGGCATGTTTCCAACAAAGGTCCTTTCTAACTAGGGCTGACATTAGAACAATCTATAAATGTAAAGTACCTTGCAATAACAAATAAATTGAAAATAAATTAACATTTAGCATTTCAAGATAAACTAAGATTAAAAAATTAGAAAAAATAAAATCAGTTAAGGTTTGCAGCTAAAAAAAGATAAAAAAAATAAAAAAAGCTATGGTTTGTTCGTAAAAATAGATAAAAAATAAAAAAGCTAGGGTTTGTTCATAAAAATAGATAAAAAATAGCTAGGGTTTGGTCAATGAATCTAAAATGGTAAAAAAAAATGTAGAAGACAAACAAAATTTAAAAAAAAAAATTCAAAATATGAAAATACCTCTTTAAATTTGTTTCAACTTGATTCTAGGTTGCTCTAAATCAATGGTGGGCTCTTCCAAATGCACCATAGGCTCCTTTAGATGCACCGAGGGATGCTACAAACCTGCCCAAATTGTGTTCAATCAACGTTTGCTGCTCAAGTTGTTTGCTGCTTTTTGCTTCAATGGCATGTGATTTTAGCTGTAATGCTCTCTTTTTCTCTTTCTTGTGCTTGCAAATAAAATGGATGTGTATTGAGAGTGTTAGAGGTCATTTTAGAGGGCTAGACCTGATTTTTCCGCCTCACTTAAATGGTCGAGTCTCAATGACATGATTCATTGGATTCAACAAGTCTGACCAAATTCGGCGGGCACTTGGGTCCTGAGCCTTTGGGACTCGTTTCACCCTACCCGCATTGAGACTCGTTGATTCAGGGCGAGACTTGGTGAGTCTTGTAACACTGTTATTAACACTTGTGGAGAAGCTTGCAGATTTGCTACTAAATTTGACGAGAACTTCATAAAGCTCATGTGAATTAGTAATATAAACCAAAAAGTATTGCAAAGGCTCTCATAGTTTTTGATGCCAAATTTGATTCTTTAGAGTGGTCTAAGTGCCAAAACAACACTTTAAACCAGCAACATAGAACTCATTGATAGAAAAATTTAAACTAACAATAGCCTTAAAATGAAGTGCAAAGAAAAACATAGAAATGCTGTAGTCAATACAACCCTACCAAGTGATTTGATTTTGAATGCCACTCTCAACAATCTCTCTTATTCCAAGTACAAATTGCATCGTCTTTTGTAGCCCTTAATAATAAAGGAAAGGATATTTTGGTTGATGCTAAATGTGACTTCATAGTCCTTATTTGTTAGGCTTAATCCTTAACACCTGATCTCAAAGAGGAGCTCCATTGCAAACGTGGCTTGAAGGTTAACCTTTACATTTCACGGTGGACAATGGTTGTTAAGAAAACCTCCTTTCCATGGACACCTTTAAGAGATTGAGACTTTCCTACACATTGCACACACAACCATAAACCATTTCTTGGTTCTAACATGACAAGGATTCATGCAACATTGAGCAGAGTAAGCTTGATTACCTTATACATCTTGCAAGAATGAAATCACTTGCAGTGTGTTTCCATTTGATGTTTAGGACGTTCACCATTGTACAAATCCAAACCATAACACAAATTTCTTTTTATTGGGTGAACAGTTAGTTATACAAGATTCTTTAGTTCTTTTCAACACGATGGTGCCCTTGATTAGTACACAATAATGCCACAAGATGATCAACCATGGATAGAAGTTTATCATGCTATGATCAGACAACAAGACCAACATAAGGATGGGATATTGTAATGTCCCACCCCAGTTGAGACAAATCGTTTACAAATTTAGCTCAGTTTGACAATGCAGGCATTTTGTCAAACAGTTGGGAAGTTAGCTGATATGAGATTTTTTCTGATCTGGGTATGTTCGTTTGTGTTTGCCAGTGGTTTATGATGCTCATTTAGCCACAAGAAACCCATACAACACATATGAAATCATACAACATATATATTCAATTACCAAACTGAAATACTCATGCATTCATTGGCTTGTATAGAGACAATTTGTCAAACATTTGACACACATATATTGACTGTAATAATCAGAAAATGAATGTTACAGTCTGCTCTTCTAATCAGCGAACTACAGAGATATGCATATCATGTTCTAACCTCAAGAAGATGCATTTCTGAGTGCACCAGAGTAGTTCCAGCTTGTATTGCCTATGCAAGGATGGAGAAATAGAATAATGGCAGCTCTGTATAGTCTGGAAAAGCTGCTGTATGGCCTGTAGGTGAAAGGCAGCAGTAAATATGATCGTGAAAGCTCACAAACACCTGTAAACTCAGTAGAAGGTCTGCAGAATATCCATGCCCAGCTGG
The DNA here is from genome assembly GCA_027924645.1 of Cunninghamia lanceolata. NCBI lineage: Eukaryota > Viridiplantae > Streptophyta > Pinopsida > Cupressales > Cupressaceae > Cunninghamia > Cunninghamia lanceolata. Next base: position 2,696,914 of record BSBN01000743.1, read on the forward strand.
GATAGGAAACCTTGGCAAACGACCTCCCAAAACCACCAAACAACCTCCTTTAGTTTCTTCTTAAAACAATGGCAAATACTGTAGCAGAACTGTAGCGAATACTGTAGCAGCCAACAATAAATGTATTCAACAATGCATCTTCAATGTCTTTATAAACTGCAAGTAGATATTCATCAAACCCTTTTGTATTCTTTGTATTTCTTCTCCAATTTGCACAAATTGGACCTCTGAATGAAGCCCACAGTCAAGCAATGATTCAGCTGGTCTTTCACAGCCTCAAGATTGCATAAACACTGAAGCGATTTCGTTCTCCAATGCTGATAATGAAGAAATCTGAAGAAACCCTAGGTTTCCTTCACAATTCCCAAAGCTCTCACAAAAAGCAAAGTCAAATGATCATTCAATAATGAGGTTGATTTGCTTTTTGAGGCCCTTTTATAACTTCTCCAAATGAAGTGTATTTAATTTGCCTTTGAAGTCCACTTTTTAGGTTTTTAAAATAATATTTTATTATTTGCTTTTGTTGCCTCAATATTACCTTGGTTATTGTGCCCACAATAAATTAATATCATTAATTGCACTTTATCATGTGTCATTGGCCCCCTTTTAATATAAAGTCAAAATATAACTTTATATTATAAACTTTTAATTAACATCATTAATGACACATTAAAATATTAATATCTGCTTAAAAATCCATCAGTTAGCTACGCCAACTGAAACCAACGTCAAAACTGCCAAACATTGAATGATCAGGTGCCCTGCCACAAATAGCAACTTCCGATAGTTGACTTACTATAAATAGTAAGTACGCACCACTGAGTCCTGAAACATCTGCAAAGGCCCAAACATTGGTCGACACTACATCTGAGACTTGTCCAGGTGCTTTGCTATAAATAGAAACCCTGACTCCTTGAAAAAGTAACTTACTATAAATAGTAAGTGTGCCAAACGGAGTCCAACGAAGGTCAAACCTGAACTCTCATTGATCACTGGAGGCGAAGCCACACTGAATACTGCCAAAATTAGACCCCCTAACCATCTGCTCTAGCCTACGAGGGTCAATTGACACGAAGTCCCAAAATAGCAGGTTACTATAAATAGTAACTCCTAAAAAGTAGGAACCGCTAACAAAAGAAACATCCCTAAAAAATAGGAACTCTCAACTGGTCAAAAAGGGCCCGATCCCACACCTCCTAAAAAGTAGGGACTTATTAAAAATAGCAAGTCTCGGACAAGTTGTCCGAATCAGGCGCAGAAAGTGTCGATCAACTCCAATTGTCCGTCTGAACCCTGTTGAGCAACAAAAATTCTGCTCTGGCTGTGCTGGAACCACCCCAGAAGCCAGCACCATCCAAATTGCACGGGGGCCTAAAAATGGGGACATTACAGATATGGAAAGTTTGGGTCAACTACCGTTATATTGAACAAGTTCACTATCAAGATTTCTTATCCTCTTGCCCATTGACTATCTCTTTGACAACCTTAGGGGTGCCAAGTACTTCATTAAGTTTAATATGAAATTGGGATATCATAAGGTCTTAGTTGAGATGGGATACATTTGGAAGACGATGTTAAAATCCAAGGAAACTCTCTTTCAGTGGCTTATCACGCCTTTGGCTTCAGTAGTGCCCATGTGACCTTATATTCCTAATGACACTTTGTGGTGGTAGTTGTGTGAGGGAGATCTCAATTTTATTACATTCTTTGTGTAGGTTAGATTGTTGTAAATTACCACCTTTAGGATGATCTCATATGCCATGTTGAAAATGTATGTGTTTAGTAGGCTAATCAACACGTTGATATGGGAAGAACACTTCGATAAAGGAGTATGTTATTTTGGCATCAACAAGATCACACTATGGTGTGGATGTATTTCATTTGGTCTCTTCTTTCCCAAGAATTTATCCAATATGTTCGCACTTTCTCAGCATGTGTGATTAGCAAACTGGGACTTAGGAAACAAGGACTGTGCATTGGTTTTCTTGTTCTGCTATGACTACAATAATTTGTTTCAATGGGTTTGCTTATTTGAGCGCAAACATGACAATGTTTTTGTATTGGTGGGTTTCCAAGATGGCCATCGATACACCATGCCTAAATTCTTTTTTCGAGTAGGATACACCTGACCTTTTCTTTTTGCATGTTTGGATTTACCATGGACTACTCACAATAATTGATGAAGACAAAGATTCTTGAGTTTCTAGCACACTTTGGAAAACTTTGGTCCTTTTAAAAATGACCGTGCCTATTGCTTTCCATCTGCAAATTGATGGCCATTCCAAATTTATCAATAAAACCTTATTGCATCTCTTGTGTATGTACAACAGTGGACATCAATGTGCTTGAGATGAAATCCCACGATTCATTCAACACAACTATTATAGGATTCTCTCAGAACAACTCTATTGGCTACAGCCTTATGCAGCTTTGTTTATGGATTTAGCTTTGATCCGAATAATAGGGAAACTCTTCTGGGATGATACTCTAAACAAATTTTGTTTAGTTTGTGTCTTCTGTACATGACCTTCCTTTTGAGATAGGTGTATGATTGTTATCTCCTAGCAATGTCTATGCTATGAGATCTACGAATAACTTTGTGTCTAGATGCTGATTTGGGTTTTGCATTTGGCACCCTACTCTATGTATGTTACATTACAAGAATGACAGTAACAAAATGGGTGAAGTTTATGTAATGGTTGATGTGGTGCCTTCTTGTAGGTGTGATGGTTGGTCTTCAATTTAGAGGCTGCATGCACAAGTGCGTTGACATGGCATGGGTTGTGGCTGCATGATCTGAAAAGGGGTGAAAGTCAAAATATGGCTTGTTAACCACATAGAATGGTGCTAGTGTTGTGAGTAGAATGTGGAGTTGCATTAGATGGCACAATCTTCTAACATGAAGCTTTGGAGTTGAAGCACTTTTGGTAATGATATGACATATGTATCTGCTGGTGCAATGTGGATTGTTCAAGAACTGTGTAGCATGTCCAATAGTGTGAAGGTGAGCATAGGACATGGTGGATTTAGTACAGAGCTTCTCCCTTTCTTTAGAAGTGATCATCTCCATGTTTTCTATCAATATGAGAAACTAAATTTTGAGCTGTTGAAGGTTGTATCACGTATCGAGATGGGTGTATTGTACTACCTTGACCACTCAAAACAACTAATATGCATGTCATGGCAGGTCCATGTTGTGGTCCTTTGGTGGTGGATGTAGATAATTTAGGATCCAATTCTGAAGGATGATGGGTGATTGTTGGATTGAATAGAGTTGGAAAGATTTGCTTAAGTAGTTCCATGTTGAATACTAGATGAAGACCCAAATATGAACAAAGAACTTTTCTCTATCTATTCACAATATGGTGTAGGGACCGTAGTGTAGAGGCATGATCTTTTGGCTTGGACCCTTGAAGTGGTCCTTTTGAAGATGCAACCAGACTTCCTTACCAATTTTGAATTCTTGAGGTGTGTGGTGAGCATCGTGGAGCTCTTTGTATTTCTATTGTTGTCGTGAGAACATTTGTTGAACTTGCTGGTGAACATGTTAGATGTGTTGTGGAAACTTCTCTATGCCACTTCCTTATTCTATTGCTACAACATCGTGCTTGGTGGTGCTTGTTTGAAGATGTCAAGGGGTGTGGCTGGTTGGAACCCAAGACACACCTGAAATGGACTATGCCTCATAGAGCTATGCATGGCTTTGTTATAGGCATGGTGCATGAATGGAAGATTATCATCCCAAGTGTGCGAGTGTGCATTGTTGTATAAACATAGCAAAAGGATAAAGATAGGATTGAATGCCCTAGTTTTCCCACTTGCCTAGGAATGAAATGCTGTAGACCATTTCAATTGTCTATCTAACATGTCCCACAATGCTTGCTAGAAATGGCTTTTGAATCTTGGGTCATGCTCAAGGTCAATTAATACTAGAAGTTTGAAATACACACATACATGGTTGAAGAAGAGACACATTGAATTTGGCACGCTGACACTTTTCTTGCATGCAATCCTGATGGCCATTTAAAAAAAAATGATCCATGATGACAAATATAGTGTCATATTGATGCTTTGTCGACTACATACTAGATAGGAATCCATACTCATAGCTTCCCATGTTTTGGATGGAATAGGAAATGGTGCATACATCCCAAGGTTTTTGTTGTTTGGTTTGGAAATACGAAAGGGCAGCATTGCCAGGAGACTAGTAGTTGGACAAGTACAAGAGATGGGTATGAGTACCAATACACCATTTAAAAAAAGGATGGGTACTTGGAGACGCCAATATGTGTGTATATATATATATATATAATGTGAAATATATAAATAATAAATAGTTATATCCTAAAAATAGAAAATGCGAAATCTATATAGATCAATTAAGTGTCAGCTTAGGAGTAGAGAAAGTGGGTTGGTGAGCGAAAATGTGAGCAAAGGAGCAAGCAAAGGAGTGAAAGAGTGCAAAGAATGCAATAGGAATTAAGGCATAATTGGGAAGCAAGTTTGGGCAGATCAGTTGGGGAGGTGATTGGATTGGCAAGAATGATTTAGAAAGAAAGAAATAAATTATATTTATTTCCATGGATGACCAAAAGTAGGTCAATGGGACTCAAGAGAACAACAATATACAATAGAGAGTTCTAGGAAGAGAAACCTAGAATAAACCTAGACCAAAAATAAAAGATACAAAACAAGAGGGGAGCACCAAAGCAAGTGGTCAAGAAATATGTACAAATAGCTAAGAAAGGGGAACAAGAACCCCGAAGAGCAAAGGGCAGTTACAAAGGAAGATTGAAGAACATCAAGTATCATTGCCTGGACTAGAAATGGTGAAGTCACTAGTGCCATCATTGATCACTGTGAAGGGACTGATACAAGATCTGATAATAATCATTGGGGAGTGTTGAGGGTGAATTAGAAGAGAATGAATTCACAAGATTTTTGTTGGAAGTGACTGGCGAGGAAGCGGTGGAAGAGTCAGGCATAGGTCTTGGAGCAGTAGGAAACAATGATAGTGCAATGCTTGATCCCCTTAATCTTTTCTTTGAATAGAAAAACAAAAAAGGGGCAAAGGTTAGTGGTAACTTTGGTTTGGCTTTACACAAAGTGTTTCTGAATGGGATGGCAAAACATTAGTGAATGATCCTACGAGTGTTTATGTTGGTGACAAAAGGAATGATTTCAAGGTAGGTAATACTCTTTTAAAGTATTGTAAGAATGTAATGTCCCACCCCAGGTGGACACTTGCTAACAATATAATGCCAAAAGAAAATATTGCAATAATAATTTTTAACTCAAAACTGAACTTATATAAGGCATTCATGGCTGAAAATTCCAAATTTTCATAGCAGTTTGAATATTCATTTTTTTCCCAAAATATCGATAACCCAGTTGAGAGAATATCCCCTATTATCTAAAGAACAAATGCCTAGAAAATTATATTGGCAAAATATAAAGATTTTTATATACCCATTTCGCTGTTATGCAAATACAAAGTCTGAAAGGTAATAACAACAGCTAGGTTGATCAAATCTCCATTAATATTGCAAGAAACTTTGTTGATACAAACTCAGAAAACCAGAACAGCAACTTATAATGAGTTTATGCTGTTATAATGGCCATTAAAGGCAAGGAATGAAGTTGCCGTTGAAAACCCTCGATACCCACATTCCAAATTACACTGGTACGGCCCTGCTGTAAGAATACCAGCTCAAGAAACAATGCAAACAGCTCCTATTTGCTGCTGATATCTCTGTTTAGTCTTCTAATGATTGCATAACAATGAATCTACAATCTCAAATCTGAATATATGAATTTGCAAATGATAATTCTTTGAAACCCTTGAAATACTTGTATTTCTTCACCAATATGCTCAACAATGACTCCTGAATGAAGCCAACTCAGAATGCTAATCTTCAATGGATCTTTCACCACCTCAGATTGCTGCAACACTGAAGAATGAACGTTCTCTAATGGCTGAAAGAAGACAAGCAGTTGAAACCCTAGGTCTCAAGCTCAAATCCCAAGAACATACAAAGACAGTCAAAATGATCATTCAATAATGAATCTATTTGCTTTTTGATGCCCTTTTATAACTTCTCCAAATGAAGTGTATTTAATTTGCCTTTGAAGTCCACTTTTAGGTTTTTAATAAATACTTTATAATATAACTTCACTTGAGCGCTTTAATCCACGACTTAATTATTTGACTTTAATATCATTAAATGACCCCCTTTTAATAAAGTCAAACAAGTCATTATTATATGCACCTTTAAAAAAAATATCATTATAATCCCCTTATAACATAAGGTTTATTAACCACATGATGTCCTTTTAATAATAATTAATTATTATTAAAGATTACCTTTAATAATAATTAAAAATCACTTATCTCCATACTTAGACATCATTTCTCAATTCTGTCTGAACCTGGGGTTTCACCATGGTACCCTCTGTGCATCCAATTACCTTACTAAAAATAGCAGGGGTCCCTCTCTACAACCACAGTCTTACTATAAATAGTAAATCCCTCATTACCTGATCAAACCAATTGAGTAAGGGATCGACACTGCAATCAAGACTTGTCCAGGTGCCCTGCTATATATAGAAACACTGACTCTCCTGAAATGGTGACTTACTATAAATAGTAAGTGTATAACTGAGTCCAAAAACATCAAACGAAGGCCCAACTTGAACCAAACTGAGCTCCGGAGAAGGAAACACCTTGATAACTGCCAAACGGGACCCTCTAAACAATTCCATTAGCCTACGAGGGTCAGATAATAGGCTAATCTTCCAAACTCTGATGCTCTCGAAATTGGGGACATTACAAAGAATGCCTTGAACCTGTTACACTCCTATAATGAATTTTGCCAAAAACAAATGGAGGCTGCTAAGGTTGCAAATCCTCCCATGGAAGTGGTTGTGTTTCCTATTGCTACATGGTTGGAGCTAGATTGGTGCTTGATACAGACATGTCATTGGTTCTCAAGTGGATCATTGATCCCAAGGAACATGACTGGCCACCTTATCAATGCATTGGTCAGGTACATTAGTCACCAAATGTGGGACAGGATATTATTACTTATTCAATGCCATGTAAATGGAATAATACTATGATTGCATATTCAGAAAAAGTAGGTCGGAGACAAGGTTTTTTGAGCTAGATCTTCCATTGTACCTTGGTTTACATAATGTTCTCAACATGGAATCGCTTCGATTATACATTTTGCCTTTGTTGCAACAATCTTCTCCTTAGCTTGAGCATCTTGCATAAGCTGATCCAAGCATGCCATTTTCTCTAGGGTGTCATTAGATGTTGAAAATAAATGAAACACCTACAATAAAGCACTAGGGCATTTCCAAAGTTGGACAATTTCTTGTGCAAGCTAAGTTATTTTCCAAGCATCATGTTCAAAAGAAGTTTTTGCACTTGGTCTTGAAAGTTGACACACCTGGGACATTTGCTCATCTAAGGGGAAGAAATGATCACTATTCAAGTGCAAACTTGGCTAAGTCTATATACCTATTCAAGAACCTTATTTTGCACATCCTTATGTCATTGCATAAAATTTGTTAGTTGCTCACATTGTACTCTTACATGCCTTGCAATTGTGATCCCACTCAGTAGCACAACTTGCACTTGACAATGCTACTTGGCTGGCACATATTATCAACCTTGCATGAAGATCATCCTTTCTAAGTAATGCTACTATGATATAAATCATTTTTATTTATCTTTAACATTTATGATTTGACAATTGACATTGCATCATGAATTATCAACCATGTTCTCAATTCCACACACACATCCGAATCCTGAACTTGAACCCATTCTGGCAACATAGCTTAAAAGTTGATTCAAATCAGGAAAATAAGATTTTTGCTCCTCTTGCACAATTCAAAAGTTAATGAAACCTCCCATTTCTTAATTCCATTCACAAAGAGGGAAAATTGGACATTCTAGCACTTCTCGCAAAAATGCAAAAGTCCATAAAACTTACTGTTTCCCAATTCCTCCCACAAATTGGGAAAATTGGATTTTCTTGCACCTGTTGTACAAGAGCAAAGGTGCACACAACCTCCCATTTTCCAATTTCCCTAAAATTGCATGTGGAAATTCTCCAAAGCTCAAAGATGTTGGGATTTGCAAACCCATATGCATTTTTGCCAGTGCATGAGATATGTTCAATTAAAAAAGGTAAATTGTCTAGGGTATGAAATCTAGCAAGAATTGAAGAATCACCCTCATTAGCATTCAAAGGATAATTATTTTTTGGGAATAAATTTTATGTTCACACTTTGTTTTGAGTTCGGTTACAAGCATTCAAAAGATTTTTCAGAATGTAATTTAATGATAGGCAATGGAATTATGTTAGGGGTTGATATGTTCAAGGAGATATCGTAATGGTTCCTGCTTCATGATTACACAAAGTTTGATTATTATGAAATTGCTACGAAGACAAAGTGACGCAATAATTGTTAGTAGATTAATGTTCTATGGAACATGCAATCAAATGTTGTATTATTCGAAATGTTACAAAATTTCAAAGTTATAGATCAACGTGTCTTAGGAATTTTACCTAGTATTATTTAGTTGAACGACAATGCCAAGGTTTTCATGAGGAGCTAAATTCAAGTTAATGTAAGTGAGCCAAAAAACAACCTCAAGCTTATAATGTTTGCATGTTGTAACTTTTAATTAATTGATAAAGAAGGTGTAATATTAATTAAGCCATATAATAAAGGTTTAATTATGAAGTTAGAAAGTGGTTGAAGGTTTGGTTGATGCATGAAGGTAGTTATGGAACTTTGGGTGAAACTAAATTGGTATAAAAGACTTGAAGATGAATAAATAAGGGTTCTTCTTTCTGCCCTTTGTAGGGCTTGCAATTTCTGTCTTATCTACCAGATTTGTTTGCTTTATGAATGTGAATGGAATGTGCACATATCGAGTAAGAGACAACATTACTTTTATGAAAAATTAATTCTTGTTTCTTCATAAAAATCGGTTTTACTGTCAGATTGGGGAAGTAGATTATTTTCCATTCAATAGTTTTCAGCTGCATGCATTAATTTTCTTTTTTAACACTTTTTGTTAAGAGGGTTTCAATGGTGAACTTTGAATGAATCATGTGTATGCAGTCATATTTGATAAGAAGAGTTAGAGCTTCTTGAGGATTTTGTTCTGTTTCTTGCACATACTCACAATCACCCATTTCCATTTTCAAATTGGCTATGGAAAGAAAATCCTTTCACTCTTACCATTTTCTCAGGATAACTAGGTGGTTCTTTGTGTTTACTGTGCTGTGGGTCTCCCACCTTTCTTATTTTATTCCCTTCCATTTTCACATGTTTTTCCCTTTTGTGTTTCAGGTTAAAAGTACATAGAAATGTCATATCATACAAGGGATGTCGCCCATCTAAAACGCGGGAATTCACTTGCTCTAAGTGGTTTCTCCAATATATTGTTTTTTTGTTGTTGTCTAGTGGGCATGAGTCGAGACTCGACATAATTAGTGAAAGCTCCAATGACAAATTTATATGCTAACACTAAGTAATGTGGAAAGTGCTGCACTCGTTGAACTATTTCAATGTGGTAGGCTAGCAATGGTGGCTAAAGTGCCAGTTCAAGTGGTTTTGAAAGATCCTAAAAATTAGTTAGTTTTTCAATAGGAATTTGTCCCAAATTGTTGCACTTAAAATTTAGGAGCATTTTGCATGGTTAGCTTGGAAGTTATTCACTCGTGGAAGGATTAAAGTGGATGAGAATTCATTTGGTTCCATGAACTCAGTTTAAACATTGAGTTTCTTTTGAGGACCTGCTTTTCCACCTAGAATTAAGAAAATTGTTGCGTGGGTAATTTTTTTAGATTTTCAAGTCATCAAGTGAACTACATAATGCAAACGTGCTTCTCATTGCCTTTTTTATTTTATGGGGTGAAATATCCCTTTCTATTATCATTGCCACAAGAAGTTTAATCTTTATTATTTTGAAGAACCGAAAGCAATGCCTTAGTGTATTATGAAAAAGTTAAAAACATTAAAAGACTTTCTTCTTTGTTTTTGCAGGGGTTTGCGTGAATTTACGACTAAATGTCATTCTGCAAAGTTGTTTGCAAAACACATAAAGATAGAGGAACAGGTGAATGATGAAGCTATTTTGTTCATGGTGTTTATTTTGACATGAGTACAATACCTTAGATTACAGCATATTTAAATCTGATCCAATTGGTTGCTTTTAAAGCCTAGTTGGTTTGTAGTATGCTGAAAAATAGATTTAAACATTGTTAAGTGCATATGAAGCATCACTACTTGAAGCAAGAATCACAAAACTTAAGAACACAAACCCCTGTTTATAATGGAGTTCAACTTCTATCCTAAAGGTATAAATGAGCACTGTTATGTACCCTCATTTATGGATACAACTGTCCTTTCTATTTTCTATATCAATGTGAGGGTCACGCCTGTGCTAACTTTATATGTTTTTGCATTGAGCTGCCCATTATAGGCCATACTTGGACTAGAGAAACATAATGCCAATACTATAGAGGTTTTCTTTGCAACATTGGAAAAGATGATAACTGAGCTTAGATGTACAAAGAAAACTTTATCTGTATTTGTTGATTGCAACTTTGCATTTTTCATTTTATTTTTCTCTTCATGAAGTATTCAAATTGCATAGTAATGGAGCTTTTGATTATTCACCATAGTGGTGGTAGTAACTTTGGGCATTTTTTTAACAGTGTTTGGTGCTGCTCGATCAACCGTTTATAAGGATTAACTTCAAAACATAGCGTCTGTTTCTCATAAATTGAAGATGCATAGAACTTATAATATTTTGGTATATTTTGATTATGTTATAAGGATCTTACCCAATTCCATTGTCTTACAACTTCAAAAGCAAGATATCAATGAGTAGAACTTTGCGGGCGTTCATATGAAATTGGGAAGAGTCCAGTAATATGAATTTCTCAAAATGATATTTGTGGAGATAAAAATTTCTTATTAAATATTTGCAACAACTAGATAAAAGTTTGTGTAAACTCTTGATTTGCTGTGATTGATTTAAGTTTCTTAACTGAAACAAATTATTTATTAATTAAACATTATATCATTATCTGTCAGACAAATGAGCTAGCATTTGAAAAAGTTTCAAAAGTATAACAGTGCTGGTCTAGGATACTTAAACTAGGAACCACAACATTTAATAGGTGATGTCATGCTAATATTAGAAATTCTCATGAGTTTCTATACATGGTCATCAACAAATATGTTTACTGTACTCTGTGTTTGGTCCACTTCCATATCCATTTCTAGATGCTTTCATCCTTTTCTTGTGCTGTTTCAATCCCCAAGGAAACAAATTTGCAACATAATCAAGCTAGATTACTAATTGCTTCAAAAGTAAAATATATCTCACTCAATTTGTACTTCAAGGATTGTATCCCTCTCTCCAAATAGGATAGTGATTCCATGAAAAGACTAAGAATTTACTTGTTGTATCCTATAGATGATAGTGTGTTTAACTCCAACTATTCATAGAACCCCCATAAGGCCTTCACTTCAAGAGAAATCATTACTGCACATTCACTTACTCAAGGAAAATCTGAAACTAGAGACTTAACAGATCCAAATTAGAACCAAGAGGTGTTGAGCCCACCATCATAGCTCAGTTATAACCTGGTGATGCCCTGTACCATGTTAATGCATATAACTAGGAGTTAGTGCACCTCACATAATGCACTATCAAACGAACATTGATTGAGCAATTGACTTGTAGATGCTTTGTTCCAATTATATGATCATGTCAATGCTACTGCATGTCTTCAATAAACATTGATTAATCATTAAACAATTATGAATTTTTTATATGATTGCCCCATATTTGTTTTTTATCTTTGGAAAAGCGAGTCTAGTCATCATCATAGTTTTGGAGTACATTAGAAAATACTATTACTTGTTTTTAAGATTTCTTTGGGATCATCACATTTTTCTAGTAGCAAAAGTTTTGCACAGGAGCATATATTAGTAGTTGTGCTTCGATTAATTTAATAAAAAAATTTACTGTCTTCATCATTACTACCACCTTTGAATTTTCTGCAGTTTTAAAGGATTCATTAACCACTGAGCACATTTTCATTGATTGTTCTTGACAGTTCATTTAATATTTGTAGTCTCAAATCATAGAGGATGATAGTTCATCATTTTCTTGTTTGCATACTTGGAAGTTATCTGATATTTCCTCATTGAAAATGCTTGTTTGCCTTCAATTCTGGAGGGATAAATCTGAGTATGTTTCAGTCTTTGTAAAGAAATAAACATTGTGCTTTCATTTTCTTAATCTAATAAGATAGATATATAAAACTGCTTTGTTTAGAAGGCTTTTAAAATTTCTTGTTTATATTAATAACGAAGGGTCTCTGTAGCAAATTTGAGTGTATATACAAACACATGTACATGCACGTGTGTTTCCATGCTTAAGATGATCTTCAATAACATTTCCTTTTACAATTTGTGTTTTGGTTTGGATATAAATACTTGATCTTCTTAGTTTTAGCTGTGGGTCGAACATTTACAAGATGTTGCGATTGGTTGGCAATTCAGTCTAAATGTTCTTGTATGATTCCTTGTTAATTGATTTCAATCTTCTAAAATATATACAGGTTTCCATGTTGAAGGGACGAGTGAATGTTGCAGGTGGCACACCGAACAGGTATTTTTGTAATCATGACTTTGATGCAATGTTACAGGACTCACCCGGTAGTCAGCACACTTGCTGAGTTCTTAGGCGAGCCTGGCCAAAAGAGTCATAGGGACTTGGATATGAGTCCTGGTGAGTTTGGTCAAACTCACTGAGTCTGCTAGACTTGCAGGACTCATCGAGATCTGACAGTAAGATTCAGCTGGGAAAAATGAGTGGGAAAACATAAAAAAAAAGTTAAAAACTAAAACCTAAAACACTAAAAGGCACCTACTTCAATATGCCATTCAAAGGTCCTTTTGGCCATGGATTCATAATCAATGAGTTTTGTGTACCAATCACTTTGTATTGATTTGATCGATGTATACTTGTGTATGTGATCAAAGTAGCTTCTATTTGATTAGTTTATTATGTCTTTAAAGTTGATTTAGTGAAAGGTGCATAGTAAAAGCTTTAAATTCTTATAAAATCTCTATATTTCAGGGGTTTTTCAATTGCCAAGTCTGAGTCCGAGTCCAAAATCAGCCTGCCAAGTCTGTGCTAAGTCTGAGTCTTGTAACTATGGTTTGATGTTTGGAAGAGTACAATTGTTTATTGTAATTAAGAAGTTATCAAATATTTCTTTGTTGTTGAGTGCAAATGTTTTTTACATGACAGTGGGCTTTTGGAGAACCATAAGGAGTCATGTTGCTATTCCAAGAAAGATTATTGCTATGAATTCCCCTCCTAGTTTTACACTATGGCTGCAAAAAATTGTCATTGTTAGGATTACATACAATATGATTGAATAGATTGTAACTTTGGTGGGATGCAACTTTGTAATGACGTTAAACTATTTAATTTCATTTACACATTATATCTAATTTGATAGTTGGTGAAAAAGCCATGCTAAATCTAGAATGTGGATGGTACATATATTTAATGATTGGAAAATCAATGTTCAAAATTAAATGTTTCCTGTAAATGGTTTAAGAATAACACAGATGATATAAACAGTTCATGCCCCTTGAAAGAATGTCAAGATTGATCACCTAATTTTAATTGAATAAATCCATGTGAGGATTTATTTTGACCAACAAGATCGAATAACATATCTGACCAAATCTGCCTGATTCAGATATTTGTTATTAAAAAAAACATAATGATATATTATTCAATGAGATGATTTTACAATGATAGAGCACAGCTCTATTTAAAGAGTTTAACATGATGTTTCTATAAATGAAATACAGCTAATAAAGCAAAAAGGATAGAAACATTCTAAACTATCCTAAACTAAAACAGAAAATAGAAATATCCTAAGATGACCATTAAAATAATAACTAATATTTTAATACCCTCCCTTAATGGTCATTGTACAAACAAAAACCCATAACCTATGGTGAGCTGGTCCTCAAAAAGCATAAAATGCAGACTCCTTACCGCCACTTGAGCACTTTGCTGAGACATTTCCTGGTTGGACTTCTCATCAGCCAACCGCTTTTTGCAAAACCTCTTGATATGACCAGTCTTCCCACAATAATGGCAAGTGAAAGACCTCTTGGAGTCCTCCTCCGAATTGCCTCATCCTTTCTACTGAGTGGACTTGCCTTTGCCAACTTCCTTGGCAGTAAAAGCTTGTTCAACACTAGGAGACTCACTGTTGCTCCCAAACTGCTTCCTCCACCTATCCTACTGCAAAAGCTTGTTGCACAGCTCATCAAACTTCAAGTCAACATTGGTGGATGTTATGTTGAGCGTTTTGATGAAGTGCTCGTAGGAACGTGGCAAACTTTTCAAAGTGATCACCACCATATCCTCTTTAGCCATCTTACGACCAATGGCCTCCAGTTGGTCGCGAATATTCTTGATTTTCGTCAAGTGCCCCTGCAAAGACACTTGGTCATCCATCATAATAGAGAATAGCATATTCTTCAAAAAGAATGCCCTTCCCTTGTCTGAGGTCTCATGAAGATCTTTCAGATGCTTCGAGATCTCTGCAACAGATTTACCAGATGGTATTTCTGGTAACATCTCATCGGTGACAGATAATTTTAGAAGCATAACTGCCTCCCTATTACCTTCATCATACTTGTCATGATTCTTCCCAAGAGTAGCAGGACGAGCTTCTATACCTAGAACAAGTGAATTCAGACACCGGTACTCAAAGATGGTAAGCATCCTCTGCTTCCACGTGTTGTAATTCTTTCCATTGAACCTTTGTGTATTTTCTAACATAACACTGGACAAAGATGCCATCCCTCCTGTTTTCCAAAGCATGAAAAACGAGGTAAACTTCTCAGAAAAGTTTGATTTTCCAAAATTCAGTCAAAAATCTTCATCGAACAGCTGGCACAAATTTCGAGGCAAGCAACCCATAAATAAAAACCTGGGTTTTATTGCAAAAACCAGTCAAAACCAAAGTCTTTGATTTTATAAAAAATTCGGCACAACCAAAATATTACGATTTTGTGGAAAAATCTACATAATTTTTTGTGCAAAAAATATAGAAAATCCCCAAGTCCCATAAATATTCAGAAAACGGGAAAACCCTGTGGCACAACACCAATACACCCACATCGCAAAACCAGAAATCGCACCAAAACCCTTGACACTCATTGTAGGAAACCCATGATCATGCAAAAAACACCCATCACAAGGTCAAAGACAACTCAACAACTCGCCTCGCAGCCCTGGCCAGAAACCCTAGGCCCGCAGTTTGAAATAGAACCCATGATTTAAAAAAAATAAATCGGGCAGCTTGTCAAAGGGCAGAAAAGCATGACTAACAGGTGTGATTTCGGTTGGGCCTGGCGTGACTTTCTGCAAAAAAAAAGGCCCAAAAAAAGAGTCGCGGAAGGTAAAAAGAAATCGTAAATCCCTGGCGCGATTTTTGCAGGCGGAAAACAAGCGCGATTTGCAGAAAAACGACCAGCAAAACAACACGCGAGCAGAGTTGCGATTTGCACACAAACCCTTCAAACGCGATTTGCAGACTAAAAACCCTTCAAAAATTTCTTCGAAAAAAATCAGCTAAAAATCTCAGGGCGAGCCTAAGCTCTGATACCATGTTATTAAAAAAAACATAATGATATATTATTCAATGAGATGATTTACAATGATAGAGCACAACTCTATTTAAAGAGTTTAACATGATGTTTCTATAAATGAAATACAACTAATAAAGCAAAAAGGATAGAAACATTCTAAACTATCCTAAACTAAAATAGAAAATAGAATTATCTTAAGATGACCATTAAAATAATAACTAATATTTTAATAATATTCTATGCAGTTAGTAGTTGCATATAAAGGGTATTTGTGGTGGTAAGAATGGAAGGGATTTACTGTGACCCAGAATGGATTCGTAGGAGGTTTTCTTTAATGATTCACCCCCTAAAATTGATCATCACGACTTCATTTAACCAATTTAGTTGGTAAATACTAGATTGAATGAGGACCCTTGGCAGTTCATATGTAACAAAGTCAAAGAATTTATTTTATAATTTAAGTTAATATTTCGGTTTTCAAGTCAAAAAGTAGGCATGAATTACCTCATGGTCATTCAAGATGTTGTAATGTCGTCAATAACATGACCATTGAAGACATGCCATTCCTACTTGTTGAAGTGTCGTCAATAAGCAAAGAAGAGGAATTCGTATTGTACTGGTGTAACAAAACTATGATAATGACTGAGAATGATAAGGGATGGAATGGGACATATCCAAGAAGCTCCGTTCAAAGTTTTTGAACCTCAAAATATCCAAGAAAACTTACTTTGGCAAGTTTGCCACTATAGACAGAGGGTGAACACGTTGTTCATTGTGGCAAATACACATGAAGCAACAAACTAATCACTGTGACAAGTGGCAAACTTGTCTTGTCACAAACAAGTATAATTTGGAGTGTTTTGGTGTTTGATCTTCAATTTGATTGTTTGGTTTTCCAATTTGGCATGTTTGGGAAGCTGTAGGAAGGTCTTAAATTGCCTCCCCATGTTTGGAAAGGGATTGACTCTTCATTGTAACTCACATATTTTCATGTTTGTAAAATTTGTTGGAGGTAATAAGGGTTTTCCTAGTTACCAGGATAAAGTAGGGGTGAAGGAGCTAAAAACTTGTTGTAATGGCTCCAATTAGCCATGTTGGCAATGTAACCTTTGTATGTGGATGCTTGAGATAGTGATGGGATGCTTGGATGCATACTCTTGCTAGAGATTTTCACCCATTCAAGGGTTTTCTCCAGTTGTGCATGGTGTTTCATATGTTCTTGTGATGTGCCCTATTTTACATGTTTATATGATGTCTGATGTTCTTGAACATGTATCATTATTGTTTCCATGTGATTGAAGTGGTAAACAATGTATTGAGAGTTGGTATTTTTGAGAGTTGGTGTTTTTGAGAGTTAGCATTAGAATTTGTTGGTGATTGATCTTCAATTTGATTGTTTGGTTTTCCAATTTGGCATGTTTGGGAAGCTGTAGGAAGGTCTTAAATTACCTCCCCATGTTTGGAAAGGGATTGACTCTTCATTATAACTCACATATTTTTATGTTTGTAAGATTTGTTGGAGGTAATAAGGGTTTTCCTAGTTACCAGGATAAAGTAGGGGTGAAGGAGCTAAAAACTTGTTGCAATGGCTCCAATTAGCCATGTTGGCAATGTAACCTTTGTATGTGGATGCTTGAGATAGTGATGGCATAGCAGCAAAAATCGTTTGGGGAAAAAATCGGCAAATCGAAAGTACAAGATTTTTTCAAAAAATCGTGAAAAAATCGGGAAAAAATCGGATCTCCAAAAAACGTAGAAAAATACAAAAAAGGAGAGGAACCTGTTGTTTTTTAAATGATATAAATATTATAATATATAATTATTAATAATATAATATATAAATATTAATAATATATTAATGTAGCAAAATATAGATTAATGATATAAATATTATAATAGAATAATAAATACAAATAATATATTATATATTAAAAATATTAATATTATAATATATATCTATTAATAATAAGATATTGGGGTGGTAGGGCGGGCACCCTATCCATGGGAACATGGAAGGGTCGTATCCATAGGATAGACACTTGGCAAAGGTGGCTACCTTCGTTGGATTTCTGGTAATAATGTTTTGAACTGCGGATACTTATCAATGCATTCAAATGATGCCTCCGCACGTTTGAGCTTGTTCGAAGGATTTATCCCTTTCCTTTCATTCTCTGAGCTGTCCAATTAATGATGGCATTCGTAGGGTTTCTACCATAGAATACTCTAGATGGTCACAGTTGCCTTTAATTGCATTCTGCAGCTTCTTTGGATTGGAAAGTTTTGTCACAGACTCGTTAGAAGGTAGCTCTCTAGTTAGAATGATAGAAGGCTCAAGATTCATAGCTCATATCTCTGTTGAAGGAATGATAAATTTGGGGTAGTAACCCCCATTCAACTGGAAAGCACAGTTCAGCAAATGGCTTTCAAAGGTGTCCTCACTGATCAAAGGCTAAAACGGGTTCTGCGATTGCATGATGGTCTTTTGTTACCAACAGTGAAGATCATTCTCGGCAAAGACTTTCTGTGTGCAGGGGAATTCTACTAGGAGGATAACCATATTTCGTCGCAGTTTCTGGTATCCATTTTAGATGCAGGGGCTTCGAAAGGAGAGGCGAGGGTGCTGATGGTGAAATTGTTTAAAGCAGAGTTTCTTGGCAGCCTTGACAAAATTCTGGGTGCAATCATTCCAGGGGCAGGAGCCCCTCGGCCCAAAGACATCTCAGTGCCGAAGGATCCTTTGGAGGTCGTTAAGTTCTTCCCTCTCATTCTAGAAATGAAGGGTCTGGTATTGCTCGAACACCGGGAGCGGGTGGTGAAGGCCACTGCTTTTCTGAAGAAATTGTTGAGTTTGGAGGAGGTCTCCGAGGACTGCGAGTGGATCAGTGAGCTCCAAGCTATGGCAATGGAGCTTGGTTTTATGTAAATGCAGTTGCTTAACAACTTTTTGTTAGTATGTTCATCTAGCTAAGCTTAGAAGATGTCCAAGAAATGTCTGTTCTATGTTGTTTAATTCCAAGGAAATCAAGATAGCCATAATGGCTAATTTTGGTAAAACTTCGGCCCTGAGTGGCCTTTTTGTAACAGCTGAGGAAGCCAGATCAAGTTACTGGAATGCAAGAAAACAGTCTATAGCCACCTGCCTGTAATTATTGTTCTACATCAATATATAAACTCTTAATTTACGGACCAAAAAAAATAAAATAATAAAATATATAATTAATCTATATAATATAAAAATATTATAATAAATATTAATAATATAATCTATAATATTATATTATATAGATTAATGAGATAAATACAATAAGCAGGCCGAACGAAAAAATATGAATAGTGATTAATTAATATATACAATACAACTGATATATATATAAAAGCTAAATTAATATGAAAGCTTTCCGATAGCCTTTTATATGTGAGCATTATAGTGCTCCAAAAATTGTCTCACGCTGTAAAAAAATTCACACCGGAAAATTTTCAAAACTCGTCGGTTGTTCTCACGCGGGGAAAAAATTCTCACGCCGAAAAAATTTCTAAACTCGTCGGTGGTTCTCACGATTAACAAAACCAAATGCAGAAAGATGAATAACGTAGAAAGATGAATATAGCAGGCGAAAGGAAATGCATGAAACCCTAGACGCTGGATTTTTGGGTAAAAATTGCCAAACTTGGCGATTCGCGATTTTTATAAAAATCGTGATTTTTTGGCGATTTTTGCTTCTATGAGTGATGGGATGCTTAGATGCATACTCTTGCTAGAGATTTTCACCCATTCAAGGGTTTTCTCCAGTTGTCCATGGTGTTTCATATGTTCTTGTGATGTGCCCTATTTTACATGTTTATATGATGTCTGATGTTCTTGAACATGTATCATTATTGTTTCCATGTGATTGAAGTGGTAAACAATGTTTTGAGAGTTGGTATTTTTGAGAGTTAGCATTATAATTTGTTGGTGCTCACTAGGGTTATAAACCCAATGTTTATGGGTCAAGTGGTATCTGAGTAGTTATTTCCTTTGGGAAATTTGTGTTTGCAAGTTGCATGTTTATGCCATCTACTAGATTGAGTGGGAAAGGAAGCTTTGTGATTTTGGAGCCTGAAATTGAATCAAGGAAGTGGTTAAGGACAAGGACAATGGCAAGAGAAGATGATGGAGAAGCTAGATTCTAGAAGTTAGAAGATGTGGCTAAGATATCTACCATGGAAGATGTTAGGTCTCAAAAACACAGGTTGTTAACCTTAAGAGGTTGCCAAGCTCTCTTAACGCTTTTGGCTAATGAAACAGGGTTGATATGATTGAAACCCCCCTTCTCTTTAGGCTCTGCCAGACTTAGGCGGGTGTACCTTGATAACAAATGCAAATTTGTGTGACCTTAGTGATCTACTCACAGTGGCATATGGATGTGAAATAGATGTAAGGCTGTGAATTATTCCTACTACTATCGCTTGAAATGTGAAAATATTGATTATAAATTGATGTTTTGAAGTGAGTATGACCAGTGCTTCATCTATTGGGTTAATGGGGTCAAGAATTGTATGATTGCAGATTTATCTACCTGGCTTAACTCTGACTACTTGGCACCTTTTGAATGTTTATACTTTGTATAAACATGCAAGACTATTGGTTATTAGACTCTTCTTTAAAATCCCATTGTTATCTCTTCAAGTTACTGTGGTTGTCTGAAAGGATTTTAATTCTATTTTGAAGGAAACCAACTAAGATGATTTATTTAAAGGGTTTTAACTCTGGGCAGAGACCAATAAACACAAATCACTTAGAGGACTTAAATCAACTTCTTATAGAAACCAACCAAGCAAACCACACATAGACAGCAAATGTGCCTTGATAAATCTAAATGATTTAAATAACTGGAAAAGACCAATATGGAGACAGTCAAATAACTCATAAGATTGAATATCAACAGAGTAGTAGAACATCACAGATATATCCACTAATTAAACCATCTTGCCCATTATATTATTTCAAAATTCTCATAGAAGTTTATGATTCTATTCTTTAAATATAACTGAAAATAATATTGTATATATATATATATATATATATATATATATATATTGATTGTCTTGTAATTGATGATTGTAAACTTGGCCTTGGTTTCCCTTATATATACAGGAAGCAAACAAGCTTCAGGCCGAAACAACATGACTGCTCCTAAATTGCACCTTTTCGAATAACTAACATTTGTTATGAAACATAATTAAGAAATAGATAAAGAGAACAATATGGGCATCCGCATCGATCAAGATATGAATCCGTTAATCATCGTAGAGAACTCGTGACCGCAGAACTGGCAAGGTCCTCCTCTCCAATGTTGCAGTATTTGATGAATATGCTTCGCCCATTACCATTACTAATGCACTATTTATTGTTTCTCCCTTTTGATCTAATATCGCAAAAAATACTTGTACTGGCAAAAATTCATTTCATCTGACCCTTTTATGTTGCTCTGGCGATGACCAAATTAATCCTGGCGATATGATCAATGTACTTTTGAGTCGCATAAGTTTCTGTGGAGATTATATCATCAATGACAGATTCCAAAGTGAAGATTCTGTCTAAACATATATGTGTGCTTTCTATCACTCTATCCTCATCATTGATCTTCTCAAGGGCTATTGGTAACAATTGGGCTAATCCTTTTTTCCAAATACCCTTTTCCTGTAAATTGCCTTCATTATCAAAGAAACTAGGGAATGCCATATCCAGATGTTGATCAAAATCACCAAGGTCCTCTGTTAACAAAGTGTTGAACTTTTCATGCTCACTGATTAATTCATCATATTCCTTAAACACCTGTTTATCAACACGTCTTGGCTCTTAGTTCCTCTTTCTTCTCCAGCATCCCGAGGTGCAATCTCTTATGCTCTTGGTAGGCACTGTGTGTTCTTTTGTGCAATTCCCATACTTTATCACTCTTCCCCATCATTTTCTCAAATCTTTTCTTAATTAGTTTAGAAGCCATTTGGTATTTAACAACTTTCATTTCAGTTTCCAATTGATCACTCTTCTTTTGGAATTTTTCTGCCTTAATCTTCCAATAATTGGTATCAGCTCTAGCCTCCACCACTCTTTTGTCAGATTCCAAGTAAGGTGAATAGCTGCTTGATGATGATGGCAACCTGTCCTTATAAGTGGCAACTTCTTGCCTCAGTTTTGCATTTTCTGCCATGTATGCATTATTATTTTTTACTAGTCGCTCAATTTGAGCCTTTTTAAATCTAGCAACATTCACATTTAAATCAGTAGTCTCAATAGGATCTGTGTCCTCAACTCGTTGTATCAAGAGATGACCAAATGCTTTATTCGGGTTGTCAATGATTTGAGGTCTCTTATTAGGGGGGTATAGTGCCCACATTAGCAATGTCACCTTACCAGGATCATATCCTGACCCTGTTTTGATCTTATCCAGTGCTTCAATACTCAACTGCACTTTTTAATCTTGATTTCTTCTAAAGGTATCAAAAACAATGGCCGAGGTCATATCCCACCCGGAGACTAGCATTACCCCTGCTTCTTCAAGCAGTGTTCTCCCCTTTTTTGGGGTCATAGTCTTCATTGCTTTGTCAATTTCTATTTGGAGCTCCTTCAATGCCTCAGCCTGTACTTCAGGAGTGATGTCCTTCATTTTCTCTCTGGCCTGTTTGCCTTTGTACTCATACAAGAAGGCTTTGAATTCAGGGGTTTTGATAAAATCATCATCTGAAACAAATTTTTTACTTGCCATGTGTCTTATATCTTCTGATAACTCATCAGGGGCTTCCATCATGACCATTTCTCTATCCATAGGAGGCTCATAGTCTTCAATTACAGGCTCAAAGCCCTGCACACCTTCATCTCCACTTTCAAACTCTTCATCCTCTGCAACATTGGTGTCAACAGAGAAGCTGATGTCTGGTGTAGGCTGAGGGCAAAGATGGCTCAAGGGTACTTCACACTCAGCTTGTGTCTTCCTGATATTTTTACCTCTTTTCTCAAAGACCTTAGGAGGAACATCCATAGTCAATTTTGTTGCATGTGCAACTAACATGTTCAATCTTTCAACATGATCATCAACCTCCAGAAAAGCTCCTTTATAATTGGGATTTTTGGCTATCCTCCAAGCCTTAGTTAGCATTATTTTATGATACAAATTTCTTCTTTCAACTGCATTGCTCTCATCAACATTTCTGATTAAGTCATCATCAACAAATAGCACATGGTGATACTTTTTCAAATTTTTATTAACTTTGACACTATTTATGAAGTGTTCAGGGTCAAAGTTTTCTCTTGCATTTCTTGATGGCATTCTAAATTGCTCTAATTTTTTATCAATTAATTGATATCCTTTCTTAGCAAGAACTGTAAAATCTCCAAAACACAAAGTACCAGGCATCAAGGACTGCTTATGAAGTGTTCAGGGTCAAAGTTTTCTCTTGCATTTCCTGATGGCATTCTGAATTGTTCTAATTTTTTATCAATTAATTGATATCCTTTCTCAGCAAGAACTGTAAAATCTCCAAAACACAAAGTACCAGACATCAAGGACTGCTTATTGTGACTTTTAAGGTGCATAAAGTCAGAGTAAGCTAACTTCCTCAAAATGCAGTTAGGGTTTTCTCTTGCCACATTTTGTGGTATGATTGTAATTTCTGATTTGAATGAATGTGATAGTTCTGAATTCATTTCCAGCTTTGTAAATGGTCATTTTAGAGTTACATATGGATGAATGTTGTATGGTGTTAGATAAATAAGTATTTTCATGGTTTGATATTGAGTTATATGCATCTGAATCCATTAGATATGCAGTCATACACCCCTTTGTGATTGTTCTCCTTTGATAAACGTGAAACTCTACAGCGCATTGGATAGGCATCGATCTGAGAGGCCTGTGATCACCTACACTCCATTAAAACATCAAAACAATACATCAAGTGTAGGTATAGTTCTGTATGCATCCCTATTCTGTGTGAAAGTCAGGATATATATTTTGTTAGATAATTGTGTTTTATTTTTTCAAAACTTGCATGTATACCTACATCTTGCAATGTTGCAATGATGCTATTTTCAACTTAAAAGAGAGGTTATTCGAGGCAGTGAGCATTTGTCTAAACCAGTGATAGTGTAGGGTTTAGAACAACATTTTGGGTATCACTGCTCTTGTCATTGTCCAGTATATGTTTCGCATGATAGTTATTCCCTGCTTAGGAACACCTCTCAGAATACCCTCCATGGTCTAGTTGAACCAAAAGCGAAGAGGAGATTACCCACCTCTACCAGTTGGCCCTTAATCACCTTCATCCTGTTGATGAACCCTCTTTTCACCTCCTTGAGGACATCCCTGGCCTCGGAGTTTGAATAAGTGTTCTAGGGATTTGGATTAGTTGTTTTGGGACCCAACAGTATGGGCAAAATCAAAGTCGATGAAAAGTTATATTATGCTTTATCAAGAGGAAGTATGATGCCTCCAACATAACTATGTAGGTACAGGGCAGATTCTATTGGACTAGTATTGCAACAAAACTCTTAAAATCCATGGGAATCAATTAAAGGAGGCTCGTTTAGAGGTTGAGAAAATCATTAGCAGAGACAATGGGTTGTTGCTATGGAGATTCTATTCACTCCAAGAGAAAAGCGTGTGTTAGAACTTGTGCTTGAGGAAGCTCGACAACTTAGACATTCACATAACTACATAGGTTTTGAACTTGTGTTAATGCCTGAAACTCGAGCAGCAGCGGTGGTAGAATCCAAGCGGAGATTTCTTGACTCCAAGCGGTGATGGTTTTCAGTCTCTAGTCTCGGTGAGGAAAATGAAATTAAAAAATTAGGGATTGTGTTTTTTGTTTTGAAGGTAATGTCCATGGATGACCAAAATTAGGTCAATGGGATGCAAGAGAACAACAATATACAATAGAGAGTTCTGGGAAGGGAAACCTAGAAAGGTCCCAAACAGCCAATTTCCTTAAAGATTTGCACTGCCAAGGTGAGAGATAAAGTCACTTACAGCTGTAGACAAGATATTAGTAAAATCAATTATCAATATTTCCATTTAGGTATTGTTGTCAAGGTTTGCAAAACCTGCCCTGCAATGATGGATAAGTTTTTTTCCCCTAGAGAACATGGCCTAGAATTTTGTTTTAAGAAAAATTCTTGAAGAACAACGAAGAGTAAGAGAGATTTTCTTTGAGTAGTATAAATTGTGTTAATAATATTGTCTGCATTTATGGTTCTTCCAACTCCTCAAAGAAGTCAGTTACTATTGCTTTGTAAAATACAAAGTGGTAGTTAACTGAAGATTCACTTTCAACAAGACAAAAGCCTAAGTTGCAACAGAATTTCAAACCAGCTAGTTCTAGAAGAGCTAGGATTAACATGCTGAGAACACCCTTGAACCAAAGGGAAAGAACTGAAACAAAGTGGTCTCAAGCATAGATTGAAAACTTGCTGAGTACTTGTGAGAAAATATCACAGCTGAGTTCCCCTATAACAAGTTTTTCTGAGTCGCCAAATTCGAATCAAAATTGGGTATGCCTAGTCATAAGTTTTAAAACTTTGGTCTCATGTTCCAACAATATGGTAGGGCAAATCCACTAAGAAATTAAGGTAGCATATAAAGGTCTCAAAAATCCATACAAGCATCTTTAACTGTACCTGGTTTTGTAAAAATCAAATATAACATGTTAAATGTTAATTGATTTTTAGGCATAAGAGGTTTAATAAGGTCATCTAATTATTTGAATTCATTAATATAATCCTCAAAGAATATTAATTAAAATCTGTAATGAATCCCCACACCTAGTGCAAACCCAATTAAAGAAGAGTTATATTTTGATGACAAAATGAAAGAGATTGATAGATATATATAGTGGTAATTTTTCTCAATGAAAAATTGGTTTCTTAAATGCCTTGTTGAAATTTTTCTGAAGCAAGCATTCCTGAGGACAAATCTGCTTCATGAATTCTCTGATCTTATTTCTGGATGGTGTTAGCCCTTTTGGGTTTCTTTGCTTTCAGGAAAATACAATGATACTTTGTTTCATGATCATAAAAGTGCAATAAATTGCTTCTTGAGTTAACGTTGGCTTGCTTGGAGCGGTAACAAATAGACTATCAGTTTATTCCAAGTGGCACTGACTGTTGCGGCTACTAGTTCACTAGACGATTTTCTGATGATCATACTTCTTTCTGATTTTGTGGTGCTAGGGGACCAATATGCAGTTTTGATGCATTTAAGGCATTTTTTTCTAGTGCTGATGTAGGTTTGCATGCATGCTACCAACACATTCTTATAAGATATGAATCTCATTTAGGACAGGAGAGGTGATTTGTTATGTTGGTTGACAGTTAGTTTCAAATGAGAGACAAACGGTCATAGCTGCTAGTAACTGTCAGTTTTCATTATCAATGACTGATATGCTCTTTGATGCCAATTCCTTTTTTTCCACATGCAATCCATTTTAGGTAAGTAGAGTCTGGAGTCTTAATTAAGTAGATTGTGGTCATAACCTGTAAAGACCTACACATTGGCTTACTTGCCAAAATAATTGCTCTGGCTTAATTTTACTCCTTTTTGTCTCATTTTGGTTGGTATATGCATTACCCTCCTAAAAATATTCCAGACAGCTAGATTGCAGTTCATGTTTAATAGACCAAAATGGAACTAGCTAAAAGATAAAAGATAAATAAATATGAAGATAAAAGATAAATAAATGTAAGTCTTAGAACATGTACTATAATTAATTTAATAATTTATACTTTCTTCTGGAGAACCTCAAACAAATTCTAGTTGGCCTTAGCAGTAGATAAGTACCCATCATAAGCTGGCTGTAAGTTATCTGTATAACACAGGGATGTGCTCCTGCCCTCAGCCCTTGCCCCTGTCCGCCTGGTGTCCTTGGGACAGTGAAACAGTAGGGAATGTCCCCTGGCTGTCCCCTGTCCTTGGAAAACCAGGGATGTGCTCCCAAAATGCCAACCATGGGGCTTGATGTCCTAGAGACGTCTGGCCTTACCCTGGATGGTTGTGGCTGGGGATGTCTGAGACATCCCTCAACCATCTTGGGGACAGTCAAACATCCCTCTTTTTTTTTTCCAGGCCCGTAACACCCTCCCACACCCCTAATGAAACCCTAATCAACCCTAGACTTAACCCATTGCCCACGAATGTAATGCCCCCCCCAATCGGAAATCTTACGAAATATGCAATTTTTCTGTATTTTCTCAGCTATGACAATATACCAATTAATACTAATGCAATTCACACTGAGACATATCAGCAACTTTCTTATTGATTTACGCCAATCAAAACTGAAATTGCTCCCAGCTGCCTACTACTGCTAGAATGAGGATAATAAGCAAATCCTTATGCCAAACTTGTTACGCAATGATACCGGTACAGACTGTAATTTATTTATATGAAAGGCATCAACTGCATACAGCTGCAAGCAATTATTTACTATATAAATTCCAACTCACATACTGCTGCGTTGGCTTCCTCAAGGTTTATTATCAATTCCCAAAGTTGGTAATCACCAGCAGTTACAAGACAACCCAACTCTTATATAGCAGACAAGGCTGTACTTTTTTTCTGAGGTGGACGGGTATGGGTCCCACTTTCCACTTGGTGCTTCAGAGAAGTCACTAAACAGGTTGCGGTCCCACCACTATGTGCTGCGATTCCAGATAATCTTCAATTATATGCTTAAGGCAATCCTCAATTCAAGCGGCGATTGCAAGGTATGGGTCCCACAGAGCGCTCCAAATATACATCAAATATAATCTGATTATAATATAATTCAGGCAGTGGCTGCAAGAGACTCCTTTGGATAATAGTTCACGGCCTCACTGTCATGTCTTGATATTAAGACATCGTTTAAATTAAAGATTTAAACAATGGGATTGCTTTCATAAAATACAGTATTTAGTCAATTTAAAACGATAGAGATAATTACGAATATTTAAGTAAATATATATTAATTGATATATAATATATCTATTCAAATTGACAAGAGTCATAAATGACATTGATAAATATAAATATCAATAGTATATAATATTATTAATATAAATATTGATTAAATATCAAATAAACGGTAAATATTATTATTATATAATAATATTAAATATGATTATCAATAGTTATTTAAGTATTATTATAAAACTTAGAATTATGAGGATGACTTTATATAAGTCAAATCTTATTATAAAGCCCCATAAAGAGCAGCTATTAAATAATAAATAGGGACTAGCTGCGATTAATATTAAGCAATTCCTAACAGATATAATTATCAAAATAAACATAAATGTAATGCATATAAATTATAATATAAATATTGAATCAGAGATTATTATGAATATCATAAACATACTAATAATCAAAGGAGTCAACGATTATCATACAAGTTGTGACTCTTATGAAAAGGCACCAATCAAAGATATTAAATAAATCGATAGGCATTGTGAGAGGGGGAGAGCATGGAATCTATAAAAAAAACAGCTAATGATTACCCAAAGCATCCATCAAACCAAGTCATCTTCTCTTCAAGCATCGATCTGATTTGTAATTATTAAAAGGTCAGCAAGTCCACATGATGAGTCAAATCTGTTATAATACATAAAGTTCAGCATTGAAGCATCTTCCAAAGCCAGCGGACAAGGAAAAGCAGTAAGGAATAATTCACATCACAAGAAGAATATACAAAGGCAGCCAAGGTATGTCTGCAGGCTCTTCTACCAGGTACGTCATTTCATAGTGTATTTGCAATATTCAGTATAGTATATAAAATAACATTTTTGTGTATATTTTGTAAGATATATGGTAAATTTAGGAATTAAATCAGTCAGCATAAAATGTATAAAAATAAAGAAATAAAGATATGTAGGAATGAAAGGTTTTATTCATAAGATGAATATACAAGAATGAATGATTATGTTTATATGAATGATTATTACCATAGATGAATGAATGATAGTGATCATTAATGGTTAGGCATAAGGAATCAATGATGATGATAATGGAATATGATCAAGCATTAAGATCATGGGGATATATGATTCGCCAAGTATGACATAAGGCCAAGATGTTCTAATCATAAGGCATCATGTGCCAAATGTTAATAATGACTTAGAAATCATAGGATTGTGCCATATCCGAGAAGAGGATTAGCCTCATCATTAACCATCTCGCCATCCTAGGTGTATGGATAAGTTAGGAGAATGTTATTGGACCTAGGTAACCCCCAAGAAGATGAAGTACCTCCGGGTGTGAAGCGAAGTCTCTTGGGCCAAGTGTCGAAGTACCTTTGGGTGTGAGGTGAAGCCTTGGGCCTATGGTATGATGAGCTCATCAATGTAATTTGTGCCCTACGGTAGGTGACTCTCCAATAGATGAGGTGGGAAGTCTTTGGAGCTGATTGGTGAGGTGGGAAGCCATCGGGCCTCTGTATGGGATGGTTATGTCTCCTTAATGAACCATGCCTATGGAGTTAGAGATGGATTAATGATAGGGCGACATATGATCCTTCCGAGGATAGCACTTGAGGCCTATGAATATGAATATGAATATGAGTATGAATATGAATTATGTGATTACGGAATTATAAATTCTAGGATAAATATGGAAAGAATATGGATTTATATTAATTATGATATGAAAAGAGAAAAATTTGAGTACTAATGTTTCCTTTTTGTAAGTTGAAATTGTGCAAGGTTGTGATCAATTTGAGCTTACTAGAAGGGGACATTACACTCACAATATATATATATATATATATATATATATATATATATATATATATATATATATGATTGGTACTCCAATTGGTGCTTTAACTCACATAACTTAATCCTCTGTTTGGAATGGTGCAATCACTTATAATATCATAATCCCTTATATGTTGCATGGCAGCAAAGATATTACGGCTTGATCTGTATGACTCCTTACGGAACAACCACACTCAGATTTGTGTTGCAAATGTAAGATTCGATGGAGCAAATAATGTATGTTTCAAATAAGTGCCAGCAAGCTCGAATAAGAAACTTATCTCCTATGGCCACGATTTCACTGTTTCCTTGGCCAATAAGATTGGCCTCACAAGAATGATCATGCCACACTTAGAATGCAATTGGACTCCACATATAGATCAAATCTCTACACTGATGTGTCCCTACCAAAATATTTCAAACACACTTGCAATTTCTCACATTTTGGCTCAATGACATTTTGTCAAACAGTTGGTAGATCAAGAAATCCAATCAATATTTCTGAGTTTTGCAATATAAACAGCTGCAACTAACTTTGATGATCATAGACATACTTACAAACAGTTGGCATTCATGGAGCAGTTCATAGACATTTTATCAAACAATTGTCATACAAGTGTTGGTAACAAACCTTCAAACATTAAGAACTGAATTTAAATAATTCTAACCTCTTAGCTGCTATAGAAGATTGTGAAATAATATTTCTGAATGTTGTGAATCAGCAGATACAGAAATTGCAACAAGAATCTTGATCAGATTTAGTATATTAACAGCTGGGACTGAAATACACTTATTTCAACAATGTTTGATGACTGAATTGCACATTCTTAACCTCCTTTCTGAGCTGTAACAGCTTGTAATAAATACTTCATAGGTAACAATCTCCAACACAGTATAAATCAGCTTATATCCATTGTTAGATATGCAGGGGTTGCTGAATTTGTAGGGGTTTCACATCTCCAATCTGTAATGTACCCATTTTTGGGTTCTCTTGCAGCACAGTCGGAGCTGACTTTCTGGGTTGGTGATAGCCTAATGAGAGGAGTATTTCGATGTCACCAAGGTGTTCGGGTGATCCAGTGGAGCTGGTTGACACTTTCCAGAGAGATTTCAGACAACTTGTCCGTATTTACTATTTATAGTAAGTGTGTGCATGACGACAATCTTTCTGGGTTTTTCTGGGTTTGTTCTCTTTGGTTCTCGGAGAACACTGCTATTTTTAGTAAGTTTTAGTTTGACGCTGTTTTGGTGACTTGGTAGTCAGCTGTTGGCTATCTCAGATGTTGCATTGAGCTCAGTGATATAAGATGGTTTGTGGATCCAGTTGGCACCCACTGTGTTGGTTCAGTTTGCTTATGGCCGTTACTATTTTTAGTAAGTTTGGGTTTGGTGGCGTTTCGGGATTTTCGGAGTTGGAATGTTTTCGTCTCGTCGAGACCTTTCCGGCGAGCTATTGGTCATGGGATTCTGACTTCATCTGGATGGGTATTTTAAAGTCCAAAGACATATTTTTATTATTTAACGGGACTTTATAAATATTAAGTTAAGTGACGTATGAAAAGGAAAATATTTAAAAAGGTCACTATATGTCTTGGGCGCCCATCTCAAGGAAATAATAAAGTGTTTTAAAATGATATTTTTCCCTCTCAAAAGTGAACGGCCCCCCTTGAGGTGTTATAAAAGTGGAAAAGAGCTCTCATTTGGGATATGCTTGGATTATTGATTTTTCTCTCTTATTGAGATATTCCCTGCGTGGGTTTGGAGCTTGGCTCTAGGGTTTGGTATTGACTTGCTGAGACGAAAACCTCCATTAACAAATATTATTGAGGTGGATGCATCCAGTATTCGCATTGGTGCTTCATTGGGATCCATTGTTCGAGGGTTTGGTGATTTCTTTGATATATCATTGGGCAGATTTGTTATAAGCAGCTGAAGATTAATTTCTAGTGACAAATTGAAAGGGATTGTGGAGTTGTTAAGGCTGTATGTCTTCCCTCTTGCTGGCCGTACCACTTTGGATGCTGGCCGTACCCTCCTTTGTGGACTTTGGTGTGAATTTATGCTGGTTCCACATTCTTTCCATGGTCATTTAGCTTCAGTTTTGTACTGCAGACTGTTTACAGAGTTAGTACGAGTTTGAGTGTTGATTGCAACTGATACACATTTCAGCCAACCGTACAAGCAGCCAGGAGGACGTGTGGGTCTCTGTGGCTCGATTTCCAGTGATAGCTGACACTATTTCTCTATTGGAGGCGTTTAGGGCCTTGATGATTGATTCTTCACATTGTATACACAAATCCTACATTGTCATGGAGTTTTGAACGAAATCTATGCTACCCATTGGCTGGTCCAGCTACAGCCGTTGTACGAAGTTGCAAATCTCAACATGGATATGTTATGATAAATTCATATTTGGTGATTCTGTGATCTGAGTTGTTATTTTCTTCATATTCATTATATCTTTTCTGGGTTTGTATTATATGCTATCTATTGTATGCTCCGACAACACACATTTGCAGGAAAACTAAAACCCCTTCTGCATCTTCTGTCTAGTCTGAAAGAACACACCCTTAAAATTAAAAAATAACATATAAAAAGATTCATTTAAAAATATACAAACAGGTACGGCACATTACAGTGGTATCAGAGCAGAAGATCTTGCCATCCTGTGAGGTCAGATTCAGACATGCAGATGAAAATATGAGATATGCAGCTTAGCTTTGCATGTGAGTGATCAGCACTTGCATGAATGTTCAGAGTTGGGCAGTTGATAGGTTTTGAACAGTGAATGTGAGATCATGGCATCTCTCGCGAAGGGTGATCTTTGTGAAAGACTTTTTGATGCAGGATTAAAACTGAAATTTTTGCCATGGACAGATGAGAGACTTCTCAGCACTTTGGAAGAAATTGAGAAACATTTATCTAAAATCCCGTAGACACCTTCTGAGTCAATGCGGAGGGCTTTGGTTCCTTCAAAGACTTCGTTGTGTAAGCCCGAGTTGTTGAGGCATCCAGACAAGAAGGTAAGATTGGCGGTTATCACATGCATCAGTGAAGTCATGAGAATTTCAAATCCTGAAGAGCCATACGATGATGATTTAATGAAGGAGATGTTACAGCTGATTATTGAAAGTTTTCATGGGCTGGGTGATACTGGAAGCCTATCTTTCAAAAAGATTGCTAAGATGTTAGTAATCATGGCTCAGGTCAAGTCATGGGTCTTTTTGATTGATCTTAAGTGTGATGACTTGATTCTCAAAATGTTCCATTGTTTCTTTGACAAAATCAGAAAATATCATACGGATGATGTTAAAGTAGCAATGCAAACTATCTTGTCTATGATTTTAGATGAAGATAATATCTCCAAGCTGTTATTATCTAATTTACTAAGTATTTGGAGAAAAGAACAATATGTTTCACCAGCAGCACATTGGTTGTTGAAGACATTGGTTGAGCACAAATTTGAGAAAATTAAAAATCATTTGACAGAAGATAAATCTATTGCTTATGGTTTACAGGTTACAAAAATGAGCAAGAATCAGTTAAGAAGAGAGCAACGCTGTTTCACATGCCAAGAAGCTTGGACATTTAGTCACATATGTGGGAACAACAAAGAATGTGAAAGAGAAACTCCCACCTCCTATCCATTGCAGCCA
The DNA here is from genome assembly GCA_027924645.1 of Cunninghamia lanceolata. Taxonomy (NCBI): domain Eukaryota; kingdom Viridiplantae; phylum Streptophyta; class Pinopsida; order Cupressales; family Cupressaceae; genus Cunninghamia; species Cunninghamia lanceolata. Next base: position 2,730,061 of record BSBN01000743.1, read on the forward strand.
TGTAGTAATGAGAACAAAGAAGATGACAGAAATGAACCTGAGCCTTTGTATGATGAAAACAAGATCATTAATCAAGATACATGCAAAGAGGAGCTTGCTGATTTGGGGAAGACTACAGCAGAAATTTGTGAAGCTGGGCCTTGCTTTGATGAAGATCTTGAAGATACTACTAAGAATGAATTAAAGATGATTGGTAGATTGCTAAAGGTGACTTTACAAGTGAGCTTGAGAGCATTGTTGCTGAAAGTCTTAAGTCCTCAAAGGACCTAGGTGAAAAGTATGCAGATAAATACTTTAAATCAGCCATGGGTGACAAATTTGATGCTGCCATAACCTTTGACCAGAGTGATGGAGAAAATGATTCATTTCCCTTGCAACTTGAAGAACCAAGTGACCTTTCAGAAGAGTTGATAGCACACATGAGGATGCTTATCAAACAGTGAGTGATGATGATTTAGCCTCTTACCATAGTGCTGATTACAAATTAGAAAATTTGTGTGGAAATGATTTGTCAGTGGGGTCTAATCATTTGGCGGGGCAATTGAAGGTGAACGAAGGCATGATAGCTTTAGCCTTTGCATACCTTGATGTTGCTTAGCAGTTGGTGACACACTGTTGTTGGACTCCAGGTATATATGAGCACCTTGATAGTGGACTTTCCCTTGCTGAGTTTTAGGCACTTAGAGATGCAGTTGGGATCATGAGGAATAATTACCTACAACTGTTATCAGATAGAGATCATCTTCTCATGCTCGATGGTATCTATTATGATGCTATTAAGGGAAAGGAAGAGGAGGTTGATGAGCTCACCTATGAGCTTGAGATCACCACAGACTCTTTGAAGAGCGCTCAATCAGCCCTTCAAGAGTCAAAGTTACAGATAGATGAGCTTATCGTGGAATTGAGCTTAGCATAGTCTTCATCTCCAACAGTCACAGTTCCGATATCTATGATAGTTACTGGTGATGAGCATACACCCACGGATAGTGGTCAGGAGTACTTTGTGGATGTGGCTACATCCATTACAGGTGCAGGTGCAGGTAACACAGATGGGATGGGTGTTTTGGTTGAGAGTAGCAGAGAACCAGAGGTTGCATCAAGGGTCTCTGAGGATAGTCCCATGACAGGTGAGGCAGAGTAGGTTATTGATAGCTCTTGCGAAGAGTTGGTGGATTTCCCCGTGAGTTGTGTGTCAGATCACCACACTGCTCCATCTTTTTCACAGGAGATATGTAGGGCATCATTCAGTGGGGAGATCGGCTCTTCTGGTGATTTGTTCCCCCCTCCTGGAAGCAAATTAGAGATTACATCCCATGCAGCTGATTTTGATCGACAACTTAGTGAGTCACAGGGATGGAGAGATCAGCTGAAGGTTACCAAGGATAAGGTTGTTCAAACCTTAACTCGTATTGACAGTACCCACAAGTTTGTGGAGGATCTCTTTTGGACGGCACAATTGTAGGAAAGGTAGATAGGGGTAGTAGCAGGCACTTCTATAACTAATTTGCGAACCATCCAGCATGCCATGGAGTGGATTAAATCAGAATATCTCTAATTGCTTTCAGATTGGGACTTTGCTATTGGGTATGCAGAGAGGACTTGCAGAGTATCTACCCAGTTAGCTATTCAGGATTAGAGACATGAGCCATCATCTGATTCGAGTGGTGAGAGTGATGAGGAGTGTGTTTTCCCCATGACTATGGCAGTCAACCATTGACACAGGCATGTGCCTTTTATTTTGACTGCATAGTGAGGAGTGCTCATCATTTCTCCTTTGGCCCACACACGGATGACCGGATGATGCGTGTGGATTGGCTTGGGATTTATACCATCCATTGTGGGATGAAGGGTTGCCATCTATAGAAAATGGAACTAGGAATTGCAGGTGGCTGACTCAGATACGTTCAGAGGATTACTTGCAGGGTCAGAGATCAGATTACCATCATGGTGATATGTACCAGACAGAGTTTGCAACTTCTTTGTCTGGAAAATTTCCATTGGAGACATGGCTTTAGAGAAGTTGCAGTGTCAGTAGGCATGATGGCGTGTTTAGTTTTTACAACAGTGATGGAGGAGAGTTTTATCATTCCCTCGGTTTGAGAGGAGCAGTTTCATATCTTCCAGCACCTATGTTGGATAGTCAGCACATCCATAGGAGTTTTGCAGGTGATGATAGGGGATGTTGTGGTTCAGATACTTCGAGACTTACTTACCTCTTCCTGATTGATGGATGTGAGATTCTGATGTGTTGGGATCCAGGTGGTGACAGGTTTGGCATGTCAGTTTAGTTGGATTATGTTGAGTTGCTTCACCACCCTCTGCATGGTGAAGATTATATCAAAGTAGCGCAGTGGAAGTCAATGGGTGTTGTGTATGGCAGACTTCCATTTTGGCTTTGGGACTTAGGGGTTCCTATGTCTATCAGATTGTTCTACATTGGGGTAGCTACCTACATTGATGCTGAGCATGGTTTTACCTCTACCCAGCGGATGTAGTGGAAATGTTGTTGGACATTCTTCAGAATGATTTGGGATCCTGGAGTTCAACCAGGGCATGCAAATGCAGATTGCTTGAGGACAAGCAATCTTTGGGAAGGGCAGACTGTAATGTCCCCATTTTCGGGTTCTCTTGCAGCATAGTCGGAGCTGACTTTTTGGGTTGGTGACAACCTAATCAGAGGAGTATTTCTATGTCACCAAGGTGTTCGGGTGATCTAGTGGAGCTGGTTGACACTTTTCGGAGAGATTTCAGACAACTTGTCCGTACTTACTATTTATAGTAAGTGCTTGCATGGCGACAATCTTTCTAGGTTTTTCTAGGTTTGTTCTCTTTGGTCCTCGGAGAACACTGCTATTTTTAGTAAGTGTCAGTTTGGCGCTGTTTTGGTGACTTGGCAGTCAGCTGTTGGCTATCCCAGACGTTGCATTGAGCTCAATGACATTAGATGGTTTGTGGATCCAGTTTGCACCCACTGTGTTGGCTCAGTTTGCTTATGGCCGTTACTTACTATTTTTAGTAAGTTCGGGTTTGGTGGCGTTTCGGGATTTTCGAAGTTGGAATGTTTTCATCTCGTCGAGACCTTTCCGGCAAGCTATTGGTCATGGGATTCCGACTTCATCTGGATGGGTATTTTAAAGTCTGAAGACATTTTTATTATTTAACGGGACTTTATAAATTTAAGTTAAGTGACTTATGAAAAGGAAAATATTTAAAAAGGTCACTATATGTCTTGGGCGCCCATCTCAAGGAAATAATAGTGTTTTAAAATGATATTTTTCCCTCTCAAAAGTGAATGCCCCCCCTTGAGGTGTTATAAAAGTGGAAAAGAGCTCTCATTTGGGATATGCTTGGATTATTGATTTTTCTCTCTTATTGAGATATTCCTGCGTGGGTTTGGAGCTTGGCTCTAGGGTTTGGTATTGACTTGTTGAGACGAAAACCTCTGCAAGATAGTGTTGATCTTGGCTTCTGGGGACGAAAACCTCCATTAGAAAATATTATTGAGGCGGATGCATCTAGTATTCGCATTGGTGCTTCATTGGGATCCATTGTTCGAGGGTTTGGTGATTTCTTTGATATATCATTGGGCAGATTTGTTATGAGCAGCTGAAGATTAATTTCTAGTGACAGATTGAAAGGGATTGTGGAGCTGTTAAGGCTGTATGTCTTCCCTCTTGCTGGCCGTATCACTTTGGATGCTGGCCGTACCCTCCTTTATGGACTTTGGTGTGAATTTATGCTGGTTCCACATTCTTTCCATGGTCGTTTAGCTTCAGTTTTGGACTGCAGACTGTTTACAGAGACAGTACAGCGAGTTTGAGTGCTGATTGCAGCTGATACACATTTCAGCCAGCTGTACAAGCAGGCAGGACGTGTGGGTCTCTATGGCTCGATTTCCATTGATAGTTGACACTATTTCTCTCTATTGGAGGCGTTTAGGGCCTTGATGATTGATTCTTCACATTGTATACACAAATCCTACATTGTCATGGAGTTTTGAACGAAATCTATGCTACCCATCGGCTGGTCCAGCTACAGCCGTTGTACGAAGTTGCAAATCTCAACATGGGTATGTTATGATAATTCATATTTGGTGATTCTGTGATCTGTGTTGTTATTTTCTTCATATTCATTGTATCTTTTCTGGGTTTGTATTATATGCTATCTATTGTATGCTCCGACAACACACATTTGCAGGAAAACTAAAACCCCTTCTGCATCTTCTGTCTAATCTGAAAGAACACACCCTTAAAATTAAAAAATAACACATAAAAAGATTTATTTAAAAATATACAAACAACTACGACACATTACACAATCTGTCTGAGATATCAATTTACTGTTGAAGCAGGTAATAAGGGAATCAAAACCCTTCTAATATGATACACCTTCCCCTATTAAGCCACACGCCTTCCCTTAAACTCCATGCAATGTCCCATAATCGGTGTAGCTTCCCTTTTCATCAACTTCAAGGCACTAAAGCTAGGCGGCTAACTATGATAGTCTCTTCATTGTGTACGGCCAGCACTTAACAAACAATTAATATGGTGCGGCTGGAAAGAATAGGGTATGAAAACCCTTTCTTGATGCAATGCCACACTTCCAATCTCACAAAATGAGAAATATCTCTTCAAGGCTTTACCAAATTTGTTATTTGGAACAAATCTACAATAAATTTGGCAATACAACTTCCTTGTATAGATATTATTATATTATTTGCAAGCAAATGAAATATTTGATAGCCCTTGATTCTTTAATCTGCAACTCTTCTGGCATCCAAAATAGAAGCCTGGAAATATTTTTTAAATTCAAATCTCCACAAATTTATTATTTGGTCACAAATCCCAATAAATTTCTTCTTTGCCGACTCTCTAAAAGACTGAAAACAACACAAGTCTGAAAATAATACTTCAACTGCGAATCCTGTATGAATTTGCCAAGGATTGGCTGGGAAGATTTTCGCCCTCGAAACCAATATTCCCTTGGGGTGTATGTCCTAGGGTGAAGGATTGAACAAACTGCTCAATCCCTCAATAGAGTTTCCAAGAAAAATGAATTGTTGAGAATGAATCTCGTTTTCTCCAAATCCTCCTTTTATATCTTTTTGAGAGAAATACTTTATTTTCTTTTGTTTCTTTTATTTTCCCGCTCCACTCATAAAGTGTCCCTTTTTATTTTAAAACAATTGCACTTTTGCACCTCACGTCTAACCACACTTTATAAAGTCACTTAAATAATTAATTAAATATAAGTAATCCTTAGAAATGACTTTGGATGACTTATGATTTAATTAATTAAATATTCCGCACATTCATCCAAGTCTATGAAAAATATTAAAATTGGCCAAAAAGGGACATTACATACACCCTTTGATTGAGCCACCGATAGCTTTAGTTTCAAACTAGAATTCTAATCTGTAGCTATATCACCTTGAAGCATGCACAAGTACAATAGACCATCAACGCACAGATATATTGGACAATACTTTAATGGTTAGATATTCACTAGCTGCACCCAATATATCACGATTCATTAAGATGATGCGACTGCCTTGTGTGGTCTTCTATGATCAACACCAAGCATCTTTCATAATAGACTTCGACTAGGTAATCAACTAGTGATGCATCCGGGACCTGTGGTATCAGTCAATCAGAAATTATATTGTGATCCCAAAGATAGAAATGTACCTAGTAGTAGCTAATAAAATAATGTGGCACTTGTTAACTCCTACGATCTGATAACAAGACACTGATTTATACTATGGGTTCACAAGATTATACAATATCAATATGTACGATCCTAATCTCAAGAGTTGTAACAATTAATAATGTTGTGATTCAATGCAATTTGAAAAGGAATCAAACACAACAACCATAAACAATCCTTAGAATATTGAAAGAGCAATTATTTTGTTGAATTCTTCAAATCATCCAAGTACACCACTGAAATCTCACAATCACACAGAAAACTGACAAATTGAATTATAACCACATCAACTGAAATTTGAATCTGAAAGCTCAAACCAACTGAAAGTCTTCCAAACCCAAATTGAAATCTGCAAATCTTCATCAATATTGCTAATAGGGCAATTTGCTTGCAAATCCAAATCGTTTTTTGCCCAATTGTGATCCTTGAGTGGAACTGTCTCCAATGAGTGAGAGGGGTTTCATCATCAAGCCCGTAATAGAAATTGAAGAGTTTTCGTTCTCCGATCACCCACACACCAAGGGTTTTCATCGTTGAATGGTGAAGACTCCAAAGTGGAAGGACTAATTGAAAATGATAAATTGGATGATTTGGTTGATGCCTTTGCCTTTCTTTTATAGTTTCCTTTTTGGGGCCCTCCATTTATTTGATTTTCCCTCCAAGTATTTAAAAATACTTTTTAAATTACATTGATAGGTCCTCATTTAGAATTACATTTGAATAAATTGTTAAAAACACTTTTCAAAACATTATATGGGACCAATAATAATATAAAGTGATTAGGCTCAATATTAACTTTTCAAAACATAATATGGGACCAATAATAATATAAAGTGAAATTCCGATTCTTTGTAATGCTACTACGATATAAATCAATTTAATTGTCTTTAACATTTATAATTTAACAATTGACGTTGAATTATGAATTACCAATTGTGTTCTCAACTTTGTATTCAATTTTCTACTTTTTGTGCAGCACGAATTGGTTGGGGTCTCATTGGATGAATCACAACTTGATATAGAGTGACTCAAAATTACAGGCCAATTTTCATATTGATAGCCAAATTGAGGCATAGCTGTACTTAGTACTATATGTTTTCACATTTATAATCTTATTGCTATGCCTATTGTTGGGTGTATGATTTTGTAGCCTTGGGGCCTTTTGTCATAATGAAAACAATGAAATTTTTATTTTTTTGATTGCTGCTGTACTTGAATCAATGGACATTGAACATCGAATATCAAATTTGATACATTATATGAATGTCTAAACTTGAATTTTGATGTTATGTATAGCTGAAATTGTAAAAATCTGAGTTTCCAGGCACACATATTGCCATACCCTGCCATCCCCAAACATGCAAACCCCCCCGACTGCCATCCCTGAAACATGTCCCGCCATCCTCATCCTGGAAATGCAGTGGAACATAGTAATTTATAGCTGAAATTTTCATGTATGGAGGCCATGGGCCACAGTGGAATGAAGTAGAGGCATTATGGTACTGCAGAAAGTTCTATATGCCACTTAGATTCCATACTGTTAAAGATCTCAGTGGCCTTTGTGTTAGATTGTTGTGTTGTTGATTATTTGCCATTTTCTAAAGTTGCAACATAGATACAGTATGTAATTCAGGAACTCATTATTATTGTACTGAAAATGTGATATGCCTCTCAGCTAGTGTCCACAAATTACTGGAAGTTGGAAATTTAACATTGATGTAAAGTTTTAATGTACATTAGATTCACCCCATGTCATTCAGTTTGCATTGTCTTGGCTTGTAGGATTAAAAGCTTGATTGACAGTGATGCATTGAGAATCTCTCGGTTGTCAGTATTGCTGCTCGACATGCACAAAGATGCAAAGGGTCTAACATTATTTAATCTTCCACAAGTCAGGTATGCCTTTTCCCCTAATCACATGAATTGTCTGTATAAAATTTCCTCCTGTTTTTAAAAGAACTATTGATTCATTGAATATGAATGCCACATGACAATCTGAATGTTAATGCTTGCTTGGCTTGGTTTTCATGTAAGATGATGATATACATGCTTATGAAATTAAAATGCTCAGCATATCAGAAAGTACCTATGGTCATCTTTTCTTGCTTCATAAATTCTTGATTGACAATTTTGAGCTGCTATTTCAACGTATGGAACAAGCTCTTGGAAAAGTTACATGGGGGAATCCGAAGAATCCTTGCACAATGCAAACCAAGGATTTTCTGAAGGTTATCATTATGTAGTGGATAATGAGGAAGGGAATTCTTTTTGCTTCTCAATTTCAAGTAGGTGAAGATAGAACACTAAAAAATAGAAGAAAACAGAATGATGGGCCATAGCAGAAATGGATGGCTTCCTCTAACCTGTTTGGAGATCAGAACTCATTTTTTTTGCAGATGCTTATGTATGAAAATTCAGGAAAGAAATTTACAAACTGGTAGAAATCTGCAAACCTAAGAATTGTGTCAACTAGCGCAAGAGGACAACATGATTGTGGAAATTCTGTAGATTAGTGTGCACAACAAAAGGAAGTAATGTTGTGCCTAGCCACCCTGGTGCCTCAAATTTACTTATTACTGCACCTTTGCCAAAAGCAAACAAGCTCCACGATCTCCTAGGAGTATCAAAATGTTCACACCCACAACCACAAGAGACACCACCTCCTTATCCATAGGATGGAATGAACACTCCCCTGAGGTCACCCAAAATAATTATGATCCCAAAGATGCCCAAGAAGCCAAACCCGTAAAAGATATAACAATACAAATTGCTTTGGCTTAACATTAATGATAGCATACAAGGTCTAGTCAAAGCCTTGGAAGCTAAGCACGTAGAAGAGGAAATTGGTCAGAAATGTACCAATTTGCTAGTTACAAACGACATTCTTGAGGGACAATCAAATGGCAATCTAAAAGTGCCTTAGCAAGTACATTATCTTGATATTCTCCAAAAATGTTATTAGAACCTGTTCAATGTCTTTGAAGTAATTAAGCAGCTGCTCTTATATGACAAAGCAAAGATAGAATTGGCTGAAACAATTTATTTCAAGCACCAAATGGCTTCCTAAAGAGCAAGCATGGCATAGTTACCAAATCCAATTGGATTTGGTTCAGATCTGGTTTGGTTTGGTTTTTTTGGACTGTCCAGATTTGTCCAATTTGTTCATTGCTATAGAAATTTACCACTTTTTTAAAAATTAAAATTCAAGAGATCCAAATATTTTTGACCTTTTGAGTGAATTGAATTTTTGGAACCTGGTAACTATGAAGCATGGAGACCTTTGCACAACACACCCACCTTAACCATACAAGGGAGGATTGGAGCTTCAACACTAGGCCCCTCATGGAGGAAGGAACATTTGGTTGGACTTGGAACTAGCCTAGGGTGGAAGGTAGGCACAACAATTTCCATACTACTCCTACACCAAACAGAGAATGCACTCATGGATGTCACGAGCTCTAAAGATATGCAAATTTAACATTTTGCTTGTTATTTGTGTAATGAATTTCCATGTTACTCTACTAGTTGGTAATTATGGCTAGCATACCAACTTCCCTATTCCTTGCTTATAGTTTTCTTCTAAGTTACCTAGTTCTTTAGTTTAGGTCCTCGTCATTGTACTAGATAGGATGTGTTCCATTTTGGGCACAAGTCTGGCCTAGGTTCGCCTAGGGCACGACCATGTCATCTTGGGTACCTTGTGGGTATGTCCATCTTCCTAGGCACAACCTTGCTGTCTTGGGTACCCTATGGGTATGTCTGGATGTACCTGCAAGGTACCCAAGAGGACAGGGCCATGCCTTGGGCGAATCCAGTCCGGACTTGGGAGAACCCAGTGCAAAACATATTAAAAACAATTTCAGAATGAAAAAAAGAAAATCTTGCAAACTCTATAAATTTAACACAGTAAACTCTTTAAATTTTGTGAAGTTTTTATTAGCCGCAACGTCGCTGCAGATTTTTCATTAATGCTGTGTTTTTCCAGAAATCGTAGCTTCATTTTTCTTAAAAGAAAGCTTGACTATCCTTTTTTTAATAAAAAGAACTTCAATTCTTTCATATTGGTATAAATTTTTATAATATGTTTTTGAACTTTTAAAGTTGATTCTTCATTTTGTTTAAAACTAATTTGCTTTTACTTTTTCGAAATGATATTTTGTTAATTTTTTATATTTTTAATCTTTTCTATATGGATTTTGAATAAATCTGAATTTTAAAAAAGTTATGTGTATCCAAGATCCGTTTCTTATATGCAACCTTTGAATATGTTGTTTCTCATCACATTATTGTTCTCATTACGGTTTCTATTTCTCATTTCTAGTAACATAGACAAAGATGAATGGTTTAAATAACCACAGCGATGGCGAGCCCTTTGACAGTGTGCTAGGCCTTTTCATTTGCACGGTAATTCGACGATTTTGATTATGCTTTTGCATCTTTCCACTCATGAAATAAGGCATTTGTTCGAGCTAAGGCATACTCACTTGAAAGGTCGATCTTCTACCATGCAGCTCCTTTATACTATTTCATTTATCTCAATTATGAATAATATATAATATAATATTTCATTTATAGAAATTTATTAGAATTGTGCATAAACAACAATCTACCTAAGAACAACAATAAGATGACATTGATTCAATGCAAACAAAATAAGAATAGCAACATTCTATTATCTATATTCAAGGCATCCAAGGTGTATAAAACAAGGAAATGGACTAGAATACAATGTTTCATGGACATGGATACGGTATCCAATACAAATATGGTATCAGATACGAATACGACTATTTGTCAAGACCCGTAATATGGATACAGCTAGATACGGTATATATATCATCTATATATAACCCATTGCCCGTGGTCCTCAGAGATTGCAAAAGCTCATCCAACCCTTTCCACCAATGCAGCAATTTTTGCAGAAATCACTTATTGAAGGTCGTCCCTACCTTAGACAAAGGTTTTAAAGAAGACTGTGTGAAGGAGTAGGGTGCGCCATCCTCTAGAGTGCAAGTGGAGAACACTTCTCTCAATTCTAAGCCTCCGCCTCAAATCTCATCTCGAGAATCCTCCATTGCACTTTCCCTCGGAGACTACGTGGTCACATTGGATGCTGGTACTATGGACTTCCATATTTCTGATAAATGTATCAAGGAAATCTCTGAGGATTTGGGAAACAGATCCAATGTCTTCAGAAATATGGGGAAAAGACCAAAATCAGAAGAATTCTTGGCCTGGTGCAGTGAGAAATGGAACAACTTGGTGACTCCTTCGGTGGATCTCTTGGATCATGTCTTTTTTTGGTTATCTTTCAATCTTCGGATGATTGCAGGTTTGTTTTGGATCACGACCCATGGTTCTTCGGAAAATCAGGTTTGTTCATGACACCATGGTCCCCATTCTTTGATCTTGCCAGTGCGTGCATTACCTTCATCCTGATCTGGTTGCGTTTATACAATCTCCCACTAGTTATGAGGAACTCTAGACTCATTCAAAAGCTAGTTCACCAAATTGGAAATTTTGTCAAGATGGATGAGGAACCCTCTGATAAAACAAGAAGATTTACCAGAGTTTGTGCTATGATTGACATCTCCAATCCTGTCACGCACAAGGTCAAATTGATCTCATCTCATGGTTCATGGATGCAATACATAATTTTGAAGGCCTCCCAGAGCGCTGTTTCAGATGCAACCATTTTGGTCATAAAATCGCTGGTTGCAAAGCTAAGTCTGCTTTCGGTTCCCATTCCATAAACTTCAAAAAGTGGGTTTAGAAAGAAGGCAGTTCTGACGACGATTTTGTCTGGCGGAATCATGGGAAGTTTTTGGTTCATCCCCAACCTTCTTCCTTCCGTGATATAGTGGCTGGTGTTGGCCAGGCGGATCCTCCTTGTGGTGAGGTTCCTTTTGAGGTGTCTCTTGACAAAATGCAGATTTTTAACGATTTAGATGACCTTCAGCTTCACAAGCATTTGCTTGTGGCTGAGGATCATTTCATTCATGCCTCCACAGATGAGGATGTGGTCCTTGATGATCTCCTAGAAGCTGGTTTGGTATCTACCAAAATCACTTCCATCACCCAAATTGCGAGTGCAATAGCAAAACCTAACTTTGGACATTCTGGTAAGCGAAGGGGTAGGAAATCTAAGTCGGAAAAACTAAGATTGGAAGCACAGGATGCTATGGGCGAGGCTACACAATGGACCATGGAAGCTTTCCTCACTGGAAGCAAATGAAAACAAAAAAAATGAAGATACAGTGCCAGGACCCCTGGATGAGTTCTCTCTTCAGGTTTCTTTTCTGCTCTCCCTAGAGATTGTCTGCCTACTTTGGTTGTATTCTTTTCTCCACTCCCCGATAACCGGGTCTGAAGCTTCTTTTATTCTGATTATGCTACTATACATGGGAGCAGGCTCTCACCCCACAACTTACGGATCAAAAAAATAAAATAAATATGAATTAAAAAATATTTTATCATATAATGTATTATATTAAAATATAATTTGTTATTTTATAATAACATATTATAAGTATTAATAAATATTAAAAGTATTAAATTTAAATACTAATATATAATACGTATTATAATACAATATAAAAATTAAAATACATATTGTAAATATTTAATAAATATTGAAGATTACAAAATTTTATGAAGATTAATATTAAATTTATTAATTTTGAATAATATATTATTTTAATAGACCCTTCAGATTTGCACTGGTGCTCCTAAAAACTTAATGAAATATATATTAAAAGCAATTTTTTTTACCAGCGGAAAGGGGGTGCGGGTGTCGTGAGGGTTGAGGATTTCGCACCTTAATAGGTCGGACATAGAAAATGTGAAAGTTGTAGATTCAATGCAAATAGCTTAATGTGCATTCCATACAGCTCGGAATCCATGGTCACTGTTGCAATAAAATTTAAAGACGTCGAACAAAAAAAGTGACAGAGCAGACATGGCGGTTTTTTTAGTTTTGTTTAAATATTTTATCTGGATATGGAAATTATTTTTAGAATGTTGAATTTAGAAGTATTTGGCACAGCTTGGAATTTGCCCTAGCTTTGAATCCAGGCGGGCACAATATGCGGCCCGTATCCCAACCTTGTCCATACTGAGTATGCCGGTATGCGTACCAGGGGAAGTGGGGTGGCATATCCTACAACTTTGCTATAATATATAGGCTCTAGGATGCATAACTCAAGGTAACAAATATCCCAAAGGAAAGCAATCGACTAAAGGATTGACTCAACTGTAGGAGCAAAGGTGTGAAGTAAACTCATCTTGATGACCTGGTGAACTCATCTTGACGAGGGAGATGTGGCACTTAACCACTATCAATTAAGGAGTTGAATAGGTAGAGGTGGCATGTGCTCCCCATCAATCAAGGGGATGACATGTGCTCTTATTTCCTAATTTACCCAAGTAAATAGTGTTAATTACCTAGGTAAACTTAATATAAGGTGCAATAAATAATTAATTACACCAACACCCCTCTTAAGTGCAATTGAGGTAATAAAGAAATGGTTCCCGACAAGACAAGTCATATTAGGTACTCATGTACAATCTAAAAGAACCCTAATGTACAAAGAGAGTGAACCTCCCAGAAGTAGAAAATAGAAAACCTGTAGGACAAAACTCCATCCCAATTGAGGTATGAAAAGGCCAAAATTGCACCCCCAAAAGTGATAGTGTTCTGAAATCTCTACAAGGCTCACGTGTGCCTCTACAAGAAGAGAGAAAGTCAATGCAGAATGTCGCATGACAAATGTTGTAGTAGGTCCCTTTGTAACAAATGATGCATCTTCCTTTTAGAAGAATGAAACCTTGAGTTGTTAGATTGTTGAATTTCCACTCAAATGGTAGAATGTAGAAAGAAATTAAGATGTATGGTTCTAGAAGCTGCTCATGTGATTCAAAGCCAATGCTAAATTGTGATTGTGCCATACAAAGTTCGAGAACAATGACTGTGAAAGTTGAGACCTGAGCGGATGTGATTTAGGACGTGTCAAGATAGTAGCATGATGCGGCGGAGAGTGAACAAGAGGATCTAGAATAGGAGATGTGACTCTACGTGAGGTGTCATCAAAGAGGAGACCAATGTCGTCAATGTTGTTGTTAAGATCGATAATGTGAGATTCTACAAACAATTGATGAATGTTTGATAAGTAGATATCTTGATGATCAAGAAGACAAGTGTAAACTTGCCGAATAGAATCTTTAGTAGCATGTGGAGAAGCCAAGATCTTTGTCAATGTAGCAAGTGTAGGTGGTAGAATAATTGCGATTTCTGGAGGTGTAGGTGGAGAAGTAATAGGAGAGGTCTCTATGTCATCAAAATGTTTGAGACTTTCCCAATACGCAAGTTCCTCTTTAGTAGCATCTACATACAAAGGATTCTTGGAATCATCAAAGGGAAAAAATATGTCCATAGTGGGATCATCTGGGAATGAAGGTTCACTGGGATCTCCATAGATTTCCCATAATGTGGTCCAAAGAGTGCGAAGACACTCAATGTGTGATAGAGCCCATGATGTGTGATCGCCAACACTTAGACTGATTAATCCTAGGACATGATCATTCTTGTCTCCCCATATAGATTTTTGCCAATGAGTACTTGGTTTAGGAATAAACCGATATAGATGTGGCAAGAGATGAATCCATCGACAGTGCTTTAGGATGCCATCTTGCTAGGACCTATATTTCCTTCTTCCAAGGTAATGATAGAGGAATGATTTGTTATACCCATTAGCGACTTAGACTAATTACTCCCTTAGCATATTTGAAACTTTATGTGAGTTCATTGATTACAAAATGTTCGTCTGTAGCCCCCTTAAGACTAGTACATGTAATGACACTTTATAAGTTGAGTGTGTGTGCATTAACAACCCCCCTAAATTTCTCAATTTAGACACCCTTAACAAGTTACAATGTTTGAAACTTTATAAATTAGTGCGTTTACAAGTTGGAGCTGATTTTTTAGAGTTTTACACTGTTTGATGGGGACTAGAAAGCTGAAAGTACAATTAAATTACAACAAAAGAACAAATAGCTTGTATCAATGTGTAGTGCTTGTAAAATATCCACTTTAAAAAAAATGGGACTCAAATCTAAGTCCGTTTGTGAAAGTTATAAGGCTTAAAAGCTCAAAAAATTGCAACTGCACAACAAAATCTGAGAGAAAATTGAAATTTTAGAAAAACTAGGTATCGAGAGCAAAAACTAGTTACATCATTGTGAAGGCCACAAAATTTTGCCCCACTTCATAAAAATGCACAAAAAAAGGCCTTTGTATGGCCAAGAAAAGGCCTCTAAAAGTTAACCTATCAAATTGAAAAGCTCATTGAGAGGGGGGTCCACTACTTGTGGTGGCTAGGTGGCCCAAGGGTAGCGGACCAGTGGCACCTTGGTGGTGGGACAACGGTGACCTAGTTGCAAAGTGGCTAGGCATGGGTTGTGCGCTAGCGTAGCTAAGGCGGCGCTGCTTGTGGTAGCGGAGCTCATGTGGTGGGATGAGGTTGCCATTGGGCAGAGGGCGATTACTGGTAGGCTGAGCCGTAGTGGCAGTTGCCCTTAGTGAAGTTGCCCTTAGTGAAGTTGCCAAAATAGCATAGTTCCACGGGGACGCGTCCCCCCCGGAAACCAGCCGTCCCCGAGACGGGGACGTTTCCGGGACGGGGAGATGTCGGGGAAACGTCCCCCGGCCGTCCCCTTGCCATTTCTGAGACGTCTCTCCTTGGGGGGGCTTCTGGACGTCCCCGGGACTCCTGGACGTCCCCCCGCAAAAGCATTTAAAAATAATTTTTTTTTAAATTTCAAGGAAAACCTAAAAGCAAAACTCTATAGTTAATTTTTGACCTTTTTTTTCTTCGTTTCATTGTTTTTCACCGCCGGCGTGGAGTTCTGAGTTCTCTGAGCTGCAATTTGCGAATCAAGGTGAGGGTTCCATTTTTTTGGAGGCATTTTTCCTGTGAGCTGCAGGGTTTTTAATTTTTTTTTTAATTGCTGAAGTGAAGTGAAAGTCTGAATGCCTCAAAGAGATGTCATCGCTTGGGATGTCCCACGCGGTGACATCTCTGTGAGGCATTCAGTCGCCACATTGGTTTCTTGAAAGTTTCCAAAGCCTTTTCAAATTTTGACAAATCCATTTTGTGCATATCCTGCAATCATTGTCGATGAGACCACATTTCTTTGAATTTTGTCTGATGTTGTAGTTGCAACTGCCCTGTTAGACATGCATGCAAAATGTGGAAGCATAGACAAGGCATGTGAACTGTTTGATAGAATGCCTCAATCCTTTATGTTTTGATGGATGTCCATACCCTATTCCAAAGCTCCCATTTTGACACAGGCAGGGAGGATGCTAGGCTGGCAAAGGTTGTGGAATTTGGATTTACACCAGCCAATTGCATTTGCTTTAAACTTTCTAAAGCCTTTTCAACAAATCCATTTTGTGCATATCCTACAATCATTGCAGTCCATAAGACCACATTTCTTTGAGGCATTTTGTCAAACAGTTCACGTGCCTTGTCTATGCTTCCACATTTTGCATACATGTCTAACAAGGTAGTTGCAACTACACCATTTGACAAAATTCCTCTATCCTTTATGTTTTGATGGATCCATACCCTATTCCAAAGCTCCCATTTTGACACAGGCAGGGAGGATGCTGGGCTGGCAAAGGTTGTGGAATTTGGCTTTACACCAGCCAATTGCATTTGCTTTAAAATTTTTAAATTTCTAAAGCCTTTTCAAGTTTTCAACAAAATCCATTTTGTACATATTCTGCAATCATTGTAGTCCATGAGACCGCATTTCTTTGAGGCATTCTGTCAAACAGTTCATGTGCCTTGTCTATGCTTCCACATTTTGCATACATATCTAACAGGTCTGATTTTCTGATTTTCATTTTTCTTCTTAACATTGTTTTAACTTCAAGTTTTTTCTTTTGTAGCATCATCATCATAATGAGTTCACACAGCAAAAGTGACAATGAATCATCTTAATCTGATGATCATGATCCTGATTTTCAAATAGGAGGGGAGGGTGAACATGCCTCAAATACTCAGTCTCAAACTGACACAAGTTCCATTGGGAGTAAAAATAATAGCTGCCCTTCACGACTCCTTGAACATTGGGCCAAGGGCCCCTTTGATCCAAAATCACCTTTAAAACAACTGGCATCTAAGATAGCAGCAAACACTGGGGCAAAGGGGGGCACTAGAAAATGGAAGTGCAACATATGTGAGCTTACATGGTTTGGAAGCATTACAAGAACTAATGCTCACTTTCTTCTTGTTTGAGGCAAAGGTGTAGATGTATGCAAAGTTGTGGAAGCTAACTTGAAGCTCAGGGCTGAAATGTTAAAATTATGGTTTTGTAATGAGGATGAAGTACCTACTTCTGTTATGTTGCCACAAAGGAGTAGGGGTGATCAGATTTCTAGTACTACTTTGCAGAGTCTAAGGCCACCAAATCCATCCAGCTCAAGTACAGCAGAGCCTAAGGGGAAACGTAAGATGGCATCTTCACAACCATTGGTAGATTTATTCAATGTGCAAGCAAAGGATGAGGCAGATGATGCCATTGGCAAATTCTTCTTTGCCAATGGCATTCGATTCCATGTGGCTCGCTCTCCTTATTATAAGGAAGCTGTGTCAAAGATAATAAGGGCAGGACAATCATATGTGCCACTAGGGGAGACTAAATTGAGGACAACAATCTTGGATCAAAACTATTCCAAGATTAATATTTTGATGGAGAAGATGAAGAGAACCTGGGTCACAAGTGGATTCAACATAGTCATGGATGGGTGGACGGACATTAGGCATCGTCCACTCATCAGTATCATCGTTACATCTACAGCAGGCCCTTATTTCCTTAGGGCTATTGATTGTTCAGGGCATAGCAAGGATGCCCATTATCAGTTCTAGATCCTCAAGGATGCTATAGAGGAGGTTGGGCCACAAAATGTGGTGCAAGTAGTGACAGATGCGGCCCATGTGTGCAGAGCTACAAGGAAGTTGATTAAGGCAGCCTATAGACATATTTGGTGGACTCCTTGTTGTGTGCATGCTATGAATAATGCACTTAAGGACATGGGTAAAATCAGTTGGATCAAATCAATTGTCAGTGATGTTAGAGATGTGCAGATGCTTATTTGCAACCACCATACTTCACATGCACTTTTCAGGTCCTTCTCCAAGAAGGAATTCTTGGAGCCTGTAGAGACTCGGTATGCATCATACTTTATTCTCTTGGAGAGGATGCTTGAGTTGCAAGAGCCATTGCAACTAATGGTAATGACAACAGAATGGAACCGATGGCTTGAGTCGAAGACACAGAAGAGATTTAGGGTTAAGGAGGGGTGGTGACGAGTGATGTCTTTTGGGCTGATGCCAAATATATTGTGTCCATCATTCATCTAGTCTTTAGAGTTATTAGATTTGGGGATTCTAATGCACCTTCCCTTGGAGTCGTATATGAGTGCATTAATTCCATGCTTGATCAAATGAAGGCTATTGTGCGAGAGAAGGACCCCACAATGCAATTCTACACTGAGCATATTCATCCAATCATTCAACATAGATGGGAGAAGCTCAACACTCCCTTACACATGGCTGCCTATGCATTGAACCCAAAGTGGTACGTGCATAGGCCCGACCGAATCACACCTATAGAGGATGCTGAGGTGAAGGGTTCATGAAGGCCATTGACAAAATGTATGATCCTATAGAGGCCAGCTTGCTTCGTACTGAGTGGACAAAATTTGCCATTCTTTGGGGATATTCAGAGGCAGCCAAGATAGATTTGGAGACTATGTCACAGGAGGACCCCAAGTTGTGGTGGACTATGCATGGGCCTAGATCTTTGATTACTACTCTAGCCGTTCGTTTGTTGTCCCAGGTTTCTAGTTCTTCTACTGCTGAGAGGAACTGGTCTACTTATAGCTTCATCCACTCCGTTAAGAGGAACAAGCTTACTTCTAGGAGGGCAGAGAAGCTTGTGGCTGTGCATAGTGCCTTGCGTCTCATTGACCGCACCACAACTACATACAAGGAGAGTCCAACAGCCAGATGGGATGTAGAGCCAAAAGAGCCAGCATAGATAGACGAGGATGCTACACAAACAGGGCTGGTTAGTATTGGTTTAGATGAGCTTGAGCATTTGGGGTCCAGCAGTTCCAGTGATGAGGAGATCGACATGGAGCTTGGGGATGATTAGATCATTGGAGGCATCAGGCCATTAACCATTTTGGCATTTAGTATTTAGTATTTACTATTTTGAACATTGTTGAAACTTGATTGTAATTATGAACAATGATTATGAAATTCAAATTATGAAACATCTAGTTCTCATTCCAATGCCTATTAAGTACATTGTTTCAATGTTCACTAGTTCAATGAAATCATTGCAATGTGTTTAAACTCTAAACTTTACTTATTCCTTAGGCTTCTATAGTTATACATCTTTTTATAACTAATTTTTCAAGTATTATATGTATTTCAATGCACCGTCCCCCGCCGCCGTCCCCCGCCGTCCCCAGATTTAAGCCCCCCGTCCCCGAAACGCGTCCCCTGCCGTCCCCCCGTCCCTGTCCCCGAAATTCCATGGAACTATATAAAATATCCTTGGGCTGAGTAATGCTGGTGGGGTGTGGGGTCCCGCACCTTGCTCACAATAGGGGCTATACCCTGTCGGGGGTACCCCCTATTGCCATGTAGATAGTGCAAGTGCTCAATTTTTTGTTTTAATTTTTTTGAATAAAAAACTTTGTTTTATTTTTATTTGTTTTAAAAACATGGGTGGGTGTGGTACCCCCCATGTGGCTCCTAGAAGGGGGCCATAGGGGTAGTACCCCCCACTCCCCTTTCAAAAAGGGGCAACACGGTGTGTGGGGCCCTGCCTATTGTATCGTAGGGGCTTAGGTGTAGATGGAGTACCCATGGCCCCCAAAAATGATTTTTTTTTAATTCTTTTTTTTTGAGTGAGTAACAAAAAAAACTATACAATAAAAAACTTTGTTTTATATTTTTTGAATTTTGAATTTTTAAATTAAAAAAAGAGAATATATATATTTTTAGGTACTTGTACAATATTGTGGAGGTCATAGGACATCCCTGTGCAAAAAAAAATGTATTTTATGCAACTTTGTCTAAATTGGACAAATTTTATATGGATTCATAGGATTTTGGCTACTCTAGACGCAACAGTGAGGTCCTTTTTGCATCAAAGTGCTTTGAGAACCAAGTTGCTTACAAAAACCAAATTCAAATCCTACAAGTAAATCTGCACTAGATTGACTTCACGGTGTTCGATGGGGACAAAACAAAAGCCTATTCTAGCTAATTTGACCCTCTTGAATGCAATGGAATAGTCAATCTCTCCCTTGGGGGCCTTATACAATGAGTGATTTGAAAAACACCCAATTTGCAAGACTAAACCCTAGGTGAAAGACACTTAACAAAATTATCCCAAATTGAATTAATTTGCACCTATACCATCCCAATTTGATATCATGTTAGAATTGTGCATAAACAACAATCTACCCAAGAACAACAATAAAATGACACTAATTCAATGCAAACAAAATAAGAATACCAACATTCTATTATCTGTATTCAAGGTATATAAAATGAGTAAATGGACTACAATATATAGGCTCTAGGATGCACAAGTCAAGGTGACAAGTGTTTCAGAGGAGTGTAGTAAACTAAAGGACTAATTCAACTATAGGAGTAGAGGTGGCAAGTGAACTCATCTTAATGACCAAGTGAACTCATCTTGATGAGGGAGATGTGGCACCAACTACCATCAATCAAGGAGTTGAATAAGTAGAGGTGGCACGCGCTCCTATCAATCAAGGCGATGACGTGCTCTTATTTCCTTATTTAAGTAAATAATGTTAATTACCTAAGTAAACTTAATATATGGTGCAATAAATAATTACACCAACAAAATTCTATTTTGAAATATTTTAACTATAGTTATTTATTATAATTAACTAATTTATAATAAAATATTTATTATATATTACAATATAATATTAATATAATAGATAATATATTTATATATTAATTTATTATATGTATTAATTATATATATGATCTATTATTTTTATTTATTTTTTATTTTCTATATATTGTATGGTTGTACCCAGCTATACCGAACCCAAGAACATTTTTTGCCATATCGACGAACCCAAACCTCAAACTTGGACCCAATCTTGTACCCAAATTGACAACTTAGGTTTTCTTGCAATTCACTTTGTTCACTATCACTAAATAGTTTCCTAGTGGCTTCATTTGAATCTCCACTTGGGATATTTTAATGCTATTCCTACTTTAATATAAATATATTTTATCTAAATAAAAAAGGTTGTGCCTATTGACACACAACAAACAAAAGTGTAGGAGAAGCTTTATAAGCTATTGAAATGAAGGAATCTTGAGGCACCGAGTTATGAGTAGAAAGGGAAGGAAAAATCTCGCCACCTATCAAGCAAAGAAGAATTTATTAATTTTAAGTGGTTTTAGAACAATGAAGATGGCTAGAATTAAGCTAGCTATTTGTTTGAGATTTGTTCTCCTTGGCAATTGATTGAATTATTTTAAGGAAAATTATTGTCCAAGGGTTCGAATCTACAATCTACCCAATTTAGGAAATGAGGTATAATGGAGTTCACTAATCCCGATCCCAAACTTTAGGACTCGGTTAAGTCCACACAAGTTTGGGCTTTGAGCTTTGGATTCAGATCTACACCACAAACAAGTTTCACATATAAGATCTATTTTATGAAACACAGTTTTTTTAATTTGATTGGAGAAATTTGGGTAAGTACATTAAATTAGTTCAAGTATTGTGTTGAACACACTCAATATCATTTTGAACACAGAACATTTGGGTTTGATTAGGTGTCTGCAAAATATATGCAAGATTGCAAGCTCTTTCTCAAATCCAGAAGAAAGTACTAATTTACTTGCAAATTCTACCTCAAAATACAACACACTGAACTGTAATATTTTCAGAATTCAAAATAACAAATTATCAGAATTGAAATAATGAATAAACTGCAATCATCACATCAAATAACAACTACTAAATCAGAACTGAAATCACAAACAACACACACAAAAACAGTAGAACAAACCTAAACCATCCACCAATCCTCATGAGCGGGCCCTTTCCCCATCAGACTGATGTGCAGAACACAAACTCACTCCTTAAACAAGTACTTTGATATTAATATAATAAATAAATCTTTCAGAATGAATTGTTGGGCACTTGTAGAGCGATTAGCCTGAAAATCTAGAATAATGTTACTACTTGCCTATGATCCTAAGAATTTTTAGATACTAGCGGTGGCATCTTGTTATAACAAATTCCAAAACAAAACGCCACCTATATTATTCCTAAGCAACTTTTACAGCTACTCCTAAAACAGCTTTGCCCTTTTTCTAACTTCAGCTCAGGAAGTTCTCCTTTGGCAGCTATCGAGCAAATTCTCTAACAACCATTTGGATTGTTGTGAAACAAGTATAACCTCCTTGGAGCATAGTGTGCCCAGTTTGGGATGTTGTTATGGGTAGCATGTGGATCTTGTGCAGCATATTGTTCAACATGAATAGTCATCTTGCGCAACAAGTTGAATCTGGACAGCTTAGCCACCTTGCACAGCACATTTATCTTGTGCAGCAGATTGGTTATAACAATTTTGTCTTGTGCAGCAACTGTATAATAGTTTTGTCTTGTGTAGAGGTGATGATTTATGCAGCAAAGGATGCTGAGTTGTGCAGCAAGGCCAATACTTTGTATAACAAAACAAACTGCTTTAACCAAGTGGGGTCTTTTGCAACAACTCCAAAAACCTTTAGAAACACACAAAAAGCAACTGTGCAGAACATCTAGAACAAATCAGTATCAGGTAATCAGTTCATTCTATCTTTTCCTACTAAAAAAGTAATTGATTTATCTACAATAATCATAATATAAAACATAATTCACTTTAGACGTTAGAGTTATATTTATATGAAATGGATGGAAATGAGTTGGTTAAGTGGGTTTTCTAGATACAAAACCATGTTTAAGGATAGGAAAAAGATGTACAATTGTGCACATTTTCAGGGCTCATCATATTTGGTATTGCAAATGCAAGCCTTGAGACGAGTCTCTTTTTTATGTATCTCCCAAAACCCATTTCTTAAATTGTAGATTAAAGCAAAAAGACATGGAAAAATTAATGAGAACATTGTTTACAAGAGAATGAATTTTAATTATTTCCTTTCTAATTTGCATATAGAAATCTGCAATATGAATTCCCATGCATTTTGTATGTCTCTTATTTACTTGGACCACAAAGTGACCATTCGAACTGAATTTCCTTTTGGAATCTAACATGTAGGAACATGGAATAGAATAATATTAGTTATCCAGAGTAAGTACTGATCCGAAATGGATCATGGAAATAAGTTGGATTCAATTCAGTCAGGCTACTAATCTCATTTACTATTTAAAATGCTTGAGTAAGTACTGTTCCAAAATGAATCATGGAAGTGAGTTGGATTCAATTCAATCAGGCCACTAATTTCATTTACTAGTTAAAAAGGCTAAGTAATGCATCTTGAAACATTTCCAATATTCCCAATATGACAATTCAATAGACCAACAGAGTTGGCTGAAAACACAGAGCACAACACAAATGCAGAGGAATTCAGGGTGATCTAGACATCCAGGAGCCAACAGAAGTTGTGAAGAATCAGCATACTGGACAAGTTCCTCCAAAATTGAACTTGTCAAGAAATTTGTCTTCAATTGAACATGCCCTACACAGGAAAGGACAAATGTATTGGTTCCTACAATTTCTAAACCCATATAGAAGTCACAAAAGAGTAGACTCAAGAATATCCAAGGTGGCTGAAATGCTTGGAATTCTATTCTTTTGAAGGCTAAGTGATTTGGACTCTCTATTTGGTTCATTGATTGGGTGAGGAACGTATAATTCTTCTTGGTTGAGTGTTTTGAGTTGTAGCATAAGTGTGGTATAAGAAAGTATGTTGGCACAAGTTGTAGAGCAAGACAATTTAGGAGGACATTATTGATGTTCTTGCTGGCCTCAAGATGGCAATGGGCTTATGATATTGTAGTGAAAGAGTGGTAAGAGAAGGTATAACAATTAACCTTATGGAGTTTTTTGAAATTGGATTTCACAAGTGTAAATTCCTTGTGTTGAGCTCTGTTTATGTGTGTTATTTGCTTATTCTTTGTCATGTCCCCCTTTCAGAATTAAAATATTTGTGAGACCCGTAGCCTTTTTCTTTATTTCCTATAGGCTAAGGGATAAATTAAGAGAAATAATTTAATAATAATATTTTAAGTTAGTCCTAGTAACTTTATTTTAAAACATTGTAAAAGGACAACTTAAATAATATTATTATTTTAATATAGTGGGCTGTCTAAATGAGACATAGTAAGGCCTTGTGTAATATTTTAGTAAAATATTTTAAAAGTACGCTTTGGAGGGAAAAAAGAATTCAAATTAAATGGCCCAAAATGGAGATTATAAAAGGAAGATAATTGCTCAGAGGAAATCATCCAATGTTTTATGAAATCAAACCCCTTTTTCTCGTAGCTTGAGCATTTGTGTTCATCTATTCACTCGAGGATGAAAACCCTTGGAGTGTGGAGATTCGGAGCATGAAAACCCTCTTGGTTTCCCGTCAAGATTGGAGGACAAAAACCCTCTTGTCCTTTTGAGGTGATTTCATCCAGGAATCACATTGTGCTGACGATTGCAGTTGAGTTCCAGATTTTTGTTGTGAAGGGTTTCAGTGCTGAAATTCTATAATTCCAGAATATTTGTTGCGCAAGTAATAATCGTTGCTGGTGGGGAGTCTGGCCATGCCAGTTTGCAGGGTCACTGTACTATTTCTGCACCTATTGTACCTTTTCATTGATCAAAGTGAAGCAGTGTAGATGTGTAATTTGTTAGACTAGGCACACATCTTCCTCATGATTAGACCTAATGAAGAACAAAAAGTCACAACAACCACACATGCTACAACACATAGTCTACAACAAAACACTTGTAGATGGACTGGATTCTATTAGGATACAAAGACATGTTCACTTTGTAACAAGTTTACCTTTGCATTGTTAGGTGAAGGATTGTAAGATACCCAACTAATTCTACCAAAATTTTTCCTTACTTAAACAATTTTACTTGCTATTAATTCATCAACTACTGCAACAATACAAAGATAGACATCAAAGACAACTACTTGAATGAGAGTTGGGTACTTGTCTAGTTACTTGATTCAATCAACTTGTAATGTCTTATTACATGGATAATGCTTTCAGTAGCATGAAGTACAACTTATTCAAATGGAAATACAAAGGAAAGGCCTTGAAGCCTAGATGATTACAATGGGCACCTATACTTGATCGACTCAATTGAACTCAACGATGTCAACTGAATGTCAACACCTCACAGTACAACAAGGGAGCATCACCTTGTCAGTTGAGGGAGCATCACCCCAACACTTGAAACTCGCAGGCCTCAAGATTACAAGCTCAACAGCTTTGCAGAGAGAATTTTTGTCAAATGCATAGATGCCAAATGAACGAGAGAGCTCCTCCTTTTATAGGCCTTCCAAAGGCAATGAAGGCACGTATTTCAATGCATAAAGAGGAACCAAGGCACGTTTCCCAAGAAGCATATCCAAGGGAATATTCCATCTTATGACTCATTCTGAGTTGGCAAACTCATCTAGAGACCTTGACACGGATCCCGAAGGCATTCTGTCGACCAATGAGAGCTCAAGTTATGTAACTACCTGAACCACCTCGTCTTAGGCGCAGTTTCAAGTGTTCTTTTGACTGGGCGCCAAGTTGAAGTATCTGGAGTGTCAAGTGCGCCTATCATGAGGTTGTTGGCGAGATCATGATACTTCACTCACCCATTCTGCCCAAGGCGCTCACTTAAACTTAATCAAAAGGCTACTTGATGTTGGGCGCCAGAATGATGCTTCATGGGCACAGAAGTGCGCCTTGCATGAAGATTGACTTTCCTTGGTGTTCCTTCAAGTCTTGCTGTTCAGGAAGGTGAAATGCTCCATCTGGAAGTGAGCGCCTAGCTTGGGAAGACTTTCAAGTGTTGCGACCTTGATCTTAAAGAGGTATCCGGACATTCAGTTTATCCAATCTCCTTAAGGCGCTCATTGAGGTTGATCTAGGCGCCACTGGGGTTTAGGCGCCACCAAAGAAGTGCGCCATACCTTGACTTCAATCCTGGAAGTCCAACTAGACCCTAGGCGCCAAAATGACTTTGCCACTACTTAGCTTTCAAGACCAATTGCCAACTGGAGAGGATATTGCGCCTTGCTAGGGTTAGGCGCCAAATTAGGGTTTTGCAAAGAAGCTAGGCGCCAAACTGAGGGTGTAGAGGCATGAGGATGCGCCTGGCAAGTCTAAATGTTTACCAATACTTATCAATCATTCAATGAAATCTTTGGACCTTGATTCAATACTAGGCACCCAAATGAACCCTCTGGAGTCTAGGCGCTAAGTGAAAGTGGTGAAGGCCAAGAAATGCGCCTAGCAGATGAAGTCCTTGGACTAAAGTGCAAACACCTAGAAGATGTTCCAAGATGTTCTCCTTTGCAAGCGCCTTACCTCACAAGTTTCTTCATGTGTTCTTTGAAGGCGCCAAAACTGAGCTCCAGTACCAAGGGATTGCGCCTATCATCTTGATCTAGCTGTCATCTTGATCTATCACCTTCTGGACTTAGATGATGGTTACAATTAGAAGAATCAATCTCAACACTCTGATGATGCAAACATCCTTATAATTCACTAGGCGCTAATCCAGAGTTGTTTCACCATGATCTATCACCTCGGGTATCTAGGCGCACAATTTGTCCTGTTTGATCAAGGAGTAGCGCCTTGCATTTCTAAGACAACCCTTTTACCTTGAAGCGACAACTTGTCCTCATAATATCAGCGTCTAGACTAGGCGCTTAATCAAGTTTGCAGAAACAGTGATAGGCGCTTAAGTGCTCAGAAAGGTTCCAACATCCTAGGCGCACATTGAGGTCAGTTTGGATGGAAAAGTGCGCCCAGTGTTCACTTCATCATTTTCTTGAAGATTTTGCAGAATTGGAGTCATTATGAAGATCTAAACATTCTTTCCTCCCAAGCGCCCTAGCTGATATGTTAGAAGTGCTTCAAATGAAGTCCCTTACTGAGTGCTACAAGTGGATTTGAGGGTTAGGCGCCAGAAGGAGCTTGAATTTCCTAGAAATGCGCCTAAACACCATGAAAGCATTTTTTACAATGTGATCACCGGAGTTGATGAAATGACTCTCAGACTTAGTCAAATTTTAGGTTTCTAACTTTGTTCCTGCAAAACAAAAAGATAGAGTTAGTCAGAAACCAATTCATTCCCTCATCATTTGGAATTAGCCTCCGGGAATGAGGATTAGGCTAATCCATTATACACTTGATGATCAAGCCGGAAACGGGGACATGACAAGGATTCAATTGATCTTGTCTATGACATGCCATTGTCAAATGGGCCATTACACAGAAGATCAGTTTTGGAGAATGATGAGATTAAGCATAAGATTCAAGAGCTAATATAGAAAGGTAACATTCAGTCAAGTGTCCCACATTGTGGAAAATTGATTATACTCACTTGAAAGAAAAATGAAATGTGGTCTCTCCATTGACTCTTTCAACTTGAACAAAATCATTGTCAAGGACAGGTTTATAGGTTACCAGTTCCTCATATCGATAACCTTTTGGACCAATGTAGAGCAGTCGGGTTTTTACAAAGATTGATTTGAAATCAAAGTACCATCAAGTGTTGGTCGAGCTAGCTAACATATGGAAGATTCCCTTCAAGACTAAGGAGGGCTTGTTCTAGTGACTTCTTCAACATGACATCCTCATCTTTAGTGAGACATGTGAAAAGCACCTGCAACATGTTCAACAGGTTCTTTCCACCCATGTTGACATAATCTCTATCCCCATATTGAGAAGTGCTCTTTTGGCATGGAGAGGATCTAGTATCTTGGCTACATTGTCAACAACTATGGTGTATGTGTCTACCTCGAGAACATATAGGTCATCAAAGATTGACCGTCCCTAAAAATAGCCTTATTGAATTGAGGAGTTTCTTGGGTCTAGCATACTTTTAGCAAAGGTTTGTGCTCAGATTCTCTCTCATTTTATGATCTCTAAACCAAGAAACAAAAGGAGCCAATCCAAAGTTCATATGGACAAAGGCACAACAACAAGCATTCACATAATTAAATAGAAGGCTCTGTTTAGCACTAGTCCATGTTTTTCCAGATTAACAGTAGCTTCTTTGAAATAATGGCAGGTGCCTTAGAGTACGCATGTGGTGTGGCCCTCACTTAACATGCCTACTCAATCGCCTACCACAAGGAGACCTTTACTGACATAGTGTGCTAATATCTGAAGTATGACAAAGATCTTTGCGCTATTGTTTAGGTGTGCAAGCAACGAAAGCATTATATTATATTGTGTGCAAGGAGACAGTCATCCATATGGATCACAAGCCTCTACAATTCATGTGTACTCAAGGCAAACTGTAGAATGGTCACCATCAAAGGTACTCCGCATACCTATAGCAATTCCACCTCAACATCCAACACAAGAAAGGGAGTACCAACCAGGTTGTTGACTACCTAAGTCAACTTCCAATTGCAGCTATGATAACGATCCTTGATTCATGTGGGGATGACATAGTAGAATGGATTTGCTTGCACATTAGAAATCCTGACTTGCTTTACATGTACCAAAAATATATAGTTGGGTGAGAAATTCTTGATTACCACCTAGAAAATGAACTCTCATGCCACATGGGGCACATATGTGTTCCCACATTTGAGTGTCACAAGATGATTTGCTAAGCTCACTATAGCAGGATGGCAGGTCACTTTGGGGTAGAAAAGACAAGGGTAGATATGAAGAATTCCTTCTGTTGGACAAAGCTACATCATGATGTCATTGTATATAGTAGGTCTTGCACAGCTTGGGAGATTGCACAACCATCCAATCGAAAGCAAGACCTATACACACCTTTGTTGATTCTTGATCAATCCTGACATTTCGTTTCCATGTATTTCATGTCATTTTTGCCCATCTAAGCATGGTCATGATTGTGGATATGTTCTAGGCGACAATCTCAAAGATGGCAGTTCTGATGCTTTTGCAAGAAGGGGTATCTGCAGAAGACAATGCCAGGCTCTTTTTCAGAAACGTGTGGGTCTATTTTAGGCTTTTAGCATACTGCAAACCATTTTATTAGACAAGGACAACAGGTTTCTCAGTATTTTTGGTCTACATTGTGATCCATGATGGACACAAAACTAACAAAGTCCACAACATTTCAGCCAGACTAATGGGAAAACAAAGGTCATAAACTAATTGATTATTCATTCTTTGAATGTACCACTTGAAGCATCCCCACACATGAGATGAAATCCTGCCACATGTCCAACACAGCTACAATCAAGCTCTTCATGGCTCCATGGGGCACAACCTAGTTCAGGTCTACCTTGGTTTCAACCATTGGCATCCATTAGTTTAGCACTACTTGTTGTGTTGGAAAGACATCACCCCACATAGGAAAAGAAATGGATAAGGCAACCAAATTTGTTGAGTGGATTAGGCACATCTAACAAGGTCATGAGATCTTGCTGCGAACTAGTGAAAAAGTACAAGCATTGACACAGTCAGCATCATGTCCCCTAACAATTTCAAGTAGAAGACAAAATCTGGTTGCATCTTCGAAAGGAGAGCTCCAAGGCTCATACAGGAAACTTAGATCTTTGTGATATGATCCATACACCATCATCAAGCAAGTGGGTGATAATGCATTTTAGCTGAACTTACCACTCTACCTTGGGTTGCATCCAGTGTTTAATGTAGATTTAATGTGCCTGTACTTTCCACCATTGTCGGACACAACAGGAATACAAAATTGAACTCCGACACCACCGTTGTAGTGCTTACTGATCAGATCTTCGATACAATGACCAAGGAGATGAAATGGGGAATCAACAGATTGCACTCTATCAAGTGGTCAAGGTAGATCAATTTTTGTCTCAGGGCAAGTGGTTCACTAGGAATCAAATTCAATAGAAGTTGTGTCATTTGGTGTAGAAACTAAGAGCAATGGGTGCCAAATGCTTCACAAAGAGGGATGACTGACCTGAAGATAAGCTCATGTCATCCAAGTGGTGGTTTTGGGCAAAATTCTGAAAATTTCCTAAAATCTATTTTTTAGTATTTCTACATTTTCTTATTTTGCATTTACAAGGTCCTCCAGCAGCCTTGAGATTTTGTTCTGGTGCTTTGATTGATCGCTTTAGCATTTTTTCAAGGTAACCCAATTAGTTCATGACTTGAGATTTCCAATGCATATCTTAGTTTGTGACTTGAACTTTAAATTTTGAGCTCGAAGGTAGGAGTTTGACACTAACAAATGGGGGTACCAAAAATAAATAACTCCAACAAACATTGTCAGACTTGTAACAAGTTTGTCCTTATATATCTGTACATTTCAATTTCAAAGGAGGACATGGGTCACTGCCAAGTGTGGCGACTCTTTGATTCTCACTGAAACCCTATTTTACTATTTTAATAAGATTTCTTTTTTTGTATTATGATAATTGATTTCAAAGCATGAAGGCAGTGTAGAAGGCATACATCTCTGCCATAGAGTTTGCCCCTTTTATATTCACTCTCAATTGAAATAAAAGTTATTTTGTTTAACTATTCAGTAGTTGTCAATTTTGGTCTGGTCAGGTTTTCTAAGTTTCTTTGATTGCTGCTTTATAATACATTAAGTTCCACAATTAGTGTATTATCCCTTGAATTGCCAACTTAATGTCATCACTCAGAAATTATGCAAGAATTGCCAGGGCAATAGAACCAGAAGAGCCTTTAGAATTGGAATGAAGAGAACTGAAGAAGATTAATCCTCTGCCAGATTTTCAAGATTGGAGTAGAACATACATTTGAAAATTTTCTCTCTAAGATATTTTCAAATTTTATGACAGTCATGGTATAGGAACAAGGGGTGAAGTGGTGAATTCTAAAGGAAGGGATACACATCTTGAAGATCTATACATGTACAAGGGAGGTTAGCATTAGAAAATCTTTTTTAATTTTTAATTTTTTTTAAAGAAACCAAGAGTACTAGAACCTTTGCCACAGTTGTTATGTCCTCTAAAATAAAAGCAAAGCTTGAGATAAAACCATAGTATAGCTGATACAAAAGTGGTCAACAACTGACTTTGACAACTTGAAGTATACTTTGGTATTCTTGGATTCAGTTATAAGAAGAATATTTATGTCCAAAAAAAAAATTCCCATGCTTTGGCCTGTTGGTAGAGCTACACCCGTTCTTTGCTGAAGAAGAATAAGCCTGTTGCCATTGTTTGGGAGATAATTCAAAAGTTTGTTGAAGTCTCAGTTCTATCATATTGGGTATAAAGAGAAGCAACTTAGGAAATGGCATATATTTTCCTAAGGCAGGGACAAAATGTTCAAGATTACCTTGGGGTATTGATGGTCTTAAGAGGCTTGGTCAGCCTTATCAGGAAAAGACGTTAGGAGAAGAGAAGCTAGATGAAGCAAGATATTCTTCCAAAGTTTGCTGGGCAGAAGTCAAGAGAACCATTGAAAAATATGGCAGTGTTTGTAGAACCAAAATGGCTGCCTCCAAAACAACCACTTGAACATGATATCTAGTTCTTATAAAAATGTTTGTTGCCTGCTCCCCTGTTCGAAAATTAGAAGATCAAGAAGTGGATTTAAGAGATCTTGGATGAAGGAGTGATAGGACCAAGCATCTCAAATTGTGCCTCCTTAATTTTGCTTGTGCCAAAGAAAGACAAGGTTTGATAGATTTGTGCTGACTTTTGGGCTCTCAGCAAGATCACTATCAAGAATCAATAACCTTTATTGAGGTAGATGATTTTCTAGTTCAGCTCCAGGGGGCCAAATTCTTCAGCAAGCTAATTTGGATAACAACAGGTGTGGATTTTGGATAGCAACCTTCAAAACCAAGCAAAGCTTGTGACGCCTTATGATCTAATCAATGGCCTTGGTTAAATGAAGTTCTTCAACTATTCTTTCTTGAGTCATTGTGCATCTTGAAGATATTGTGTATGGTAAGAAATGGGAGGACACATCACACCAAGAGCAAGTACTTGAAGCTTTCTTGTAGAATAAGTTGCAACTCAATTGGAAGGAATGTGTGTGTTTGCCTTGTAATCACTTGTCTACTAGGGGTTGGAGGTAATGAACATCAAACTTATCTAGCTAAGGTCCACATTGTTTTGAAGTGGACAAGGGTCAAGAACTTTTGGAGGGTCAAAAAAATGGTTGGAGCTTGTCTTAACCTTCACAAGTTTGTTTCACACTTTTCTAGTACAGTAACCTTGAGGTGTGCCTTGATGAGAGGAGTGAACTCCTATTCAGAAGAAGCCACAGAAACTATTACACATTGAAGAAGATGATTTTTGAAGCACTAGTGCTTGGGATTCCAAGTCTACAAAAGGCATTTGAGATTGATGCCGATGCCTATGTATATGCTTTAGGTTTTGTTCTTATGCAAGAATAGACTTATAGTCTCACCACTCTAAATCGTTTTCAGGGCTATCCTCAATCTTAATATTTATGATACTTAGTTATATGCTTTGCATCAAACAGTGAGGCAATGGAGATGTACATTTTGGGAAAAGATAGTGATCCATACAAGAAACAAATCTTTACAAATTTTGCAAATGCAAACAAACTTGCTATCTGTAGAAACAAAAATTGCTATTTGTAAAAACAATTGAAAAAAGAACACAAAATATAACACCAATTAACCAAGTAAAAAGGCATAGACATGTCCAATAATGTGGATGCCTTGTTTGCAACAAATCAATTTTAATCATCAAGTACAAGGAGTAACCAACGAGAGTAGACATGCTATCCAAGCTTGTTCGTATGTTAATATCAACCCTTCTACTTATTATGCATTCACATCAATTTCTGCGAGGAATTCAAGAAGTTGGATGAGAAAGAAGCATTAGGGCCGTTGCAGTCTTCCATGGAAGATCCGATTCTGGGTATGTAGATTGAGGTATATTAAAATAATATTTAGATAGTTTATTTAATGGTCAATATTGTAATGTTATTAGTTTAGCTTGTTTCTATTTCTGTTGCTTTATTAGCTTTAGTTTCTTTTAGAAACATCTATATTGTAGTTCTTTATATAGAGCCTTTGTCTCTATTGTTAATACATCAAGATTTTTTCCATAACATGGTATCAGAGCGGGTTCGGGCTCTGTGAAAAAATTTGTACTTCGTACGGCGCCGTACCCCTCCTCGGCGTTTGTGTTCTGCATCTTTGGCTTTCTGATTGGCGGTTTTGTCTTTGGTCGCTGTTTCTTCCATTCCATGGTTTCAGCGCCGGCGGGGTAAGTTTGCTTCGGCGGTTTGCAGGATCCGTTGTCAAGGTTTTGGTCGGCGGTTTCAAACTTTGTTGATCGCGGTTTGCATTTGATCGCCGGTTTATTCACTGCATTGACGACAGTTTCTTGGTCGCAGTTTTAAATTTCCTTACGTCGCTGTTTAGAAACTTCGGCAGCTTGTGTGGCGGCAATTGCTGGTTCATTGGTCCCGCTCGTGGTCTCATCTGCGCTCTTACCTAGCCCTGTCGGAGGTCATATGCTCGTGGTCACGTGGAGACCAGGCCCCAGCACTCAAGCATCCAACTTTTGCTCAACTGCCAGCCCTAGGCCCCCGATCACCTAAAAATAAGCGCTCAAACCCAACGCTCAACACATTTTTTTGGCAGGCGGCCATTTGGTGACCGACTGCGAATTTTTGGGTATTTTCATTTGCAGTCAACCTCGGTATTTGTGATGGCGTTTTTGACCAACATTTTGTTGGAAAACAGTCAGAAGTTCAATGGCTGCAACTACAACATGTGGAAGCAATGCATGATGACGATATTTGAATATCGTTGCCTTGATAAAATCGTTCTGGGTATAGAATCTCGCCCTGCAACAGCCGGAAAGGACCAGGACAAATTTGATGAGCGCAACCAGGAAGCTGTAATGCTTATCAAACTTTCAGTTACTGATGATCAACTTCCTCAGGTTCCTTCTGGCAAAACTGCTAAAGAAATCTGGGATCTTTTGAAAGATCATGAAACATCTGACAAGAGCCGAGTGTTCTTTCTGAAGAACATGTTCTACATCATGATGGATGAGAAGACAACTCTACAGGAGCTCTTGACAAAGATAAAGGATATCCGTGATCAGCTAGAGGCTATTGGTTGGAAAATGGAGGAAGATATGGTGGTCATAACTCTGAAGAGTTTGCCCAAATCATATGAACACTTTATTGAGAGACTCAATATTACATCAACGAATGTTGACCTAAAGTTCCCTGATCTGTGCAACAAACGTCTGCAGCAAGATTGTTGGAAACAATAGTTTGGAAGCGCTGCTAGTTCATCCTCCACGGAACAGGCATTTACTGCCAAGGCATTTTAGAAGAATAAAGGTAAAAGTCAGCCCTTTCAATCCCAGGACACCTCCAAGAAGAAGAATATTCAGTGCAACTATTGCCACAAGTATGGTCACATGAAGAAAGATTGCCAGAAATGCTTGGCTTCTGAACAGTCCAAGCAAGGAGAGCCCAAACCTAAAGCTCATGTTGCAGAGCACACTGAGCAGAAGGAGTCTGCTTTCTATGCCTTTATGGTATTCAGTGCAACTATTGCCACAAGTATGGTCACATGAAGAAAGATTGCCAGAAATGCTTGGCTTCTGAACAGTCCAAGCAAGGAGAGCCTAAACCTAAAGCCCATGTTGCAGAGCACACTAAGCAGAAGGAGTCTGCTTTCTATGCCTTTATGGCCAAGAGACCAGCAGATCATGTTAAATCCTCTACCTGGTACATTGATTCAGGTGCATCTCGGCATTTCACTCATCGTCGAGATTGGTTCACTGAGTACACGCCATTCAGAGATCTTGTTATCATTGGAGGAGGCCAAGAGTATACTGTTGTCGGAAAGGGAAATGTGCAGATTCAATTTGGAGGAGAAATTTAATATTTCTGAATGTATACTTTGTACCTAGCATGGCGTTGAATCTGCTTTCAGTTAGTCAAATTATGTGTCATTCACCTCAGCTAGATGTTTTTAGTTTGCATACATGCAACATTGTTGATAGAGAGACTCGCATTACAGTTGCTAAGGGACTTGAGGATCATGGTCTTTATAGACTTGTTGATTCAGGTGATTCTCAAGAGCACGCCATGGCAGTCAAAAGTACTTCCATAAGCAATCTTTGGCATCAGCGTTATGAGCACCTGAATTTGCATTATCTCTCATAGTTATCTAGGGAGGGTTTGGTTGGTGGTCTACTTTAGATTCAAACTCAGAATCATGGAGTTTGAGTTTGCGGAGCTTGTCAGGCTGGAAAGCAGCATCGGACTCCATTCTCAGATAGTGACACATGGAGAGCTTCCAAGGTATTACAGTTGGTTCATGCTGATGTATGTAGATCAACGAACACTCCTTCAGTTATTGGGTCCAGATATTTTCTGTTATTTGTTGATGATTTTAGTAGAAGAATGTGGGTGTATTTTCTTAAAAATAAATCAGAGGTGTTCAGTATATTTCAGCAATTTAAGGTCTTAGTTGAGAAAGAGTCAAGCTCTCAGATAGTCACTCTTAGGTCTGATAATGGGGGGAGTTTTGTTCTTCTGACTTCTCCAGTTTCTGTGCTGCACATGACATTAAGCTCCAACTTACCACACCCTACACCCCTCAGCAGAATGGTGTCGTTGAGCATCGGAATTGCACCAGTATTGAAATGGCTTGTTCTATGCTGGAGCATAGAAATGTCCCTAAGAAGTTCTGGGATGAAGCAGTTTACACTGCAGTTTATCTTCTGAACAGGTCTCCTACTTATGCCGTTAAGAAGATGATTCCTGAAGAAGTCTGGTCTAGACGCAAGCCTAAGGTCAGCCACGTGAAAGTCTTCGGCTCTACTGCTCATGTATGGATTCCAGATGCCAAGCGCACCAAGCTAGATTCCAAGAGCCAGAAACTCATGTTCACTGGTTACAGTGATAATCATAAGGCATATAGGTTGATTGATGTAGATACAGATCGTCTCATATTCAGTTGTGATGTTGTGGTTGATGAAGCTAGTAGACCCTTTTATCTGTCTTCTACTGTGAGCCCCTGAGGATCAGCCTCTGAAGGCTTCTAATTTGGGTGTTCACCTTCCCCTAGCACCACCTGATGGGAGGGATTCTGCAGTTGTGGAGGCACCTCGGCATAATGTTACACCACCCGCCCCTCCTCAGGACAATATGGATCCTCATCCAGATGACTTTGTTCCAGCCACCCCAGGTGATGTTGTTCCTCTTGTTTTAGATGTTGGTCCTTCTACTCTCCGACCTAAATGGTGGGCTAAGACCATAGGTGATCTTCATGATGATGAATTAATTGAGGGTAGATCTATTCGCAAAAAGAACAAGCAGCAAAATACAGTTAATTTTGCTCTTGTGGCCAACATTCACATCTCTGAGCCTCAGACATACTCAGAGGCTAAAGGCATACCTGAGTGGGAACAGGCTATGGAAGCTGAACATCATAGTCTTCTGAAGAACAACACTTGGGTCCTCTCCGATCTTCCACCTGGGAAGAAGCCCATTGGCTGCAAATGGGTATTTAAAGTTAAGTATAAGGCTGACAGAACTCTTGATGAGTATAAGGCTCGGTTAGTAGCCAAAGGGTTCTCATAGACAAAGGGCATTCATTATGAGGAGACTTTTGCTCCCACCGCCAAAATGAGTACCATTTGGCTTGTCCTCGCTAGTGCAACCCAGTTTGGATGGAAAGTCCATCAAATGGACATCAAGAGTGCATTCCTCAATGGGGAATTACAGGAAGAAGTCTATATGACACAACCCCTTGGTTTTAAGGTTGCTGGTAAAGAACACCGGGTATGCAGACTGGTGAAAGCACTCTATGGCCTTAAACAGGCTCCTTCGGCATGGTACATGAAAATTGATAAGTACCTAGTTGATCATGGTTTTCAGAGGAGTCCTTTTGATTCTAATCTATATGTCAAACAGTCTGGTGATGATATTCTTTTTCTTGGTTGTCTATGTTGATGACCTGATCATTACTGGCAGCTCGGAACATTTGATTGAGAAGATCAAACATAATCTCAGTCAATCATTTGACATGATAGATTTGGGACTTCTGCATTATTGTCTAGGTGTCGAGGTTTGGCAGATAGATGGTAGCATCTTATCTCTCAGTCCAAGTATGCCTGCAGTCTGCTTGATAAGTTTCGGATAAATGATTGCAAACCTGCATCTACACCTATGGAGAAAGGGCTGAAACTATCAGCCAACTCATATTCACCTGTGGAAAATGAATCAGCGTTCAGGCAACTAGTGGGCAGCCTCATTTAACTCACTACCACCAGACCTGACCTCAGTTTTGCTGTGAGCTACATCTCTCGCTTCATGACAGCCCCTAAAGCTGAACATTGGGTTGCAGCGAAGCGTGTGTTGAGATATGTGAAAGGCACTTCCGACTTTGGGATTCTATATGGCAGGTGCAAAGATCCTAAGCTGATTGGCTTTACAGACTCAGATTGGGCAGGTTCTGTTGATGACAGGAAGTCTACTTCTGGGTATGTTTTTAGTTTGAGTACAGGTGCAGTTACATGGACCA
Organism: Cunninghamia lanceolata; assembly: GCA_027924645.1. Taxonomy (NCBI): domain Eukaryota; kingdom Viridiplantae; phylum Streptophyta; class Pinopsida; order Cupressales; family Cupressaceae; genus Cunninghamia; species Cunninghamia lanceolata. Next base: position 2,767,559 of record BSBN01000743.1, read on the forward strand.
GCAAGAAGTAGCAGGCAGTGGCTCTTTCTTCGATTGAAGCTGAATATCGGGGAACTGTTAAAGCAGCTTGTGAGGCAGTTTGGCTTTGAAGGATGCTTTTTGACATGCAAATGTCTCAAGCAGGGCCTTCCCCCTTGTACTGTGACAATCAAGGGGTGTTGAAACTTGCCAAAAATCCAGTCTTCCATGAACGGACCAAGCATGTTGAACTTCATTGTCATTTCATCCACTAGCTTGTCGAAGATGGATCAGTGATGTTGGAGTATGTTCCAACTGAGGACCAGACTGTAGATATTCTCACCAAGTCTCTGAGCTCGGATAAGTTTGTCAAATTTAGGGGGCACCTTGGTGTAGTTGATAGATTGACCATTAAGGGAGGGTATTAAAATAATATTTAGATAGTTTATGTAATGGTCAATATTGTAATCTTATTAGTTTAGATTGTTTCTATTTTTGTTGCTTTATTAGCTTTAGTTTCTTTTAGAAACATCTGTATTGTAATTCTTTATATAGAGCCCTTGTCTCTATTGTTAATACATCAAGATTTTTACCATAACAAGGTAGAGCAAGACATGTTCTCCAGACAGAAAAAGATCCCATGGAGTAAATACAAATTTGATAAAGCTACTCTGCTGGACAAGCAGCAAAATTTGTCACCTTCAAAGTAAAAGATTTTGGGGACCAAAAATCCCTACATGGAGGAGTTCCATACTGATTTAGGCACTGGCTCTGATTTTAATAGTGTTTATGTATTAAAAAGGAGGAGAAAAATTTGTTAGAAGTCTGCAAACTTAGGAACTCTGTCAGCCGACATGCAACAATCACAATAGGAGATAGAAATCATGTGATGACCAGCACATGATCCTATGCCAATTGTCTGAAATTGACAAACAAGAAACTCATGCAAGTCAGTGGAAGGAAGGAAGTTTAGGTCCTGAGCTAGCAACCAAAAGGGAACATAAATATCTTTCTACATGTTTAGCAAAAAGGGCTTTTGAGGTTATTTAGTACAGCATCAGTGTTGGAGCTAGTTAATATTAAGATAGCTTTTGTTTTGAGGCTCAGTCCTTGATAATTTAACGAGATTTGGCATGACATCTAATGTGATAGATAGTAAAATTGGCCAAGTCCATGACAATTTGGATACCGGGCTTCTGAATCTGGAGTCTACCATGTTTGGGCAAAAAGATTAAAGGTAGTTCAGTAATCTGAATCTCTGACTTTAGGTGTAAGATGTAGTTAAGTCCATGCCAGTTCAGACCCTGGGTGTTGGGATGCACCATTTACCCTAAACAGTCATATATTTGGTTTATTTAGAAAGCCTGATTTTTTAATTTTTGGATTGAAGAATTTTTTCTAAGTATGCAAAGATAGTTTAGGCTTTGGGTGTCAGAAGTGCAAGCCATGGGATAAGACACTCTTGAATATATATCACCTAAAAGCTGAGTTTTGTTTCTCAGTTGAAGCAAAGAAAGTACCCAATATCAGTTTGAGCTTTCAGTTTCAGAATCATCAAATTATCATTTTAGCAAGGGAAAAGAGACTGGGTGCCCATAGATATGGTGCTGCTGATGGTTGGTCAAAATGAGGACCTGGATATATTTAGATTTTTTGTTATGGAAATGGAATCAACAGTTTCTTCGTTTCTTTGTATGAATATGCATTACTGTACACACAATTGGAAGATTTGTTTACCTATTACTGGCAGTTTAAATCCTGTTGTGGTCTTAAGTATTTCTATACCCCTAACATATTTAGGGTTGAACCCACCCTTACTTGAAAATGGGAAAACGACAAAATACAACAAAAATCAAAGAATATAATAAAAAACGAACTATTAAAGAAAATAATGGAAAAGACTAGAGAAGAAAATGACACTAAGGATGCTTCTACAGATTTTGCATTAGCAGACTGGTTGTATAGTAGCATCCTCCTTGACTATATGGCATAAGCTCTTAATCTATTTTGTTATTATCTAGTATATCAAGACAATTTTTTGGCAGTGTATATTTAGGTTTTTATTAGTATTTTAATTTGCACCTTTCAGTACACACAAAATGGAACATGCAAGGATAAACCCAACGTTACTAGGAGACGTGTCTCCCCCCCTAGGACGCATCCTAGAGACCGGTATGTGTCTCCCGTTTCGGAGACGTGACTGAATACATCTCCCTTCACAGGAGACATCCGGTCGTGTCTCCTGCACGTCTCCAAGTACCCTGCAACACTAAAAAGGCATCTCGGTTTTTTCTTTTTAAATTTTTTTTATTCCGTTCATTTTTCTGTCATTTTCACGTGAGCTTAGTAGGTCGATGGCTTCCAACCTCTTGTGGACAAAAAACCTCCATTTTATCAAGCACCAGGTAGGTCAGCAGCACCAATTTTCGCCATTTTTTGCATTTTCACGATTTGCTTTTGTCAAATTTTAGGGCTTTTCGTTTGACATATTTTTGGTAATGTTTCACAAATTTTCGTGATTTTTTTGATTGGTATTCCATTTTTTTTACCGGTATTTCTTCTTTGGGTCATCTCATGTCTATTTCAATTTTTTAAACTGTTATCAATTTACTATTTACTATTTAGTGATCTTCTAAGATATAAGGGGATATCCAATATGAATATCTAAATTTTTAATTAGTCTAAAGTTAAACTCTATGACCCTCTTTGCTGAAAAGTTCTATGTATAATAGCAAGTTCATCACTTCTACTCAAGATGAGAGATTTTTAATATCTTTTCTTGAAAGCAAACCGCCTAAATGGCTAAAAAATGCTCATTCTTTCTAGCTAAAAGTAAAGACTAAAAAGTGTGAGTTCAACACAAATATTGAATTGGAAAGAGAGACACACGATTAGGTAAATTGCATCTACGAGAGTGCATATGAAACCAAATCACCAACTTTAGTGAAACCTGCAATACAAAGCCTACAAATTCAAGAAAGTAATACAATTTACCTAACACATTCACAAGATCTCACAAAAAACTTTGAACAACATTTTAAGCAGCATAAAGATTTGCATGAGAAATAATAAAAAAGCTAACTTGAAATTCTATTCTATGAATAGTTTGCTTGTGCACAAAGCAAGCTTAATACGCAATTTGGTCGACAAATTTAGTACCTAAATAAAAAATCTTCAAATAGATTCCTAATAAGAACAAGTATCTCTATAAATAAACCTTAGAGAAGATCTAAAAATAGAACGTCTATAAATAGATCTCCTAGAAGATTCTCTTAAAAATAGCGATGGCTAAAAATAGCATGGGCTATAAATAGATTTCCCGTAGTATGATTATCTTCTCAAAAATGGTGACGACTAAGAATAGTCAATCTGACACTTGGCTCTTGGCAATAATTCTAACAAAGCTCTTTCGTTTTGAACATGGTAGATTCTCTAAAGAAGCCTTGAAACCTTATGACCAATCTTGGTGACTTGAGTTTGATTCCTTCCTCGGAAACTTGTGCAATTTAGTGTCATGTACATGGATCCTATCCTGATGAAAACAAGTGCTAATCCTTGGGCAACTATGATGGAGCTTGAGGAATTTGTCATCAACGACCAACAAAATGTTGAGAAACTTGCTCCAATGGCATCCTTTTGTTACATGAGTTTCTTCATGTAAAGTGTGTGCTTTTGAGTCCTCATACATACACTTTGTTATAATGTGGCGTTCACTTTATCACTTAAGTGTCTTTCTCTCTCCAAGTGTGCTTTTGGGGCCTCCAAGAGCAATTATTTTTCACTTATGTTTTTTCTTTCACTTTTGTCATCCAATTCCCTAGGTGTGTGCTTGAACACGTGGGAGCATTTTTTCATGTTTTCACTTTGACATTTTGACACTTAAGTGAATTTAGGAGCCCCAAGAGGTTATAATGCATTTTTTGATCTAATTTCACTTTGGCACTTTAACACTTAAGTCATCTCAGGCATCCTTTTCCATATAAGTGTCAAAAAGTCATTTTTTGATCTAGTTTCACTTTGACACTTAAGTCATCCTAGGCACCATTTTTTAGTCAAGTGTCAAAAAATCACTTTTTCAATCTAATCTGATTTTGAGTTTGCTCGGTTAGTGTCAAAGTGAAATTAGATCAAAAAATGACTTTTGACACATATGGAAAAGGGTGCCTGAAAAGTGCACTTTTGTTCTAATTCTTCATTGACATTTGCCACTTAGTGAAATAGTGTTTTTTGAGTCACTTAAGTGATCTATTACTTTGTTGACATTGAAAATGCAAACACATTATGACTTAAGTGATTTCTTGCTTTGCAACATGACATTGGACCTCCTAGGGATGCACCCAAGATGTTTGGAGTCATTTTCACATGATTTTAGCTCTTTGACATGACTTTCTTTTCCTTTGACACACTTCAGATCACTTGTATGCCTTTCCTTGATGTAAAATAACCCCTAGGTACCTTTGCTTCAGGAAAACAGGTCTTAGAAGCTTTGTTGTTCATTTGCTAGCCTCTGCATTTAACTGTTTTTCCTCGTACCCTAGCTGATACGACCACCTTGCCCGGCATGCTTGAAAACCTCATCTTGTGGCTCCTACATAGATGTTAACTAGAATTGATGATGACAACATTGGCAACTACTGGCAACAAGGAGTCATAAATGACTTACAAGTGACAAAACGACAAGTTTTATACATAGAGAACTTGAGTACAAAAAATTTCATATGGGTAAACAGTTTTCTATGTGGATTTTATGGTGACTGAAATTTCAAAAAGAATTTTTGTTGTAAATTGTGATATATATATATATATAGAGAGAGAGAGAGAGAGAGAGAGATTTTGATTGCATCCAAACATGTGTATTTCTCACCTCACCTTGATTACTGAAAGTGGCATTTTCAGGACTTCATTTCTTTCAGAAATTGTTCCCATTAATTGTTTCAGTTAACAATAGATTAGTAGTCTGCATGTTTGCTTGCTTGATAATGAACTTCTAAACATCTTAGGTGCCTCTTAAATTCCATTGAACTTTCTCCATGCAATGAGAATAGGTATGTTCACGCTCTAATGTATCATAAATACATACTAATGCTCTTCAGTTTATGTAATTCTCCGTCTTATAAAAGGTACTCTAATCATTTGGTAGTTGACAGAGAATGGAACAATAGTGAAGTGAATACAGATGTTCCATATTATATAATTTTGCCATTCACCAAGTATAAAAAATAGAATATAAAATTTCATCTATTTTGTTGCAAGATCATCTATTAAATATTTGTCTTGCGACTTGTTTACTACAGCAATCAATTTTGGGAGCTATATAAAACACACTTTCATAAACAAGTTATGCTTGGCAAGTTGCAACTTTGTTTGTACTGAGGACCTCTCTAGCTCAAAATAGCGACCGAGTGTATGGGGATCAATAACCTGAGAAATGCAGTATTACAGAAGAATAATCATTTTGAGATTTGACCTGGATGCTTAGGCAGAAAAGATTTCTCTTTGCAGAGTTGCTTTTTGTGATAGATCACATTTTCATGTCTTCTTCCCTGATGAAATGTTTTCAAAATTTTGAGAACTTTATAGTCTGAAATTCATTTCAGAGAGATTCGTTGCAGTTACTTTGTATAATTATAGGTCGCCATTTGATATTCATTATTTTTTGTAGCAACATAGTAAGTGCAAAAGCAACTACCTTCTGTATGAATGCATTTTAGAGAACACAAGGTTAAGCTGTAGTCTGTTACAGTTGCTTTTTCAGTTCCTGTTAAAATAGTTCAGATATTCCACACCATTTTTTGCAGTTCTCATGTATCAGCTTGTGGAATGTGTCATTCTTTGGTTGAGTACTGGCATATTTCAAACTGCTGCATTTAGAACATCTTCCATCCTTTTTTTATTATTTTGAATGCTATGTTCTTGTATTATTATTCACGAGCTACTCACACTTATTGTATGGATTGAGATCGACAATATTAGTCATATGAAGTTAGGTGGGGACAGTAATTGTTCTATTGGTTTGGGTTCAGAAAAAATGTATCCAACTATTTTGGCTATGAAGCTTCATCCCAACTTAGAAGCTTTAAAAAGTTGTAATACTATAGAATTTATAATTTCACTCCTAGTTTTCATGTATAGTCGGAATGTCCAAATTTGCTAAATAAGTTCTTATTCTTGGGTGACCATCTAATAGCTAATAAAACCCATGAAAATATGAATAAACCACAACAATTATTTATTTATGCAAGACATTCTTTTTAAACGATTATGGAAGTCATAGTAAGAAGGGAAACATTGGTAAGCCCTTTAAACCGTTGATTAGACAAAATTGTATTTATCCAAAATTGTAATGCAATGCACATTATTGTAGACATTACATTATTATTTTTTGATATTGGAATAGATCTTTATAAATGTGATGCATGTCCACTAAGAACAAGCACATATCTTAAAATAAAAAAGAGCTATTACAAAAGGATTGCTACAACAGTATACATCATGCCAATTACTATCTAAAGTATCATCACCTAAAGTTTCTATCAAACTTATTTACATGATCGGCAACTTCTAACAGTACAATTCAAGAAGTACCAACCTTACAACTTAAGGTCACAATTCATCAAAATGGAGCACTTAATTATCAAAGGCATCATCAACACGTAGATCAAATATGAGTGGAAATTACAACACCTAGTCTAGAAGTTCATGATCATGAGGGTAATCAAGGCCTTTATTTAGTGAGTGGGTCCATCAACCACTCCACTATGATGTCATCTTTTGGCGGTGTCTTTTTTCGTCTAAGGCATCTAACATGCCTTTCATATGGTTTATTACTTCTTACTCATGTTGTTGCATCCCATTCTCCACCTAGTTTGGAAACACATTGCCAAAACCTTTGGCAGGAATAGATACTCAACTAAAGAGGCACAAAAGGAAAGACTACAATCCAACTTTGCAAACATAGTCACAACTCCACTTGATCCTGAAGAGCGAACCCCATGTAATTGCCTCTCAAATGCTTACCTCTCCTGGTTACATTTTATCGGCAAACTTTTGAAGGGATTGCACTATAGCATTAACATCTTGGGAATCTACTCTAGCATCAACACTAGCAAGAAGAACTTGGGGTTCTAATCCACCATGTTTACTAGTATCACCATTTTTTTCATCTCACCTTTAACGAAACACACATTTGAAACTAATTGGAAATAGTCTTGTAGTCTAGGCCAACCTTACTCATCACCTTCTTTGATGGTTCCCCCGTTTGCCTCATAAACACATTCAGGAAAGGTTTAATCCTTGGAAGGGTGCAAGTGCCAATTAGATACTTTGGATAGACCTTATGCATCCCATTGGCCAAGAAATTTCTCAATTCTACCTTTGAGATTTTGAGTTGAATGACCACTTGCAATAAACATACAAGAATTATATTTCATAAAGGAAATTGGTTAGTACCCTTCATCATTCCTCACTTTCCAGAAGAAGTTTACCACCTTTTTTTGAGGTCACTAACAACTTTTTGAATAACAAAGAAACTTTCTTGTCACATCAAATAATACCAAAAGCAACACCCAACCATTTGATCTTTTTCCTTAAAAATTTAGCAAAAGGACAATCAAAGCAAAGGTGTTTCATTGATTCAAACTCTTTATAAAGAGAGCACAATTCCACATTCTTATCACATTTTGCCAAAGTAGTGCTACCAAACTAATAATTGATGCAATAGTAACCACATAAATCAATCATTTCTAGGTTCAATATAGGACAACCACAACTGCAATCCTATTTTATCATCTTTTATCATAATCATATAGGTCACATTTCTTCTTTAGCAGCAAGACAATGTCTTTTGAAATACCAAGCTTATTATACAATTTTGTAGAGGAGATTTGCAGCAAATGAGGACTTGTACTGCATATAACATCGTCGCAAAAATTAGGATCAAAATCCATTCTAAAGCCTATAAGCATTGTATAAGCTCTGTTTTGAAAGTTAGGAATTTTAGGAAGGGATTCAATTCTTTGACAAGGTAAAGATTTGCCATTTTTAAAGATGTGCAAAAGTTTTACTTAGCCAAAACCTAGCTAAACACTCTCTTACATTAGTCAAATGTTATTGTTTACAAGCTATATTCTACCATAAAGTTTTATACCCTTGACACATTGTATCAAACTAAGGAGATTGGGGACACCAATACTAGATTCTCCACAAACTTTAAGGCCCTCCAAAGAGAAAAAAATAACAAATATTATTAAATTAATTAAAAAAGAATCCATGAGAAAGTTAACGAGATTCGACCCCTTATACTACAATTTTACTTTAGTCATGCCATTGACATTCTGTTAGGACCTAAAATTTCCTACAATTTTTGGCAAAATTTTAGGTTCCCATGATGAAAAAATTAATTACAGCACTCAGAAATGTACCTGAAAAATCTGCCCCAGTGACTTACTTTGAAGGGTCATAATTCGAAACCTATTCACTCTTATGGCAAACCACTTTGCCAATATGTTCATCCACCATATGTAAGTGTGTCCACCTGATTTCAGCTCCCCATGATCTGAATTGACAAGGATTCGAAGCGCCAAATTGAGGAGTTCTGGAAAGTTTTGCTGTTTGCACAATGTTTCAACTTTGGCCTTTAATATTTCATGATAAAAGTGGATTAGTAAAGAACCCTTTTGCACGCATGCTCATTTGACCTAAATGAACTGATTCCCCAAGTGGCAGCCTCCCAGGAAGAGATTTGGTATTTTTTCGGGGTGGTGACTTGGTGAGCCCTAATTAGGTTTTTGACAGTTGCAGTTGCAAAAAAGGCTGAAAGAGCTACTTTGAACGATAATATCTTGCACCTCATGATGCATTTGGCCAAACCGTTTGTTGCATTGAATTCTTGGTTCTGAAGTCTACATGCCTATGAATTTTCATGACTCCAGGAGATGGTTTGACCAGTTTTCCAAGGCAATTCTGGATGCTACTTGGACTATTTTGGGTCATTGTGCAAAATGTCAGAAATGGATTCTAATGATTACCCACTTTATTTTTTCACCTCATGAAGCATGTTGAGGCAGTCCCAGGTCAATTCAAGATAGAAAACTTGTTTCGAAACGAAATTTTTTTTAGCCGGGCCCACAAGGGGCCTGACTTGCGTCACACAAGCATTGTTGAAAATGGCTCATGACAAAGTTCAGTGACACTTTTTCATGGCATATCCTTAAACTGTGTTAGTAAAAGTGTATACTGTTTAAGAGAAGGTTGCCTTGCAAATCCATAGACTTCCCAAGGCACCCAGGATTTGGATATGGATGTGTTAGCAAAATCAAATTCAAAGACTTCCAAAACCAACCTTGATGGTTATAAACCTAGAAAACAAGAACCCAATGCCAATATGATTAGCCTTGATGGTTGTTACTCTAATAAGTTTCAATTTGAAGAAAAGGATAATTGCAAAGTTAGCAATGATAATTTTCAACCTAGAGAAAGACAAACTAGAGCCTTCTAATGCTACACCTGATGTTAGCAATGATAGCATTCAATCTAGTGACTCAGAAGTAGAGAATCTTCTAATGTTAGCATTAATGGCTTCTAGACTAGTGACTCAGAAGCAGAAGAAGCTCAGGCTGATTGTTATTTATCAAAAGCAGAAGTTAAAGAAGCTGGCAAGGAACCATTTGATGGCCTAAAAAGAACTCTTCCTTGAAGGCATTGAGAAAACAAATGCTTGCGAGATAAGTAGAAGGCATCTCGAATTGCATCAACCTAAAGTGTTGGTCATGTCTAATTTGAGAACACCAAGATCATCAAAATTACAATTTTGTGCGAATATCTATGCGAAGAGCATGTCTTGGAGTATTCGTACAATCAACTCAGCAGCCTGTGGATTCAAGGTTCATAGCCTATCAAAGGAATCTCATTAAGCCTAAGTCAAGGTGGCGCTCCAGTCATATGAAGCAAGGCTTAGCACTACCAAGAAAGCGTCAGGCTATCTAAAAGGAAATGACGCCTCAGAAATACAGGGTGTGGCCCATCAATTTCAAGTGTATCTTATATTCAGCATAGTATGGCCTAATAGAAATATGGCACAATGTGAGGCATCATCATTCACAAAATAATGCATAGCATAATGAAACATCACCACGTCTGCTAAGGTCTCCAAAGGCATAGCCTTATACAGAAGGACTCACCCATTCTAAAGATGGTGCAGGCCATGAATAATGGCTACACAAAACACCTTCAAAACACAGTGTAAGATCCTCTTATAATGTGGTGCGCTCTCTTTTCAAAAACGGGCAAGTAGAATCAAAATGCAATGTGTCGCAAGCCATAATGTATATGGCTCAAGGCATCATAAGGAAGGCATGGTCATATTCCAACCATGGCCCAACTTTTAATAGAATGATGCAGTCCAATAAAGAAGGCACAACTTATAATGCACAAGCTCAACCAATGTGCAAAGATAAATGAATGAGCATTATAAAAGTAAGGCGCTATCAATGGAACATAGTGTGCAAATAGAATGACGCGGCGCCAATGAAGGAGAAACTGCATCTGCTCAGTTGGACAGGCTAATGTCGAGTGCTCTAAATCATATAATGTCTGATGTCAATAATAGCCTTTTCCTAGCAATTGTCTTTCGTTGATGACAACTACTGGAGCAAAAGGTGGTTTGGTAAATTTTACCCAAATAACGTCATTACTTGGACATCAAGAATTGGAAGGAAAGCGTGTTCCTCGTATCGTTTCTGGGCGTGATGGGCTTGTTGACACTGCTGTCAAAACATCTCAAAGTGGGTATTTGCAGCGTTGCCTTATAAAAAATCTTGAAATATGTGAAGGTGTACTATAATTATACTGTAAGAGATTCAGATGGCTCTATCATCCAATTTCATTATGGAAAAGATAGAGTTGCATGTTGACTACTGTAAACATGCTTGATACTGACAAAGTTCATAAAGAAGCAACAGAGCGTGGAGAGCAGCTATGGCCAACAACACTAAAATAGGATTAAGTGTAGCCATTAAAGGCCTTTGACATTTGATGCAGTTGATTTTATTCGTATGACTATGGCAATGGTTCATGTTCAGTAAATCATGGCGTCAAGGATAAGCTAAAGAAGAAAACCCTAAAATGAATGAAATATCGAAGGGACTATTCAATACCGACATGAGTGATATGGACATCCCTTCGATGTCCTGAAAAGGTAAACGATTGGTTTGAGGGATTTATCAAAGAAAGACATTGATTTCGACAAGAGTTAAAACTAGTCCCTTCGAAATAGCGATTGTGCACCAAAACAACATAAATATTATCGGGAGGACTGTGGGGGTATCGGGGGAAGTCATCCAAAGTCTCCTCAAAATTGATAAGTCCCTTCGATCCATGGTAAAATGTGAAGGAAAGCTCACTCGCATAAAAATACGGCGATGACACATCCCTGCCAAAAATGCAAGTGGACATTAAATTATATTGAGAGGAGAATAATATATCAAAGTAAGCATTTTTGAGTCTCTCCGATGGAACGGAAATAGAAAGTGCGTGAAAGTGCAAAATAAAGCTATTTAATAATCACCACTACTTTGGGGCATATTATTTTTAATGCAATTTGTTTCCCTTGAGGAGTAAAACATTTTACCCTAGGAATTAAGAGAAAATCAAAGTCTTGGAGTGGGTAGTTATTTTACCCAAAGAACATTTTACAGGTGAAAATACATACAAGTAAAAACAAAGTGAAATCGCCAGCAAAGGAAGAATAATAATAATCATTAAAATTAATTTTCACAGGATGTGAAGACAAATGGGAGATTAAAATTAAATATTTGTGAAGCAGGAACACAAAAATTAAATCAAATGTAATGAAAGGTTGCCTTTGATGGATATTTGAAGGGTCATAACCCTAAATACAAAGTATATATGAAAGATAAAAATCGATCAAGAATCAATAATCAGAGCAAGCAACAATTAGTAGATTAGGAAATAAATACATAGACTTCCAACATGAATTGTAAAATCTTCTGAAGCAATTTAACGGAGAGGAATATTATAATCTGGTGTCTAAAAATTTTGGTATTCAATTATTTGTTAATATTCATTCATATGTGTTATATGTGCTGTCTCCAGAACGGTTTTCCTTTGTTATTTAAACTAATATATCAAGGATATACTTAATTTATCAGGGCACATTTGTTGCTTCTGTGTGATCTGCTTGATTGGTTTCTGTGAGAACTTGATTTAAGTCTTTCTAAGTGGTTTATGTTTATTGGTCTCTGCCCAGAGTTAAAACCCTTTAAATAAATCATCTTGGATGGTTTCCTTCACACCAGAATTAAAAGTCCTTTCAATTGATCACAGTAACCTGGTAAAATATCATTGGGATTTGTAAGAAGAGCACAAATAACTGACAACCTTGCACGTTTATACAAGGTATAAACATTTGAAAAGTGCCAAATAATTTGAGTTAACCCAGAAGGGAGGACACATTTATCATACACATGTTGACTCCGTTACCCAGAAGGCACTAGTCATACTCACTTTAAAACATCAATTTATAGTTTATATTTTCACATTTCAAACCTTAGTAGTAGGAATAACTCTCAACCTTATATCTGTCTCACATCTACATGCCACTGTGAGTAGATCACTAAGGTCACACAAATTTGCATTAGCTATCAAGGTACACCCGCCTAGGTCAAGTAGAGCCTAAAGAGAAGGGGGTTTTCAATCTTAACAACCCTGTTTCGTTAGCCAAAAGCATTAAGAGAGCTTGGCATCCTCTTAAGGTTTACAACCTGCATTTTTGAGACCTAACACATTCCTTGAAAGCCTTATAATGTGCTTTGCAACAAAAGAAATGCTCTACACCCTCAAGTCTTTCAACCCTAAAATCCCATGCATCCAAGCTTACAATATCCATCCCAAGAAACAACATGCCATATCTTCTCGTCGTTACCATTAGACTGCAAAAAAACCAACTTGTGCAATTTCTCCATATGACAGTTATTGGAAGCAAATGAAAAGCATTGTAAATACCGTATGAGGAAATGACCTTTTGGCACACTTGAAACTATCCTACCAAGAAAAACAACTTACCATGTTGCTTTATCACTTTCTCAATGATCTTATCAAATGATGATTAGCATGTCTTTGAAGGAAAGATCTAAAGAAATGAGAATAAATAGATACTTTGCTAGTTTGTTAGGACCACCCTATTCCCATTTTTTAGCAATCCAACCAAGGAACTCTTCCATCCAACACAAGAGAATTTAATTGGATCACTACAATTTTAGAGCCAATGGTCTTACAACAAGAACTATTTTGTATTCCAATTAGCAAAATTTGTCTTTCTCAGGAATTGGTGTAAGGGAAAATAACACAACCTCACATAAATATCCTAGGCCAAATTACTTACGATGATAAGAAATCTAGCCTAGGATAGAGAGCTAAGGCTAATCATGCTATTGAAATAAATGTGTAGAATTTAGATAAATAAAATGAAGGTACCTAGCTCTAGGTTCAATGTCGATTTGATTGTCATAGATGAAACCAACTAATCCATCATTATGCCAAAAAATTTAGGATTTGTCAAATGAACACCTCAAGATTGAGAAAATTACTATTCCTTGTCTTGGTTCACTTTCATGACTATGGAACTAAGCTCTACAAGTGTAGAATTTAACACTTTGCGCATATTTGAAATTGGTTGATGGATTTGACTTTTCTTGATTTGAATGTTAGAAACCCACTTATCTCAATGTCTACAACTTGTGTTTGAAAGGAGTGGTGTTGATAGTCATCATTTAGGAGTTTTCTAAGTTAGAATTGTTTTCCTTTGGTCAAACCCTGTTATCGAGTCAATAGTTTTGAAAAATGATGGAAGACAAGTAAATATGCAATGATGCCTGGAATGTTGAACCAAGTTGATGATTCAATATTGATGCTCTAGTGGAGACTATAACCTATGTTCTAAAGATGATTTGAAATGAACAAGGGTTTGTCCTTAAATACAACACCCTAGCATGCAAGTTAGCATATTTAGCACTCATGTCGGCTCATAATGGCTAGTTAGAGGAAGTCAACTTGGGCCCATAATTTGAATTTGAATCTGAAAGTTTTAGGGTCATTTTTGCACCTACATAACTAAATTGGTTCAATTATGCAACTATGGATCTAACCTAGGATAATCAATGGATGAATCTAAGAATTGGGATTGGTCCCTAGGGATGTGTGTAGATGTAATTAGGTAGGGATCAAGTTATTTTTTCACTTTAAGTTGAAATTTGCCACTTACAACAATAGTAATTGCATAAAGAAAAACTTGATCAAAATGGGCCCAAAATGAATGGAAAAATGTAGGGCATGCAGTTTTCACCTTTATATTTTGTCCCTACTTTACCTTGAATGTGAACTACCATGAATATGCAAGCCAAAATAAAATAAGTAGCCAACATGAAAGTAAATATTCAAACACTCATAAAATGGATACAAATAAGAATTTCAATTCAATACATTCTTCACAATGAATTCTCCATCTTGAAACCTAGCATGGAGATATGGTTTTGTCTTGAAACAAAAAAAGTAATGTGATTCCACCTTGAAATGGAAGGATCATGAGCTAGTCACTACAACCATACTCATCAAAGGAATGCAAGTGACATTGTATGCCCCCTTCCAATTCGTTGCATATAAGGGATGCAAGGAATTGAAGGAGAGGAGGAAAATATATGTGAAAGGATGTGGTTATCATGTAAAGCAACACAATCATGTAAAAATGTAAAGATATGATGTGATAAACATGTAAATAATAAAATATGATCATGAAAAACATATGTAAAAAGGGAAAACAAAGTGTATCCAACATTGCCCCCAATGAGGTCCATAAATAACCATGAATGCTAGATAAGAAACAAGTAAGCATAGATAAATGTAAGATATCATGTGATAAGCATTGGTAAAGAGCAATCATCATCAACGTGTGTAAGCATAAAATCATAAGATGTACGCATGCTAATTGTAAGTGAACACATAAACTTTGATAAACATGTAACTTTGTCAGTTTGCTTCGAACATTGGTCTTATTTCCTGTAATGTTCTCTAGTTGTTTTATCGGTTGTTAATGTGTTACTGATGCGTTGTCTCTGGCCAGTTAGGGCCTGTTTTGCTTTGCCTTTTGGCTAATTTTGTATAGGGACCTGCACCCATTTTTGCAACTTACTATATCAAAAGCATGTAACACAATAATGATTGCATGAAAAGTAAGCATAAGCATTATCAACTAAATAGGAAGCATGAGCATGAAGTAAACATGATAAAATTGAAATGAAATTAGAAAAACGAAGATTCATATGTGGAATACTTACCTTTGTGTGACCAATGTGGATGTGAAAATGGAAGATGAAAGATACCTTCATGTTTTCCCCAATTTGAGCAATCATGAACACATGTAGCCTAGAAAAACAAACACCAAACTTTCCCTCCAAGTGACAAGATTAAGTGAAAAACATGGAAATGGTCATAGCATAAAAATATAATATGTAATATGTAGTAAGAGGGAGAGGTTAAGAGATTTAACCAACGAAATCAACCTCATCAGATAGGCTAATCTCAGTATGCTCTAAAAATGTATCATTGTAGTCAATGCCTCCAATGGATTATACATGTCATTATGAAGTGTGCCCCCATGAACAACACATTAAGAGGGAGAGGTTAATATATTTAACCAATGAAATCACCCTAATCAGGTAGGCTAATCTCAATATGCTCTAAAAATGTAGCATTGTAGTCAATGCCTCCAATGGATTAGCCATGTCATTATGAAGTGTGCCCCCATGAACAAAAGTGTGTTGTAGAGATGCCAAGTGTGATATATGTTGTGAAGGAATTGACTTAGATGCTGTCATGTGTTTGCTTCTTTTCCTCATGTATAACCTCAACATGTGGTGTACTATGACCAATATGATTGTGATTAGAAGAATCCTTAGTATTCAATTATGTATCTTTAGCCTCAACTTGTGTGATATGTTTGTCTATAAGATCTTGAAGTTTATTTTTCAATGTAATGCATTTATTTGTAGAATGCCTTGTAGGCAATGATAAGCACACAAATATTTAACCTTATGTGGTGCAAGATTTGACATAACTATTGGCTTAATAAGAGGCAAAATAATAAACTCATGTTCCAATATGACATGTGGAGGCTCCTCCAATCTAGTGAATTCTCTTTGGTTTGATATGTTCATGATGATCTTCATTATGAATAATAATATATGCATCCTTATTGCCCTCATTTTCCAAAATTTCCATAGGTGGTATCTCATGGGAATGAGGAGAAATGTTAGAAACATGATGAGATAAACAATGATTTTCCAACGAAGCACACTCGCACTTACACACTATCACATAATTCTAAAAATGGATGATAAGGCATGCAAAACACTCGACTCTTGATGAGTTGGAGTAAACCATCAATAAATAAACTTTGAAGCTCATCATTCAATAATGTAAAATCAATAATTAAATCTTGAATTCCCGATATAAATTGGCTCATGTTTTTCTTGCTTTCAATGTATGAGTTGAGCATTAGTTGTCTTAAGGTCAATATTATAGTGAAAGTGTTTAATAAGAACATTAGCCAAATCTACAAAATGATGTTGGATCATCCCATGTGTAAGAGCAATCTTACATTAGCCAAAAACATTTGTTTTATTTTGGTTGTCTTTTGCAAGTTTTCTCAAGTTGTCAACCATTTTATTAATGTTGTAGTTTTCAACTAGAACATATAGAACAATTGATAATAATTTTAGTGCAGTACTGCTAATTCAACAAAATGCCTTCAAATTGTAATAAGAGAATCTTAAAGGTGTCATTAACATGTCCACGTGCTTCCTCAAGTGTTTGATATAGATTAATGCAATGTGTTTTGTTACAGTTGCTTAAGGAAGACCTATTTGAGTTAAGTGCCATATGTTTGAAACTTGCACTGATTGATAATGTTACTTAATGTAGTGTTGGTCTTAGAGAGGTTCATGGTTAACATCACATTCAATTTCAAAGCTTACATTCTTGCCACACTTATCAAATAAGGGTCATTTACACATTTTACAACACGACATCTAGGCCCAAGGAGAAATCACATGAGCAATTATTTAATATTGGACCCACTGATCCTCCTCTCATATGCATAGGGAGATATACTATGTTTTGGTCGACACAATGATACTACATCATGACTGTCTATAAAATGATCAACATTGACATTAGGAAGGATAGTTTGGGGCTTAGAGGAGGAGACAATTGAAGAGATCTATAGTTCAATCCAAAAGATTAGAGAGAGCATTGGACAAAAGATTTGCTCAATAGGTTAGTGTTTGAGAAGTCCGTGCACTTGTTTGTGCTTGTTCCCATCTGTAATTTAAGGTTGAAGCCTAATTTTCTTATAAGCTCTAGTGGCATAAACTAATGATGTAATTTCAAGCTATGAATCAATCAAATATTGTTCTACATATTTCTTGTTTGATGTGAAAATAGTGAGTAATTGAATTCTATTGTGTGAATCTTGTAAGAAAATTGGGTTAAATTGCATGGGTGGATAATCCTTAATTGGATCATCCATCCATGATTGCATCAAGTGGTATTAGAGCAAAGTTTTGAGCCCTAAAGAAGTGAAGAGTTGAAGATATCTTCCAATATTGAGTTGTTTGGTAGAAGGTATTAAAGGGAAATTTGGTTGTAAACAAATCATTGAATTGTGAGCTAGTTTGCATTAGATTTAGGTTAGAATGCCTCCAAAAAGAGTGGGTAGAGGTCAAAGTGTTATTAACATTTCTGGAAGAATGGAAGAAATGTTTGAGAGAATGAGGAATGTGCAAATCTGGTTGGATGTTGTTCAAAATGATAGAAGAGGTCATGTGTCTAGAGATGATGAGAATGATGAAAAAAATAAATTAAAAATGAACATGTTGCAAAATAATTTAAAGATCAAGATTAAGATCAAGTAAGAATGTTGAAGGCTATTTCCAATATTGGTAAGAGATCTAAAAGTGGTGTTTTCCTAATTATACTAGTAGCTTAAATCATGAAGGGTTGATAGACTAATTGACTAAAACAAAATCATATTTTGAGTATCAAGAAATCTTAGATCTCAAAAAAATGAAGTTTGTTGGAACAAAATTGAAAAGTGATGTTACATTATGGTGGAAAGTACATTTAGAAAGAAACAGAACAAGAAAAGTAAAGATTGAAAGGTGGGATAAGATTATATCAAAATTGAAAACTAACTTTATCCCTAGATATTATTAATCAAATTTCTTGATCAATTTTACAAAATTTTAGACAAAAAGATATGCATGTCAAGGATTATATTGAGGAATTCTACAAGTTGACAATTAGGGCCAGTCATCATGAAGTTGAACAAGAAAAGGTTGAAAGATATATCAATGGTTGAAGAGGAATTATTCAAGAGGAATTAAGTATGTTAAGATTGCAATCAATTGAAGAAGCATATCAATTTTCCCTTAAGGTAGAAGACAAGTTGAATGAGAGATTTCAAATTAGGAAAAGTAAGAAAACAAGAAGAAGTGGTAGATTCCAGAGAGAGAAACCAAGGTGGTGGTAGAGGACATGATCATAAGGATGTAGAAACAAAGAAGAGTTATAATTCTTACTACAATGAAAGATTGGATATCAACAAGGCAAAGGAAGATATGGAAAAGGAGGTGGTAGATTATTCCACAACACTTGTTTTAAATGAAGAGTTGAAGGACAGAGCATTTGAGTGTTACAAATCACAAGGAAGCAATATTAGAAGACTTGAAGGAACTGCAAAAGCTGCACATGTAGATGAAGAATCAATTGGATCACCTAGGCGAGTGAATGAAGAAGAAAAAGGCGAGTCTTTGTTGATGAATAGAGTATTGTTGAAACATGATAAAGAGTGTAGTGAAGAACCATGCAGAGAAAAAAATGTTCAAAACAATTTACATGACTAAAAGTAAATGTTGCAAATTCATAATTAATAGTGTAAGTATTGATAATCTTGTGTTAAGTGAAATGGTTGATAAGTTGAAGTTGAAGAAAATAGAGCATTCGAGTCTATACATAATTTCATGGTTGCAAAAGGATCATAAGGTATCAGTAAGGGAATAATATTTGGTCAAGTTTAAGATAGGATCATATTATGATGAAGTAACATGTGATTTTTTTGATTAGAGGTAAAACAGGTTTTGAAGGGGCCTTGAAACCTTATACAACAGGGTACAAAATAGTCAAATCACAACAAATGTCAGAGACAACAAACCCCACCACAAAAAGAGACCCAAGAAATAGTAGCTAAGCTGCCAACCACAACTGCCCTAGGGAAACCAACTACACAACCCCATGCTTCGACCTATCATTCCAAACACCCTTGACATGGGTGTGGGAAACACACATGTTTTGGAAGACCTTTCTTCCCTCTTTGAACAATCTTCCATGAAACGTTGTCTTCCATGGACTCAGATCGAGGAGAGAGGGGAGGACTATCCTCCATTGAAGCTTGAGCCCTCGTGGGGCTAAAAGAGGAACTGAGTGCAGATCTAAAACATTTAATGAAGCAAGAACACCAGATGCAATAACCAACGGATCGAGGTCCATAGGTGTGTTTTTCTAAATAGGTCTAAGATATGACTCATTAGGAGAAAGTTTTGAAGTCTCTGCAACCCTAGAGGGAGATGACTTAGTAGGAGCCTTCAGAGACTCATCATCCTCAGTAAAATTGCCAACAGTCAAATGGTCGTGGAGGGCATTCCTCCATCAAGTCGCCTCACCCTTCTTACGAAACGACCATGAGCAATCCGAAGCAAGGTGTCCAATGGTGAAACATCTCTTGTAGCGAAAAGGAAGACCCTCATAATCGATAGTCTGCATCCATGGTCTATGCCCAATAAGTAGGACAATAGCACTAGGCTCTTGGGGTGGGCCAGAAGGTGGGGGGATATAATGAGGCTGATCAAGGATAGCTCAAGTAAGGGCCTGATGTCAACACTTATGCAATCTTGCGAATTAGTTTTGTCAAGTGTGTGCCTGAGATGTAGAAGAATAATTGGGGGGTCATCCGATGTGGGTTGCTTTCCTCTATCTTTCATAGTGACAAGAGGAGGAACTAGAGCAATCGATTGAAGCCAAGTGACCACAACTAGGGTAGGTGGGGCAAAAGAAGGAACATGAGAAGGAATCTAACTCATCTTGTATTTTTGATAGAACCTAAAGAGAAAATCAATACAAAGCTAGAGAGGGCCAAAAGGAGTAGGCCAAAAGTAATTAAGTGAAAAGTTATCCTAATGGATAGTGTCTAAAACTCACTGAGGAATAGTGTGCACCACACCATTGTGGGGAAACTTTAAATAGAAGCAAAGACCCACATCGCGATGAGCCATGGATGGCCTAACAAAATAGGAAATTGGTCCAATTTAGGAATCACACTGAATAGGATGTCTAAGGTCTTTGGTCTGACTTGGACATAAAGGGTGAAGGAATCCAGAGTAGGAATGGAAAGGCCATCATGCGTGCATAGAGAGATGCCAAATAGATCATACACATATATATGCAATTGGTGGACATATAGAAACTCCTCCAAAACTACATTCATCATGCTAATTGGGTCTACTAGAATACCATGAACAACTTTTTGGTTTACCAAAGCATGGATGTAGAGAGGGCCAACATATACACCCATAGGCATGTTGACAAGATAAAATGAAATGATCGTGGTCTTGGGGATGGGTTCTAGTTGCAATATGTGTTGTCATTGATGTCAACACTCAGAGTGATGTCAGCACTCAGTTTGTGGTTGATATGAATGTTCATGTTGATGATATACCAGTGTAGTAATAGATATGTAGTGATGATGCTGATGTTCATAGTTACTGATGTTTAGTGATGTTCCTGATGTTCATGGTTGGTTGCTGATGTTCATGGTTGGATGTCATGCCCTGATTAATGTCAAGACAAGGTGTATTGAGCATGTTTGCACGAACAACAAAGATGATCTCATGATGAAATATTAAGATGGGAATTAGAAGCTATGATGAGGATGACAAGATGTTGCTGATGACCTACAACATGTTAAATGATCCTTCCTGATGATCCTAAGAAAGTATGAATTGCTCTAGCCTCCGGATGTTGGTAAAAGTTGCTGTTGTAGGAAGCTACCTGGACAACTATCTGGTAAAATGCTCCACATTCCTCCGCATTTGAAGATATGATCATGCGGTTCAAAAGTTAAGTGTGCTGGAAAGGTGCTAAATCCAAAGTTTTAGATCATTTTATCCCCCACAATGAAAGATATAAGTGACAAAGTTCCAGTCCATGCTCTGACAGTATAATGTGTTGATGAAGACTGATTGGAATGCTCCACATTCCTCCACAAGTGAATATTTTCCCATGCAATTTTGAGGTTATGTTCAAAGTAGTGTATTAGTACATCCATATGAGTTTCAGATGATTTTGAGGTCTGCAAGTTTATTTTTCAAATGACAAAAGTGATATAGATGGATCGGGATGCCTAGTTGTTCTCAGAATATATGTTGATGATGTGCGCCAACTTGTTGCTGCTTGAAATGGTAAATTGGCTGATGGAAGATGATCTTGATGATCTTGTGATGTTTCTTGTTTCTCCACAAGATGTTTTCTGCTCTCTTCGGAACTGACTATGGTCCGGAATGATGGTGTTACTAGGTTATGCTCTTGCTTGGCTGACTGAGGAAGGTTGATGATGTGAACCACAAAGTTGTTTCTATGCGGAGTTTAAGAAGTGATTGGAGATGGTGTAGAGGTCCTACTGATTCATCTGGAAGAAGAATAAGTAATGTTTAATCATTCATGAGTACCACCAAGATTGTGAAGACTGATGTGCTACATGCTTCATGTTTTCTTGCTTAAGGGTGACCTAATTCAAATGTGCGTGATGTGCGGATATTATTCTTTGAAGGATGATGTCGTGAAGAATGTTTAGGACTGGGCTAAGCATGTGTTGGGATCTGCATGGTGTATGTTTCCTTCTGGAGTAGTGTGTAGTTCGTGATAGGGTTTGTCCTATGCATGTTTCATGTTGTTTAATCTCTGGCCGACCTGTAAAATGTAATATTCTTGTTGTATTGGCCGACTTGTAATGAAATCATTATAATTTTTCATGTATATATTGTAAACCTAGTTGGTCTAGGTGAGGCATGATTGTGAAAATGAGAATATGAGTGTGTAAAGAGCAGAATATGAACATGTTATACATTATCATGTGCAACTAAAGGAGAAAGAGTAGAAGCAATAAGAGGTGTCCTGATTCATCTTGAAGACATTTTTGTGACAGAAGGGAAGTAAAGAGTGTGCCTAATTGATCCAATCATCAGAAGAAGTAGAATTGCAATAACCAAAAGTGTGAGCTTCAATGTTAGTTTTTAGGTAGTAGAAGGACTGTCATACTGTAATCTTTTCTGAGTTCATTCTCAGTTCAGGGAGTAGTTGCTTCCTTGGGTTGTAGCCCTAAAACAAAGTCTTCAAGGAGTAGTAGCTTCCTTGGGAGTGACCCTAAAACAAAGTCAGTAAGGAGTAGTAGCTTCCTTGGGTTGTAGCCCTAAAACAAAGTTGTAATTTTTATAGTAGTGAGCTTCATATATTGTGAGTTAATCCTCATCGTGGTTTTTCCCCCTTTTTGGGGTTTTCCACGTATATCTCGTGTTATGTGTTGATGAGTATTATGCTCATCTTTCATGTTTATGTTAATGTTTAGTAATGTTTAAGTTTTAGTCTACCCCGGAGGATTTGAAGTTTGATTGGATACTGATTCACCCCCCCCCTCAGTATCCTGGTGTGTCCAACAATTGGTATCAGAGCCAGGTTACTCAGAAGAATCTTAACCGCTTGAGGAAGGTCTGCGATGGCTCATAATGGATCTCTCAAGGTACCTATGTTTGATGGAACAAATTATTCCTTTTGGAAGCTAAGGATGGAAAATTATCTATCTTCTCTAGGGTATGACATTTGGCAATCAGTCAAGAAGGGTTATACTGCTCCTGCTAGTGATCCTACAGATGCAGATGAGATTAAGCTATATCAGAACAATGCCAAGGCAAAGAGTGCTATTATGAGTAGGCTAGCTGATTCAGAACTTGTGAAGATAATGGGCTGCAAGTCTGCTAAGGATGTCTGGGTAAAACTTGAGAGCATTTATGAAGGAGATAGTAAAGTAATGCAAGCCAAGATGCAAATCTTCAAAAGCAAATTTGAGACCTTGAGGATGTCAGAAGAAGAAGACATTGCCAGTTACATGCTCCGAGTGGATGAAATAGTTAATGGCATCAGAGGTCTTGGTGGAGAAGTGAAAGAAGATGAGATTGTGATGAAGGTTCTGAGATCTCTTCCTAAATCTTACAGTCATAAGGTTTTTGCTATTGAGGAAACTCAGGATTTGGATTAATATATAGTAGGTCAATTGTTTGGCTCTCTCACAACCTTTGAAATGAGAGAATTTGACAAAGGTGCTCCAAAGAAGGAAGCAACATTCAAAGCAAGTAAGAAGACAAAAGATGTAATCCATCTTTTCTTACAACACTTCCAAGTTAACATCAACCTGTAAGTGAGATTCACTAATCTTATCCATTGTTAGCAAGGTCCTAATGAAAAAGTTACAAAATTTATTCTTTGATACCAATCTCTTCTCTCTCAAATTTCTTACCCCCTTCTAGACTCTGATGTTCAAAGTGTCTTCATTGGAAATCTTACAAAGAACATTTGTGATAAAATTCTTCTAATGAAATGTTTTTCTTTCCCACATTATGCACTACTCTTAGGGACTATGAGAAAACAATTAGCCAATTTAAGGCACTTCCTTTAGCTGCCTCACAAATCACTGCCACCTCATCATTCTCCTCTACACCATATTCTTCTAAATACAAAAGGAACAAAATTTTCTTTTTTTGGTAAACACTCCACCTATTGTAAACCAAGTTCATATTGTAATGTCACACTCTTCGACTCTAGTAGTATTCTTGTTCCCACAACATAGATTATGATTCACTAACCTTCCCAACGCACTCCATACTATTCTCCATCAGCTCCTATCCTAAAACCTTGTTCAACTTCTACCCATTTGACCTCTAGATACTAACCTCGCCCTTCCAAAAACATATGATCCTAATATACATTTTGTCAATATTAGGTCGTGTCCCTTGGCATGACACTGAGAGGTGCATGTGCTTGTGGCATGTTATACATGATCTTATCAATTCTAACATCATCCATGTTATAGGAGTAAACAATCAAGGTAATCAATTAGTTTCCCCTCCAAATCAAAATCTACAAACCTTTACCAACCCATTTCCTTAGCAATCTTCCACTAATTTCATAGACCCTATCACCACTACATCTTTTCTCCCATCTTCTAACTCTACCCACGACATTTCTATTCCAAATCATGGCCCTCCTAAAATTGTTTCATTTTCATAAGTTATAGGTGTTATGGAGGTCATTCCTTCTTCCATTCCTTAGTCCCCTCCTACACCTATCATTACTTTCCCTCTAGATGAGCTACCTAATAATGATTACCATAGTCCTCTATACATAGAGGGGCTCAAGAACTAGAAGCCTATTCCAAGAATTCTAGTGGACCCCATGATCCCTTTGAATATTGTTATCGAGGAATCATAGTAAATCACACACCTTTGATCAAGATTCATATTCTTTCTCCACTGTTTCCTTGCACATATTCAATATTATTATTATCAAAAACACTACTAGGTGAACCACTCTCCTGATCCAAAACATCCTTCTTCTATCATGTCATCCCCACCCTTTCTCAATTCATTTTCTCCACCTAATTCTAATACTCCCCCTAACCCTTCACAACTTAATGATAAACCAAAACAAAAGGTTCAAGACACATCTTCACATAATTCTCAAAACAAATCTAAGTGCTACTCCTTAGACATCCTACCCATTCTAATCAACCCACTTCCCAACCTCCACCTCAACCTAAAGAAAACCCTTATGAACAAAGAAACAATAAAAAAATTAAGAGAATTGAGGTTTTCTTGGTCCAATCCACTCTCCCTCCCATTATCCCATAGATACTAGACATCCCTCATTTCCTAAAGCCACTAAACCCCCCGTACATTAGAATCATTCCTATTTCTATTCACTTCACTCTTATTCCACTCACCTATGTCCATCACCATTCCTTTCCTAATATTCTTAAGTCATCCACCCTCAACATTGCTCTCCCTCCTCCATTATTGACCAAACATAAATTTGAACACTACCCCATCCCACCTCACTGCCATCCCCAACCAAAGCTTATCAGTTCTTCTGATATTTTTACATCCCCAACATCCCCTCTTCCTCAAGGTGTCATGGATTCTCTTCCACAATCCTTTGATCCAATAACTATTATCACTATTGACATTCCTACATATTCTAGGCCCGGGGATTCCTCTCTAGTCGAGCTAGTAGCCTATTTAGATGATGGGTATATCCTTAGCTCAGTTGCAAATATTCCCTCTCTTAACAATATTCACTTATTCATTTACTATCTAACATATTCTAGGTATTATAGAGGATGATGATCCTTCCGAGTCTCTAGAATGCCTACATTCTCTTTCTTCCATTATCTCTACCATGTTGCCTCTTCTAACTTCTACACAAGTTGATAGTCTTGAGTCATTGGATGATAAGTCTAATGAGTAGGAACTTCTAAGACTTCATTCCATGTGTATATACATAGGGGTGTGTGTGTATTCATATTTAGATTAGATACATGTAATAAACAAACCTTTGGGCTACAATTTGGCAATTGAGATGACAACTAAAAACATAGATAAAATATCATTGACTATCTTGTAAATTTTAAAAAGTAAAGTCCCTTCCATAACAAAATATAGAGCATGACCAACAAACATACATATCTCTGTAGAATGCAAAGGAACATTTGACATTTTTCACAGTTACAAAATTACAATATCTTTGCACAAATTATATTGAAATTTTAAAAGTGGTAAAATCATAGTAACAAATTTTACAAAATATCAACTGTCAACTTCTTTTAAATTTTTTGAAAGAACGCAAGATTTAGACAACTTCAGTTTGGCTTGGGTATGCTCTGTAGAACTAAACCTCCAACAAGATTATATAGAGCATTCTTGAACTTGTTTAAATTGCCATGACAACTTGCACAGTTTATCATTTTTAATAAGTGATTACAAAATTTAGTTTCATTTATGTCTAACAATATTTAATTGGCCGAACAAGGATGCCACTATCAAAGATGCTAGCCAAACTTGATAATGGAGGTTTTTCATTCCATCTCTAGTTCCTTGGGTATATGGCTAGGCAAAAAATCTTGTAGTTTAGTTCTGTTATGTATATATATCTAGATGTTGTTAATAGTTATAACCTGTTAGTTGCTTCTAGGAAATTTTTAGGTCTTTTTTTGTCTTAAATCAACTCTAGAAAGGTAAACTCTATTAGTCAAAATCTAAATTTGAGTAATAGATAATTGTGTTCTATTCCTTTTTGGAGGCCAAGGATTGTTGTTAGGTTGGAGACTGTCAATTATGCTCTAAATAGTGTTTTAGAGGTAAATTTTAGTTTTTTTGGTCTAACCCATAGCCTTGTGGAAGTCAATGTTTGTTGCCATAGTAAAGGAAGAAAAATCTTCTACATATGGATTCTATCTCTGAATCAATGGATAGAAACTACAATAGAAAGCCCTAATTTATATTGAAATAGCAATAAAAATTATTCCATACAAATCCAATATTTAGTAACCTAAATAAGTTACTGTGACTCTTATTTTCATGAACAGTAGAAAACAACCCTTAAAATAATGAATTCAATTAAAATTTGGTGGCTATGGGTGAATATATTGTTGCAAATTGTAGAGTCTGAATGATTATACAACGATGAGGGAAAAATAATCAAATTGCTCTAGCTAGATTGATCAAGACAAGAGAGACAAGGTTGAGTATTCCAAATGGTTTGATTTTAAAGGAACAACATGATATCCATAATACCCTAATAGTTCTCTATTATAGCCAACTACATGATATTTTGAATCGTTTATGGAACTCTTGTACATAAAGTTTGCATATGGATCTCTTAATCACCATGACACAAACCACAATTTGGCCATTCCTAGATAAGACCATCTATAGCCTAGGCATGCCATCTTAGCATCCTTATTTCATGGTTGACTCAATTACTAGCTACTAGTTGAAATAGTTATTTGATGGGATTTCATCAACTACTATACTTGGTTCAATTCTAATTAAAAGTGACCAACTCTCAAATTAACATAAGCCAACATGCCATTGTCATATTTCAATTTTATATAAAAATATTATGCCAAGCAAGATCCTTATGCCAAAGGCATCCTAGAGAATCCATTTGTTAATGCCAAGAATCAACTACAAACATAAGATTTCCAATTATAACTAGAGTATCACCTAATGGTTATCTTGCAACTAGAAACATGATACTCCATAATGTTTTGGGAGCTCTCAAGCATAAATTATTATGGAATGGTCAACATTTTCAATTATAACTGAAGTATCACCCAATGGTTATGTCTTGCAACCAGAAACGTAAACTCCAAAATGTTTTGGGAGCTCTCAAGCATACATTGGTTATGAAATGTCATTTCCAATTATAGAAAAAGTATCACTTAATCGTTTTATCTTGCAACTAGAAACCTGATACTCCAAAATGTTTTCAGAGCTCTCATGTATAAATTTTGTGTTATGGAATGACATTTCCAATTATAGCTAAAGTATCATCTAAGTTCTAGCTTGAAAGCAGAAACATGATTCTCCAAAATGTTTTGGGAGCTCTCATGTATATATTTTATGTTTGGAATGACATTTCTAATTATGGCAAGAGTATCATAGCTAATAGTTATGTCTTGCAACTAGTAAAATGACACTCCAAAATGTTTTGGGAGCTCTCATGCATAAATTTTGTGTTATGGAACTCTTAACTAGTGTGACATGGACCATGATCCAACTAATCTAAGTAAGACCATCAACAATTCAATTTTCAAGGAGCCATTAGCCTTAGTACTATGCATCTTCATTGTGTAGTTAATTATTTAGTTAGCTACAAGTTAGAACATTTATTTCATTGGATATCATGAAACAATTTGGTTGTGTGCAAGTGCACAATCCTAAAATTCACATAATCAAGAATGTTAGAAACATATTTCAATTTTATTTACAAATTTGTTGTTGACTGAAATTTGATCTTCAAACTATTTGGTGGCTCTCTAGTAGATCCTCTATTTTAGTGGTTGCGACTAGTTTTGAATCTGGTTAAGTTATTCTTTTCACCAATGTGTATGCCCGATTGATGCTTTGGGAAAATCTTCTCTCTAGTCACATATTTGCTATGTTTGTTCCTTAGCCTCTTTTTTGTCATGGATTATGGAAAGAGATTTTAATGCTATTGATAGTCTGGATGAGAAGAAGGGGGGGTTGGACAGCTTAGAACCTTCTTCCACATTGTATAGACATAATATTCTTCTCTTAAACCTTGTGGACATAAAGCCTTGCAATGGCTTGTATACTTGGAGTAACAAAAAATATGGAGAGAACTGTATCACTAAAAGGCTGGATAGGTTTTTGGTTTCTAGCTTTTGGGCTAGCAGCAACTAGGTTACGAGTTCAAAGATCCTAGATTGGCGGGGATCAAACCATTGGCCTATTAAATTTTCAGCCTCCTTGTTTGGAACTACTAAGAATCCTTCTTTTTAAGTTTCAGCTTATGTGGCTTAGAGATCCTTCTTTGCAGGATTTTATGGTAGGTTGGTGGAGTAAAGGTAAGCTGGCTTATGGTACTACTATCTACTCCTTTGTTAAGAGGTTGCAGTATGTGAAGTTCCAGCTTAAGAAGTGGAACATAAAATAATTTGGAAACATCTTTTTGGCAAAGGCGACTGCTCAATCTTGTTTGGATATCATTACCCGATAGATTAGGGACTTTGGCCTCACTATAGAGAATCTTAGGGATGAAACATAAGCTATGAAGGAGCTTGTAGAATGGGAATTGCGCAAGGAAATTTTTTGGAAGCAAAAATAGTGGATTAATTGGCTCCAGGAAGGTGATAGAAATACTTCTTTTTTCCATAACTTTATCAAAGACAAAAGACACAGGAATGGGATTACTTCTTTGGTGTGCTCCTAAGGGGTTCAGTTATCCTTTGGCCGGGAGATTTCAACAAAGGCTTCTCGGTTCTTCTCTTCTTTGTTTGTGGAGGATTCTCCCTTAGTAGTTGATGATGAAAATAAGGTTATGGATTGTATTCCTTCTTTGGTGTCTAATGAGATGAATGAGGCTATTTTTAGTCCCATCTCCCTGGTTGAATTGGAGAAGATTGTGTTACAGTTGAAGAGAGGGAAGGCCCCTGGGCCTGATGGTTCCCGGTTGAATTCTTCCAGGAATTTTAGGAGATTATCAAATATGATCTTTTGGCGGTGGTTAAGGAGTCGCAAAATAACAAACAAATGCTGAAAGACTTGAATGCTACATTCCCAGTTCTTATTCCTACGATAGAAGGAGCTAACTTGCTGAATCTTTTTAGGCCAATAGCTAACTTGATTGTTGAACGGCTTAAACCG
The DNA here is from genome assembly GCA_027924645.1 of Cunninghamia lanceolata. Classification (NCBI taxonomy): domain Eukaryota; kingdom Viridiplantae; phylum Streptophyta; class Pinopsida; order Cupressales; family Cupressaceae; genus Cunninghamia; species Cunninghamia lanceolata. The sequence continues at coordinate 2,797,138 of BSBN01000743.1, forward strand.
TGGCTCAACGGGTTGATTTCTGAGGAGCAGGGTGGATTTGTTGCAGGTAGGCAAATTCTGGATGGTGTTGTTGTGGCGACTGAGGCTATTCACTCCATGGCGTTGTCCAAGGAGAAAGCAATGTTTATTAAGTTGGATATGGCCAAAGCTTATGACCACGTCAAATGGACTTTCCTCCGTAAGGTAGCCTATAGAGTTGTTTGGTGCTTCTAGGGGTCTTCAGAAAAGGGGATCCTCTGTCTTTGTGTTTGTTTATCCTTTTGGCTGAAGGATTGGGCAGACTCATAAAATCTCATGTGGGACAGAGATTGATCCAAGGTTGGAGTTGGGGCAACAACTTGCCTCCTCATTCTCACTTACAATCTGTTGATGACATTGTTTTGATGGGTTTAGCTAAAGTCAATGAGGTAGTTAATTTAAGAAAGGGTTTGGATATTTATCTGGTTGCCTTGGGATAGAGGATTAATGAAGACAAGTCCTCCATCTTCTTCTTTAATACTCTTCAGCTTATTCAGATCAGGATTGCAAGGATTCTTATATTTTAGATTGGGACCCTTCCTCTTGTTTATCTTGGTATCCCCATCCATGGTGGTACCTTGTCCAAGGGATTTTGGCAGGATATTCTAGACATGTTTCATAAGTGGGTTAGTCATTGGACTTGTAGATGGCTTTCCTCTACTAGGAGAGTGACTTTATTGAAATATGTGATTCAAGCTCTCCCCATTTACAGGTGCTTTGTTCAGAGGGATCCCTCAAGCTTCATTAACGAATTTGATGCTCTTTCCAGACAGTTCTCATGGACTGGTAATTTGGAGTCTTCGAAGTGGAGTCTAGTTAAGTGGGATTCCATTTGTAGGTCGAAACAAGAGGGAGGTCTTGGTCTTCCTCAGGCTAGTCTTTTTGGTTAGGCCTTAGCAGCCAAGTTGTATTGGAGGTGGTACACTTGTCAAGATCAGGATTGGGCTAAGATACTTAATTTTAAGTACTTGGGGGGAGTGGAAAGTGTTGATGTTCCAAGGACAAGCCTCTCTGATAAAGGATCCATGATCTGGGGCACTCTTAAAAGGAGCGCCAATCTAATTAAGCAAGGGTTGTTTTGGATTTGTAATAGGGGTTCTGAGGCTCTATTTTGGTATGATTCTTGGGATTATTGCCCACCTATCTTGTCTATGTTTCCGCATTTACAACCCTTGTGCAACCTCTTTCTTGAAGCGGGGTGGCGTCATGTTGAACATCTCAAATCAGTTAAGCTTTTGGGTTAGGTGGAGGTGTGCAGATGGAAATATTCTTCTGAGTGGACATCGGGGGGATTCTTGGAAGATCGAGAAGAGTTAGCCAGGATTCTTGCTAGCAGAGTTTGCAGTCTCTGAGGGAGCATGATACTCTTTCTTGGAGTCTTAATCCGAAAGGTGTGTATTTAGTTGCTTCTGGATATTGGGAGTTGGACGGGCAGAAGTTTGAGGAGGTTGATTTCCCTTGGTAGAAAATTGTGTGGAATAAGTTTGCGTGGCCTAAATGCAATTTTTTCCTTTGGTTGGTTGCTCATAATCGGTGCCTCACTTGGGATAACTTGCAGAAGAGGGGTTTTCAGGGTCCTATTTGTTTCCTTTGTAATAGTAGTGAGGAGTGTCCTCATTTGTTCTTTCAGTGTTCCTTGGCCAAAAAGATTTGGCATCTTTGGTGGGGAGCTTGGAAGCAGGCTTGTGTCCATGCTTCTTCTTTGGTGGATTTTTGGAGAAGTTTGGGAAGACCCCTGACTAAGGCCTCTTTTCTTTAGGTTGATTGGTATATTGGTCCCTCTATCATCTTGTGGAAGCTTTGGCTGGAAAGGAATAAGAGAATTTTTTAAGAGATGAAGTTGGTGGTTCAACAAATGTGGCAAAGGATTCTTAGTATGTTCCAGGAGATCTTAGTATCTAAGTGTGATCTTTCTACTAAGTTGGATATTGGTGAGCTTGAGGTGGCTTAGAATTTGAGTTTAGTTGATAGTGATTTACACCTTTCCTGGTCCAGGAAAAGAGGTCAATCTAAGAGTAAGATTCAGAGAGAAGGAAGGTGGTCTCCTCCACCTCTAGGTGTTTTTAAGATTAATACTGATGGGTCTTCCAGGGGGAACCTTGGTCATTCTGGGATTGGGGGATTAGGGAGGGATAGCTCTGGTGTTGTCCTATTTTTCTTCTCTATTTATAGGGGGAAACAAATGAACAATTTTATGGAAGCCCTAGCTATGCTCTATGCTATGGAGAGAGGGTGTGCTCTTGGCTGGCAAAGGATTATCTGTGAGTCTAACTCCCAGATTGTGATTAACATGCTAAATGAGCGGAATGTGGACAATGTGCATTGACAATTGGCTTCAGTGGTTAGATAGATTCTTGGCCTGAGTCACTCGATGGATTTTGTTTCCTTTGTCCACATCCCTAGGGAGTGGAATGGGGCGGCTGATTACTTGGCAAAGTGGGCTTCAAAATACGTGGGGGAGTGGAATGTTAGTGATTGGCATCTTTTGTTCCAAGATTGTGTCCAAAATTTGGAAAGGTTGATCTCTAAGGATATTGATGGTTAGTTGTGGTCCATGTTTGGGACTTTGGGGTTTGGGGGAGTTTCCTTGGTTCTAGTTTGGTTGGATTGTGGTTATGTGGTTTTGTTCTGACCTACTGTTGTTTCTGTGGGCTGTTGTTTTCCTTGGTTTGTATTGTTAGTTTCTTTATTAATACATTTTTACCCCTCTTTTAAAAAAAAATTGATCTTCAAAGGCATCCTAAGCACCACTACATTTATTTAGAGACAAAATTAAGATGTCATTAGCATTTACATAACATATAGATAAAGTGATTAATTTAGAGGAAACATATAAATAAACTAAGATTACCATAAAATAGAGAAACATGCACTTTTGCTAGTTGAGATTCTAGCTACTTCTTAGAATAAACAAGTGGATTTCATTATCTGAAATTTTTAGTTCAATTCGATGTAATGTGACCAATTCTAAAATTGACATAGGCAAAAATGTTGAAGTCATATTTTAATTTCATTTACAAATATATTGCTACAAAAGACATACCACAAATCCACCCTTAGTATAAATTTGTATGAGGCCAAAATTTGAGTGCCAACAACATTTGAATATTGTATAATCCAAGTTATAGGTTTATAGAAAAACACATTATTACCATGGCTAAAGATAACTATATTGTAGTCAATATTGAAAGTTGTGCCTACAAATCCAAGTAAAGCAATTATCTCCAACCCTTTGTACATAGTTTCTTCCAAAAGATGTTTTGTGTTCAAGCATTATTGCAAAACATTAAAGTTTGATCAAATCAATTATGGTCATGGGTATGTGGACCAAGATGGGGGACCAAAAAGTGGCCAAAACTCATTTTGAAGTAAAATATAGCATAACATGAGTGCATTATAATGCACTCGTCTTATGTCTCAAGATGGCTTGAAAGCCATAACATGAGCACCTTATATTTTCCTTGGAAACACACAAAGTGCTCTCTTTTTTTAATTTATAACACGTGCATGTCACAACACATGCATGTTATAATGTGCATGTGTTTCATTTAAATTTGCTTTGGAAGCCCACCCTTACGCTTGGATTTGACTTGTATATTAGAGCCAAAGGGTTGGGCCTGTAAGATGCCCAAATATGTGTTTTGTATAAAACATGAAAAAATAAGTAAATATCAAGTGTGCTCTCTATTAGGTTTACACATTTTAAGACATTATTCTAAAAAAATGTCACAATAACATCAAACTCTCTCTTACCTTTCTAACCATAGATTTTTTTTAGATTTCAAATATATTAAAGTTTAGATCTTTAATTTCTTTTACTAGTGTATTCATTTTTCTTTGAAACCTATGTATAGATGTTTTGGTGTCATTTTTTATCTACTCATCCAAATTTCAAATAAATTACATTTTTACATTCTACACTCCATTTTATATTATAATATCTCTCATTTTCTATTTTCTTTGTGTCTATGATGTTTCAATTCTATGGTAAAATTGGATGAGCTCTATTGACTTATGTAAAGTGTAAAGTGTTGATTTAACGCATTTTAAGCATAATGTGTGATTGCATTACCATGGTTAATTGTCTAAAAGTGATTATATGATTATGTTATTTCTTGACAATGCTACTAAGGTATGTGTGGCAAGATTATGTTATGTGATAGGTACAAGTATTAGGGAGAGCGAACTAGGTCCCAGTGTCGAAGTGTCTTGAAATGATCTAATTGTGCATGGATAATTAAATACTAAATTAAATTAAGATAAATAATAATTAAAAATAAATTAATTAGTGGCTTAGTTAATTTATATGAGTGCATAGAAGTAACTATATTTATTTATTTGATAATTAATTCTTAAGGTCAATTAGAAAATGAAGTAAATAGATAAAGCAATAATATTGTTTTAATGATTGACTTGATGTTTTTGATTAAGGTAAGAAACAAACCAGGATGTTGAGCCCTTCACAACAAGCCCCAAGGGTAGGACTCAATAGGCCACAGACAGGCCATCGACAACAAACAAACAACACACCAACACAACAACACTACTGCAAGACAGAAACAAAACTAAACAACCCCTAAACCCAAGCCAACAAATCTAACTGTCTTGATCCTAGGTTGAAGAGCAACAACAGATTTGGAGAGCCCTTCCTTTCTGCGCTGAACCACTGTCTAGGAGAACTCTGAGTCAAAATCCTCAGAGCAAGGTGAGAGGAGGGCATCCTCAACAGACGTTGCAACCACAAAACTCTCGCACAACGAAGCAGACAAAGTTAGAGAAACAACGGGAATAGACGGAGAAGCAATAAGTTCACGAGCAGAAGGAGCCGCAACTGGAGCCAAAGAATACTCATAAACAACTACCAACACACACTCAAGTGAAGTTTGAACTAGTACAAAAGTCTTCGTTGGGGACCCAGAAGCCATAGGGGAGTCGAAGGAGAAGAACCCAAAGGGGACTCATCATCCGAACCACCCATTAAACCAAGAACTATCAAGTGTTCCAAAAGAGCAATCCACCACCACATTGCACCAACCTTATGACGAGAGTGATGGTAATCCAAAGCCAGATGTCCCACACTGAAGCAGAGTGGCAACGAAAGGGTAAACCCTCATAGTCGAGAAGATGGGATCGAGGACAATCCCCCACCATCAAAACAATATCTCCATGAAGAGTCTTGGAAATATCAATATCCACAAGGATGTGAGCATACATATGGAGTCCCATTAGAATCGTAGATCTGTCCACCATGAGGTAGTGACCAATAGTATTACCAATCACCTCATAGCAGGAATCCTCCCAGAACTCGAGGAGCAGATTGGGTAGCTTGACCCAAACGAGCTTGATATTAAGCGGTTCAGACAAAGAATTAAACAAAGGAGTCCAAGGTTTGAGTAGAAGGGAGTGCTGTCCCCACAACCACACCCTGCCATCTAGCATTGAATCCCTAGCCCCAACAGAATCAAATGCCGCAATAAAGAAACCCTTTGCACAAGGGAATAGGTCAATATTATCCTAGACAAAAGGTTTCCAGGATTCAAAAATCCACTTACGTAGATCAGGGAGGGATGGCCAGAGGCCATTAAATCTACCATTCAATCCATGCTTACGATAATGTTCTTCATTTTTTGCAACTTCCTATCCACAACCACCACAAGGGAGGTATGGGAGTAGGGAATGGGGCGGGAGTGTCTCTTGTCCTTCTGTGGCAGACGACCAACGACACCAACAACAACAGCGAAGGAGGGCCCATGTGCACCTCAGAAGCAGGGCTAAAAGTTGTTTTCTGCATAGTGGGGGATGCGAAAGCTCCAGTAGTCATGTGAGCGCCATTTGAAACCTCTGTGAAGAGCGTATGAGGGGAGAAACCTCCACCAAGACTGCCTGCAAAAGCAGGAAAACCTCCTACCAGTGTGGGCGCGGATGCGGGCTTTTGAAATTCCATTCGAGTGGCCATTTGATTTTATAATTAAATTAATTATCTAGTTAGATAATTATGATTTCCAATATTTTTAGAAATAGAATTAATGTGATTTTGTATTTCAATTATTTAATTATTATAATTGAAATAGAATTTTATGTGCAAGTTTTTATTTTAGAATTTAGAAATAAATAATTATATTTTATTTCAATTTTGGAAAAGAAAGATTTCTTATCTCTAATGTTTATTTAGAAAACTAATATTTAACGATCAAGTCTATTTTAAGAATTTAAAAAAAAATAATTCTATTTATTGTATTTGTGAATTAAAATATATAATTTCCCAACATTTATTAATTTTTAGTGAATTCTTTATTTGGATAGATTTGGAAAAGATAATATTTTAATATTATTGTTGTCAAAAAGAATGTGCATGAAGATGAATACAGATATTTTAATATTATTTTACTTTTATAAAAAACATAATATTATATTATATTTTTTAGGTTTTGGAAAGAAAAGAAAGAGTTATTAAAAGAAGAGAATTAGTTTTATTTTCATTATTTTGGTTATCAATTTAGTATGCAATTTAGAAAATCCTCAGAGCGAGGTGAGAGGAGATCCTCACATGATGCCGCAACCATAGAGGTCTCTCGCAAAGAAGCCAACTCAGAAACAAGGAGAGCTAAAGACACATCAGGCTCCTAAGTAAGAGTAGTCTGGGCATGAACAAAGGGACTAGCTTCCCAAGCAATCACATTCGCCAACACCCCCTTAGGCACCACAGGAGGAACAAGTAGAGTATCCTGGGAATGCTCATCCTCCTGGGAGGACCCATCCTCTAGAGAAGCTTTGATAGTTAAGTGGTCATTGTGGGCATTCTTCTACCAAGTTACTGCACCCTTGCAGAAAGAGTAAGGACAACTGGAGACCAAGTAACCAATAGAGAAACATCATTTGCATCTGAAGGGGAGAACCTCATAATCTAATTGTTGTGTCCAAGGCCTTTCTCCTACCATCAAAACTACATCTCCATGGACGGGTTTGAGATGTCTATATCTACCAGGATGCAAGCAACCGTAGAGTGACCCATAAAAGTAATAGTGAAATCTACCTTCAAGAAGCGACCGATAGCATTATTGATGCCCTCAAAGCATGAATCCTCCCAATACTGGAGAGGGAGATTCGGAAGTCTAACCCATATTGGTCTGATATTAAGTGGTTTAGTAAGAGGATTGAAGGAAAGAGCCCATGGTTTGATGTAGAGAAAATGCTCACCCCACAACTAAACCCTGTCGTCAAGCACTAAATCTTGTTCCTTCGTAGAAGTAAAGGTCACAATGAAGAATCCCCTTACACAGGGGAAGAGCTCAATCTTTCCCTCCACAAAGGGCTTCCAAGATTCCCAAACCTAGTTGTGGAGGTCAGGAAGCAAGGGCCATAATTCATTGAATCTGCAAATCACTTTGTGATTCAGATAAAATAGCTCATTCTCTAAAATGTCCTGGGTGTACACCACCACCGGGGAAGAGCGGGTACATGGCAATGTCTAAGAGATCCCACGCTAGGGCAACCACCTGTAAATGGCGGGCTTGAGCACCTAAACTCACAGCCTCCAAAAATGATTTTTGAGGGTGACGTTGAGCCTTTGTGCCAGTCACATTTGTGAGGGGTTGATCACTATTTGGTGGATCCTCTGTAGGCAAGGCACCAAATCCTGCATAGACTCAAGGAAAAATGGCACATAGGTCTAGAGATATACTCATCTATGATTGGGACACCATTGCTGGAGGGGAGTCAGCCAGTCAAAACCCCTATATCTACGACGCCTTTCAAACTATTGTTAGGTGAGAGTCAGGTGCAGGCACCATTCAAACTGTTGTTGGGTGGGAGTCGATCAAGAGATGCCATCGAAAAAAGCCTAAACCCTTGACTCGATTCAAGGGACTAGTAGTTGCTAATTAACTCTTTTTCTTTCTATTGCAATTATTGGTTCAAAGCATGATTCTGGATAGTGTCTTCAATAGTCAACAATTCATCAACAATCTTCCTTCTTTGCTCAAAAATATTGCCAAAGCTATATGCATTCTATTTCTTCAAATTAAATTTTATATTTCGCAACTTCCACATGACCTTAAACATTTTGGACCATTGGATTTCAACCTTCCACCATTCTTTATTTTTGCTTCACAACCTTGGGTGCAATAGGCACATTTTTCAAATCTAAATGGATGATTAGACATTGTTGGGTCATTTTGCAAGTGAAGAATTAAAGGATTGTGGTCTAAGCTAATCCTAGGTAGAGAAGAAATGAATTTACATTGGTTTTGCAACCACCCCAAAGATAGGAGGAATCTATCCAATTTCACTTGAACAAGCTTATTCTTAATCTTCCATTGGTCCACGTGAACTTAGCATCTGAGTCCCACATCTACTAAGCTAGTCTCCTACAAGAAAATAGCAAGTCCTCCATGTTGTCCAAGTAATTCAAGGAGCTTCCTTGCTTCTCAAGGGGGAAATGGGAATTAAAGTCACCTTCTACCATCCAATCCACCTCTCTGCAAGAAACCTTGAAAGAAAATAGTTGAGACCAATGAACTTTTCTCCCCATCCGAGAATTAGGAACATAAATATTTGATAGAATCCAAGTTTCGTTATCATCTTTATCAGTGAACAAGATGGCCAAATGATTACTAGTCACCAGCTGCACTTCCCCCTCCACAAGTTGAGGATTCCATAAAGTAGCTAGGCCTCTTGAAGCTCCCATAGCCCTAACATCAACTCCTGAGGACTTCTTCCAAAAAAATTCCTTAACCAAAGGAAAACTACTTTCCACCAACTTCATTTCTTGCAGCAAAAAATACTAGGATTATGGTTCTTCCTAACGATCCTAACTATCCTATGCTTATTAGGTTGTTCAACCCTCTTACATTCTAGGAAAAGATTTTCAATTTTTTTAATTTGGAAGAAAGAGAAAACCTAGAAAACCTCTAGTGTTCTCTAGCTACCATTTGCAACCTTTGTTGATGCTGCTCTAACGCAAACCACATTTCTAAATGGTCTACCTTTGTTGTTGTACTTCCCTACATTTGCACTTTTTTTTAGCTTCTTGTTTTCCTGAGGGTGAATTTCTGGCTAGGCAAACCCACCATCTGGAATGGAGAGTGGGAAGAGACTCCTCCATCCCACACTATTTGGGAGGACAAGGACATTAATTGCTTGGATGGAGAGACCAACACGACCTCTACATATATCTCCCTAATAGGCCCCCCCACACCAACCTAGTCAAAATACGAGAGGCATGCCTCCTCCGAGCCCACCACATTTTAAGCATTTGTTGATCCTTCACTTGGACTTGTTACAACTTGATTATTTGTTGTTGCATTTCTTATACCATGTTACATCCCCAAAACTCTGACTATGTTTTACTTTTACTTTCATGGGATTAAGTGGTTAATTAGTTGTAGAATAATGATTTGACGTTTGGAACAATGTCAAGATAAATCATTGATTTTATGAATTATGATTAATTCTTAAAAATTGAAATGAGATTACATGTTATTGTAATTATTTAAACATGATTGATTGATGATACACTGATCATAATTTGTATGGTTGTGAGTGTAGCCAGGAAAAGGATTTCCACCTTCAAGAATGGAAGGAGAGCATCATCAGAGAGAAGGGGATAGATATTTTGAAAAAGGTCACGTTTGCCATTTGAGTTCCAAATTGAACATTACGTGAACCTTCATGAGATGAGGTATGCGTCAGTTAACTTTCCTTGTTGAGTTAATCTCAGATCAACCATTGTTGATTTATCGTCTCGGAAAAGCTTCCAATGACAACTTTGTCGAAATGGTCGAGAGATAATTCAGGAAATAATTTAAGGATAGAGTTTTTCATGTTTCCTTTGTCGAACTACTAGATTCACGTATATTCTATTCCTTTCAATACTAATTTAATTTTTTTGACGTTAGTTCAGGGTTTTGAGGGAGAAGAAATCCTCAATCCCTTGCTAGCACCTTGTTGCACAAGTAACGTAGCACCATAATTTTGGTATTGCAACCATTGTGTCCTATTAGGATTATAGTTCTATTATTTTGTATATTGATATATATTATAGATAAATGAATTGTATGCTTTAGTCCTAACCCTTTCTTGTCGTGACAAGCTTAAATTGTGGTAAAAACCACTAAATTTGAGGGGTGGGCATGACCCCATACTCCACGAGGTGTGGAGAAAGTGGATTGTATTTTGTTGTAATGCAAGTGTAATCCTTGCGAAGAAAAGGCTTGACCTCAACTGCATGCTCCTTGGGGGAGATTTTGTAGGATAGTGGACAGTTATGTCCGCGAGGGGAGGTCTATCTTGGGAAAAAGGAAAAAAGATATCGGAATGCTACCATAAGAAAGCCAAGGGAAGAAAAGAGGAGATACGGGAGAATGAGGGGAGTACAGTAAGGCATAAAAGATTGCACACAAAATAGAACAGGTACCCTTCATCATGGCGAAAGCCATGATTAAAACAAGGTATTTTATCTTATTATTATCAACTGTATGCATTTTGTGTGAATGATACCTTATGGCCACAGTGGGTATATATATATATATATATATATATATATATATATATATATATATATATATATATATATATATATATATTGTATGCATTTTCTGTGAATGATGTTGTATAGCCACAGTAGGCTAGTATGAGTATATTGTATGCATTATACGTGGAGAATACCACATGATCATAGTAGGTAGGCACTCAAGTGAAACCTGTTTGACGTAGAGAATCGTCATGGCCATAACAGGCTGGCCACATAATGATATTTATAACCTGTAGAAATGACCTCTCATCCACGACAGGTCTGTAACAATGCTTTTTATTTATCTCTTTCCAAATTATTTCTTATCGACTGTTATTGTTGATATCTCAAGCCTTGGTTCGAAAATAATTGCTAGTCTTTCGAAGTAAGCTAGCAGAGAACAAGAATGTTCTCAAGTGTATATATTGGGGTCGAGACTTAGAATTCTTGAGCTCTAGAATTCAAGAACAAGCACTTTTGAACCCATGAATGTTAAAGATTGATGTTAGTCAAGAGACAGTTAATGGCTGATGTGAATGTATACATTATTGAGCTTATAAGAATCTTTTGTATAATATTATGGCACCCAAAATGACCGTCTTAATGATAAGTCAGGGAGATACTTGTGGTCAATATAAATTGTGTCACATAAAAATATCTACTTAACTGTGATTCAATGAGTAGTTTAAATGATAGGTGGTGCATTATAGTTCATATTGAGACATGAATGTTAAGATATTTCTTTTGGTTATATTATATGGCTCATAAATATTCTTTGTATGAAGGGATTAGAAAAGATGGTTTTCTAAGAATATCCCAGACATACCTAATTAACATATAGACTCTCTCACAAGTTTGTGAACGAGTAAAACAAACATTTCTTGTTGATATGGATTAGTGGATAGTCCACGAACTAAGTTAAACATCTTAACTGATCCCATGAAGTTATAGACTAAAATTTGATCTTGATGTTGAAACCAAGCACTTTTAAACTATGGACATAAGGAATGGAGTGACGGGAGTCACAGATTACATGTTGCAAATGCAACAAGAAACCTTTGAAATGTACTCCAGAAAATGGAGTTAGAAGTCCAAGATAGATGGACTAAATGGGAAATTTATTTAAGTCATTCCATGACCAGAATCGGTCAACCAAAAACACTATAGGATGAGATAGCTTCTAAGTCGAGTTAGAAGTGTGTGAACATTTGACTACGTTCATTGCGAAATGTCTATGTATATTAAATCTTTGGCCAAAGTAATGCATCCATCTTTGCATGCATTAGTCAGATCACTGTGATCCAGATGGCATAACCATCCAGTAGTGTCATACATAGTTAGAGGGGATCTATAGTTGTATGCCCATGATGAGTTATGAAGGACACAACACTAGAGAATCAAATGGCAAACTTATTGGTTCTTTATATCTAATCCCTTCCTGAAGGGTAGGGTCACTTCCAGGAAGGAAGTTGTGCGGGGGACCGCCAGTTTGTGATTGGAGGAAAAGCACTCCGGTGATGTTCTCCTTCCCAAGGAGATGACAAGCCAAGACTTATCAAGACATATATCAAAACTCCAAATGCAGTATATTCTCTTTATATGACTTGACAGTCAAATTCTATGTAAATTTGTCATTATTGCCATGAGAAAAACATAATGATTGTAAAGTGAAGGAATTCACTAGCATGTTATCTTTGAATATGTTGTAATATTTTCAGTTCGAAATTATTTGGAAAAGATATGCTTTTTATAAAATGATTATGCAAATGATTATGATGATCACGATTATTTATTTGATGGTAAATTGGGAATGTTAATTTGGGTAATATGAGATGTCATGTTACATATGGTATCAGAGCTACCAGGTTCAATACATGGACCTATGAGCTCACTACATGAAATTTTCCTCAGACATTAATAGTTGCTAATGTTTGGATGTTCTTTTGCCATAGTGGTAAGAACATGAATGACACCAAGGAAGAAGATAATGGGAAATGGACATTACCTAAAGGCTATGAGGGAGAGAGCCTCAAGAATGAAAAGCCTAGGCCAAACTGGTTATCTAGAAGGCACATGGTTATCTGATACTGAAACCTTTGTTGATGCTATTAAATGCATCAAGAAAAAGAAGGAAAAGGAGGACAAAGCAGTTAAGTCTATTGTTCCTATCTCTGAAAATGAATCATCTAAATCCTCTACACCTAAGGATTTTCCATTTGGAAGTGGTCTTAATGCTCCTATTATCACTCGGGAGGTTATGGATGAGTACTTGCGAGTACATCCACCTCCCAAGTCTGATTTGGTAAACCTTGTGGATGAGGATGAATGTGGGAAGATCTCCCTTTCAGAAAGTGACTTGCAGTTGCAATATGAACATAGTTGTAATAAATGATGGATATTATGTGATCCATGGATACTGTAATGCAATTTTGAAATTTTGGCAAAAGTTTTCCTTCCTTGTTTAAGATTGCATAAATGAGAATGGATTTATGTTTGTGAATGGATTCATTAGTATGAAAAACTAATTGAATGCTTAACCTGCAAACTTTAGGAGAAGTAAATTGCAACATGGTTCGGACAGGAACCAACATTGGGGGTAGCTAAGAGGAAGGGCAACCTTTTGGCCACTCTGATTCAAAACTTGACCAAATCCTTACTATGCTCCATGAAACGAGGGCAAGAACTAAAAATTTAGAGCAGGAGGTCAAGGGTCAGAATGGACCCAAGTAGGAAGCCTTCCACGAGGGTGAAGATGAACGTCATGAAAATACCACCCAAAGTGGAAGTGGAGAGAATAACTCTGAAATGAGACAAGATGAGGATAAAAGGAGCCACTTGGCTCTAGAGTTATCCAGAGATATGAAAAAGACTACACCTCCCAAATTTGATGGGACTGTAAATGGAGATGCTGCGGAGGCATGGCTTATAGAAATGGAAAAATACTTTGAAATAAGAAACTATTCTGAAATCACCAAAGCCATATGGGGAGCATACCAATTGGCAGGAGAAGCATCCATCTGGTGGATGAACAAGAAGTGGAGTTAAAACTGAGCTCCTTGAGTCTAACCTGGGAAAGATTTGTGGAACTTTTCAGGCAAAGATGGTTGCCTCAATTGTATTTTGATAAAAAGCTTATAGACTTCCAAAACTTGAGATAGGGTGACTCATTTGTAAATGAGTACTAGGAGAAATTCACTCGTCTCCTCAAATATGCTCCCTAATATCAATAGGATGAGAGATTTCACATCTGAAAGTTCATTATGGGTTTGAATGCCCAAATTGGAGGTGAAGTTGATGTGCATGGTCTCACTACAATGGACCAAGTTTATGAGAAAACTATCAAACAAGAACAAAAGTTGAAATCCTTATCTGCATACCGAGAAAAGAACTGTAAAAAGTTTAGTTGTTCACAATCCTCCTAGTCATTTAAGAAAAAAGGGCAATAAGCAAAATTTCAATAAGAAAGGTGACAAAGGATTCAAGGAAAATTAGAATGAATCCAAGGGTGAAAAGAAAAATAATAATAACTCCAAGAAAAATGGAGACAATTCAGGAAAGCCTTATGAAAGGCGAGGACCCGCGAGAGGGTGTTATTCTTGTGGCGGTGACCATTATGCCAATCAATGTCCCAATAAGGCACAAGGGACTCATCCGCAAGGAAATCCTTTACCCTCGCAACAGGTAGCTTTCCAACAATGGATACATGCAACCTTGGATAACTAGCAAGCAGAGTATCAAATTACTCCAATTGAAACCACATGTATTTTATCTGGTATTCCAATTTCAGTTTTGATAGATATGGGTGCTACAGAATATTTTGTTTCTCCAAAAATTTTAAATAAGATTACTAGAAAAGCTGGTTACATGGCAAATACCTAGTCAGTTGAATATGCTAATCAGACAAGAGCTCAGGCAGAGCAATGTTTGTTTGAGGCTAAGGTTGAACTTCTGAGTTTCTCCACTGAAGTGAACCTTTATATAGCCCCATTAGGCTCATATGATGTCATCCTTGGAATAAATTGGTTATGGAGGCATAGGGCCAAGGTGGATTATTTTGCTAAAACAATAGAATGCCTAGATGACCTTGGGAATAAAGTTTTTTTGCAAGGCATTGCTAGAGAGGTTAAACTGAGGTGAATATCTACCCTACAAATGAAAAGAGCCCAGAGAAAAGGATGTCAACTCTTTGCTGTTAAAATGGAGAAAATAAATAGTCATAAAGAATTTGTTTTCTAAGATGATTTGTTGTATTATGAATCTTAGAAACTCCAAGGAGTTGAAGAAAGAGAATCCATAGATCAAGAGATATCAGATATGGATAAGTACCCTTTTCTTCGAAATTTTGAGGATGTATTCCCTGATGAATTGTCGGGATTACCTCCTAAAAGAGTTTTTGATTTTTCAATAGATATAATTCCAGGGTTGGAACCTATATCTAAAGCTCCTTATATAATGACCACAACAAAGTTAATGGAGCTAAAGACTCAATTGCAGGAACTACATGAAAAAGGATTGATAAGACTCAGTGTTTCACCCTGGGGAGCACCGATAATTTTTGTTAAAAAGAAAGATGGTACTTAAGGTTTAAAGGAAGAATGTATGTTCCAAACTCCGAGGAGTTAAGGAAAATCATGTGGAAAGAGGTTCATTCCGCACCCTATTTAGGACATCCTGGAGTAACAAAATTGCTAGCTGATGTAAAGCCATTATATTTATGGAAAGGAATGAAGAGGGATGCTGCAAGATTTGTAGCTGGATGTCTAGAGTGCCAAAGGGTGAAAATAGAACACCAGCACCCGGTAGGACTTCTATACCCTCATGAGATTCTGGAATGGAAATGGCAAATCATTAGCATGGACTTTGTTCAAAAACTTTCTATGTCTAGAAATGGACACAATGCTATTCTGGTAGTGGTGGATAGACTCACCAAGGTAACACATTTTATACCTGAGAGTTTGACAGATGGAGCACAAGTCATAGCCCACAAATTTGTGCAAGAAGTATTCAGATTGCATGACATTCCTGAGAAGATTATCTTAGATAGGGATGCTCGTATGACATCAAGGTTTTGGCAAACCTTGTTTTCCTTATTTGGAACTCAACTAAACATAAGCTCAACTTATCATCCAGAAACAGATGGCCAAACAGAAAGAGTAAACCAAGTATTGGAAGACCTATTGAGAATGTATTGCATGGACCAACAATACAAGAGAGAAGATTATCTTCCTCTTGTGGAATTGGCTTACAATAATTCCTATCATTCCGCTATTAAGATGGCATAATATGGATGAAAGTACCGAACTCCTATACGCTGGGATAAGCTAGAAGATAGGAATAGCCTTGGTCCAGAAATGCTATCAGAAATGGAAGAGTAAATCCATCTGATTAAGAAAAGACTAGCAGAAGCAAATGATAGGCATAAAAGTTATATGGATGCTAAATGCATCACAAGACATTTCTCAATAGGAGAGAAAGTCCTCTTAAGAATCAAACCACAAAAGAGTTCTATTAGGTTTGGAAATTCATCCAAACTAGCTCCTAGGTATGTGGGTCCCTTTGAAGTTCTCGAAGAGGTCAACCTAGTTGCATACAAGATTGCTCTACTGCCAACCCTTGCCATGATGCATAATGTTTTCCATGTTTCTTATTTGAAAAAGTATATTGTAGGAGATAATCATGTTCCCATTCTTGATTGGAATGCCATACAGGTTAAGGATCCAAGGGTGGTAATGATTGAGCCATCAAGGTACTCAAAATACATAAGCTACGCTTGCGTAATAAGGACATTACTCAATGCAAGGTCCAGTGGGACCAGTATGTAGAAGAGAATGCCACCTAGGAGAATTGTGATGATATTTATCAAAGATTTCCTCATCTATTTTGAGTTTTTTACCATAATGAACAAAAAAAATAATTATGTGATAAACTTTGGATACATAAAATCATCGGGGACGATGATTCTTATGGGGTGAGATATGTTACATCCCCAAAACTCTGACTATGTTTTACTTTTACTTTCATGTGATTAAGTGGTTAATTCATCATAGAATAATGATTTGACGTTTGGAAAAATGTCAGGATAAATCATTGATTTTACGAATTATGATTAATGCTTAGAATTTCAAATGAGATTACATGTTATTGTAATTATTTAAACATGATTTATTGATGATACATTGATCATAGTTTGTATGATTGTGAGTGTAACCAGGAAAAAGATTTCCACCTTCAAGAATGCAAGGGGAGCATCATCAGAGGGGTCAGTGCAAGAAGTTGGGTCCACTTTTTAGCCAAAAAGTGGAAGTGTTTTATCTAATTTTTAGAATTTGTCACATTTGACCTAAAAATTTGAAGCACTTAAAGATTCAATCTTTGAAAAAGTCACTAATATGAAATGTAGTACTCAGAGTCTAGTTTCCAAATATGTAATTTATTTTAACACCCAGATGATACAAATTGATTTTCAATAGGCATGTTTAAAAACCACTGTTTAAAAGTCACTTTTTTTTACCATACCATGCACGTGTATGACCAACATAATTTGACCTAAATAAAAGTATTTTTCTAAATCCTTTTTGGGGAAAGATGTGTAGTACAGTTGGTGCAGGAGCACCTGATGGATTGCATGCCTCCATGAGGCCATTTCATAAAATCTTGTTTTAGTTAGTGTTTTGATGTTGTAATAAGGTCCATGGTGACCATTTTTGATGTCTTTAAGTCCTATAGGGTCATTTTGTCAGGTTTTATCAATTTTGTGAAAATGTTGTAAAAGTTGCTTGTGCAACTTGATAATTTTGTCATTGTGTGGAAGTTGAACGGTCATAAGTACAAAATTTAGTTGTGGACCATTGCTTTCTGTGGGAACAAGTTTAAATTTACCTTGTAAATGTTGAGGAAGGGGCTAACAGTGAATTGGAGGATAAAACAATAAGAACTATGTTTTCTGTATCTTTTTCTAAAAATTTGTTGTTATAGTGCATAGTACAGCTCCGTACTATACTGTCATATCCTGAAACGTATTGATTTGGAGAGTGACATGAGTTAACTCTATTTTACATTTGGTTTGAGTCATTTCTATCAATTTTGAAGAAAGTTATAAGGTTTTTCCCCAAAACAGTTTGTAACCCTGATTTCTAGGGTTTGTAAACAAAATTATGGAACAAGGAATCATTCCACTGGTAGAAAAGTTTGCAAATTGGTGGAAGGGGTACATTTAGATAGAGTTTAATGTTGAAGTGGGTTTTAGGAGTAGGTGAGGCCATTTGAAGTGTTTTGTGCTGGTGTCTTAGTTGAAATTGACAAGTTTTCCAAGCAAGAATGATAGCTAGGAGTTAGGGTATGAAGAGATTGCATTGATAAGTGTTGGGAAATGATTAGGATAGCATGTGCATACCCTCCAAGGTGTGCCTGAGCCATTGGCAAGGTGTGGTAGGATGTGGAGGTCCTATTTTCAATAAATTCTCATTGAAACAAGCCTAAAATAGGCCTAGAGCAAGTGTATAGTGGTTAGGTGAAGTGGGAGGCCCTTCCTTGGCCAAAAACTATTGATTATGTCTATTGGTGACCTGAGAAGAGTGATGGAATAGATTTTAGTAGTTTGGGTGAAGGATTTTATAGACTTGCTTTGGAAAAGTGGGCTAATTAGGCCTAGAAAACATATGACAGTCAATTTTTGGCTGAGGTGTTGCAAAAAAACTATGTTTGAGTTTTTGATATGTTGAAGTACTCCTTAATGGGTATTTGAAATGATAGCTCTTTTGTGGGTTTGAAGTGGTTTTTTCAAGATATGTTGAAAAGTCCTTGTTTGGAGGGCTACTAGCTTTTGGTGCAACCAATAAGGGAATGGCCAAGAATTGAAGGGATAGACTTTGGTAAGGGATTGATTTGGGTGTGTTTGGGTCCCTGAGGTGTAAAGAGGCCTGTGGTAACCTTGTGAGGTCAGAGAAGTTGGAAACCCAAGTTGTGCCCTTGAAGGAGGAAGTTGCCTTGAGAAGGTTGCTTGTGAAACTTGTAGAAATTGCTTATTGAGCCCATTGTTGTGAAATATGCCTCCATGTGAGTGAAGTGAACCCCTGTCCTGCATCAATTGGTATCAGAGCTCAGAAGTTTTGGGCAAGAGAGTTTGGTGTTTGTGTGTTTGTCTTTGTGCAGGTTGAAGAGAGAACTCGGTTGCAAAAAGACTAGGTAGAGGAAAAGAGAAGAGACCTAGGTGAGGCAAAGACAAGAAGAAGCAAGGTTAAAGGGACTTGCTTGAAGAGAAGATGGATTTGTTGAGAAGGTACCTGTAGGCTGGGGGTTCACAAAAGAAGAAGCAAGAAGAAAAAGAGAGGAAGAGAAAAGAGGAAAAGATGCTCGGCAAATGGAGTTTGACCAAGAAATACAAGAACTAAGGCAGGCTATGGAACAACTAGAAGAGATGAGAAGAAGGATGAAAGATGAGATGGAGAAATTTATCAAAAGAGCACTCAGTTGGCACTTATTAGTGAAGAGGAAGGTTACATGGCCCATCAAAATTGTCCAAAGAAGAACGAGACAAGCAAGAACAACAATAATAGAGGAAGAACAAAAGCAATCTCAAATAGAGGAAGAGGTCAGCAATGAAATGGTGAGTACATCTATGACTGTTTTGACATCAAGCATTAAAGAAATACAGAAGGACAAGGTAGATATAGTTGTGGATGGGTCTCCATGTCATTTGCAGTTATTTGAGTCTGATGTTCAAGATGAGCGAGGTGAGATGCATGGTTTAGATTTTTCCATTTGTATTTAAGAATGCAAGGATCTCTTTGTTTGTTGATGAGCAAGTAGAAAGATATGTTGATGTTGCTGATAAAGTTGGTATTCAAGTTTATGTTGATAATAAAGTTGTTGATGAAGATGTTTCAGATTTGTTTGTTAATGAGGTATATGCAGATTTGCAAAAGTGTAATGCAGATTGTAGTAATGGTGAATATGTTGCCAATGATGAGGATAAAGACATAGATGATACTACTGAGGTATATACACAAGAAATGGAATTTTGGAACCTGAAAGCTAAGAGGATGCTAGATGAGAGATGGTATAAGATCAAGAAGAGAAAGAAGGACCCAGGGACAGTTGCAAAGATGAAGGACAAATTGCAAAAGAATTGGAAGACTAGGAAGAAGGAGCATACCAGTTTTCAAGAGGACTTGAATTTTCTTTTCTCCAGGAGTTTGGTGCAAGAGCACCTGATGGATTACATGCCTCCATGAGGCCATTTTGTAAAATCTTGTTTTAGTTGATGTTTTGATGTTGTAATAAGGTCCATGGTGACAATTTTTTATGTCTTTAAGTCCTATACGGTCATTTTGTTAGGTTTTATCAATTTTGTGAAAATATTGTAAAAGTTGCTTGTGTGGAAGTTGAACAGTCATAAGTCCAAAAGTTAGTTGTGGACCATTGTTTTCTTTGGGAACAAGTTTAAATTTACCTTGTAAACATTGAGGAAGGGGCTGGCAGTGAATTGGAGGATAAAACAATAAGAAGAAATCTGTTTTCTGTATCTTTTTTTGAAAAATTTGTTGTTACAGTGCATAGTACGGCTCCGTACTATAGTGTCATGTATTGAAATGCATTGATTTAGATAGCGACATGAGTTAACTCTGTTTTGCATTTGGTTTGAGTCATTTCTATCAATTTTGAAGAAAGTTATAAGGTTTTTCCCCAAAACAATTTGTAACCCTGATTTCTAGGGTTTGTAAACAAAATTATGGAACAAGGAATCATTCCACTGGTAGAATAGTTTACAAATTGGTGGAAGGTGTACATTTAGATAGAGCTTAATGTTGAAGTGGGTTTTAGGAGCAAGTGAGGCCATTTGAAGCTTTTGGTGCAGCCAATAAGGGAATGGTCAAGAATTGAAGGGGCAGACTTTGGTAAGGGACTGATTTGGGTGTGTTTGGGTCCCTGAGGTGTAAAGAGGCCTATGGTAACCTTGTGAGGTCAGAGAAGTTGGAAACCCAAGTTGTGCCCTTGAAGGAGGAAGTTGCCTTGAGAAGGTTGCTTGTGAAACTTGTAGAAATTGCTTATTGAGCCCATTGTTATGAAATATGCCATGTGAGTGAAGTGAACCCCTACCCTGCATCAACAGTGAAGTTTGATGAGGATATTTTTTATAATTTTTTTCCAAATATTTTTTTTTATTAATTTTTTATTGGCCCTAATTGTTGTATTTGAAAACCCCTCATGTACGACCAACATAATTTAATCAAAACTAATCATAAAATAATTTTTTTTCATTGTGTAAAGAATTATGTGTAGATTGATGACATAATTTTTAAAAAAATTAAAAATTGAATGTTATTAAAAAAATGCAAACACCTGTTATTTCACATTTTTGGACCAGTTTTCTCATAAATTAATTAATAAATAGAAAAACAAATCTAATAAAAAAAATTACATATTTGAAAACTATACATCGTCATCTATAATGGGTTTTAATTTTGTAAAAAAATTCAAAAAAAAATGTCGTCAGCCATATAAGTGAAGTCAGTCTTTCCTCTTGTTCTGTAGTTAGAGAAATATTTGCAGGTCCAAGGCTCAAGGTCGGCTACCCATGCCTTTCCCGAGCCTAAAACCAAACCAAAAACGTGGGTGTAAAATTTAAAATTTTAAAAATGGGTACCCGTTCTAAAAACAATAAAAAATAAAACAGGTACCCATTCTAAAAAATAATAAAAAAATAAAATAAGTACCTGTTTCTAAAAACAATAAAAAACAAAACGGGTACCCTTGCTAGGCTTGGGCGCCCATTCCTAAGCGGGTACCCTTTTTTTAAAATAGGTACCCGTTCTTGTCGAGATTTTTTTGGCCCAACACTTCCCCTATATGTGGACCCAACTTCTTGCTTTTATCCAGAGAGAAGGGGATAAATATTTTGAAAAATGTTAGGTTTGCCATTTGAGTCCCAAATTGAACATTACTTGAACCTTCATGAGATAAGGTATGTGTTAGTTACCTTTCCTTGTTGAGTTAATCTCAGATCAACCATTGTTGATTTGTCGTCTCGGAAAAGCTTCCAACGACAACTTCATTGAAATGGTCAAGAGATAATTCAGGAAATAATTTAAGGATAGAGTTTATCTTGTTTCTGTTATCACCCAGATTTGCACCCTTTGCTGCGGTTGTGAAACTTCAGCAATCTGGAGTAACATGGGAATGCTCTCGAAATGTGGGACCTTGCAAAATGAGATCAAACCTCTAGAGAAGGCCGGCTTCCTCTCTCTAAGCCTAATGCTCAGATAAATTCATCTAAACCTAGTGCTAATGCTTGCTGGGAAAAGGGTTAGAAGGAATGCTGAAAAGAAATGCTGAAATAAACTAAGTGATACACCAGATTTAAATGTGTTTGGCTGCAACTGAATAGACACAGTAATAATCTCATAGCTGGAAAGGCTTACACAGACTCATTAATTTTAGAGAGGTCCAGAAGAGCAGACACAGTGCAAACGAATAATAAGAGAGGCAAAAATACCAGTTTTTCATTATAGAGGCCAAGTAACTATTACAAAGAATAGCCCAGAAGAACAACCAACAACTAATACATCTGTTTTTCATGTATATATAGCATTTCATTTGGCCTCAGTTGGTAACAAACAAAACACCCATGGGCGCTATCAAAAAATATCTCCGCCGAAGGGACGTCTACCTGCATCAGTTATGGCGTCAAAATATCTGGAAATGGGTAGATAGAAGATATTTTTGGTCTTCAATGCAAACTATTGCATCATCGATCTGCACCTATGAATCGGTGGAAGATATTTTAGGCATGAATGCCAGCAGCTTCCATTACCTGCAGAAATGAATGCAACAAATATCTACGTCCTACCCCAAAAGTCGCTGAAACATCCAATTGCCCAAAATATACAAGGCCAGATCCAAAACTTGAAAGTGAAAATAATCTCCTCAGAAGCCCGCCAAATGAAAAAAGAGGCAAAAACATGCATCTTTGCCTCTTGCAGTATGTCGAAATTCACCAAAATGGAGGAGATACAGGCGGTCAAAGCTTTGGTCAACCACCTGTATATATCGCTTTGCATCTGTGTATATATCGCTTGAATTTGCCGCCTGAATCGGCATCCAAAACCTTCTCTGCAACTCCTTTGTATGTTGCATGGCGCCTTGTACATCAGACTTAAATATGCCCTTTGAATTTTGAAATTGTATATGCATACAATTTCCCTTTGTATATGCGGGCCCCATCTCTTGTATGTTAACTTGCATGTATGTCTGCCGCCACGTGGCACCACCTGATTAGTTGCTGAGCTGGTTCATGGAATATCGCTGAAAACTGTATCTGCACTTTGCATATTGCAATATACAAGCACAATTGTACATGCAAGCCGCAGACTTCAAATTTTATGAAATAGCCTGACAAGACGTTGAAATCCGGCTTGTATACCTCCTTTGTATGTTTGCTTGTATATCACATGATATACAAGCGCCAAATATACAAGCCATGGATACCAAAAATTTATCAACTGCTTTGACTGCTGGGTCAGATCCGGCTTGTATCACTTTCTTTGTATATTTCCCTGCATGTTCAAATATGCAAAACACTTATACATATACAAGGCGGACCCGAGACCTGGATATGCTGAATTTGATCTTCGATTCAAGTCCATCTTGCATACAACCCTTGTCTCTCTGACTTGTATATCGCAATATACAATCACCCATATACAAGGCGGACCCCAAGACTTTATAAAACAAGTTAAAAAAGCAATCGGGTCCGGCTTGTATGTAAACCTTTGTATATCGACTTTGTATGTAAAAACATACAAAGCAAAATATACAAGCCACTGTAGCAAATGTATCTCTGACTTGTATCTTAGGCGAAGGTCCCTTGTATCTTTTCTTTGTATATTGGCTTGTATGTGCAAACATACAAGCGAAATATACATTCTACTGTTCATGCTTACTTGTATCTTCTAACATACAATCAGCCTTGTATGTGCACGGGCCCCATTTCTTGTACATTCGGCCTTGTATGTTTCGCTTGTATGTGCAAAACATACAAGCGAAATATACAAAGAAACATATAAGGCCGAATGTACATTCCACTGTAGCGGATGCACTTGTATGTCAAACCTTGTATCTTTTCGTTGCATGTACAAATATACAACATAATATGCATTTGAAACCCGATATACATCGAGGGAATATTCCTAGGAATCTGCGAAAGATTCCTCCTTGTACATGCACCCTCCTAAGCCCGATATACATTCAGAAATGCATAAAACTCGCTTTTTTCATCATTTTCTAAGGCCGATAGAGATTTTGCAAGCCCGCCAATAAACATTTGAACTGTATGTTGACCTAAACTTTGACCATAAATAACTTCTTTATTTGGCCGAATTTCAAGTGATGTAAAAAGCAAACCTACCTATTTTTTCAAGCTCTTTCCAATGGTAAGGTTTTTCAGGCAAGGCTTTTTGGGAAATTTGGCACTTTAAGATTTACAGGAACATTTTCCAAAGGATCTTCAAGGAAAAATATCAGGTGGGTTGTTTAGCTCTGGACAGAGGAAAATGGGTCAACAGTTTCCTTTGTCGAACTTCTAGATTCATGTATATTCTATTCCTTTCAGTACTAATTTAAGTCTTTTGATGTCAGTTTAGGGTTTCGAGGGAGAAAAAAATCCCCAATCCCTTGCTAGCACTTTGTTGCACGAATAATGTAGCACCATAATTTTGGTATTGCAACCATTGTGTCCTTATAGGATTATAGTTCTATTATTTTGTATATATATATATATATATATATATAAATGAATTGTATGCTTTAGTCTTAACCCTTTCTTGTCATGAAAAGCTTAAATTGTGGTAAAAACCACTACATTTGAGGGGTGAGCACGACCCTGTACTCCATGAGGTGTGGAGAAAGTGGATTGTATTCTGTTGTAATGCAAGTGTAAGCCTTGCGAAGAAAAGGCTTGACCTCGGCTGCATGCTCCTCGGGGGAGCTTTTGTAGGATAGTGGACAATTATTGTATGCATTCTGTGTGAATGATGACGTACATCCATAGTAGGCTAGTATGAGTATATTGTAT
The DNA here is from genome assembly GCA_027924645.1 of Cunninghamia lanceolata. Lineage (NCBI taxonomy): Eukaryota > Viridiplantae > Streptophyta > Pinopsida > Cupressales > Cupressaceae > Cunninghamia > Cunninghamia lanceolata. The sequence continues at coordinate 2,821,737 of BSBN01000743.1, forward strand.
GCATGATACGTGGAAAATACCGCATGACCACAGTAGGCTGACACTCAAGTGGAATTGTTTGACGTAGAGATTCGTCATGGCCATAACAGGCCGGCCACATAATTATATTTATAACCTATAGAAATGACCTCTTGGCCACGACAGGTCTGTAACAATGCTCTTTCATTTATCTCTTTCCAGGTTATTTCTTATCGACTGTTATTGTTGATATCTTAAGCCTTGGTTCAAAAATAATTTCTAGTCTTTCGAAGTAAGCTAGCAGAGAACAAGAATGTTCTCAAGTGTATATATCGGGTCGAGATTTAGAATTCTCGAGCGCTAGAATTCAAGAACAAACACTTTCAAACCCATGAATGTTAAAGATTGTTGTTAGTCAAGAGACAGTTAATGGTTGTCGTGCATGTATACATTATTGAGGTTATAAAAATCTTTTGTATAATATTATGGCACCCAAAATGACCATCTTAATGATAAGTTAGGAAGAGACTTGTGGTCAATATAAATTGTGTCACATAAAAATATCTACTTAACCATGATTCAGTGAGTAGTTTAAATGATAGGTGGTGCATTATAGTTCATATTGAGATGAATGTTAAGATATTTCTTTTGATTATATTATATGTCTCATAAATATTCTTTGTATGAAGGGATTAGAAAAGAGAGTTTTCTAAGAATATCCTAGACATACCTAGTTAACATATAGACTCTCTCACAAGTTTGTGAATGAGTAAAACATACATTTCTTGTCGATATGGATTAGTGGATAGTACACGAACTAAGTTATAGACTAAAATTTGATCTTAACTGATCTCATGAAGTTAGAGACTAAACTTTGATCTTGATATCGAAACCAAGGACTTTTAAACTATGGACATAAGGAATAGAGTGACGGGGAGTTACAAATTCCATGTTGCAAATGCAACAAGAAACCTTTGAAATGTACTTCAAAAAATAGAGTTAGAAGTCTAAGATAGATGGATTAAATGAGAAATTTATTTAAGTCATTCCATGACCAGAGTCGGTCAACCAAAAACATTGTAGGATGAGATAGCTTTTAAGTCGAGTTAGAAGTGTATGAACATTTGACTACGTTCATTATGAAATGTCTATGTATATTAAATCTTTGGCCAAAGTAATGCATCCGTCTCTGCATGCATTAGTCAGTTCATTGTGATCCAGATCGCATAACCATCCAGTAGTGTCATACAGAGTTAGAGGGGATCTATAGTTGTATGAATGTGATGAGTTATGAAGGACACAACACTAGAGACTTAGATGGCAAACCTACTGGTTCTTTATATCTAATCCCTTTGTGAAAGGTAGGGCCACTTCTAGGAAGAAAGTTGTGCGGGGGACCGCTAGTCTGCAATTGGAGGAAAAGCACTCGGGTGATGCTCTCCTTCCCAAGCAAATGACAAGCCAAGACTTATGAAGACATATATCAAAACTCCAAATGCAGTATATTCTATTTATATGACTTGACAGTCAAATTCTATGTAAATTTATCAATATTGCCATGAGAAAAATATTATGATTATAAAGTGAAGGAATTCACTAGCTTGCTATCTTTGAATATGTTGTAATATTTTCAGTTAGAAATTATTCAGAAAAGATATGCTTTTTATAAAATGATTATGCAAATGATTATTGTTAAAAAAAATGATTATGATGATCATGATTATTTACTTGATGGTAAATTGGGAATGTTAAACTGGGTAATATGAGATGCCATGTTATAGACCAACAACAATATCCTGGCTTGGGGTTTTCAAAGGGGAAAAGGGGGAACCCACCTTGGGCCACTGGGCACCAAGCGTGACTTCAACTAGGCTTTGCAAGGCCAAAGTAGTGATATCCCCATCCCAGCTTGCCACGAGATCTTTTCTTCTCCAGACTTTCTTTTCTTTTTGCAATAGTTACATGGTGAAAAAATTTAGTATTTTGTCCTTATTTTTTATCTAGATTTTGACTCCAAAAAAATCCTCTTTAGCAATAGCATAATTCTAATTAAGAAAACAACTCTTTCTCATTTCCCAAGAGAATACTAGACAAACCACTCCTTTGAATCTCTTCATTGAACTTTTCTAGATCTTGCTCTACTTCAATTTTTCTTCAAAGATATTACCAAACACCTCTTTATTCTATTTTATAATTTTAATTCTAAGCTTTTTGATTTTTTGAAAAAAAAAAGAACATTTTAGTTCTTTTCGAGCTCTTACAATCTTTCCACCAAGATTCCACCAAAAAAATGAAAAGATGGGTGTAGAAGCCACATAAATTCAAACTTGAAAGGACACATATTGGGAGGTGGGGACCATCCATACTTATTTCCAATGAGATCGGAAAATGATTAGAACTTGACACCTTTTCTATTACTATGCTTACAATCCATTACTTTAGCAATAAACCAAGGGAGGCTAAAAATCTTATATCTAGACAAGATGCTTAATTACAAAAATTACTTCTATTACTCCAAGTAAAATTACCAAATTTGGGTATAACATAAAAAAGATTATAGTCTACAATAAAGCCTTTAAAATCTATTTTTGATTTAGATGCTCTAGGATTGCTTCATCTTTTATCCATAGAGCTAGTGGTAGCATTGAAATCACCTCTCAAAATGAATACTTTATCATGCCAAGTGGATAAAACTAGAGACAATTGATCTCATACTCTTTTCTCCTTGGTCACATTGTTTGGGCTATACACATTTACACAATAACTTGAAATATTTTCTTGATAAAAAGAAAATGCACTTGCCATCCAACATTCCTTGGTTGCTAGCATTGTGATATGCACATATTGGATTCCATAAAATATATAAACCTCTTGAAGCCCATTGAGCATACATAGCTATCTCATGCCATCTTTTCAAAGATTTTGTAATCAACCTCATCACTTCTAGCATTTTTGTTTCCTCTAAATAGATAATATCCAAATCTTAAATCTATTTGACACTTTACCACTCTCCTCTTTAAAGGGGCATTGAGACCCCTCACATTCCAATAGAAGATCTTAATTTTCCACCTTGAGGATATTGGAATTAATATATTATATTTATAGTTAGTATAGTTGATAGTTAAATAAATAATCCTTACAAGTGTTAGAATTTCATAGAGGGTTAGCTATCGGGTACCAGAAAAATTAAATGGCTTTATAAGCCACTACATATGAACATTGTAATTATCCCAAAGAAATCAATATATCATTTTCATTATTGACTACAATCATGGTGTAATTTGTGTGTCTTTGCTCTACCAAATTCAATATGGTATCAAAGCATGCCAATCATTAATTATCTCAATGAAATAAATGAGGGAAATAGTTGGAAGTAGTTATGCACATCTCTCACACAAGATTGAAGTTTACACATTGGGTAGTGTTGGAGACAAGTGCCACAAGGGAGATTATTGAAAAATGAAATAGAAGTTAGTGAATGATTCTAGTAGGATGACATTTTTCATTGAGGGAAATAGTTGGAAGTAGTTATGCACATCTCACACAAGATTGAAGTTTGTGCATTAGGTGGTGTTGGAGACAAGTGTGAGGAGGGAGATTATTGAAAAATGAAATAGAAGTTAGAGAATGAGTCTAGTGACATTTTTCATTGAGGGAAATAGTTGGAAGTAATTATTCACGTCTCTCACACACGATTGAAGTTTATGCATTAGGTGGTGTAGGAGACAAGTGCTAGGAGGTAGATTATTGAAAAGTGAAATAGAAGTTAGTGAATGAGTCTAGTAGGATGACATTTAATTCGCACTCAAAACCACGTCATTATTGCTATCGTCGCCCTAATACATTTTTCACATATAGTTGTGTGTACTAGAATATCGATAGACAATGTAATAGTTTTTCTTTTCATCTCATGAATTTTATTGTCAATGGAGTACGGGCTCTCATCGTTGGATTTCAAAAAGATGTGTTTGTGTTCAAGCCAAGGTCTTTTGCAGTAGTGTTGACAGATTTGCTAGGATTATTATTCTTTTCAAAATATACATTACTCATTTTTTTTTGGTCAAAGATACACCATAAAGTATGCATTTGGATATACTTGTTGATAGACAATAGTGATGTTGTAAAGGCAATTGCTAAATTATTTATTGCAGCAACATCATTATTGTATGAAGGCTTTGTTTTATTTGATATTGAGGTAGTTTCCAATTGATTCAAAAGGTAGCAGGAAAAAGCTTCATGAGGTTGGTTATGTTCTAGCTATATGCTCTACTTGTTTTTTTCTTTGATAAGGTGCTTTGTGGTCACTTTATCTGCTTTTGACGAAGATGTTGAATCGTTGATATTCATGAAATGAACCACCTTATTTTAAATTTCATATACTATATGCTCGTAGAGATTATTCCATCAACATTAGTTCTTTCAATCCTCCATAAGTTTCCCCTTAATAAAAAGAGGCATAAAAAAGGTGGTTTTTTTGGAAAGATCTATGACATTAGAGAAGACTTAAGTGCATTTTTTCCAGCATGGTAACAAGGAGTTCATGATTGAGATGTTTCAAGAAGTGCTACATTTTTCGAGGTGAAGATGAAATTTACAAACTACTTCTAAATTGTCATCAAGCTCAAGTTGGTGCATCTATTTACTTTACAATACAACCATTACAAAAATGAATTTGTGGAATAACACCTTGAGCCATAAGAACAAGTAAGAGCATGGTATATATATAAAGAGTTAGGCAAGTTGGTGACCTTTGTTTGATTTACAATCAAGAGGTCAGTGGTTCGAAACTCTCAAAGTTTATTTTAACATCAATTTTCTTAGTAGTCTATTGATTTGAATGCAAGTTGCATGAATTTCAAAGAGGGATAAATATTTCTAAAAGGGCTTGCATTACAAAAAGGGAGTTGAAGGATTAGAAAGAGTTGTTTTACAATTTTGTTCAAGAAATTTAAGGAGAGATTATTTTTTCGATTTTGTCATTGGGAGTCATAGGGGAACATTTTGTTAAAACTTTGAAATTGCATGCATTGGAGTGATAAGGTTAATGTGTTTTGTAAATGGAAAATAAGATGTTATATGAATAATTTGGTCCCATTGTAAAAGGTGCATTATCGATGGAAACTAACACCTGATGTCCACCTATGGTTTTTATTTTGCTTTGTTGTGCATGGAGTTGTGGGACCAAAAATTTGCCACATGACTTTTTGGTCCCATGCAGAGCAAAACACGAGTGTGTTATAACACGCTCGCATTATTCTCTGATTAAAAGTGCAAAAAAATAGTCATTTGCTTGAATACTCGCGGCCAAAAAGAGAGTTGGAGAGAAAAATCATAGTTTATAGCGCGAGCGCGTTCAAGGAAGGTGAAATCAAGCAAGTACAAAGAGAGATCAATATTTTCATGATGCCATCTTGCCAAACACGCTCCCAAAGATGTCCTGAAGCAAATGTAGAGGGTCTAGCAATTGAAGAAGGTAGAATTTGATTGATTTTTGTGAGTTTGAAAATAATTTTTGACTTTTGCAATGTTTGATTGGTTTTTTATATTGCATTTACAGTTAATGAGGCAGGAGAAAACACAAATCCAGCCGAGGGTCAAAACAACCTCGAAAATCCTCCAAACCCTCAAAACCCACCTTCACATCCTCACCATGAAAGAGATACTCAAGAAAACTATTTAGGGCAAATAGAAGAAATTAAAAGACATCTTCAAACCCTAATTGAAATGTTAAACAATCCAAGTGCAAGCATCGATCGTAGGAGAGCGCTTGTGAAGTCATTAGAGATGATTGTTTCTCACACGGAATCAGTGACAAAATAAAACACCAAATTTCATGACTATAGGGAGAGGTGTCGGCAATACTATGCTGACAAATTATCTTATGAACAAGTGAAGAATGAAAAAATTACAAAATTTGCGTTATGTGAACACTTTATTAATCCTTAAACTGACCAAAGATTAGAAGAGACTTGCAAACAGTTCCCTATTCATTGGTGTAGGAATCAAGATATATCCCAAAACTTTTGGGATAGATGGTACATGGTCTTTGATGAGCGTCCATGCAACAAAAATGAGGTGCCATAATATTTCTTGAGGAAACTCCATTGCGAGTTCGTCCTCAAGAAGATTCCTAATTATTTTTACATTCGAGAGTTCCAGGGCAGAGGTGATGGCTTTGCCCAAGATAGAGAGGGGGCTCAACGAGACCAAAATCATGTACCTAGACCCCTGTTGAGGCCAAAACATGTGTCACTCCCTTCGACTTTGAAGGAGAGTGTTGAGGTGGAGACACTACATTCATTGACTACTCTCATGCAGTCTCTAGCACAACACATTGATGATCTCACCTAGGCCGATGAGGGTGAGAGAAGTAGGCATCATTTATCCCCACATTTGTGCAGTTCATGTGGGAACCTGTGCAATTATGGGACGCAAGACTCACGGCGGGACTCTCGACAGGATGCTGCAACGTAGGGGCAACATCCAATGATGGACACATCCATATTGGATGATATTTTTCTCACCGATGATGTATTACATTGTACATTTGGTATTGACTCTCAGGTAATTTTTTACAAGTTTCATCTTGATTTAATATATTCTTATTTGAAATTTGTAATTAATTTTATATGACTATCTATATTATAAGTCAAAAATAATGTATGTAATTGTCTGCGCAATGAAATTCTAGGGTCAAAGTTTTCATCCTGCCTCTATTAGCCATCCATTGGCAGGTTATGAGAGGAGGTCAAGTCAGCAGGTATGTAATTTATCACATGATCATAATTATTATACATATATCAATGGTAATATTATTTAATGACAATTTGATGATTTCAATGTGGAGCTTCACCAGCATCTCCACGGTTTCCTTAGTCCCCTAGATGCAAAACCACTTATACGGAGGTAAATTTAACCATTTGTAATCATTATGCATTTAAATAATGTTATGTATCTATTTTGATCGAATAACCATGAACTCTATTTTCAGATGTTGAATATGGAGACTCCTCATCTTTGTGAGTCAGCGCAGGCAAGCATTGCTGCAGCCATGATGTCTTCAAATCCTTTGACCGAGGTATGAGCCAATAACATGAAAATGTCATTTTGTATTTCATGTTTTATCTCATGTCATTTGATGTACATAAATGATATTTATGTTTAGTCAATTTTGCTTCTTGATGCTTCTCACAGGAGGTCACAACTCCAACCCGTCCAACTATGGATGGAGAGAGAGAAAGATGATCGAGAGTGATCATCGGCTAGTGATAAGTGATCGATTACATATGTGATGTTATATATTTCATGTTTTCTATATTAATGTGCATATTGTTTGATTGTATTATCAGGTGGAGCTAGATAAATTTCTATCAAGGAGGTCTACTCGATGAGAGAGAGAGGATGAGTCACTGGTTGGCTCTTCATCTTCACGGCCAAGCAAGGGCCACCGATTATTTGATAGAAGTCCATAGGAAACTAGATTTTGGGACATTTTTGTATGCCTAGATGGATTTGTATACATACTTTTGTATGCCACCGATGTATATTTTTGTATATGCATGTATGGATTTATATATAGACTAGATGTTATGTTCATGACATCATGTATATGACAGTTTATATTAAATATTTAATATGATGATCAATTATCATTACAGGAATTTGGTTTTACACGTGCCAATTGCATTTGCTTGAAAGTTTATAAATCATTTTCAAATAATCCTTTTTGTGCATATCTTGCAATCATTGCATTCCATGAGACTATGCATTTCTTTGAGGCATTGAATGTCAAATAGTTCACGTGCCTTGTTTATGCTTCCACACTTTCCATACATGTCTACATGGGTAGCTGCAAATACAATATGTGACAAAATTCCTATATCCTCTATGCTTTGATGGTTGTCCACACCATGTTCCCTAGATCCCATTTTGGCATAGGCAAGGAGGATGTTGGATAAGGTTGTGCAATTTGGTTTTAGACATGCCAATTGCATTTGGTTGAAAGTTTCTTTTGTTAATTTGCTTGAAAGTTTCTAAAGCCTTATGAAAAATCCATTGCATGCATATCTTGCAATCAATGCATTCCATGAGACAACATTTCTTTGAGGCATCGTTTCAAACAGTTCACGTTCCTTGTATATGCTTCCGCACTTTGTATACATGTCTCACAGGGTAGTTGCAACTACAACATTTGACAAAATTCCCATATCCTTTATGCTTTGATGGATGTCTATATTGTGTTCCAAAGATACCATTTCCAAGGTTTTGGAATTTAGCTTTACACCCGCCAATTACATTTGCTTGAAAGTTTCTAAAGCCTTATCAAAAAATCCATTTTGTTCATATCTTGCAGTCATTGCATTCCATGAGGCGACATTTCTTTGAGGCATCATGCCAAACAGTTCACGTGCCTTGTCTATACTTCCACACTTTGCATACATGTCTCCGAGGGTAGTTGCAACTACAACATCTAATAAAATTCCCATATCTTTTATCCTTTGATGGATGTCCATTTTGGCATAGGTAAGGAGGATACTGGCTAAGGCTGTGGAATTTGGCTTTACACCTGCCAATTGTATTTTCTTGAAAGTTTATAAAGCCTTATCAAAAAAATCCATTTTTTGCATATCTTGCCATCATTGCATTCCATGAAATGGCATTTCATTTCAAGGCATCATGTCAAACAGTTCACGTACCTTGTCTATGCTTCCACACTTTGCATACATGTCTACTAGGGTAGTTGCAACTATAAGATCTGACAAAATTCCCATATCCTTTATGCTTTGATGGATGTCCTTACCATGTTCCAAAGATCCTATTTTGCCATATGAAGGGAGGATGTTGGCTAAGGTTGTGGAATTTGTCTTTACACCCGCCAATTGCATTTGCTTGAAATTTTCTAAAGCCTTATCAAAAAATCCATTTTTTTCATATCTTATAATCATTGCATTCCATGTGATGACATTTCTTTGAGGCATCATGCCAAACAGTTCACATGCATTGTCTATGCTTCCATACTTTGCATACATGTCTTTAAGGGCAGTTGCAACTACAACATCTAACAAAATTTCCATATCTTTTATGCTTTGATGGATGTCCATACTGTGTTCCAAAGATCCCATTTTGGCATAGGCAAGGAGGACATTGGCTAAGGTTGTGGAATTTGTCTTTACACTCACCAATTGTATTTTCTTGAAAGTTTATAAAGTGATCAAAAAAATCCATTTTTTGCATATCTTGCAATCATTGCATTCCATGAGATGGCATTTCATTGAGGCATCATGTCAAACAGTTCATGTATCTTGTCTATGCTTCCACACTTTGCATACATGTCTACTAGGACAGTTGCAACTACAAGATCTGACAAAATTCCCATATCCTTTATGCTTTGATGGATGCCCATACCATGTTCCAAAGATCGCATTTTGGCTTTACACCTCTCAATTGTATTTGCTTGAAAGTTTCTAAAGCCTTATTAACAAATCCATTTTGTGCATATCGTGCAATTATTGCATTCCAGATGGCACTCTTTGAGGTGTTCTGTCAAATAGTTCACGTGTGTTGTCTATGCTTTCACACTTTGCACACATGTCTACTAGGGTAGTTGCAACTACAACAGATTTGACAAAATTCCCATATCCTTTATGCTTTGATGGATGTCCATACCGTGTTCCAAATATCCCATTTTGGCATAGGAAGGGACGATGTTGGTTAAGGTTGTGGAATTTGGATTTACACCTGCCAATCGCATTTGCTTGAAAGTTTCTAAATCCTTATCAACAAATCCATTTTGTGCATAGCTTGCAATTATTGCAACATATATACTTTGAGCTTAATTATTGCAAAAATATACACAATAACAATTCCATAAATAAGGGTTTCCTTAAAAATCATTTTAGAGTTACAATAAAGCCATAGGTCTATCCTATAGCCCTTGCAAATATTTCAAATTCTTTTAAGGTAACATTTTTATGATATGCACATACATAATTTCTATCCACATATTCAATCAAAGTAAAGCATTTTTACTTTGTTCTTAAGGGCTAATAACAATACATCTTATCAATGAGACTATACACATGGAACTAACAACCACAACAATATTCAAGAGAAAACTAGTCATTTTAGAAGGCACTCTACTTTTTTCTTTACCATCATCTACAAATTCATTCTGAGCACGTTAATAAAGCCTCTAGGGTTTGTGACTATGACTAACACAATGCCATTGACCTTCACCATTTAATGCTCATAAGATAAAGTCCAAATATATAATACTTCTCGAGAAACCAAACCGTTTTCCACCATTCAAAATAAAACCTACATAATATTCATCATAGTCAACTTCATAAACACCTTCACAAACCCTTACCAATATTGTAAAACACAATCAACCCAAAGAAGTGACACTTGAGAACCCACTTGAATCCAACCATGTAATAGGGTCATAGTACCCAGAGAGAAGAAACAACTAGAAGACTCAATATTACACAAAATTCACCACAACCAAGCCTTCACCATGAAGAATACAAGCCCTCAAACATATTCATGATAACTTCAAGTGAAGTACACACCAAGAATGAGTAGTAAGATAAACTATAATGAAAGCCAAAAATCATTTGTTCTATCAAACAATTCACGTGCCTTGTCTATGCTTCCACACTTGGCATACATGTCTACAAGGGCAGCTACAATTACAACATGTGAGAAAATTCCTATATCCTTTATGCTTTGATGGTTGTCCATATGTTGTTCCAAAGATCCTATTTTGGTAGAGATAGGGAGGATGCTGGAAAATGTTGTGGAATTTGTCTTTACACGTGTCAATTGCATTTGCTTCACAACAAATAATAGACAAAGAATAGACACAACTAATGAATTAAAGAATAGACACAATTAATGAATTAAACCCTTTTATAACATGCTGCAACAGTGTTAGGAGATGGCGGCCTCAAGATAACTACATTTTTGCATTCAAGACTGTAGTAACATTCTCCCTTTGATATAATATGTATGGGGTTTTCTTAACCTACTATTCATGTAAAACTACAACCCCTATTTTAGCCATGATCACCCTAGATGGAATAGTGAATTCTTTGGGTTCCTAATGAGTTTTGTGATAATCTTAATAGGTTGTAACAGCAGGGGAATATGACAGCCCAATCAAAGATAATGCCTTGCATATGAACAATTGATTGCCAATAATGACTCTAGATATGTGAATCATGTGTGATGAACTTGTATACAGCCCTGTAGATAATTCCTTGAATGCGATAAGAACTTGATCTCCATGTCCCTACATCCCAAATAAGATCAAAATATCATCCCTATTACATAAGTACAATGATAAAACTAAATTGTACTCATACAAATGAGTCAAATCAAATCCCTAGCCATTAGTTTATGTGATTGGATCTAACTCCCAATTCAAATTCTTCATTTAAATCATACAAGATCTGGAAAAGATGAACATCCAACACCATGAGGGCCTCCAAACTCTGTCCACTATCATAAACTATCAAGCCCTAGGCTGAAAATGCTAATTCAGGCAAGGAATTTCTAATTTTTCTCTATAAGAATGCCTTCAATATGCAAAACAACTACATTTTGATTACAAAAGAAAATGTTAAGACTTTACCAAAAAGCTTATGATGTTCAAAAACTCCATGCACAAGCTTCTGAAGGGTAAGTTGGATGTCATTTATAAAGCAAATGGATGAAATATGTGTCCTCAGCACCTTGTCAATACATGTGTATTGAAGTTTCATTACATGTGTATTGCAACAGAAAGATACTAGGAGTGACATTTTGCATTCCATAGCTTGTGGGGCCGAACTGACTGTGCCAACGTGTCAAGGTGGGCGAGTAAATGCCAGGGGATGTCTCGTTTTGTGTGCCAAGCGTCCCAGTCGTTCGAGGCAGCAGGCTACCAGCAAAGTCCCTTATGATCCCTAAGACCAAAAAACTACCAAACTATGACGGAGCAATTCTTGGAATTTGTGGTAGCTGGGAACGTTCCGTTTGGATCTACAGGTGTAAATGGGGTCCATCCACAATAACCTCTCTTGGTTTTGGTCAACTCCTATCCCTTTGACCGTGCCGAAATCAAATGCATTCTTGCAAAATGCTTCAGTTTAATGTAGTGGAAAGGTGCTAGGAGTGACACTTTGCATTCCATAACTCGTGGGGCTAAACCAATTGCGCCAACGTGTCGGGGTGGGGGGGGTAAATGCTAGGAGAGGTCTTGTTTCGTGCGCCAAGGGTTCCATTCGTTCACAGCAACAAGCTATTGGCAAAGTCACTTAAGATCCTAAGAGAAAAAACTGCCAAACTTTGAAGGAGTAGTTCTCAGAATTCGTGGCAGCTGGGAACATTCTGTTTGGACTTGTAGGTATACGTGGGGTCTGTCCACAATAACCTCTCTCAGTTTTGGTCAACTCAAATCTGTTTGACCGTGCTAAAATCAAATGCATTCTTGCAAAATGCTTTAGTTTCATGCAGCACAACCTTGTTGTCAGGTGCCATATTTTTTGTTCTTCTCGTCATGGGGCTAAACCGACTGTGCCAATGCATCGAGGTGGACGGGTAAATGCCAGGGGAGGTCTCGTTTCATGTGCCAAGCGTCCCAGTCGTTCGGGGTAGAAGGCTACTGGCAAAGTCCCTTAGGATCCCTAAGACCAAAAAATTGCCAAACTATGACGGAGCAGTTCTCAGAATTTATGGCAACTAGGAACCTTCCGTTTGCACCTACAGGTGCACGTGGGGTCTGTCCACAATAACCTCTCTCAATTTTGGTCAACTCCAGTCCGTTTGACCGTGCCGAAATCAAATACATTCTTGCAAAATGCTTCAGTTTCCTGTAGTGGAAAGGTGCCAGGAGTGACATTTTGCATTCCATAGCTTGTGGGGCTGAACCGACTGTGCTAACGAGTCAGGGTGGGCAGGTAAATGCTAGGGGAGGTCTCATTTCGTGCGCCAAGTGTCCCAGTTGTTCGAGGTAGCAGGCTACCAGCAAAGTACCTTAAGATTCCTAAGACCAAAAAAATGCCAAACTATGACGAAGCAGTTCTCAGAATTCGTGGCAGTTAGGAATGTTCCATTTAGACCTACAGGTGCACGTGGGGTCCATCCACAATAACCTCTCTCAGTTTTGGTCAACTCAAATATGTTTGACTATGTCGAAATCAAATGCATTCTTACAAAATGCTTCAATTTCATGCAACACAACCTTTCTAGGTGCCATATTTTTTGTTCTGATCATCATGGGGCTGAACTGACTACATCAACACGTCGGGGTGGGCGGGTAAATGCTTGGGGAGTTTTCATTTCGTGCGCCAAGCGTCCCAGTTGTTCGGGGCAGTAGGCTACCGGCAAAGTCCCTTAAGATCCCTAAGACCAAAAAACTACCAAACTATGACAGAGCAGTTCTCAAAATTTGTGGCAGCTGGGAACATTCCATTTGGACCTACAAGTGCACGTGGGGTCCGTCCACAATAACCTCTCTTGGTTTTGGTCAACTCCAATCCGTTTGACCGTGTCAAAATTAAATGCATTCTTGTAAAATGCTTGAGTTTCATTCAATGGAAAGGTGCTAGGAGTGACATTTTGCATTCCATAACTTGTGGGGCCAAACCGACTGCACCAACACGTTGGGGTGGGTGGGCAAATGCTAGATGAGGTCTCGTTTCATGTGCCAAGTGTCCCAATCGTTCGAGGCAGCAGGCTACTACCAAAGTCACTTAAGTTCCTAAGAGCAAAAACTGCCAAACTTTGACGGAGCAGTTCTTGAAATTCGTGGCAGCTGGGAATGTTTATTTTAGACCTACAGGTGCATTGGGGTTCGTCCACAATAACTTCTATCAGTTTTGGTCAACTCAAATCTATTTGACTGTGCTGAAATCAAATGCATTCTTACAAAATGCTTCAGTTTCATGCAGCACAACCTTGCCAGGTGCCATATTTTTTATTTTTCTTGTCGTGGGGCCAAACCATTTGCGCCAACGTGTTGGGGTGGATGGGTAAATACTAAGGGGGGTCTCGTTTCATGTGCCAAGTGTCCCAGTCATTTGGGGCAGCAAGCTACCGACAAAGTCCCTTAAGATCCTTAAGACCAAAAAACTGCCAAACTATGACGGAGCAGATATTAGAATTTGTGATAGCTAGGAACATTCTGTTTGGACCTATAGGTGCACATGGGGTTCATCCACAATAACCTCTCTCGATTTTGGTCAACTCTAGTCTATTTGATCGTGTCGAAATCAAATGCATTCTTGCAAAATGCTTCAGTTTCTTGCAGTGGAAAGGTGCTAGGAGTGACATTTTGTATTCCATAGCTCGTGGGGCCAAACCAACTACACCAATGCGTCGGGATAGGTGGGTAAATGCTAGGGGAGGTCTCGTTTCATGTGCCAAGTGTCATAGTCGTTCAAGGTAGCAGGCTATCGCCAAAGTCACTTAAGTTCTTAAGAGCAAAAACTATCAAACTTTGATGGAGCAGTACTCAGAATTTGTGGCAGATGAGAACATTCTATTTGGACCTATAGGTGCACGTGGGGTCCATCCACAATAACCTCTCAGTTTTAATTAACTCAAATCTGTTTGACCATGCCGAAATCAAATGCATTCTTGCAAAATCCTTTAGTTTCATGCAGCACAACCTTGCCAGGTGCCATATTTTTTGTTCTGCTCGTCGTGGGGCCGAACCGATTGCACCAACACATCAGGGTGGGTGGGTAAATGTTAGGGGAGGTCTTGTTTCATGTGCCAAGCGTCCCAATCATTCTAGGCTATAAGCTACCGACAAAGTCGAAAGATGCTAGGACTAAAATTTTGCATTCCACAGGTCATGGGGTCGAACTGACTGCGCCAACACATCCGGGTGGGCGGGTAAATGCTAGGGGAGGTCTCGTTTCGTGTGCCAAGTGTCTCAGTCCTTTCAGGCTGCAAGCTACCAGCAAAGTCGAAAGGTGCTAGGAGTGAGATTTTGCATTCCACAGCTTGTGGTGCTAAACCGACTGGGCCAATGCATCGGGGTGGGCGGGTAAATGCTAGGGGAGGTCTTGTTTCATGTGCCAGGTGTCCTAGTTGTTCTGGGTTGTAAGCTACCGGGAAAGTCGAAAGGTGCTACGAGTGAAATTTTGCATTCCATAGCTCGTGGGGTCGAACCTCTTTACCGATAGCTTACAACCTGGAACAACTAGGACCCTTGGCACATGAAACAAGACCTTTCCTAGCATTTACCTGCCCATCCCAACGCGTTAGCGCAGTCTGTTTGGCCCCATGACGAGCAGAACGAAAAATATGGCTCCTGGCAAGGTTGTGCTGCATGAAACTAAAGCATTTTGCAAGAATACATTTGATTTCGACACGGTCAAACAGATTTGAGTTGACCAAAACTAAGAGAGGTTATTGTGGACGGACCCCACGTACACCTGTAGGTCTAGATGAAATGTTCCCAGCTGCCACGAATTCTAAGAACTACTTCGTCAAAGTTTGATAGTTTTTGCTCTTAAGAACTTAAGTGACTTTGACGGTAGCCTGCTGCCTCAAACGACTGGGACACTTGGCGCATGAAACGAGACCTCCCCTAGCATTTACCTGCACACCCTGACACGTTGGCATAGTCAGTTCAGCCCCACAAGCTATGGAATGCAAAATGTCACTCATAGCACCTTTCCACTACAAGAAATTGAAGCATTTTGTAACAATGCATTTGATTTCAGCACGGTCAAATGGACTGGGGTTGACCAAAATCGAGAGAGGTTATTGTGGACAAACTCCACATGCACCTGTAGGTCCAAACAAAACGTTCCCAACTGCCATAAATTCTGAGAACTACTCCATCATAGTTTGACAATTTTTTGGTCGTAGGGATCGTAAGGGACTTTGTCGGTAGCCTGTTGCCCTAAATGACTAGGACACTTGGCGCACAAAACGAGACCTCTCTTGGCATTTACCCACCCACCCTGACATGTTGGCGCAATCAGTTTAGTCCCACGACGAGTAGAACAAAAAATATGGCACCTAGCAAGGTTGTGTTGCATGAAACTGAAGCATTTTGCAAGAATGCATTTGATTTTGACACAGTCAAACATATTTGAGTTGACCAAAACTGAGAGAAATTATTGTGGACGAACCACACATGCACTTATAGGTCCAAACGAAACATTCCCAGCTGCCATGAATTATGAAAACTGCTCCATCAAAGTTTGGATGTTTTTGCTCTTAAGAACTTAAGTGATTTTGCAGATAGCCTGCTGCCTCGACCAACTAGGACAAGTGGCTCATGAAATGAGACCTCCTCTAGCATTTACCCACCCACTCGAATGCATTGGCGCAGTCGGTTTGGCCCCACGAGCTATGGAATGCAAATATCACTCCTAGCACCTTTCCACTGCATGAAACTGAAGCATTTTGCAAGAATGCATTTAATTTCGACATGGTCAAACAGGCTGGAGCTGACCAAAACTGAAAGAGATTATTGTGTAAGGACCTCACATGGACCTGTAGGTCCAAACATAACGTTTCTAGCTGCCACGAATTCTGAGAACTGCTCCGTCATAGTTTGATAGTTTTTTGGTCTTAGGGATCTTAAGGGACTTTGCTAGTAGTCTGTTGCCCCGAACGACTAGGACGCCTGGCACACAAAACGAGACCTCCCCAAGCATTCACCCAACCACCCCAACACATTGGCGTAGTCAGTTTGGCCCCACGAGTTATGGAATGCAAAATGTCACTCCTAGCACCTTTCTACTACAAGAAACTGAAGCATTTTGCAAGAATGCATTTGATTTTGGTACGGTCAAATAGACTAGAGTTGACCAAAACCGAGAGAGGTTATTGTGGAAGGACCCCACGTGCACCTGGAGGTCCAAACAGAACGTTCCCAACTACCATAAATTCTGAGAATTGCTCTGTCATAGTTTGGCAGTTTTTTGGTCTTAGGGATCTTAAGGGACTTTGCCAGTAGCCCCCTGCCCCGAACAACTAGGATGCTTAGCACACAAAACGAGACCTCCCCTAGCATTTACCTGCCCACCTCGATGCGTTGGTGCAGTCGATTCGGCCCCACGAGCTATGGAATGCAAAATGTCACTGCTAGCACCTTTCCACTACAAGAAACTAAAGCATTTTGCAAGAATGCATTTGATTTCGACACGGTCAAACGGACTAGAGTTCACCAAAACTGAGAGAGGTTGTTGTGGACGAACCCCACGTGCACCTATAGGTCCAAATGAAACATTCCCAGCTGCTATGAATTCCGAGAACTGCTCTGTCATAGTTTGGCAATTTTTTGGTCTTAGGGATCCTAAGGGACTTTGCTGGTAGCCTGATGTTCTAAATGATTGGGACGATTGACACACGAAACGAGACCTCCCCTGGCATTTTCCCGCCCACCCTGACGCGTTGGCACAGTCGGTTTGGTCCCACGAGCTATGGAATGCAAAATGCCACTCCTAGCACCTTTCCACTGCATGAAACTGAAGCATTTTGGAACAATGCGTTCCTTGCCACCATAGGCAAATGAAATTGATTTAAAAAAAATCAAGGTAGGTGTTTGTAGGTGGACTTGACATCCACCTATACATGCAAAGAATATGTTCCTAGGTGTCACAATTTGATGGAACAATCGGTCCAAAGTTTGTCACCTTTTTTTTCTTAGGGCTCTTAAGAGATTTTTCTGCATTCGATATAGCCAAGAACGACCATGAGGCTTTGCCACCGAAAAGACATCTCCCCTAGCATTTACTCGCCCACCCAGATGCGTTGGCACCATCCGTCTGGCCCCAGGAGATGCCAAATGTAAAAATTCAGTTATAATACGTTTCTGGTAGATGAAAATTTAGTACTATAAAGGTGTTCTCACTTGATCCAATGTTTTGTAGGGCATCAATTGAGGCTGCCCTTACCGCTGCTATCAATTGTTTGTCATTAAAACTCATTAAGACTCATTATGAAATAGTAACATCATTAAAAAAAATTAAAACTCATAGTAACATCGTTAAAACTCATTAAAACTCATTATGAAATAGAAAATAAAGGACATATCATCATGAAATAATCATGAAAACCTTCCTTACTTTCCTTCCAAAGGCAACTTCATAAGGATTATGCCTACCTCCATCATACTAAAATCCTGCATGCAAATACAATTACACTATTTAGCTAAAACGAGTAGCTAAAATGTACAAGGTGAAATGAGGATAACAAAGAAAAATAACATATCTTTCTGTCATTCCACTAATTCAATCCAATGAAACATCCGGGTCTACTCTACTCTTTATTATGTCGAGTATTGCCTCGTGATCAAACTCACGAATTCCATAAGGTCATGTTTAATGGTCTACCCCCATATTTGATCAAATGAACGTTTGATGCCACAACAAGGTTAGAATAATGAAGAATCTTCCTATGTGTGTCAAAGTCCTCAAACAACCACACATCAAACTTCTTCACTGGGTACCTTCTAAACCATGTTCCAATAACAACCATTGATCTTGTAGGGTACTCGATATTTTCTCCATCTATAACAGGGGAATCTATTTTCTTTTTTGCCTCAACACAGTGACACAAATAATAATCCATTCCTTCTTCATTGTCTTCAACTGCAATAAGTGCATAAACATGCCCTACATTGATACGTGCATTCAGTTCAATGAATATAGTCAACAATACAAGAAAAACTACAAAATAAGATGGTATATTGAATTTTATTAAATTTGAATGGTAATAATACCTGGTTGAACTAGATCTGGAACATGGTCAAAATCAACTGATGATTCAATCTCTGTGATTTGTAGTGCTTTCGGCGGTCTATACATGTCAATCGGGCTTACGCCTCTTGTACACCAATCATCGACCCACTCCTTTGACTCACAATCATACCAAGTTTCATATGTACATGAAGTACAAAAGCATGCCATCCACCGCGTATGAATACTCCATGAACCTGCATTAGAGCTTCTAAAAGAGTGTAGCTCACTCGATCATGTCAATGCACATCAATCCTCATATTTTGCAATGTTAGTATCATCAACCAACCAAAAATATCTACGAACTATAGACTTACCTTCATTACCTGGACCCATTGTAGCGTTACACCATTTGGCAATAGATCTCGCATCTGTCAACTTTGCATTGTCTTTGTACTTCAACTCTTCTCGTCTCAATGTTCTTTTGATACATGCTTTTGCACCATCATGCTCCCCCTTTCCATGCCTGACCTCACAAAAATTTCACATATGTTGAACACCATTCATCATATGCATCCTGCTCAACCAATAGAACATCCGCGAGTTCTTGAATTGTGATACACAATTATTTGACCATATGACATGCTAATGAAATGTTATGCTCCTGCTAGCCAAATCACAGTAGAACATCTGAAAGCAACTTTGCACGAACTCCGTAGAATGTGTGCAATCATCACTAATATAAAAATGATATTCCCTCAAGATCTTCATGTCATCCTCTGTACTATCTTCTGCATGAATGAATGCTATTTGCACAAATATAGCAACCTGCGTAGATTTGTAATACTGTGATTGCACCTCATTCTGTGGCTGTAGTGTGTAGTTCTCTGCAAAGTCAACAACTGAAACAATAGTACCAAGTGGAAGCGTGTCCTTGCATAACTTGTTTTGCAAGTCTAACTATCGAGCTCTATGGGTATGCCTTGCATACTCGTAAACTATATTATCTTAGAAAATAGAGATAAACTAATACACTAGAATCTTTTCAATGACCAATTCACATCTTTTTGCTTCTTTGCCATCTTTCAGACTATATGCCACTATTTTGTATTTTCATGACTTACTAGCTCATTTCCAATTGCATGTGTGTTGTCCATATGTTGACAAATTGAAAAATGTTGCAACCCACCACAATGATCACACGTGCCATCCAAGCATAAGCTATTGTGGAATAATTGACCATCCACTCTCTAGCATAAGATGCTTGATATGAAATCTCTTGAAGATCTAGATGGACACTTTATATTACACTCCTGCAAAGCATCGTATGCAAATCTACACATATATATCTATAAACATCAAAATGATTAGAAAACTCAATATGTACTCTACAACAAGTTGTGCGTGTGTGATTTATTTTGACATAAAAATGCTTTACCATTTCAAAATATCTTTGACCAATTTTCACTTGAGGATACATCTGTTGAAATTTCTTGAAAAATTATGTTTGAGTCGCATCCAAAAAATGCTTTGGATGTGGCTCACGGTATCGACAACCAATTCTCCTTCTTACAACATCTCTTGCGTTAGGAGATACCCTTGTATTATTTTTCCAAAATTCTTCAATGAGGGATCTCAAGGCTTCAACAACAATTTTGTCTTTCCGTGGGAGTCTCCCAAAAAATGCCCACAATTCATTGGTGTTTGGGTCCTCAACTCTTTCACGTCTTCCAATGGCTCTCATTAGAGTTTTTCTACTTATTTTCAATGTTTGACTTGTTTTACTAATGAGGCGAGCTTTCTTTGTTTGTTGGCTTACTATTGTTGATGTAATGACATGTCGTATGACATTACTATCCTTGGTGCGTGAAGTGGAACCCACACTCTCATATGTACTCATTAGATTCTTTACAATTGATTTTTCACTTGAGGCCTCCGATGTTCTTAGGCCAAGAATCTTCATAATGGGCCTAAATTTTAGATTTCTCATCAATTCAACAAATAGTTGACATCTTCTGGTTTCATTTAAGTTCTCAAAGAATGATTTACATATCTTATTCACATATCTTTGGCAAGTGTGCTTGGGAATCTTATCCTGCACAGGCTTCAAAACATTCTCATCGATATCAATTAAAAACTTAGGCTTCCTATGCAAAATTTTAGGAGACGTTTTCATTGGTAAAGTTGACTCAATATTAGGAATTTCTTCAATATTTACTTGAGATGGGATAGATGATGTACATTTAATTAGAGATGAAAAAGATGAAAGGCTTGAAGTTGAGATAGAAAAGATGGTGTACCTTCAACTTGACGTGTGAATGATCGCGTGCCACAAACTTGAGAAAAGAATGAAGATATACCTTCAACTTCACATGTGAAAGATGTAGTGCTCCAATTTGAGAAGATAATGATGGTGTTCCTTCAACTTGACCTATGGACAATGAAGTGCCTCCAACTTGGAGATTCAGTTTCCTCGTTGAACGGAAGTTTTGCATTCGTTCCCTTTGTGCCACCAATTCCATCTCTCTTAGTTTCATTAGATGTGTCATGTTCCTCTTCAATTGGCAATGGTGGAATGTCTTCTTGTATGGTTGATGATTTCCTACTTTCGCAAATTTGCCTCATTCTTTCTCTTTTTCTCTCATTCTTAGCTTCACACTCTTTTGGTGTTAGAGTCTTTGCTCATTTCCTCGGCATGATGATGATTTCTATATGCATCATGAATAAGACAATGATGATGTTAGAAGAATAATGAATAATCAGCATATGATGACTAATAAATAATCAGCATATGAATAATTAGCATATATGATGACTCCAAACTTGTTGATTTTGACATGATTAGATTCTAGAAGTGAAATGTGTAACGACAGTCTAGGCCTAGATGTTCTTGATGACATAGATGAGCACATGTTGATTGTTGATGTTAATTTACAAATGGTGGTAGGCACAATCTCTAGGTTAGTTTCACATTTTCTTAATATATCTTCTCAAACACGCTTTCTAAACCTCCCATGGATACACCTACTCAAGACAAGATAGAAGAAGTCACTAGCACTAAGGAGAGTTATGACAAGCACATTGTGATGGACCAACCATTCCAAATGGAGACTCATGTAAGGTAAAACTAGACCTACCAACATGTTAAAGGACAGCCCAAATTCTTATATTGTAGGTGGTGAATTAGTTAGAGTAGCTCATGAAGACAAGTATGAAGTCATGTATATGCTTAGATCTGATCATTGTTATCTCAAGTAAGTAGATGGGACTACATAGAACTTTGAGGGGGCTTTTGCAACAAAAGCCAAAATTGGAGAAGGAAGCAACAACTCTTAACAATTCCCAATAATGAAAATGGTAGACAATTCTTTTTGAATAGAGGAGTCCAAGAGACTATAGTAGTAGAGGTTGTAGATGTTCTACAAATAAAAGGCATATTTAATGCCCATCATTGTAAAAAGAAATTGGGCATTTTGAAAAGGAGTGTAGGCTCAAACAAAGTCACATGTGAAATAAGAAAGCAATTTTCACTTGAAATGAAGGAGAGCATCTCAATTCCAATATTAAATTGTCTTTTGTCATGCAAAAGAGAAATCTTAAGATAATGTTCAGTTTCTTGATTTTGGTTGTTCGAATCATATGATAGTCAATGAAGACTTATTTATGCCAGTTGATAAAGTTGTAAAGAGTTGATTAAAATTTGGAGACAATAAAGTAGTGTAAGTTGTTGGAAAAGACAATAAAGTAGTGTAAGTTGATGGCCTTAAGCATAATTTACTAAGTGTAGGATAGCTTATTGAAAATAATTATAGAGTTGTTTCATGATGGTACTTGTAAATGTTTTGATAAAAATCATGGTGGAAAAAGTTGTAGCATAAGTTCTCATGACAACAAATAGAATGTTTCCATTGCAAATGTGTTTATTAAAAATAGATGCTCTAAATACCAATTGGTTATGTCATGGTCAGTATGGTCAGTTGACCTATAAGGTATTGAACTTGTTACATACTAAGATTTCTAGATTGTTCAAGATCTTGTTGAAGAGTTTGATCATAAATTGATAAGATAGTGATAGAAGCCTACATGTGGTAACCATGCATTGAGAGTTCGACATTGTGCTATGGCATGGAGATTTATTACAACCAAGTGTTGCTATGGTAGCAATTGCAAGACATTTGGTGAAGAACTCGTTATTGCATCATGAGCTAAGTGAGTTGCTAGAGCATGTGGCAGTGCTGGAGTGCATGTAGTGACAATTGAGAACATGTATATATTTTAAAGAATGTTCTGAGGTATCACAAGTGATAAGAAGCAATTGAGAGTTTCTCTTTGTTATCGCAAGCCATAGTTTGATTTTTGTTGCAGTGTAGGAAGACGAAAGACTATAATATAGAGTTTATTGCAGCCTAACTAGCCTGATTTCTTGGAGAAACCTAGAGATGACACTATATTTTAAATGTTGATACAACTAATATTAGAGAGAACGATGATAATACTTGGTTACATTAGAGAGAATGATGATAATACATAGTTCAAATTCAAGATACAACAAATTCTATTAATGATTCAAGATACAACAAATTCATGTATATATCATATTTTAATGATTCTAATTCTATTAATGCACATAATGATGACTTTTTTAACTTAGATAGTTCCACTTTTAGTGATTGTGAGTGTTCTAAAGAACATAAAGTGAAGTAAACGAATACATAAAGAACATACCTTAGAATTCGATATTCGAGTTGACCAATCCTCCAAAATTTGGCTTCAAAATAATCAAATTGATCTTTTTGGCAAGTTCCTTCGTATTCAATATTGAATTCTATATAACTCTAAAATAGGATTAATGAAATTTATGAAAAAAACAAACATATATCATCAAATTTAATCTAAATACATGAAAATTAGCTTTGAAACAATATGAAACATGAAACTTTTAGTTTAAATAATCAAATTTTGTCCAAAAATATGCAAAACCAGTTCTCCTACGTTGAAAAAACAAAAAAAGATGGTGGATTGATCAAACAATGATTCTTAAAATGTCAAACACCATGAAAAAGAATTTTCTTGTCCGATAGCACGCATGAAAAGCAAGAAATAATAGACATGTGGGGTCTGAATCATGGATCCCACATGTTTTTTTCTCATTTTTTTGCTTCCCAAAATGCACTCGCATTATAACACGAGCGCATTTTGGGAAGCATGAAACCTTTACATGCTTTCATGCATGCAAACAAGTGTTTACTCTGTATGTATAAGTATATATCTATGCAAACCTTTATATATAAGTATATATCTATCTCTCTATCTCCCTCTCTCTCTAAACCCCTAAAACCTAAATAATGCCCCTAAACCCTAAACCTTTATCTCCCTATCTCTCCCTCTCTAAACTCCTAACCCCTAAACCCTAAACACGATCAACCCTAAACCCATATCTCCCTGTCTCTATCATCCCTCTACCTCTCAATCTCTCTGGTATGTCTCTGGCCATGTCCCTCACCCTCTATCTCCCTATCTCTCCCCTCGATCTCCTCTATATCTCCCTATCTGTCCTCTCTCTCTCTCTCTCTCTCTCTCTCTCTCTCTCTCTCTCTCTCTCTCTCTCTCTCTCTCTCTCTCTCTAAACCCTAACCTAAACTTCTAAACTTTAACCCCTAAATCATAAACCCTACACTCTAAATAATGCCCCTAAACCCTAACCCCTAAACCCTAAAACCGAGCAACCCCAAACCCCTAAACCATAAACCCTGGAAGCAACCCTAAACCTCTATCTCCCTATCTCTCTCAATCTCTATCGGTCCCCTCTCTATCTCTCTAAACCCTAAACCCTAACCCCTAAACCCTAAATAATTCCCCTAAACTTTCTATCTCCCTATCTCTCCCCTCTATCTCTCCCTCACTAGGTTATCGATGAAGGAAATGAAAACAAGAAAACTAGGACTCTCTCTCTCCCCATCACCCTATCTCTCCCCTCTCTCTCCCCACCATCTCCACCCTCTCTCCCTCTTCCTCCCTCTCTCTCTCCCTCTCCCTTATCGACAAAGAACATGGAAACAAGAAAACTAGGACATGCAAAGAGGGGTGAGGATATAAATTGGGAGGATGAAATGGAAACAAGATAATTTACGAAAGTTCATTGGATGGGAAGAATGACGAGGAGGGGTAGAGAGGGGAGGGAAGTAGAGAGTGAGAGAGAGCGTAGGAGGTAGAGAGGGGAGGGAAGAAGAGAGTGAGAGCGAAGGTAGGAGGTAGAGAGGGGAGGGAAGAAGAGAGTGAGAGAGGGGAGGGAAGTAGAGAGTGAGAGAGAGGGTAGGAGGTAGAGAGGAGAGGGAAGAAAAGAGTGAGAGAGAGGGTAGAAGGTAGAGAGGATAGAAGGTAGAGAGGGGAGGAAAGTAGAGAGTGAGAGAGGGTAGGAGGTAAAGAGGGGAGGGAAGTAGAGAGTGAGAGAGCATAGGAGGTAGAGAGGGGAGGGAAGAAGAGAGCGAGAGCGAAGGTAGGAGGTAGAGAGGGGAGGGAAGTAGAGAGTGAGAGAGCATAGGAGGTAGAGAGGGGAGGGAAGAAGAGAGCGAGAGCGAAGGTAGGAGGTAGAGAGGGGAGGGAAGAAGAGAGTGAGAGAGGGTAGGAGGTAGAGAGGGGAGAGAAGTAGAGAGTGAGAGAAAGGGTAGGAGGTAGACAGGGGAGGGAAGAAGAGAGTGAGAGAGAAGGTATGAGGTAGAGATGGGAGGGAAGTAGAGAATCAAAGAGAGGGTAGGAGGTAGAGAGGGGAGGGAAAAAGAGCGAGAGAGAGGGTAGGAGGTAGAGAGGGGAGGGAACTAGAGTGAGAAAAGGTGGGAGGTATAGAGGGGAGGGAAGAGAGTGAGAGAGAGGGTAGTAGGTATAGAGGGGAGGGAAGTAGAAAGTGAGAGGGTAGGAGGTAGAGAGGGGAGGGAAGAGAATGAGATAAGGTAGGAGGTAAAGAGGTGAGGGAAGTAAAGACTCAAAGAGAGGGTAGGAGGTAGAGAGGGGAGAGAGAGAGAGAGAGAGAGAGAGAGAGAGAGAGAGAGAGAGAGAGAGAGAGAGAGAGAGAGAGAGAGAAGTAGAGAGTAAGAGAGGGTAGGAGGTAGAGAGGGGAGAGAAGTAGAGAGAGAGAGAGAGGGTAGGAGGTAGAGAGGGGAGGGAAGAAGAGTGAGAGACAGGGTAGGAGGTAGAGAGGGGAGGGAGGAAGAGAGTGAGAGAGAAAGTATGAGGTAGAGAGGGGAGGGAAGAAGAGTGAGAGACAGGGTAGGAGGTAGAGAGGGGAGGGAAGTAGAGAGTGAGAGTGAGAGAGAGAGAGAGAGAGGGTAGAGAGGGTAGGAGGTAGAGAGGGGAGGGAAGTAGAAAGTGTAAGAGAGGGTAGGAGGGAGAGAGGGGAGAGAAGTAGAAAGTGTAAGAGAGGGTAGGAGGTAGAGAGGGGAGGGAAGTAGAGAGTGAGAGAGAGGGTAGGAGGTAGAGAGGGGAGGGAAGTAGAGTGAGAGAGAGGGTAGGAGGTAGGGAGGGGAAGGAAGTAGAGAGTGAGAAAGAGAGAGGGAAGTAGAGGCGAGAAAGAGAGAGGGGAGGGAGTGAGTGTTTCAGTTCAGCATAACGCGAGCGCATAGTGAGTGTTTTAGTTCAGCATAATGCGAGCGCGCGTTATGCTTTGGCTTGGAAATTACCAAGCCTAAGGCTTGGATTTGCCTTGGGCTTCCAACCCAAAGGCTTGAACTGTGTTTAGGTCGTCCAAGGACGTGTTTTTCCATATTCTAACAAAATTCACATAATCTAGAGTGTGCTCCCCATCAGGATTGCACTTTTTTCAATGAAAAGTTGAAAAAAATACCACCATAATCTTAAGCTCTTTGTTAGCTATCTAACCATATATTTTTTTTCACGTTTTGAGTATGTTAAGAGTTTCATCTTTAATTTCTTTTGTTAGTGTATCTGTTTTTTGTCAAAAACCAATGTCTAGTATTTTTGACTTTTTTTTTTAACCGTTCATCGAAATTTCAAATAAGTTACATTTTTAGAAACTAGACTCCATTCTACATGTATTAAAAAAAAATTGATTTTCGATTAGTTTTCAAAAAAATGAGGGGGGGATGCTCAATTTTCTATTTTTCAGGGTGTGTCCACTTTGAAAATTAGTAAAAATCAATTATTCATGAAAAAATTATTACAAAAATCAGGGATAAACTATATGGTGTTAGCTAATTTCTCACCGAAGCGATTTTTGAAATACTAAAAAAAGTTAACATTTTAGTGAGAGCACACCAGACACTGTTTTTTTGAGAAAAACAGGACCAATTTTTGTGCTTCCCTTTCTTGAACCCCTTAATCTCAACCATTTTTGAAAAAAAATTAGTAGTTTAGAAACTAGATTCAAAGCACTACGACTCTTGTTTTTGTTGTATCTTCAAATTTTGAGTGTAACTATCTTCAATTTCTCATCCAACATCAATCTCTCCTGATTTCAGAAGAAAAAAAAAGTGGCATCTTAAGAACCCCTTTTGGTCCCTTATCTTTGTGCACTTACCCACAAGACCTCTAAATTTTAAATTTTTTTTTAATTGTAATAAACCATAAACAATACAGATGAACAGTTGCAACTATATATGACAACAAGCAAACAAGAAGACTGTCCAAAAAGAAACAACCAAGAAACAACTCACAAGAATAAAACCTTCAACCTACTAGACCCAAGACTTTTAAATTAGAATTACCTATAACAACTAAACAAACTATAAAATCACAACCAAAAATTTTGATCATCTTGTATCACATGATTTGCTTGAATACCTACTTTTCGATAATTGGTGCCGCACGTGCCATGAACAACAAAAACTTGAAGGTGGTTATGGGGCGGATATTGAAGACAATGGAGAAGGTAAAAAGTGAAGAACTTATCATGATTAAGGACTAAGCAATGTCAAAAAGGAGGTTGGAGAATTTCCACATCTTGAGCTAGCTTCTTGCTCCGAGATGGTAAATTGTTTGAGACGCACCACCACATTTGTGTCCCTTCATGGAGCAAGGGGGGCCTTGGTAGTTCTTGACAGTATTTGTGGATAGTGTAACCTCTGAAATAGGTGAGGTTAGTGTATCTGCACTTGCTCGTTTTGTGGACAGTGTAACCTCCAAAATAGGTGAGGTTAGTGTATCTGCACTTGCTCATTTTGTGGATAGTGTAACCTCTAAAATAGGTGGGGTTAGTGTATTTACATTGGTCTTATTCCTCCCACAACACTGGAGAAAGGATATTGACACTTTTGAAAGAAATTGGACTCACATAGGAGTTATTCTCTCATTGTGTAGGCACTTGAAAAGGGATTTTGACACACTCAGAGGAGGGACTCTCGAAGGAGAGTTGTTCTCTCATTGTGCATGGGTGTTGGGATTTGTTTTCTCATGTGGTATAGAGGATTTGCAAGTTTGACAATCAAGACATTTGTTGATGCAATCAGTTTGGTGTCTTGGGTGAGCGAGGAGATTTGATGTAGGCATTTCATTAGATTTCTAGATGGGCTATTATTTTCAGTCCATGCAATGTTCCGTCCTTTATTTAGATTGATGTAATAAGGGTGGGAATGTTGGAATTAATATATTACATCTGTAATTAGTATAGTTGATAATTAAATAAATAAACCTTACAAGTGTTAAGAATATAATAAATAAATAAGTCAAAAGGTTAGTTGTGTAGGTATTTCCCATAGGGTTAGTTATCGAGTGGCACAGGAAAAATTAAATGGCTTTAATGCGTATGAACATTGTAATTATCCTAAAAAAAACAATATATCATTTTCATTATTGGCTGCAATCATGGTGTAATTTGTGTGTATTTGCTCTACCAATTTTAATAGAGGGGCTTTCCTCTCGTTCTTGTCAACATCTTTTCAATGTTGCAAGCCTTCCTCTATCCCAACTTTCGCCTCTCGTTGAATTCTTTCTTTATCTATCTTTCTCACCTTCTTATTTTTCTCTTTTTGACTGCATGATAACAAATCATCTTCCTTTTTTTCTAAGCCACATTCTAAATTCTTTAATGGAATAAACATCTCCAAATCCTCCAACATATCTTCTAATTTAGTAGTAGGTGAACAACTTCTCTTGAAAAATATTTTTCCTTTTCACGAATAATTAGTTTTTTGGTCGCCCACCCTTATCAGTTGTTTTTTTTGTCACCCTTCTCAAAAAAGAGGGGCCCAACTCTAAAGCACAAAATTTATTTATAACAAATGGTATAATATTGATATCCTCTTCCCTTTCCTATGGCTCTTATGATTCCCCTTCCCCTTCTGCAATGATTTCTCCAACTTCTAATTATGTGATAAAATTTTTTTCAAGCCTTCCCCTGTTTCTGCTACTTGTTGCTCTTCAACTGCTTTAGCTTTTCCTTTCTCCTCTACCATTCTCTTATAATCCACCCATATCATAGGATACTTTTCCTTTGAGAAAACCACCAATGATTTCTTTGTAACAAAAAATCCTTTTTGATGTCCGATCTCTGTAACTCTCCATTTTAGGTTTTCCTCCTTTCTTCTTTGAGAACTCATAGGAATTTTTCCTGGATCACGATTTGCTTCATGACCTACCATATACATGAATAGCATCTGAACTGTATATTCTCATAATCCAATTCTTGAAAAAAACTATTTGCCTTGGAAGAGAAGCATATTTTCTTTGAAAGTGGCAAATCCAAATCTCTACTTATTTTTATTTTTGCATACATTTCATGCAAAGGATTAATCACTTTTTCATCTACTTCAATACATTTTCCCAATGTATTATCTATATTTTCCAGGATTTTGCTGCTCCAGAATTCTAATGGTAGACTATAAAATCTTACGCATACGATGAACAAAGGAGATTGGATCTGATCAAAAGATAGATTAGGCCTCCATTCTGAAAGGAGAATCTCACTCTCTTCCACTTTATGAACCCTATGCTGCAATGCTAATTCCTTTTCCTTCTTTAAAATACATAAATCAAAAAACCCTTTGGGCGTGAAGGTTAACTTCACATCATTTCCCCCTAGATGGGCTGTCCAATCCCATATTGATTCCACCAACAACCAGATACCTCTGCATTCTCCTATTACCCCTGTTCTCAGCAGCTCTGACCTTCAGTATTACACTTCTTCTTTTAAGAAAACTGTAGGAAAATCTACCTGAATGCCACACAATCTAGCATGGCCTTTGAAAATGCTTGTTTTTTTATCTGCGATCTCCTCCTTTCTCCTGCAGAAATCTCAATTCTGGTGCTTTTGAAATATCTCTTCCCCTCTCCCACACTTGACTGTAACTAGGTCCTCTCCTGGGGAATCTGGCCAGATTCGACATATAGAATTGTACAGGCCACTGCCGCCTCTGCACAAAATCCCACCAATTTTCCTTCAAAAAAGATTTCGCAACCCTAGTGTTCCAACCTCTTCATTTTCACTTTTTACTGGTATTCAAGACCAATTCACTTAAAAAAGAAATCTCCATAGCTTTAAGTTTATTTTTATGTAATAAATTTATTAAAAATAGAATACACTATACACTGTCAAGCAATGTAGATTTTTAACAAAAACAGGGATGCAAGTGGCTAAGGAAGACAACGAAGCAAGGAAAACTAACACCTACCTCGAACTCTCAAATCTGCTCCTCCCAAAATCCTGCTGCTGGTCAACAGGACAACCATCAATTTAGGCATGCAATCAAGACTAACTACAAACACTTACGCTCTGTTTAACTACATGCATTCACCAACCTTTTTGATTGTCCATTCATCTAAAATAAACATTTTGTCATTTGAAATTGGTTACTAATTTAACAATTATGGTCTTACAGGCACTTATGTGAAATTGGAGACTAGTTCACCAACCACGTCATAAGCAAAAACTAAAATGCTACCTACAACATAAAACAAAGGCATGCTTGAATTATACAAGGCGTGCCATTGAAATGATCTTTGCATGAAAGATTCATTGTCAATAAAAAAAAAGCTCCTAATATACTTGAGAAGTTAGCAATGGAAGATTCAAAACTTTAGCTATCAAAAGAATGCCCTCGTAACAAAATTAGCTAATGTTGTAATATGTTAAAAAGATAACCACTCATTTGTCCATGGTCTAGTGGTAAGGCAGAGCAATGGCCATGATGATGAAATGCACTAAGTTTGATAATGCATCCCCCAATATATCCGTAGCAACATAAGTTAAAAAGCATAAATGTCTGCCATGATGTGCTGTACAACAAAATAACTAGTAATGATGACAAAGCCAGGACAAGAATTTAGTAGAAAGAATAAGGGCTTCTCATCCCAAATCATGCAACACTAACCAGTTAAATATCCTTAAAAAGCAATTGAAACTTTGGAATTCTCTCTTGGGGCAAAGGACACGTGACAATCAATTTTCCTTTCATCGCTCCTCTGAAAATGGCCTGCATAAAGTAAATAGACAGGTTTCAAAATGCAAAACGAGCCTAAAGATAAGCTTATCAATATAAATCCAATTAAACAAATCAAATAAATATTTTCTAGAAAATAAGTTGGACAGTAAGAAACTGGAAAACAAAACTATCCCACTATAAGATTGATGACCCGGGGTCAAAATTCTAACGTGACACTAAAGAACAATTACAAATGAACCAAAATCAACTGTTAGATGACCAGAGCCCAACACAAAACCAAAACTCCAATCTGAAAAATATTGTCACAGATAAATTGATCCAAGGAATTGCTAACATAATGACTTAACACATTATCAAACTATTGGCATGTTCAAAGAGGAGAAATATTTGAGAACAAAAAGCCTGTCAAACATCAAATGTCCACTTTTTTCTATTCCATATACCTCCACAACATCAATGAAATCTTGTTTTTGATGGAATGCACCAATCCATTTGGTATGGTCTGGAGTCCTGTTGAAGACGAGATATCAAATTTTATGAAATAAAAACAAAATTCCTAAATTCTGGCAATGCATTCAGTAACCAGGCCACAACTGCATTTTATAATGAGATTTACCCATTGTTGAATTCTAAGTAACATATTAACGGTGCAATTACTGATGATAAATATTTTTTTCAATCAAACTACAAAACTGGTTCCACCAACATATTTGCAGCATATTTTATTATAATTTTTACTAACAGAGAAAAAAAACAAATCCAGCAAAATTGATTTCAAAGAGGAAGTATGCAATACCCAGAATCCATCTTCATGTGGTGTGCATTAAAGAAGAAGATTGTAGCAGGTATCAAAGTAATGTCAAAATACTTGATATAAACTTGGATTTCCTCGGCATCCACATCCACTAAAGCAATTGATGCAAACTTTGACACTTCCCGTGCAGATTTTGCAAGCTGTGGTCACAGTGAACTTGAGTATATAGAAAATAATACAACTAAATGTCTAACATATCCAATATCCATCAACCATTCCTTATAATTCCACAAATGGGGTAAGAATTAGAGAAGAAAGATTACAATTTCATCAAGCTGCATGCAGACAATGTCTGTGGCCCTTCCGAAACGAAGAACCAGAACTTTGTCCAATGTGTCCCTGATAAGCTTGTCAACTTCTTGTTTCCTTGTGAGAGTCTGCAGTAAGTAGCTCATCTCTCTAGAAAAAAAAAGAATCCAACTTCTCCTTTTTCTGCAAACAAGCAATGGTCACTACCACAATGCAAGCAATAAGAGACACCTCAAGCTGCTAGATAACATGCAAAGCAGAGAATGGGTTTTAAAACGAACATCCATGCTAGACAGATTTAGAATAAGGACAGCAAAGGAATGTAAAAGAAGCTCATTATGCAGATGTTTTTCTAGCCCCATGTTTATTAGCATAACTCTTGGAATTTTTTGATATCATTTTTTTGGGAATCAACTGCATGTTTAGTACCAGTCAATCTATATGATCCATCTTTCACAAGGAATGATTCACAGGAGCCCATCTCTTATGGGGTTGAATAGTCTACTTGGCATTGATTGCATCAGGATATGGTCATATGAGTGAAGCAGTTGGATTGAAAATGGTGAAATAAAAATCACATAATATCAAACAGCACCATTGGACTTTCGTCAGGTAAACCAAGACTTCTCAGGAGTCCAACTATCCAAGAAGTATTTTGGCTGAAGCGTGCTCAACCATGGAATTCCCCCATAATAATGCCCACTAAGAAAGTTTGGTGCCCAATGTGTTTACAGACGAGAATACTCACCACCATACTACAACAACAATACTATTTGGACTCTGGAGGGCCCAATAGTAGTCCAGGTAGACTACAACCGTTGGTAACCACATATAACTATTTATTAATAACTACCCAAACCCAGCAAGGAACTAACATAATAAATCAGATTTACAATCAAAACATTATTTATTCAAATGGTCTACACAAACCATTCATTTTTACAGCTCCCTATCTAGTTCATCTTGGCAATTCCAAGGAGAGAGACAGAAAGATTGCAGTATTCCTGAGAGAGACAGAAAGATTGCAGTATTCCTGTATAACTTTTAATCTCGTGTTCCCCTGATAAAGGGGTTAGAACCAATAGACCAAAACAAGCCTTAGCAAAGTGATCAAGCCCTACTCCGAGGGTGGGCAAACTAACTTTTATGGGACGTCTAAGAAAAATCCCAACCTGGCTGGAGCAGATGGTCTTATCAGAGCCAAGATGCTAGGGGCCTTTGCCCTAAATATCCTGAAATGGAACAACAACAAAGAGAAAGCTCCAGTGCTGGTGCAAGACCTGAAGCAGGCCATCTTGTTGAATATATGGAAAAGTTAAAACCAATTAGTCAAGGAAGATTCTGTGTTGTCCCATTCACTCAATCATAAAATTCCAAACTTCTACTTGGAAGCTGAATGAAATCATAAAGGAAGATTGAGCATTAGTCCAGAAACTCAACCTGGTTGTCTTCTCTCATTTTTACAGAGACAAATATCCTGACAGGTTTCTCGGCTAATGTGGGCACATCTCTTCCTGAGCACCATATGAAACTAAACTATGCAGCACCAGAGTGTTAATAATTAAGGTCTATACTAGAAAAGGACCTAGATGTTTTGTGTTGATAAATTATGATTAATGACACTGTTGCAACCATGACTGCCCTGTTATACAATTATGGATAATGTGGATGGGTGCAGCAAGTTTGTGACAGGTTTTCCAAAATGCTTCATTGAAACTGAAATATGGAAATGTAATAACTACATGAAGTGCACAAAATATGCTTTATACCCTGAGGGCAATTAAATTGCTGATTATACATAAACTGCATTTGTTGCAGCCTTTGAGGTGTTGAAGTAAATGCAATAGGAAGGTTGGGATAGAACATGCATGCAAAAATACTGGTTTGACAAAATGCTTCATCAAAATGTGGTTCTTGAAATGTCATGACTACAGAAAGTGAATAAAATTATTAAAATATGGTTTTTAACTTTTAAGTCTTGATGACTACTAAATTTCTAGTTATGCACAAACCACATCTCTGCAGCCTTGGAGACTTTGAAGTAAATGAAATTGGAAGGTCGTGATAGAGCATCTATGCAAAAGGTTACAGTATAAAGAAGGAAGGTGATTTGGTGGAAATACTACCTTAGTATGATGTGATTTCGAGGAATGTAATCATTGTTGGGTCTACACAAAATGGGCTTTTGCAAATTAGAAGGGCGATATTCTGTGCACAAGACTTGACAGATAAAGGTCATCAAAATTGGATTGTTTTATAGAAAGATTTTTCTTGAGATGGAATCAGAGACTTGTCTTCTTTGGAAAATTACAGATCCTATTCAAAAATTGTATTCTGCAGCCATGGATATAGGTTTTGATTTGGGTGTCAACTACTGGGCTTTCGGGTGATATTGCTACCACCGCTGTTCATGCAGTTCTTAGGCCTGTTTTCCATTCTCATGTAATCAGCTATCTGACACAAGTCACTCTCAATGCTGAGTTTAATTTGTGTGGCTAGTAATGTTAATGTTTTCTAATGTCTGCTTCCATTGTATGGAGTCTATGGACCAGTAGTATTGATCTTTTGCTTTCAGTTTTCTCTGTTGATGTGTGTTCTATTGTCAGAGAATTGCCTAGAGCCTATATTTTAGATGCCATATCTTTTTGACCAGTGGCAAAAGTATTATAAGTAGAGAGCCTTTTAGCCCAAACAACTCCAAGTCACTGAAAAGCTTGTATACGTTTGAAGCACCCTCCATTATTCAAAGAACAATAGTTGTGGTTGTGGCAGTAACTGTTTGGTAAATTTAGATCTCAATAGAATATTGGGCTAAGGAATTTGCTGTATCCTGTACTCTTCTGTTAAAACAATTATGCAGAGGCAGGCAGGTGGGGTGATATTCATATGGCAATAGATCCCACGCACAAAAACGGGAGATATATGCAAATCTGGAGAACCTATCTTGGGAGAGGAAAGCAGTAGAGAGTACATTCCAAATACAAGATCTATATTGAATGATGTGGTGAAGCATAAAAAGAAATTTCTATTCTTCCACCATAATAAAAATATGGCAAGGGCATTCAGCAAGTAATGAGCATTTAAGTTTGAGGATCAGAATCCTAGTCAGGACAATGTTGAAGCTTAAAAAAGGCTCATGTTTTATTTTAAAAATGTCTCAAGAAATGCCACATCAAGGTTTTTTGAATATGCAAAAAATGGTTTTTTATCAAATAAAAAATAATAAGTAAGCAATCATTTTTTATCCTCACAATAGACAGCTTGTTGAGAAGACTAAAACTAATGCTGGGTTAGACTGTGGTGAGATGAATTTAGTTGACAGGCAGCAGATGACAGGTTAGAGAGGAAGCAAGTGGAAGTGCAATTGCAACGGGATCATCACTCCTCTGAAAAAAAGTGAAACTAGAGGTGAAAGGGTCAGTGAAGTTAAATCAGATTGTACTCTTTCCTCAGATTTCTCACTTGCTAAACATTGACTTGGTAGATGTTAAAGAGAAAGCAAAGCGGCAAATCAAACTTGCATAAGGCCCTGTTATTACTCCTAAACAATCTGACAGAGGAAATCCCGATGACAATGCTGGGGATGACATACAAGCATAGGGCAGCTCATGATTGTGCTGTTGGATGTTTAAGTTGTTTGCTGATGTTTTAATTGGATGTTTAATCCTTTGTTGAATATGTTGTAAACTTTCAATTTTGGCTTTAAGAATGGGCTGCCCCTTGGTGGCTGATACATTAGTTTGTAAGACACTCGTATCATTTTGACTGCTCTGAAGTGGGCATATTGTTATCTTTGTAGAGACTTCTTATATTAAGATAAAAGAAAAATCCAAACTCAAACGCCTATACCAATATCCTTCTAGCATTCCTAAAATGGAGGCTTTGGAACAGGATATGCTGTTCACTCAAAATAACAGAAAATGGATTACAGTCATACATAGTTGTGACTCTCGTGATTGACATATTTGCAAAAAGCGGAGGCATATAAAATACTCGAAAAATGTTTATCCGCGAAGTTACAAAGAAAATCTGTGTAATACTTGTGAATGTGGATGTGTGATTTGTGGGCGGGAATGAATTTGTTATATTAGTAACTATGATTTCTATTTTCTTGTGCCTAGTTTTTGTTGTGCTGCTTTTATCCCTATTGTCTATACTACTATAGCAATCAGTCTTGTACTCAAATGTGGAAGCATAAATGTTTGACAAATGCCTCACTCAAATGTAGGTTTAGCCAACATGTATCAGATATGCACATGAGCTTGTTGCAAAACTTTACAAAGAAAATTCATCGACCTGCGTTCGCATCCTTCAACAGGGCATGGATATACATCATCAGAGTTTCTTCAAACTAGAGATTTTCTGGAATGTTTTTTAAATTTTCTGGTGGCTGTAGAGAATCTGGGGAATTCAAATTTATATTCATGGCTGGATGCTTCAAATTATCATTCTTATTCTGTTTTGGAGATCAGTAGACAAACCCGTGACCCTATTTTAAGACATAAATATCAATTTTAGAGGAAAATTATTATGAAACCGCAAAAGGCCGCGTATTCTCAGAGATGTTTGAAGTTTTACCTGATCTCTGGAATGCTTTTAAGAGAATTCGATACTAAATACTGAGTTGAGTTGGGATATTTTACGCCCGCGAGCTAATTTTGGCCATCGACAGTTGATATTGTGTGACTACAATGCAAGACGATAGAAATGTTGGGCACCGTCGGATCTCCAAACAAATTATCTGACCTAATGCGACGTTTCTGCAACGAGTACAGTAGAATAAATTTAGCGGCGGCTGAGGAAATTAACATTGAAATTTTTTGCCTAAAGAAGGAGGTTGCAGATGTTCCCCCTTTCCTTCGAACACTGTAGCCCGCCTGTGATAGCCGTCTGAATTACTCCATTGATTGAGCTAAACACGCGATTTAATTTTAATTATGTTAATACAATTTGCTGCTTCTGTATTTCAAAATTCATGAGATCGTTCTTCTCCACTCTTTGCCCTGCTTCGCGCAGGGGACTAAACTTTACCTGCCGCCAGTGGAAATTTTTAGAAATACCTTAAAGTTCGGCAAATTTCTACTCCGAGCTCTATGGAATGCACTAGAAGCTCTCTGGATTGAATCTGCACCTTTCACAGTTGGAAATTTGCGCAATAGA
The DNA here is from genome assembly GCA_027924645.1 of Cunninghamia lanceolata. Taxonomy (NCBI): domain Eukaryota; kingdom Viridiplantae; phylum Streptophyta; class Pinopsida; order Cupressales; family Cupressaceae; genus Cunninghamia; species Cunninghamia lanceolata. The sequence goes on from BSBN01000743.1 coordinate 2,858,996, forward strand.
ACGCCATTTTTTTTTCAGAAAAAAAAACTATGCGGGTAATTTATTCGCGATAGCTTCGGCTGTTTGCGTCGGCACGAAATTAGGTTACATTTTAAGGCATTTGTTGTGATTTTTATCTGTATTTTTGAATAATATTCTGATAATTTGACGGTTGTGGAGGCCCCAGTTATTTATTAAAGAGGTTTTGTTTATATATTTTTTCTTTTTGGAGATATTTGAACTTATCAGGGAACTCTTTTGGTTTTTTTTTGCTTGCCTAAAATTTATGACCTACATTGTTTGTCAAAGTGTGTTTGTCCAAATTCTACACATTCTTGCAATTAGTATCACTAGCACTTGCACCCATAGGAGGTTCAAGGAATACGTCAATAGGAACAACAGAAAGTTTAATTTCCTGGTGTGAGACAATTCCAAGCACTATAATGTTCACATATTAAAAGCCTATCGGCTAATTAGGGTCCATTGACTATTGAGCTATTTTTATTGAGTTGTTTCTATGTTTGTGTATTTTAATACAAAGGAATTTTATTTATTTTCTTAGAGTATACGAAGTACATAGGTATTTGAAATATTTGTTTTTCTTTTTTCTCCTTAATTTATTTATTCTTTGTTTTTATTTCTTTGCACTCTATTTTGGTTTAATATGTGTATATCTAGAAAAAAAATCATTCATTATGTTCCACTTCTCACTAAGTTAGGATAGGGATGAAGAGACTATGTTAATTACAAGACAAATTTTTGGTATGGGCAAGAACATATAGGACTTTGAACTACAACAAAAAATCATGGAAGATTTGGAACATAAAAGTTCTAAACCTAAGCCTAATAGATCTATCTACATTAGGTTTGGGTGAACATACATTATAGTGGATGGATGCATAGTTAGAAATGCTCTATAGAAGGTAACATTTTGGTATATAGAGCTATAATAGAGTTATAGACAAATTATTCTCACTATCCTGTCATGGAATATCATGGATTTGTTTGCATTCAAATTAAACCAAAAGATGAATGTTAGAGAGAGAGAGAGAGAGAGAGAGAGAGAGAGAGAGAGAGAGAGAGAGAGAGAGAGAGAGAGAGAGAGAGAGAGAGAGAGAGAGAGAGAGAGAGAGAGAGAGAGAGAGAGAGAGAGAGAGAGAGAGAGAGAGAGAGAGAGAGAAGAGAGAGAGAGAGAGAGAGAGAGAGAGAGAGAGAGAGAGAGAGAGAGAGAGAGAGAGAGAGAGAGAGAGAGAGAGGAGAGAGAGAGAGAGAGAGCGAGCTAAAGCAACAAAGAGTGCATAAACTATATAGCTTCTAAATTTATTAAAAAATTGGGAGTAAAAAATGAATTGGAGTTATGGGTAGCTGAAAAAAAATTACCTCCGTCCATGGAAGCTAAAATGAAGCCTCTATGACAGTGAGATTTCATCTCTTGTATATCTCTAATATAATATTATAAAATAAAATTATATATATATATAATTTTAGTATAATATTATAGTATAAAACTTTATATTTAGATTAGATATAATATATCTTTAATATTTGTTGAATTTATTACTAGTTATATTTACTTTATAGATAAAATATATAATTATTTATAAAACAATATTATATTATAAAATCCTATATTTATATCAATTGTTATATATTTATTTTATATAAAATTTATATTATAGTTATATTTATTATTCTCTTATATTCTATAAAATATAAATTATTAAATATAAATCTAATTTAATATATAATTAATATATAATATATGTTATTTAATATAATATGAAATAAATTAGCTTATAAGAAATCTAATAGCAACCTTCATGGGTTGAGAGAGAGAAGGGAGACAAAGATAGATACAAAGATGAATTGAGAAATAGAGATAGAGTGAGAAAGAGGGATAGATAAGGGGAGAGGGGGAAAGGAGATAGATAGAGAGAGGGGGTGAGAGAGAGAGAGAGACTTTCAATTAGTCATTTCATGCCAACAATCCAAAGATGGCATGTCATTTGCTTAAGGAGCCGATAATTCACCTTTAAGACATCTTTGGTGGACCCATTGGACACCAAAGTGTGATATATAGAGAGGGATATATATACAGAGAGAGGGAGAGCTTATAAAAGGTAAAATAAATTAAAAAAAGATTAAACCATGCAAGTGATCAAGTAGAAGCTATACTACACACCCTTTTGAAGTGAGTTACACGTGGTGTGGTAGGCCCTACCACCTTCTAATGTCTAATTTGTTTGTATTTGTAATCCAGGCAAATCATGCACTTCCTATATAGATAATAATTCTCCCAATATATATTGATCCATTTATTACAAAAGAATGACTCATTTCTATCATCACAAAATCATATCAATACCAAGCTCAAACATATGATGCAACATAACTTAACACTAAATTTATGTTGTAGGAAAACCAAATTTCCACAGTGCCTTGAAATTTTATGTGAAATTTGGCATTTCCCTCTTCCTTCTTGTTGTATCCACTTCATCCATCAATGTTTGCTTCCTTTTCCCACTAATAGAATGTATTTCATAATCTAGAAAAAAATACAAACTAGTATTGTTTGAAAAAATGTTTATCCTAAACACTAAAATTACTTAGAGGATATCAATTACATTTTAAGAAATCTCAAAACAATGGATGCAACCTGATAAATACACTAGAAATAAAGCATGGAAGCCATGTGGTCTCCACCTTCCATAAATTATTTGAAACTATATGCTAAAAACATGATGAACTCAACTAATGAAATCATTGTCGGCATACCCATTACACACCAAGGTGCGATTGCTAGTTATTTACATAGGGCTCATCTTCTTTCTTTTTTTTGTTGTTATTTCATTTGTATTTGTATTGTTCAAAAAAGCATATGTAACACTTGTAACTTGTGGGCATTGGAATTTTTAAGCTTTGTTTTATGTATCTCTCTTTTTAGATTATGTTTTTATGCTTGGGCTTCCGTGATAAAATTATTCTAGAGATAGGGTTATCTTTATAGAATTGAAGGGATAAAAAACGTGCCCTATCAATGAACTAGCACTTGCACCCTTAGGAGGTGTAATGGATGTGTCAATAGGAAATTTAAAGGGACATGCAAGTTTGGCAACTAACCAAATCACAAAAATGTTTTAACCAAATTAAAACCACACCTTAGAGATCAAATTGGGTCATGCAAATTGATCCTCAACCACAAAATTGATCTTGAGAAAATCTTAAGTTTGTCATTAATTCCTAAAAATGACATTTTTTATATATTTACCTTCAGGTTGCATATATTATTTAGGTTAATTGTGTGTTTATTAATAACATTTGATTAATTTACCTTCCAATTGTGGCACCAAATCTAAAGCTTAGTATCAATTTAAAAATCAACATGAATTTCTTCTACAATTCAATTTAAAAATCTCACTTTAAAAAAATAGTAAAATGAGCCTAAAGCAAGCTAAATTTTGTAACAATTATTGTGAGGGACTCAAAAAACTCAATTTATCTTCTTAATGTCTTCTAAGTATCCCAAAACAACTTTTCTCCAAATTAGAGGTTTTACTTCTAATTGATCGATAAAAAACTACACAAGGAGAGGGCAAATCTAATTATATACAAAGACACTATATTTTATCTACCAATAGTGAAAACACATGGGATTAAAATTTATCAATGCAAATCGTACCTTTAATTGATATTAGAAGCTCTACATTTTATCTGAAGGCTTTGATTTTGTCAGCTAACAAATCCAACTAAAAAGCCATAAAATACACACAAATGTACACATAAATTACAATGCTGACATTACTGAAAGTGTATGACATAGAATTTGATGTTTGTCGTGTAAAATTTAATGAACATGATGACTTTGGAGCACCAAATATCTATTAGTGTCAATAAGATAGAATGAACAACTTGTTTCCACGTCAGGAGTGATAAATTTTGGAGTCCCATTGGCCTATTTTGGTCACTAGTGAGCATGAAAAGCATTTCTTTCTTCTTAAGCATTTACAAATAAATCACAAAGCACAAATTTATCAAATTCTTTGATCAAAACAATTTTTATTATTTAATTTTGGGTAGTTGTAATAAAGTTGCATTCCGTAAAATGAAATGATGATTACCGCTTGTTTAATATGGACCCAAAGTAACAAATAAGTCTTGGGACAAGTGTAATTAATTTTCAAATTTTGTTTTGGGCTTGGGGAATTTGAACTTGGCACCCAAGAGGTTAGGTGTTTAGGTAAATTGTGATGGTGTTGTAAAGGGTTGGAAACTTTGGAGGTAGTAACTTAGATAGAGTGGCAAGTTAATCAAGTTTTATTTTCATTTTAGATCCAAGATTCCCAAACTGGGTCATGTTGTAATGAACAATTTCTAAAATTTAAATGAGAAGGATGGAATCCAAGGCATGTTACAAGACAAATCTTTTCAACTAATGACTTGTAGGAGGTAATGTATGGAATTTTCATGTGAAATATAGTAATTTCATGTGTTCCTTTTATTTATTTAAAATCCTTAGACATCTGTGCTGCTTTGTGTTAATGATTTTGTGCAATATAGATCAAGCAAAGTTGGTTTAACTAGATTTCATTGTCTTAATAGAATTGGAATTTGAATTCATTACAAATCAAACTCATTTTATTTTCTTTCTCTAAAACGCTAACTCTTTTGCCTTTCCTTTTTAAATCAAATTAGGATTAATTTCAAAAAAAATGTAAATCTACTATTAAAATGCCTAGAAATAGGATTTGTAAATAATTGTGTTGTTGAAAAGATTGATATCATAACATCCAAAAGGTAGTGTTATCTGATTGGGCTATTTAAAATTTCTCAAATATCAAACACTAATAATTTTGAAGCAAATTTATTGAGTGTTGTTACAAAGATAAGATCTGTGTTTGAAAATCTAAAATTGTTAGATCTAAAAAAGATGTCTTTGGATTCACTTTTTGATGTCTGCTAAATCAAAATACCTATCATTTGAGGAACTAGCCACTTGTTTGATAGAGTTTATTGTGAACTAATTATGTGCCAAGACTTCTTTACCATAGGTCAATTTGAAAAGGGACAACTACATAGACCACTAAGTTATCTTTCATCACCATGTTCTAGTGATATAGACCTTGGGGTGGATTGATTTCTTCCAGAAGTTAGTCAACTATTAGGAGTGACAGAGTGATCTCATGAATTTACCTAACCCTATTACTAAGTGTGCCAAAATGCCCATCAACAAGATCAATTTTGGAAAAGTAGTGTGTTTCAATCCAATAATCCATTAGGTCATCCATGTGCAGCAATGAATACCTATACTTGATGGTAATCTTCAAGATAGCATGAGATTCTAAACACATCTTCTATTCTCCTCCCTTCTTTAGTGTAAGTATTGCATGTATAATGTAAGGCCTCACACTTTCCTAAATCAAACCCCTCTTCATCAGTTCTTCTGCTTGTCTATTCAACTTTATAACCATCTCAAGGCTCATATTATGTGATGCCTTATTTGGAAAACTTGATCCTATGATTAAATTCATGTAATGTGAAATGTTGTGCATTAGCGATAATCTTTCGAGCATTCCATTATCCATGATATCCTTAAACTCCTTCAGCAATGCTTCTACCTTTAGCTCCTTTGAGCTACACAACTTACTCTCATCCACTAGGGCAAGTTTTACAATTAATGCATAACACTCCAACTCTTCAATCTCCTTTAGAAATGGTTTGGTTGATAGAAACATTACTTCCAGGCCTTTAGTGACTTCTTCCTTGACCTTTACTAGCTTCAACTCAAAATTATTTCCACCCTTGGTGATGGTCATTGTGTTATTTCTTCCATTGTGGATGAAACAAACATCATACTACCATTGTCTACCCAACAACACATAATAAGCATCCATATGAATCACACCAAACCTCATAAGCATAACCTCTAATATGAAATGTAGCCAAACATTGCCCTCTCATAGTCATCTATTGACCCTTCTACAACCATGAAACATGGTAAGGATTTGGATGCATCAGTATTGTTTTAGGTTTAATTTCTCTACCACCTTAGAGGACACTAATTTATCTACGCTTCCTCCTTCTATGATCATCTTATAGCACTTTCAACCTAATTTTTGCAAGATGAAAGATACTCTTATTTAACCATGGTTCTCCATCTTCCTTAGCAAGCTCTGGCAAAACATTGCACATGAAATTCTATCCACCGTTAGGTGTTACGCTCTCTATATCACTTCCTAATTCATCACTTCCTTCTACAATATGCACCCTTCTTAGAGATCCTCGTTATTTCACTACTTTTGGACATTCAAATGTCATATGAATTATTTTTCCACATCTCTAATAGGTACCATTGAAACTCTTTCGATGACCTCCTCTATCTTTGCCTTACCCTTTTATAGAAATCTACTCCTCTCTAGAGTCTTGTGTGTTACCATTAGATGTTGTAGTCTCTCACACATATCCCTGCTTATTTCTCTATTTTCTCCTTTTGGCATTGCCCTTACCCTGCACTCTCTACTTCATGGATAGCTTCTTCTCTACCCTTAGTATGAGCTAGTAGGCACCCTCAATGGATTGAATTGGAAACAAATAGATTGCATCTTAGATTTTCATCTGAAACCCATTCAAATACTAAGACACCTTCTCTGTGTCATCCTCCATGTGACTTGTTTGGATGCTAAGTCTATAAAACTCCTCAATGTACTCCTTCACAGGCATTCCTCAATACCATAAATTATAGAACTTATTGAATAAATACAATTTATAATTTGTAGGAAATAATTTACCTTCAACTATGCCACCACCCAATCCGGTGCTTAAAGATCTTCAACTTGTTCTTATCTACCATGTCTTTCTCCACATAATCCCACCACATGTCCATATGCCCCTTCAACCTGGTGGTTGCATATTTTATTCTCTTATGGTCTTTAATAAATTTAAACTCAAAGTACCTCTATAGATTCTTGATCCAATTCAATAAATCCTTAGGGTCCAAACCTCCTAAATATAAAGGAGCTTAAATCTTGGCTTACTTCCAACCCTCATCAATGCCCTAGAAAACTTATTTTTGCACTTAGTTCCTCTCCTAAATTAGAAGCTTCTTCATTGCATGGTTCCTAAACAAGTCCCTCATCATTACTAAAATCTTTAGTTATGACCATTCCTCGCCTTTGTGTAGTCTCAAGGGCTTCCAACCTTACTTGCATAGATCTCAATATGTCATCTAGTTCACCATCATGTCACTCCCTATAATCATCCTCATCATCATGTTGTCCTCTCTATTTTTTGTCACCTCTTATTTTGTTAACCATATTCCCCTATGTCTAACTTGTAGTGTAACACATGCACAAGCTTCTACTATAGGGTTAACTCTCAACCTTCCACTAACCTAGCAACAAACTAGGCATTGATACCAATTTATGTAGTCATAAGTAGAAGGGTGTAATTAAAGATAGTATATTCATGCAACCCAAACACAAAAACAAGAAACTCAACACATGAATGTACAACAAAGGTAGAATTATTAAAAGAATATATACAAGAGAATGGAACAAAATAAGTATTTCATATGTAATGCTCTAACTTGACAAAATTCTAAAACAATTTAGGAACAATGGTTCCTACCATAATGTTATGGTCCTTATCAAGTGCAACACATCAATAAGGTCGCATACAAACTTGCACTCCCACCCTCTTCTAAAATCCATTGAATTATTCATGTCTCTTGCCTCAAGAAAGTGATCAGAAATGCTACAAGATTACCAATAGAAATACCAACATTGGATGAGGAGGGATCCATATTTTTAGAGCCCAAGGTTATAATGGAAAAACAAACTAAAAGCCTTCACACTCATTCTAGTTTGATGAGGTTTTAGTCCAATCAAAAGGTTTTCTGCTTGAAGATGCCACATGGGAGCTAGCCAGCATTCTCTCCAAGTTTCCTAATTTCAAGCCTTGAGGACAAAGGTTTAAAGGGGGGACAATGCTAGGAACCCCATTCTAACATATGTAATTGTTACTAGATAGTATTATTTTGGGTTCATATGCTTTATAAGTCACCCATAGGTAATATTAAATAAAGATGTAGATGCATATTCTTTGTAAGTCATCCAACTAGTTAGTTAGAATAAAGTAATTATCCCACATGCATGGGATAGTAGTAGATGTATCTAGTACGACTCTTTATATTGTAATATCTCATCAAGTGGAAGGTAGCTTGGATATTTGTAATTGGATTGTATTCTCTATTGGGAGGTTAACCCCTTGTTGATGGGAGTTTGCACACACTTCTTAATTGCAGATGAAATAGTGGGTATCCCACCTCTCCTAAAAGGAAGTTGATATCCAGGAAGGGAAATCAATCACTCCAAGATCTCTATGGCTAGTTCTTGGAGCTACAGGATAACTCAATGTTTGATGTGAATTTATCATCCTAATCAAGGGGCCTACAAATTGTTAGTCTACTAGAGTCTAGTGGAGTGGGTTAGATCTAAAAGATTCAAGAATCGACACAAACCCTAACCCTAAGTGATTTTTTCTCAACCTTAAATCTAAAAATATTATATTGAAAACAATATCAATACCATTAGATATTCAATTTTACTTTGATGCTTTAATTCCTAAACTAACTAATTTTATAAAGAAAAATCAAAAGATAAGCAGGGGAAAGGAAAAGGGTTTTAGAAAGACCTAAATTTGAACTTCTCATGCCATGGTATGCTAGACAAATAGACATATCTAGATATAAACCAATCCTTTCTTAACCAGAAAATCATAGCTCCATAAGAATATTGTAATCTTCAATGAAATAATTTCAAAATTATGAAGTTGATCTTTATTAACACCTAAATACTAGCATAGAATAATAAGACTCTCCACAAATTGAATAAAAATAGCACTTAGACTAACCACACAAAATAATCTACCATTAACAAACTACTAGTGGTATGAACACATCAAATCCAACAAATATTTACTCAAAATGCATAAACAAAGGAACATTCATCTAATTTGTTTGGAAACTATGAATGACTTGAGCACTACACACAATAGCTTTATTTAGAAATTTCTTCAAGTATTAACAATTTTCAGCCCCTAACATAGAAAGTGAAATTCCTTTTATAGAAGAAGGCAACACACTTAGTATCAGTTTCAATGGTCAAGATCAATTCAGATCCAATGGTTCATATTTATAAAATATTAAATTTTTGTGCCACTTGGGCAGTAAGAAGATCTCCTCCATCCTCTTTACAACTACTTCCAATCCTACACTTTACGAAGGTGGCATAGTTCCCAATACATTTTATCTTCACGTGATAACTTTACAAAAATTAATTTCATTGTTTTACACAAATTTCTAAGTAGTTCAACATCTAATTTCAAAAGTCATAATAATACAATAACATTAAATATGAAATTTTAAAATAATGACTTTATTTGGAATCCTCCTAATCCAATATGTTTTCTATGATTGGCATGTCCTTTTCAACTTCTCACCTCTTGTATTCCATGAATGTTGTAAGTGAAGGTTTGACCACATCCATGTCAAGTTCATCCATAAAAGTGTATCTAAAATTCAAAGTCTCATAGGTACGAGGAAGGTATTATATTTGGCTCTTCTTTTTTATTTAGCCTTCTTAAATTCCGTAAGAGTCACTTTCATTTTCATCATTATGTCCATTGAATTTAAGGTGTAAGCAGTCTACTCTAAACTAGTAGTGAGGATTTTCTTGAGATTAATCTTCAAAGCATCAATGTCCTTAATTTAATCGTCATTGTCAATGCACTGGCCTATTAAGTAATCCAACACTTCTTGGATGTTAGTATACACATCCATAACACCCCCCCTTACTTATTTCAACTTAGTAAGACACGTATTGACCAAATCATTTCTAAACTTGATAATTTCTAGCCAAATAAATGGTTGGTTCATAGTTTTATGGTCAAGTATCTTCTCTTTGATAAGGAGTTGAGGATCCATCCTACATAAGATATCAATCCTAGGTAGATTTTTATGGTTAGTGCCTAATTCTTTTTAGCAATCATCTATTAATCCTTTAATCTTATCTCTCAAGCTTTTGAATATTTCCATTGAGTCCACAACCGCATCTATGACCTTACACACATGGTCATATAGGTCTTCCATCCAACTTCAGCTTCCCTAGCAACACTTTTCATTTTGTCCAAGTTGGAAGCTTCTTTTTAGGACAATATGATAAGAGGAGAGATTGTGCCATCCATTGATTAAAGAGGAGTTGCCAGCTACTTGATCTAGGCAATTAATTCAACTACTTGTTCTTTAAGCTCCCTCTTCATTTTCTGGTCTTTATCCATTCTTGACACAATGGTACACATAACACTCAGCATACCTTGTATTTCTTGGTCCCTTGTCTATACACCAAGGTTGATAGTAGTGATCTAATAATCCATAGCTATTAGGTCCTTGTCATCCTTCTCTACCATTGGTGTAGCAATCTTAGCTACTCTAGATCCTAAGGTATCTACTATAATAGATGATAAAATTTTGGATTTCTTATTTGGTCTAGGTGCCTCTATCATTTACATAAGACTAGATAAGTCCTTTGAAGCTGGCTTCACCATTGGTTGCCTACTTTCTATATTCACATCTAACCATATAGATAGTAGGGAGGTAGAATCATCTAGCATTTGTTGATGAGAAGGAGAAGTAGGAGTTTGTTGTTTGTGCTGCAAAGGAGGTTGCAAGTGTGGTACCTTTATTCTTTCATGTTCCAACTATATGTTTATCTCTTCTAAGAGCTTGTCCCCTTAAGCTAGTTCCTCTACAATCAAAGGCTTATTAATTGTTGCCTCTTGTACATCCTACTGAAAAGGATCTTTTATTACTTATTGTTGAGAATCAACCTAGACTCCTAGCTCTTTATTGATTTGTTCTTGTTGCCCAGCGGTTAGGATCTCTTTCTCCTTATTCCCATCTAGATCAGCACTACCTACCTATTGGTCACCTTTAGGACTAGCTTGTTTTTCTTGTTGGTTCTTCTCTACTTGCACTTCTTGTTGACTAGGCCCTTGGTTATTTTATACATGTTGATTTTGATCCTTAGGGAGGCTAGTCACTTCCTCTTGCAGGATTTACTACTCCTCCAATTCCTTAACAACCTTGTCATGTTATATAATGAAGGTGGTGAATTAGGAAGAGAGGAGTGGATAGGTCCAGTGGGAGAAGGAGGAGTAACTAGGGCTGAGGTAGCCTCTTTATTTTGAGAAGGGGATCAGATAGAAGTCTAAGGGAAGCCATTAAATTGAGAGCATAAGGAGCTAGTATTAAAGACATGAAAGCTAATAAAGGAGTTGAAAGAATGGGCATTGTTTTAGTAGTGGAAGGAGGAACAACTATTCCAAAAGAATGAGTTATAGGTGGAGGAGGAAAAGTACTGGTAGTAGATGGAAGAGGGACTTGTATTGTAGGCATCTGGGTACTTTAGTAGAAATTGGAACAATTTGAGGAAAAGTTTACCACAATGTAGGATTCTCCTACAAGGATGTGGAGGAGACATTTGTAGCAATAATATCCTGGGAGGAAGGGGTTGTCTTCCTTTTCCTTTTCTTCTTCTCCAAAGGGACTACTTCTTTTACTTCTTCTTCTTCCTCTATAACTTTCCTCTTGTAAACTTTCAATGGTTCTTGTGTTGTAGGTGCCTTCTTATTTTTTAATATTGCCTCCTCTTAGGAAGTGCCCTCTAACTCCTCTTCCACTTCCTTTTTCTTGGAAGAAATTCCTTCTTTTTTATTCTTTTTCTTTGTCTTCTTAGAAGTATCTTCTCCATAAGTCAAGGTAATGCCTTTAGCCTCTAATTGTGCAATCTTTCTCTTGAGCCATGGCTTATTGTATTCTACGATATCTTTTTTGAAATCACCTCTAAAGAAGTAGCCTCCTCATTTTCCCAATTGAGTGGGGGAATAGGCTATTGAAAGATTTGTTCTTTGTCATATGATTCTTGCAAAACCTTTCCATCATTTGAAAGCTAGTCAGGTACGTCTACAATCCCAAATGCCTTCATCTGATAGGTTGTTAGCCTACAATATTGTCTTCTTCTAACCTCATGATCATCCACACAATAACCTACCAAAAGTCTTCAATATGGGGTACATGCTTCATCTGTTCTCCCACATTCTTCTCCATATTTCCTTTTGTGTCAAAGGAAGTTCTTATAGTATGAAAGTGGAGGTTGTGCCTCTAGATTTCTACATCTGATTCTTTTGCACTTGGAAGCGAAGGGAAAGCATATACACCTATCATTATGAGGAATTAGACCCCTATCCTATGTTTTTCTTCTAACTCCTTATGAGTCTCACACAACTTCCTGGTAAGTTCTAAGAGGATCATATTATCATTTGGGTACTTTGATAGTTTGTAAGGAGGTCCTATGAAACCCTCCACTCTAATGTATAACTTGGGAAAATGGATAAATCGATTCTCTTGCTACTAGATCATCTTGGAGGCATTGAGAGATAACCTTTTTGTCAAATCCCCTTCCAAGGTCCTAAGATGTAGAAAATGAAAGCGTCATTTACCCCTTGTAGTGTACCATTGATTTTTTGTGTGCCAATTGTGGGTAGAATCCATACACTTTTACCTTTCCTTAACCTCTTCCCACAATTCCATTTCTAGCCAATCCTGGATAGATGACTCTCCTTGCAAGGGAGTAGACTACATAAAAGGTCATATGGAAGTCTCTTGTGTTCTAGGCCTTTTTCAATTGCTCATGGAGATTTTCACTAATCATTTGTGCCCAATTTATCATTTCTTGATCCTCAAATACTATTGTGATGAATTGAAACATCTAAGGGACAAAATTAGAGGCAATTAGCAAACCCATGATTCTGCTAAGAAGGGTTACTATATCCCCTATCTCAACTTAGAAGTCACTCCTCACAATTGCCTTAGGGAGATTGGAGATTATTTTTCTAGTAGTGATCATCCATCTCTTATTAATGGCTCTAAGGCAATTATCTAGATCTTGGTTGTAATCTTTTGTTGCCTAAGCCATATCTAATTGTACAATCTCTACATGCTAGGGCAAGTGGAATGTTTTAGTAATTGTAGTAGTTCTAATGTTCATCATTTCCTATAACGCTACTTTTCCATAGAGTTATTTAATCATTGGCAACGGATTTAAATAAAGTTAATAATAGAATTATACAATTTAAAGTATGCAAGGTTATTAATTCCAATGTAAATTGCAACATATGATAATTTAATAGGAACTCTAAAGTAAATAATTAACAAAGAAAGTTGAATAACATGATCTCATAATCAAATTAACATCAAAACCCATATATATAATAATTCCAATATCTTTCATTAATAATAAGTTCAATACTTATCTAAAATGGAGTACTTGGATCAGCCACTCTCACACTAGGAAGATTTCAGTGGTCGTGGCCCTTTATGGCGCATTTGGAGAAACTGTATAAAAACACAGTATGTGCCTACTCACACAATGTTCAAAGCCCTAGCCAAGACAGTCCCGAGTGTACACAATCCTGGGTGTACACAATACCAAGTTCGGTACACTCTATGTGCCCCATTCTCCAATGCCCATAGTTCACCAAACCACTTACTTCTTCCTTGAGTGTTCTCCGTGCCCTTTCCAAGTCTCACACAAATCCATTATATAACCTTTTAAGGGGTGGTTTCTAAACAGTCACACCCTTTCACAAAGGTTGTCTTTAATAAACACAATTATTACTCCCTTTTAAAAAGGGTTTTTATAAATATTGTTTATTTATCTCCATTTTAACTAAAGGATCATAATATCCTTTATTTTTCTATCTCCCTTTTAATTATAAAGGGTAAATAAACTTTATCTTCTTATAATTTTAAAGGTTTATTCATAAAATAGTTTTCTTTTCCATTTTGGGGAAAACGTTCCATAACAATTCCCTTCCCTCAGGACTTGAGCATTATTTTCCTCTTCCCTAGATCATATGCCTTGGTACATGCAATGATGAGATCTAGAGATTGGCAAGAGATTGGAAATCCTCCATCTTGTGCAATTCCATTATGCACCATCTTTTGTTCCCTAATGCTAATAACATCTCCATACATCTAGGTTTTGAAGTCCTTTAAGTCCACATTACCTAGGTCTATGTCAGAAATGGCTTCCCAAGTGAAGCCAATCTTGGATGGTGGAACCACCCCTTGAAATTTGTACTTCATTTGTTTTTCTCTTGACATGAAAACATGCAAGACCAAAGAAAGTATAAGTGCTAATACTTCAACTAGAACATTTATAAAATTTAAAGAATATAAGTGTGGGTTCTTTTACAATGATTTGTGGGGTTTCTCAAGACTATCGAACTTCAGGACTAAACGTCAAAAGTCCTTATGTCCAGGGAAACTCCACAACTTAGGTCTTATTTGAGAAAAATAATGTCTTCAAGTAGTTGCAAGATTTGTTATGAGTACCAAACTTCAGGATTGAAAGTTAGAAGTACAAAAGTAATGAATAGTTCCACAATTCCACATTTAAATGCAAAGGGTTTTACTTTAGGATTTCTTTTTATGTGAGTGAATGCAAGGATCGTTCGGGATTACTAGACCTAGAGACCAAAGGTTGGAAGTTCAAAAGTCCCTACTCACTCCACAAAGGTTGACATTTTAGTTTTTATGTTTCATAAATCCCTTTTGAGTTGATAAGGAGTTTGTAGGGATTTGTAAGATGTCAGGACATTTGGTCCTGAAGCTAAAAAATCCATAACTCCCTTCCAACCCCACAACTCCACATGATATGGGTTTGCTCAAAATTCCTCTAAAGGTTTTAAATACTTTCCTCAAGGTAATGCAAGGATCAATAGAACATAAGTGCATTTGGACTTGAATCCAAAGGTCTAGAAGTCCAAGAAAAACCCGCAAATTATACATTTCACCTAAGTTTATTCAATATGTTGATTTATGCCTGGTGATTTAATGCAGGGGTCATCGAGACTTCTGGGCTTCATTCCAAAAGGTCTAGATTCTGATCCTCCACAATAACCCCTTATTCTACAAAATCTTGAGAGCTTTTATTGTTTTAATTTTGATTTTGTAGTCTTAATAGAGGTTGGGACATTTTAAAACTTAATCGATTTTCTTATTTAGGGCATCATTTAAATTTTAATTCCTCATCAATTCAACCTAACCTTTGCCCTAGTTTTAAAATTTGAATTTTCTATTGGATTTACAAACTAAAGTTAGGTTCATTCATGTCATTTTATTGAACTTGAGTGACCTAGGGTTAAGCTTGAACACAAGATTTTATTTAATTTGATTACTCTAGGGTTGACAACTACATTTAATTTTTAGATTGCCAGTAAATAGCATAGCTTAAGTCTTTTCATTCAAATTTAGTCAAATCACGTAGGAGAGGGTGTTTGATTACTATTTTATATGTTTGGAGTAGAAGCTAAAACTTTTGAATCTATTGAAGGAGCATGCCATAGTCCTTCTTAATGGTTGTGAGGATGAAGAATATTATGTCACAAGATCACCCTTGTAGTTGAAAAGAAATATGTACAAGTAATCTGAGTAAGAGCTCTATAATGTTTGAGTTTGCAAAGGATGTATTGAATCGTCAAAGCTCAAATGCAAGTGAAAGAAAAGTGAAGAAATGAGGGAATTCATACACTATATACCTTGCCTAGTTCATGTGAGATGTCATGAATGCAAAGAAAAGGAAGGTGAGATACAACAGTGTAGAAAACCTAAAATAGAAGGCTAGACTAGAATCTCCACAAACTTCATGTTTGTCATTAGTCACCCTGTTAGTGCCTGAATTGACTGGTAGTTTTTTGAGCATTTTTCATTCAGGCACTCTCCCTAAGTATCCAAAAAATGCTCCAAGTGTTGGACCTCCTCAGTAGTTTTCAGCTGCATCATCATATTTTCTTGAGGAGGAGGTCATCATCATCATGTTTGTTTCGATGAAGGTCAGCATCATCATGTTCTTCGTCGACTGGGTTTTTCATCGTCATCATCATATTCAGTTAGCGGGTGATGTTTGGTTATTATCCTGATGATGCTGATGAGCTACAGTGCGCCCTGATTTGCTTGCGGGGGTGATCTTTCAAGTATCCGGTGATCTCCCATTTATCACCTTGCGCAAACATGATGATGATGTTGCCCCGTTATTCGGAAGGGGTTATTCTCTAAGTTGTTCGACCTGACTTGCTTTTTCCTAAGGGTCGTCGTCATCATCATCATATTTCCTTTTATCACCGTGTTGCTTGCGGGGGTCATCATATTATCTGCATCATGATATCTCGCCGGGGTGATGTTTTTATCATCGGGTGATCTTGGTTATGATCATCCTGATGATGTTGTTGAAGAGTTCTAAGTGCGACCCGATATTCATTGGGGTCATCATATTTTGAACGTCAGGATGATCTTAGTCAATATCATCCTGATGATGTTGTATCACTTCTTGTTCGTTGTTTTGTCATCCTGATGATGCTGACGTCATCCTTATGTCAGGGTGATATCTTTCTTTCTGCCTATCTGCATCATGATATTTCCGAAGGAGGGGGTGATATTTTCATATCACTCGAGTGTGTGTTTGTTCCAGCATCATGATGATGCTGATATCAAGGAGATATCCGCCTGCCGGCTTCGTGCGCTATCTAGTGGGGGTGATCTTTTCAAGCATCATCATATTCAGTTATCGCCCCGATCTTATAGTGGAGCTACAGTGCAACATGATGTTTGTGCATCAGGATGATATTTCCAAATATCCGGTTGTCTTCCGAATATCATCCTGATGTCAATATGATGATGACGTCATCAAGGTCCCGGGGGGGTCATATTTCTAACACTGATCATCTTGTGGGGGTCTCCCGACATTTGCAAACATGATGATGACGTCATCCGGATATGAGGAGGTGCGCAGTAGGCAGATATGATGATGACGTCAGCAGGATATGATGATGACGTCATCAGGATGTTCATCGGCCAGACTTTTGGTATAGGCTCAGCAGGAGGATGTTTCTCCGATGGATCCGGTTGTGCCGATGAAGGCGAATATCATGCAGTTTGTATTGCAATATGATGATGACGTCAGGGTGATATTTCGGGCAATAGGATATCATGCTGCTGGAGGATGATGATGATGAAGTCTTATACTAGTGTCGTCAGGAGCAAAAGCACCGACATGATATATGCTCATGACCTAGTATATAAAGTGTTAAAGAGGTTGCTGCGGGGTGCATGTGGGATATTGATATCCTGCATTTCGAAATATCATAATGATGAACCTCGGCGGGAAGTGGTTGCGATCGACTGTTTGATGTTCTTCCCGAGGCCGCGGGTTGGTGCGCCATCAATGGCGATTGTTGCAGAGGTATGGGCGATGGCGTGGACGGATGTAGTACCTGATTGAAGATCTGAATCCCTAGGCGGCGGCGCAAGGCTCGAAAAATCTTCCTGTCTCCTCCCCTACCTGCTGCATTAATGTTTGGGCGCCATTTTTATCATACTGTATATCTGGCGGGCTTTTTGGTCAACCTGGTAGTTAATGCTGAATACACCCTCCTGCTATATAATGCAGACGGTGTTATCCATTCAAGGTTGTTGAAAGTTGTAGATTTTTGGCTCTGTAATCCATAACCAGCTGATCTGGTTGTTCTGTACAGTCTATCTTGTGAGTTTATGTATCTCCTGTTGTACGACTTGGCATGAATCCACTGATTTCATGGTTGATCTTATATGAGTAATGCTATCTTAGCATGTGTTGTGTTAATTCTGTCTCCAGTATTGCATGTATTCTTCTTCTGGATCTGGATATTTGGGTAATGTCTAGATTCTAGAGCATAGAATTCCTATGTTGAATGTCTGATCTTTTAACCTCTGCTCAAGGGGCAGATTAAACTGTTTTCAGGTTGAACATTGGGAAGGGTATACTGCAGTAGGGATGCCATAAGTAGAGATAACTTAACACTCTTCATTGGGAGATATCTGTAAGGCAGATATCATGTGTATCCCCCTGAGATCCGGTTTTAGCTATTCATGCTGATCATTCACAGGTGTATGTCTACCGACTCCAAGCCCTGGATAGGCACCAATCATGCTGTGTTCTTGTGTTATACACCATGTCCAGCTTTGCATCCAAATTCATACTAAAACATTTCATACTTCCACCTGTTAGTTGTAGGAGTAGGATTAGAACCCCCTGCATGCTCTCATACCCAACCAGACATCATGTCCAAGAATGTTGCCAGCCTTGTGATCTATCATGCAGATCTTGGTCCATACATGAGAGTATTCTGCCTGTTGTTGTCAAGTTAGATCTTTCTATCTTTGAGCTAGTCAAGGTTACATCTTGAGTTATAGGGATACCCCCCTTGGTGCAGCAGAACCAGAAGTGAAGGGGAGGAGCTCACGCAACCTCCTGTATTCAGTTGGCCTGAATCTGCCTGTGCATTAGAAGTGGCAAACCCTAATGCTGATTCAGAAGAAATGTCAACAAAATGGCGACTCTGCTGGGGAGATCAATGTCATATCCATGAAAGTTTGAGTCCACAAGATTAAAAAATTAGACCTGGAAACTGTTTGTTGCAGCAGAGAAGAAAGGTTGTATATGTGACTCTGCTGGTGGATGACCCAGAAAGAAAGAAACCAATCTGCAGCTTCAGCTTGTTTGAAGCTCATTCCTCTTCAAGAAGGTGGCGACTCTGCATCAAAGAACCTGATAAAAGAACAAAATCAGCCAGAGAAGAATTTGCAGCTTCTGCAACATATCCAGGTATTTCATATTATTTGACAGATTCCCTATTTGGTGAGAAAGCACTGGTTAAAAGGGAACATTGGTGAAAACAGAGCTTGCATGCTTTTATTAGAACTTACCCTGTATTTCAAAGGGCATGCAATGTTGTTCAAAAGACTCATTTAAAGGACTTTAGGAAAGTTTGAAAAAACAGCCTAAACTTTGAGTGCCTAAAGTCATTGTTTGTAGAAAATCTGAGTAGAGAAGAGGGTTGCAATAACATAAAGGATGTATTATCTGCCTATTGCACCCCTGTGAAGTGTCAAATGCAAGAATTTATAGTAGTCAGTCCCAACAATGTAATAAAAGAAGTTTCAACATAGACAGATATAAGCCCATAGATTTCAATGGCATTTGTGGCTATCCAAATGCCTTTCCACCTAAAATCAGAAATTTTTTGCCTAAATTTAAGGGTATAAAGGATGAATCAGCTGAGAGACACTTGCAGCAGTTCATGAATGTGATAGATGACTTTGAGATTGACCATGAGGATGTGGTTATGAGATTATTTGTTCAATCTCTAGATGAAGATGCAAGGGACTGGTTTTCCTACCTTCCAGCTCACTCTGTCAACTCTTGGCATGGTTTTAAATCTGCATTTCTAGTACAGTATGGTGAAAGAGTTTCTGAATATGCAGCTATTAGTGACTTCATGTACATCCATATTGAAGAAGATGAGTTGATCCCGGCCTTTAACCTCAGATTTATGAGGGCATTGAATAGAATTCCAGAATGCATGAGACCTAATGATGCACTGTGCTTAGTTACCTACTTGGGAGCCTTTGATGGGAAAATGAGTTACAGATTAAGAGACAAGGAGCCCACCACATTGCATCAGGCACATCAGTTTGCATTAGATATTGAAAACAATTGGAGGTATGGAATACAAAAGGGTTATTTTTCTGAAAATTTTTGTTGTCCTGCAGCCCCCAGTGTTAATGAAGGATTTAATTCAGGTATTGACAATGAATGTCATAGCACTCACACCCCTGTTGTCCCAGTTTTTGCATCATTCCAAGTAGATGATGTTTCTATCATAGAGGAGGATGTCCTTTTTTGCCCAGCAAGTGGAGTTGAAAATAATAATTTTTCAAGTAAAATTTGCATACCAGTCCTAAACAAAGAGCCTTCATGTTTAAATGGTCCAGTTGTGCAGAGTTGTGATCATATGGATCAAGAATCAATATCAGTTTCATCAGGAAGCATTGGAGGGCTGGAAAATGATGCAGATTGTTCAACTTCAGAGTGCATTGAAACAGTAGCAATCTTGTATATGGGGCAATCAGTTGATAAAAATGATATCCATGACCAGTGCATGGATCAGGTTTGTTTTTCTTATGACTCTGGATCTGATAGTAATGAAGAAGAATTGGAGTGTCATGAAGAAGAAGCAGAGGCCTTTGCAGTGAATGTTAATCCCCTTTATGATGAGCCTGCTGATGCATATGATGTTGTGAGTCTTGACTTTCAGTGGTGTAGGATTAACCCTTTGTTTGAGGATGATGATACTGATTTGCAAGCTGTGAATAATGAATGTTCATCATCACCTGATTCAGACATGTGCAACATTGGGTGTGTGGATCAGGTTTTGTTTTCAATATCAGTAGATATTAGGGGTCTCATATTTTCTGGGTATTCTGAATTGTTGGATCAGCTGGATGAGTGCCTGATAATGTGCAGTAGCCAGATAAATGATGAAGAATGCCAAGAGCAGTATGATGTACTGTCTAAGGGACATAACCTACATGTGTTGCCTAATGTTGAAGAATATTATGTGTATGGTTATGTGTCTAATTCTGAAATCCAAAATGACAGAGCTGAAAATGATGGTGGCAAGCTTTCAAAACTGGTGGAATATCTTTTTAAGCAGGTGACATTATGGGTAGATTATGCCAATCTTTTCAGTTGGGATTGGGATCTTTCAGCTTGGAATCAGGCATTTGACAAGAAAAAATTATGGTTCTTCCTTTTTGGTTGCCCGGGGCCGCCAAAATGATGTTTAAAAATATTGTGTTTGGTGATGCAGATCATGATAACTTCATGACTCTATGCCCAATGGATAAGGGACTGGTCTGCTTCCCAGAGATCTGGAGTTCTCGCTGCAGTCTTGCACCTGCACGTCCCCAGACAGAGCCACTGTTAGTGCCTGAATTGACTGGTAGTTTTTTGAGCATTTTTCATTCAGGCACTCTCCCTAAGTATCCAAAAAATGCTCCAAGTGTTGGACCTCCTCAGTAGTTTTCAGCTGCATCATCATATTTTCTTGAGGAGGAGGTCATCATCATCATGTTTGTTTCGATGAAGGTCAGCATCATCATGTTCTTCGTCGACTGGGTTTTTCATCGTCATCATCATATTCAGTTAGCGGGTGATGTTTGGTTATTATCCTGATGATGCTGATGAGCTACAGTGCGCCCTGATTTGCTTGCGGGGGTGATCTTTCAAGTATCCGGTGATCTCCCATTTATCACCTTGCGCAAACATGATGATGATGTTGCCCCGTTATTCGGAAGGGGTTATTCTCTAAGTTGTTCGACCTGACTTGCTTTTTCCTAAGGGTCGTCGTCATCATCATCATATTTCCTTTTATCACCGTGTTGCTTGCGGGGGTCATCATATTATCTGCATCATGATATCTCGCCGGGGTGATGTTTTTATCATCGGGTGATCTTGGTTATGATCATCCTGATGATGTTGTTGAAGAGTTCTAAGTGCGACCCGATATTCACTGGGGTCATCATATTTTGAACGTCAGGATGATCTTAGTCAATATCATCCTGATGATGTTGTATCACTTCTTGTTCGTTGTTTTGTCATCCTGATGATGCTGACGTCATCCTTATGTCAGGGTGATATCTTTCTTTCTGCCTATCTGCATCATGATATTTCCGAAGGAGGGGGTGATATTTTCATATCACTCGAGTGTGTGTTTGTTCTAGCATCATGATGATGCTGATATCAAGGAGATATCCGCCTGCCGGCTTCGTGCGCTATCTAGTGGGGGTGATCTTTTCAAGCATCATCATATTCAGTTATCGCCCCGATCTTATAGTGGAGCTACAGTGCAACATGATGTTTGTGCATCAGGATGATATTTCCAAATATCCGGTTGTCTTCCGAATATCATCCTGATGTCAATATGATGATGACGTCATCAAGGTCCCGGGGGGGTCATATTTCTAACACTGATCATCTTGTGGAGGTCTCCCGACATTTGCAAACATGATGATGACGTCATCCGGATATGAGGAGGTGCGCAGTAGGCAGATATGATGATGACGTCAGCAGGATATGATGATGACGTCATCAGGATGTTCATCGGCCAGACTTTTGGTATAGGCTCAGCAGGAGGATGTTTCTCCGATGGATCCGGTTGTGCCGATGAAGGCGAATATCATGCAGTTTGTATTGCAATATGATGATGACGTCAGGGTGATATTTCGGGCAACAGGATATCATGCTGCTGGAGGATGATGATGATGAAGTCTTATACTAGTGTCGTCAGGAGCAAAAGCACCGACATGATATATGCTCATGACCTAGTATATAAAGTGTTAAAGAGGTTGCTGCGGGGTGCATGTGGGATATTGATATCCTGCATTTCGAAATATCATGATGATGAACCTCGGCGGGAAGTGGTTGCGATCGACTGTTTGATGTTCTTCCCGAGGCCGCGGGTTGGTGCGCCATCAATGGCGATTGTTGCAGAGGTATGGGCGATGGCGTGGACGGATGTAGTACCTGATTGAAGATCTGAATCCCTAGGCGGCGGCGCAAGGCTCGAAAAATCTTCCTGTCTCCTCCCCTACCTGCTGCATTAATGTTTGGGCGCCATTTTTATCATACTGTATATCTGGCGGGCTTTTTGGTCAACCTGGTAGTTAATGCTGAATACACCCTCCTGCTATATAATGCAGACGGTGTTATCCATTCAAGGTTGTTGAAAGTTGTAGATTTTTGGCTCTGTAATCCATAACCAGCTGATCTGGTTGTTCTGTACAGTCTATCTTGTGAGTTTATGTATCTCCTGTTGTACGACTTGGCATGAATCCACTGATTTCATGGTTGATCTTATATGAGTAATGCTATCTTAGCATGTGTTGTGTTAATTCTGTCTCCAGTATTGCATGTATTCTTCTTCTGGATCTGGATATTTGGGTAATGTCTAGATTCTAGAGCATAGAATTCCTATGTTGAATGTCTGATCTTTTAACCTCTGCTCAAGGGGCAGATTAAACTGTTTTCAGGTTGAACATTGGGAAGGGTATACTGCAGTAGGGATGCCATAAGTAGAGATAACTTAACACTCTTCATTGGGAGATATCTGTAAGGCAGATATCATGTGTATCCCCCTGAGATCCGGTTTTAGCTATTCATGCTGATCATTCACAGGTGTATGTCTACCGACTCCAAGCCCTGGATAGGCACCAATCATGCTGTGTTCTTGTGTTATACACCATGTCCAGCTTTGCATCCAAATTCATACTAAAACATTTCATACTTCCACCTGTTAGTTGTAGGAGTAGGATTAGGAACCCCCTGCATGCTCTCATACCCAACCAGACATCATGTCCAAGAATGTTGCCAGCCTTGTGATCTATCATGCAGATCTTGGTCCATACATGAGAGTATTCTGCCTGTTGTTGTCAAGTTAGATCTTTCTATCTTTGAGCTAGTCAAGGTTACATCTTGAGTTATAGGGATACCCCCCTTGGTGCGGCAGAACCAGAAGTGAAGGGGAGGAGCTCACGCAACCTCCTGTATTCAGTTGGCCTGAATCTGCCTGTGCATTAGAAGTGGCAAACCCTAATGCTGATTCAGAAGAAATGTCAACACACCCTTTGTGTAAAAGGTTAGGACTACTAGACAAAAGATGAAAATAGAGGGTGGAAGAAGTCCCATGGAACTACAAACACACAAAATGTAGACTTAAAGGAACATTTGACAACAGGCAAAAAATGTAAGGATGGTTGGGACATCAAGACTAAAAGCTAAATATCTAGAAGTCCTTTGGGATCCTACAAAAGGCTAAAAATTTGAACTTTTCAAAGGAAGACTTCCTCTAACCTTTCAAAAATGACTTAAGCACTTAACTCAAATTCTCACAAACCATTCCAAGACCAAAGTCACCTTGAACCAAGACTAAAGGGAAGGAAAAGAAGAAACTAAAGAAAACCAAACCTAACCTAACACTAAGCCAAAAGTAAAAAGGGAGTCCGTATTTGCCAAGAGCAAAATGAGGCATGTGTGCAATGCAAAAAAAATGGAAACTCTACTAGGGAAAGGCTCTTGAGAATTTCAAGGATAAAATAAAGTTAAGAACCTATAATCTATGGTTCACCATGTACTAGGCCAAGTGCCAAAATTTAGGATCAAGGAAGACAAGACCAATCTTAACACAACCTTTGATGTCTAAGGGACCAAAGTGTGTGCAAATGAATTTGTTCCCTTTCTTTGGGTATACCAAGCACTCCTTACTCCCCAAACATTAAGCTAAATGAATTGGTTTCACATTCTAAACTACCCGAATATTACCTCGCTATATTGCCTCGCTACCAATTAGGTGTCTATATCCTTGATGGGTTTGTCTCTATGATTCTACTCAAGGTAGAGCTCTAAACCTAGCCAATCATCTATAGCCCCAATAGAGGTTGCCTGAATCACCTAGCTAGTTGAGTTCTTTTGATATATACATTTTTTCTTTTATTTTCTTTTGATTTTCTTTTCTTTTCAAATATGTTTGTGAAGCTATCTCAACTTAAAAGTAATGAAGCTTGTTGTTGGGTTGGGAATCATACTGGTAGCAAAGGTAGAGACCTTTAGATTTTTCACTTAATGTTGAGTTACAAGAATGGGCTATAAAAACCTAAAAATCATTAACATGTGTGTATGTATAAGATCTCAAAGAACATTATCAGAAGTTTTTGTGTAACTGGCCAAACTCCCATTTAACCATCCAATGTACACTTGACCCCAACAATGTGACCCATGGAAAATAGAGCAGATAACTAACCCTTCTCCAAGGAATACCAAGCTAATTACCAATTTGTTTCACCTTACTAGAATTATTGTTTAGAAATATATTAACAAAATAAGACCCAAAGACTAAGCAAGAAACAACCAAAAGAAGAGTAATTACCTAAGAACTACTGATCAAAAACACAAACAAAACAATCCTACACTAACTATGTACAAAGGCATGCACCAAAATCTACCTAAGATTGGAAATAATGCTTCGAGAATTGCCCATTGATGGGCAATGGGACATCCTCCCCCATAAGAGTTTGCAACCTATAAGTGTTGTCACCAAGTATCTTAGCAATCTAAAAAGGTCTAAGCCATAATATATCAAACTTTATGTGATCCCCCTTCTTCTCATGGGATTTATTCCAATACAAGACTAGGTCTGATATATGGAAGGCCTTAACCTTGGCTCATTTATTGAACCATCATTTAACTACAACCTAGTGTTTACCAAAGTTTTCAAGAGCTACATCTCATCTTTCTTTCAGGTGCATTAAATGGAGGAGTATGGCTTCAACTTTATCATCTAGATCTAGATAATGATGCATAAATTGTAAGCGAGATACATCCTATAGACTAGGTGATAACGTGAGGTACCTAGAACATTTTTAACCCTAGTTCTATTAGCCCATAAATCATATTTTAAATGTGCATGCCACTCATGGAGGTTTTTATCAAGCAATTTGTTTATATGTTAAAGCAACTTCCTATTGGTAGATTCAGATACACCATTTCCTTGTGGATAATAATTAGAAGAAAATTTTAGAATCACACTATTATCATAGGCCTACTTAGAAAAACTGAAAGATGAAAAGGCAAGACCATTATCACATACCAGAGCAAATGGTCTACCAAACCTTGTTATGATGCATTCATCAAGAAATTTTCTTACCACCTCTGTTGTATAGTGCTTACAAGCTTAAGCCTTAGTCCATCTAGTGCAATAATCAATAGAAGTAAGGATGCACTTGTGTCCTACTGAAGAAGGTGGATTTATCATACCAATAAAGTCAAGTCCCCACTAAGTGAAGAGATGCATTTTAATAACAAGTTGTAATATCAATGCTGGATTTCTTTCTCTAGCATCTAAAGTTTGAAAATTATGACAAGAACAGACATGGGCATGAGCATCTTTGAAAACTCATGGCCAATAGTAACTAGCCCTTAAAATGTATTATATTGTAACTATGCCTAAACCATGGTCTATTATGAACCTTTCATGAAATTCTTTAAGAACCTAAGCTACTTTACTCCTATTCAAGCATTTGAGATAAACCCTGGATCATGGTTTTTTCTAGTATAGAACTCTAGATTTAATCATGAAATTATTACTTTTCAAGCACAAAGCTCTTCACTGAGTTGAATTTAAGTGAGTTGGCCATTTGTTATTCAGAAGATAGAAGACAATATTAGCATACCACTCATCATGAGTAACCACATCCAAAGAGTATTGTTGGCAAGAAATGTGAGGATTAATTTCTACTATTGTACGAGTTAAAGCTTGTCCTATAACTAGCTTCATGGGAGTGATCTCTAAGTCAAATTCTTGCAAGAAAGTGACACAGTTACCTCTTCTCTCTCTAAGTTCATTCTGCATGAGTAAGGTCTTAACAGCCTAATCAAGCACTATAGCAAACACCTTGCATCTGAGAATATAATGCTTGAACTTCATAACAGCTCTTACCAAAGCATAGGCTTGTTTTTCTACATTTGGATATTTGAGCTCAACCTCTTTGAAAGGAGCACTCATAATGTCACATCTCGTTTTATGAACAATATGATCATTCTAGTTTAGTGAACAATTATGGTGACCGATTTTACTTTAAGTAATTTTGCATACGTGGAGGTAATTATTATGAGTTATATTGATGAAAATTGGAAATTGTTTTAAATATTGAATATTAATGCAATGATTTGCTTCGGCTATGTTTTGAAGACACTAACCTATTGACTTTGAGTTGAGTGCAAATGGATGTAGGTACTCATCGAAGACGAGAGCATGGCTGAGGTAGAGATGTTCTAGCCACTTGGCAAGAACTGATGGATGGATTACCCTAATGCAATCACACACATCACATAGTTGCATATGCATTATTGAATGACTTTGATTGCTTTAATGTGTGGTTATTAATCGTTTTCAAATGCACGATGTGATTACTTTAATTTAATATCTTTTTCAAAATATATTCAAATGATGTATTGTGTGTTAGTTAAATGAATAATAAAATATTGTTTATAAGATGTTTGGAAGACAATATTTGAAATAAATTTAAATAAATATATTATATTAAAATATATGTGTACTTTCACCGATAAGGGCGTGGCTCGGTGGTTAAGTCGCTAGGTTGTAGTGGCGGCCACCAGAGTTCAAACCCTAGCTGGGCCAATGAGCTCACAGGCTTTACGCCTTCGCTGGGCCAACGAGCTCGCGGGTTTGAAGTGTTCTTGCTAGGGGATGAGGACTCTCATGTTGTGGCCTCACCGATTCATTGCTCCAGGCAAAAGCATTCGCGTGGAGCAAGAGGGCGTGTCACCCCAGCGTTTCCGGTCATGTTAAAAAGTTTACCAGGCGCATTTAAAAATATATATATGTGTGTGTGTGTACTTTTGTATTATTTTATTACTTCTTGAATTATCAAAATAAAAGCATTTTAGTAAAATAGTTTAAATAATATTAAAAATAGCGTTATTATATTTAGATGAGTAAACAAAAGAGTTAAATTTATTATTGTCACCCATGCGACAGTAAGTTACAAAAGAAGATATTATTTTATTGTTTTAAATAGCTTTCTTCTCAATTTCTATTGGTCGAGATATCATGCAAACCGAAAATACTAACTTCAGTTTCTAAACCTAATTGGAGGAACCGCTAAAAATAAGAAGGGAAAAACTTTGTTAAAAAGAGAGATCGCTCAGCTGAGAACACACCACGAATTACAGAGAGAACTGTTTTACCAGAGCGACAGGAAGGAGAATTGGAGTCTGTGATAGGAGAAAGAAACAAAGGTAGCGACTTCAAACTGCAAATTCTTCATTATTCGACGCCTATATTCTAGGTTTTTCCACTTATTTGACTTGTGTTAAATGGTAGGATTTTGGTTATCTTTTAATGGTTTTTACTTACTGTTTGGCTAGGCATCGGTATTTGTCTGCATGTCCCTTATTTCTACCTGTCCGATCTCTTATTTTCTCAGCGATCCATACTTTTGTGGGTTGATGTCATCTTTCTGGTTGTTACTTTCTATCCTGGCCGCTTGTCTTTGGCCACCGACCTTTATTCTGGTTGCCATCCATTTTAAATGGCCGTCTGAACTACATCTTGATCGATCTTTGTGGTTCTTGTTGTCTCTTGATCTTATCTTGGCTGAAACAATGGACATTAAAACATATTTCTTCCCTAACCAAATTGCCTGAATTCTATTGTTGAAACTATAAATCGATCCCCAGATGGCTGGTAGACAACTCTTGAAAGACTTTTGATTGATTGTATTTTATTTCTCTATTATGTTGGTTGAGTAGATCAAACCCTTTATTCTTGCAAATCGTCATTTCCAAATCTTGACATTGCCGATGGAAAAATTCTTTTATCAAAACCCCCAGATGCTACCAAATTATTTCTCTGTCAGATATTTATATTGCAGCTGTTATTTTTTATATATGATTGTATTTCTTAATTGGCTGAAAGCGGTTTAGAATAGAAATCAAACTCTTATTAACGAACAAAACCTCTTGAAAATAAGAAAAACTATTATTTCCTGTAGTTTCTTTTACAATAATACTTGACTGTAGTCGATTCATTGATGTCTCTATAGATTGAGAAAACAAATCTTGTAGCTCTCTTTTATGACTATTTTCTTTAAATACATTGGTTGAAATCAACTCTAGTTAAACAAGTTGACCTCTTTGATAAAACTCAAACTCTTAAAAATATTTAGATGAAACTCCCGCAATTCCTATGGATACTTTTCCTAATTGTTGTTCAAAACTTTGTTGAAAACGTTGTTAGTGGATGATAGTAGATTATTTATAAACTCAATTGATTATCTATTAGATTCTGCCATAGTTCCTATCGCCACAACGACAAGAAGGTTTTAGAAAGACATATGTGCTTAAAACTGCATGCTTAAATAGATTAGTTTCCTGTCACAAAAATAATAGCAAGATAGATTATTATTTTAATGGTTATTCTTGAAGACTTAATGACTAAAATACTAGATAGAAAACTATATCAAACTGATAAACTTATGTTTTCCATTGTATGTTCAAAAGATCGATTCTTGTTTGAAAGTGTATTTTTCCTTATTGGATGTTTTGGGAAAGGGATTGGATTGATTTATTAGAAATCTTAAATTTATGATTCTTTACTTATTTTTTTGCTTCTTGGGGAAAGAAGTAGTTTTTACATAGGAATGTATTGGGTTACTTTTGGGACTAGGATGCTGAATACAGATATTCAGAGATGGCTTTTCCTCTTTTCGGGAATTGACCAATTTACTTGAAATGATTAGATCTAATTGGAATGACATTGAAATAGATGTTTATTGTCTAGCAAACTTAATTATTAATATCTCTACCACATCCTATTGTGAGACAATTTGCTTTTCATTACTTAGAATTGTACATTCAAACATCAGGGTTGCATCGGGTGTTCCCTCTTGCAGTTGTTACCAGGTAGCTAGACATTTCGTGTAGGGCTTGGTTTCCTTCATTTCAGGAAAGGGATCCAGGGAAGTGTAAATACTTCATGGTTAGGTGGAAAATCACCTAAGCCACGTTCTCGTCTCTCGGTTTGCAGGTGGTGGACCACTTGGTTCGTGCAACTAGAGAGAGTGTTGATTTAATTATTATTGATGTACTTGATTATTGTACCTATTTTGGATGTATTATGGCATGTTGCCAAAGGATTTATGTATAATATTTTATAGTGCTTGTTACTTGGACTAAGCATGTGAATATGTAAGATTTATTGACATTGAGATTCATATTTATAAGATTATCTTTTATTGAGATATTGTGATTAAGAGGATTAATTGCATCTATTATTCTTTGAAAGTTGTATCTAAGTGGATTATTTACATCTTTTTGATTTTGGTTATTGCGATGTTGTATTTAAGCGGATTATTTACTTCATTTATTTTTTAGTTGGTTTAAATGCTTTTACATGATTTGTGAGGCAGGCTTACCAAAATAAGTGCTTCAACAATGGCCTTATTTATTTTTGTGAAGTCTTCTTTAGCTTGAGGTGTCCATTCAATCTTTGTATCTTGCTTCAGCATGGCATTAAGTGGCCTTACTATCTTGGTGAATCGTGTAATGAACTTTCAAACAAAATTAATCTTATCAAAGTAATGTTTGAGCTCCTTATTATTGCTAGGTAAAGGAATTTTGAGAATGGCTTGAACTCTTTTAGGGTCAATAGATATTTTCTTTACCATAATTAAATGCCCTAACAACTTTCCTTCATTAAATCCAAATATGCACTTCTTTGGATTAAGTAAAATGCAATGTTACTTGGACCTTTGAAGTACCTTCCTAAGATCATCAATATGGTCTCCTCTTTGCTACGAGAACACTGTTAAATCATCCATATAGATAATAATGCACTTGCCAACTAAGTCCTTAATAGAAATATCTATTTCTTGTTCGAATGTAGCCCCAAACATTAATCAATCCATAAGGCATGCACCTGTAGGTGAATGTTCCCCACTTCATGGTGAATGTTATTTTCACTATCTTCATAGTTGACCATGACCTAGTTATATCATGAAAAACCATCTAGGAAGGACATTGTTTAAGAGTTATTAAATATTTAAAGTGTTTCATCTAGAGAAGGTAGTGGGTAATTATCATTTTCTAAGGCTTTATTAAGATTGCAAAAGTCTACGCATAGTCTGATCTCAATGTTCTTATTTAAAATTGGTACAAGATTTGCTACCCATGTGGAATGCCTTACTATAAAAATAATCCTTGTTGAAAGTAGCTTGTTAACTTCCCTGAAGATCAATGGTTCCAAGAGTACATTTACTAGTCATTATTCTTCTCAATGGCTCAACCCCTGGTTTTAAAGGAATGGTATGTGCAATAATGGAAGTATCAAAAGTCTTCAAATCCTCAAACTCAAAGACACAACTTCATGATAATACTTCAGTGCTTGGATAATACCAACCTTCCATTCTTTAGTAAAAACCTTACCGAGAAATATATTTGTATCCTTGACATCATTTTCATCTCCCATATTATATGGAATATACTCTCCACCTTCTGATTCAACACTCTTCTTTGGATTTCTAAGTTGATATGAGTAAAATAGTCTTTCTACACCATGCCTTTTGGAATATTATTAGTTTTCAAATTGGCTATCCCTTAATCATCTACTTCTATCTCTTCCCTTTTGGATTCATCAATAATCTGAGCCTTGAAGATACCTGAATTGGTGATGAACTCTAACATGTGCTTATCATCTTCAAAGACTCGAAAGTTTTTGACATTTTCAGGCACAAAAGGAATAGGTGTCAACTCTACTACAAATCTTTTCAATCTTGAGAGGGAGATGGGCTCTAAAGTGTTAGAATCTATAGCTAATGTGTTAACAATTTGGTTCTTTTTATGAGGTATCAATTTTATATTGAAAGCATCAAAGCCTTCAATCAAATCCCATACTCAGTTGCCATAAATAGCTAGCCTTTTATCATTACAAGCATATTTTCACTACCAACTCAAAGTCTCCAAAGACTTGTAGTTGTTTGACACCTTTTTTATGCACCAAGAGTAACCCATGAATAAGAGCTTCGTACTCATCTATGTTATTGGTGCAATAAAACTATAGCATGTGAGCAGCCAAGAAGAATTTTTCCTAAGGACATATTAATTCAATTCCTGCTCCACATCCTTGCCTAGAATTAGAACCATCAAATCTAAGTGTCTAAAGCTAATTTCCCTTCTTCCTCTTTGGTATAACTAACGTTGGAGTATTGGTATGCTCTTGACTTGAATCTTCCTTTGAAAAAGAACTTGGTGGGTCTTACAACTTTTGATTGCTTTGAGGAAGGGGATCCTAAGGCCTCACAAAAGCTTTAACTTGATTTATTACTAACAAGCATAAGGAGCATGATAATTTAGAGTGAGCAATGTTATGGATCCAACACCAGCTTGGGATTAATAGATCTTCTAATGAAGCTCACTTGCCCACACTGGCCTAATCTCTACTAAATTTTTGAATGAATTCTTGGAAGGTTTCAACAAATCCTTTTTCATTGTCAAATCCTACATCAAATTTTATCAACACATCAATGCTAGGCAATATTCTCATACCATCTTCATTTAAAATTTCCCTAGAGGTAGTTGATGTGTCCTCTTCTAAATCTATACTTGCTTGGCTAACATGTGCCAATAAAATTTCTTCTTTGTGTACTTCCATTAATGGAAGGTAGACACCCAACCTTATTTCCAAATATAAGATCTCATTACTCTTGTTGTACTTAGTAATGAGATGCTTTATCCTTGGCTCTCTTTCAATCTTGATCTAATTAGGAATTCCTCCCCATGGTAGCCACATGTGATAAAAGCTAGTAGCCATGTATCCATTTAGCATATTTCACCAATCTCTACTTAATAGCATGCCATATGCATCTGGAATATCAACTACCTGAATATCTATGTACCACTGGATGCAAGGGCTAGAATCCAATTGCATATATATATATGATTTAGTTCACCTATCACATTGACCTTAGTTTTGTCCAGCTAGGTGACTTTTTTATTTAATTTGGCTAGGGTTTGTGGAGCATTGTCAATTCCCACTGATCCTAATGTAGCTAAGGCATGCATGTAACCCAATGGATGGACTCATCCTAAATCAAGCAGCTCAATGAGTGAAGATATGCTACATTTAATCTATCAATCCAAGGACGTGTTTCTTGGTATCATGCCAGTACTATATGTATAGCTAGAGAATTTTGGATATGCAGTTGTGTATAGCTGATAAATGGAAATTACTGGAATGCTAGAAAAAGGAATTCAACACTTAAAATAAGAGAGCTATCTATGAGTTCTGAAAGTAATCTAATTAACCATTTCTTAATTGCATCAAAATAATAACTGAAACAAAATCAACAAATCTAGCTCTAAGATCTAAACCTAATAACATGAATCTAATACAAACAAGTGGTAGCCTACCACAAGTGGACCTTGACTTGGGTTGACTACTTCCTTCTTTTTATCAGCTACTCAATTGTATCAATGCATTCCCTTCTTTACCATTGATCAAGAACAAGAATTATAGACAATCTGAAATAACACTTTATTTATTGACTGAAATGATAATCTACTACAATCATTAGAAAAATCTATCTAGATATGTTGGGTAAGTCAAATATATACACCCTTCAACAATTTTATACAGTTATGAAAACTAACTACTACTTGGTCCACTTCTCATAAAACAGGGGGAAGGACTCTTTATTTTAAGAAAGTAAAAACATGCCAGGAAACTAAGACTTTAGAATAACCGAAGAGGAAGATTCTAAATCAAACTATACCACAAACAAACTAACTGAAAATATAACTTCAAGAATCATAGATTCTTCATCTTCACATGTCCTTGAAAAGTGAACATTTGTTAACTGTCGCATATCCTATTTTCATTAGTCATAAAGGAGGATATTAATTGTTGTTGGAAAGCTATTTGTGACTTCATACTTTGTTGCAGGTTGATTCTCTAACTACAAGAGATGGGTTCATTGGCTATAGGTGATGTACCTTTGGCTATAGGAACTCTTCAGTGCTTTGGCTATAGGAACTTCTTCCGGCTTAGCTGCAGTCCAACTTTACAGCCTCTGCTACATCTTAGTGTTCTTTGTTGTAGGAAGGAGTTAGAGAAACCTCCAATCATAAAGATCATTGTAAATACACTTATTCACACTACATTATATATGAAAATAACTATTTAACCATGCAACATATATTAAAACATCATATAATTAATAAAGTACTTTATCCAAGTATTATATAAAGTCTTGGTTCATGAAAGGATGAAAGCATTTATAAGAATGTATCTTAAAACTAGGAAAGATAGAGATTAAAAAGACAATTATAGGGTTCATCATCACTCCCCAACTTAAAGTGTTGCTTGTCCCCAAGAAACTATGGCTTGGAGTTATACATGAAGGTAATGTTTCTATAGTCATAGGGGTCTGCATGTCCTTCTCCTTCCTTTAAGAAGAATGCTTTTTGTCCTTCAATATGCTCCCATCTAGTACTCTCATCTTTTGCCCTATAGATTCTATTACCACTCCAATGAGGAATTAGAAAACAAAGGATAGGTGGTTGTAAGGCAAGTGGCAACCATATCAATCCATTTAATCTAGCCATATTGATGTACCTATGCCCCCTATTGACACCTGCATGAAAGTTATACATAGAATGTGGTTCTTTCCTTCTCAACTCTGATGTAATCTCCTACCACCTTATTTTACTAAAGTCAAATGCTTATTTCCCTATCTTCCTCACGGTCTCCTGATATAGTGTATAAGTAGTCTACTGGTCTTGATGAAAGTAGAGGAAAACTAATGTGTTGTAGACTTAAACAAAATTCATGGGTAAACCTATCTGAATAGTCCACTCTATCATTTCATTCCTACATTGAATTATCAACCAAGGAGCGTAATCTTATGATGATGTCTGCACTATATATGCCTTCAAGACTCCTTTCTATCCTAAACTAACTCATACAAACTTATTCTAATTAACCTAGTTTACTGAAGTTCACATAAATGTAAGAATAACAAAAATAGTTAAAAATCTAGTTGCTATGGGTACCTTCATAATAAGTTGAAGATAACTATATTCAATAGAGAATTACATAATTAACTCAAAATACTCAAAATGATAAAAGAACTAACACTAACCTCCAAAGGACTGAAAATATGCACTTGTTCATGAATCACAACTACTGGAAATAGCAATCAAGATATTTCACTTGTCTCACAATGCAATTGATAAAATAACAGAAAAACAATTTTAACTAGGAATGCATAAATAAATAAGGAAATATACAAAGTGAGGGTTAGTACCTTGAGTGGCCAGCTTAGGAAACTATCTCACTTAATCTGGAACCAAATCTACTTCAGATTCTCATGCATTCTCATAACACCTAATTGTATTCAACTCATTAGAAAACATAATCTTCTCAAATTTTATTCAAATCAAAACATATCTGGATAATTAACAATTGAAAAATAGAGTAACGGCTAAGTAACTAGAAAGTGAAAGTAACTAAATTAGCAACGAACTGATCCCTCTAACTTATACAAAATCAGGAGAGTCTTATACAACCACTAACTAATCCTCAATCAATTCAACCCTAGATACTAGGATACAAGTTGCATGATTGATTTATTAATCTAACTGATCAAAAGAAGAAAAGTCTTGTTTAAACAAGAACTCCCATGAAACAGTTATATGAAAAACCACTCATAGACTGTGTTTAGAACAAGTCCTCCTTTCTACATTTATTCCAATCCATGATGATATAGATTCATCCTCCATTTGTCTTCACTCTTGGCGTTCAAACTACACTTCTCTTAATTCCCATGTTCTGCAACTCACTGCAATTGCTCTTTCCTTGATGCCACGTCCTTGCTGCATAGGGTTAATTATCTAAACACATGCAAACAAAATAACTCTTATATTTAAACCATAGGATTCTAGTTATATTACATGCATACTTATAGTTTAAGTCATTCACTTGATAATATAACCACCATATTCCATATTATCAACATAGGTTTAAAGTCTTTGCAAAGTATATGGGAAACAACATATGGTAATAGTAATGTTTGTAAAGTATCTGCAGCATCATATGAAAAGGTCTTAAAACATATAAAAATAGTATAAAAGGAAGTCAATAATTCAACCCATCATCTCCCCCAACTACTCTTTTGCTTGCCCTCAAGCAAAATCAAGGAATTAAACATCTAGAGGAGGAGATTATAATGCAAAGTAATTTGTCTGAGGTCCATGACTACCCTGACTCCTTGTCCCTGTTTGAGATAAAAACCATTGTAGCAGGCAAGCCTATTCATCCTGACCAATTCTGCATTCTTACACTTATCACTCTTTTCTCCGATCCAGTATGGTACTAAGTAAAAGAGAATAGGAGGGTGAAATGTGAGTGGTAGCCATGCTACTCTTGTTCTCTCTAAAATCCTGATATACCTGTGTAGCTTCTCAAACATGTTCATGAAATTATGGAAGGAGTGGGGCTCTTTCCTCTACAATTCTGGAGTTAGACTATCCCATCTGTTCTGCACATACCTCTTGCAGTTCTGAATAATAGATACTGCCAACCGCTGTATCCTTCTATAATTCCTGAGTCTTAAATCCATAATTACCTTACCTGGACCCTTATGAGAGGAGTGTTAATCATTGGGTCAAGATCACATCAAGATTTAAGGCTTCTTGCCTAATCTGTAATGGCACCTTCTTTTCCTGTTCCTCATATCTATCCATTAACTCCCCTCTAAGCTGCTCATTTCTGAGGTAAGACATCAGTGCTCTAACGTGAAGATCACTAGCATAGATCAAGGGGTTCCACTCTGTATCTTCTTCCATCAAATAATTGTGCAAATAATATTCACACAACTGATCTTGTTCTTCCAATCTGACTCCTTGAAATAACTAGAAAAAATCATGCCTTGAATAGATAGAAATAGACTGATCATTGATGAATCTATTGAATTGAAAACTAAGAAACTTTTCTTTAAGAAATAATGCATAAAATCTTGGTGGAGGTCTGCATTCAATGATTTGAATTGCTCTATTAATCACCTCTGCCATCTTCCCTTCCAACCTTTTGATTACCAAATCCTTTTCCTCAACTAATGCATTAAGACTCTATTTCTCTCTTTCCCAATTCTCCTTTTCCTGCTTGGTTTCATGAGTCAGCTTCATTAATTCAAAGCCTAGAGATAGAGTGGTATGGTACCCTGGGGTTTTTGTCACAGGAGGTTGGAGAGTGAGTACTTCATCCTTTTCAATTTTTGTGTTACTTTTAGCCAATTGTGCTAATAAATCCTGTATACGCCTAAAAATGACACGAATCATCCTAAATAAATATTCTAAATATTTATTCCATTCTTCTATTAATTAAATAAATATTCTAAATTTATTTAATCGATTCACTGTTCCATAATTAAATAAATTCTATTTATTTAATTAAAATTCTTCTAAATATCCTACCCAATTAAATAATCATAAATTATTTAATTAATCCAAATTCCTCTATCCTAAGTTCTAAATTCAAAAATCCACCTCACCTTTACACCTCACCTTGTCCACCTCATCAGGTTGCACATGTAATTAATTATATTTAATATTTAATTACCTATTTTTCTCTCACCCACATGGCCTATTTCTTCTCCAATCAGAGGTCAGTTAACCAATCAATCAAATCTGTTAACTAACCTGTCAGTTGAGTCAAATCCTTAATCAATCCAGTCAGTTCCACAATCCACTCTTCTAACTGATTAATCAATTCTGTTAACAGACCAGTCAAGGGAGTTAACTCTCCAATCAGTTTTGTCACATCCCCCCTTTCATGATGGAGCTGGGACACTTGTCGCATTTCCACTGGTTGCACATTCCTCAACCATCCTCAGCCGTCGATCTGCATATCTCCTCTCAACTGTTGATTTCCATTCTTCCAAGTCTATAAATGAAGCTTCATCCCTTCATTCTAATGATCCAGGCTTTTGACATCGTTACTCTGCAAAAATATCACCAGCGCGCCTTTGGCACCCACTTGTCATCTACAAGCTTGAGATCACCATTGTTGCATTGGAGCTCACCTTCATTGCATATCACACCATAGCCGTTCACCATCGACTTCCTCAAACAGCTTTAAAAGATTGCACTCTCTGAGGGCTCATCTCATCTGCGAAAGGACGATTCGTGATAGGCGAACAACAGAAGTTTCGAAACGGAAGAGGTTTGCTGTGTTTGTTCATTGCTTTGTTTACTTGAATCTTCTTTGTTTCACTATTCTGTTGATGTTTGGGTCATCTATTATTC
The DNA here is from genome assembly GCA_027924645.1 of Cunninghamia lanceolata. Taxonomy (NCBI): domain Eukaryota; kingdom Viridiplantae; phylum Streptophyta; class Pinopsida; order Cupressales; family Cupressaceae; genus Cunninghamia; species Cunninghamia lanceolata. The sequence goes on from BSBN01000743.1 coordinate 2,896,843, forward strand.
ATTTGATTGATTTGACATTTTACCCTCACATTTTTGGCGCCCACCGTGGGGCCGTTGCCCCTTTATTTCACCATTTTTGAGCTTTTTTGAAGGCAGGTTCCGTACAGGTCTCGCAGAGTCACGCACAGGTTCTTTGGGCGCATCTGTTCATTTCCACGGCGCATATAAAGACTGTTCCGGTGCATTTATCCTCTCTACACATCTGTGTATTTCTGCGGTGCTTTTGTAGACTGTTGCTGCGCATAGGTTATAACTGCGCATATGTTGACTGTTACAGCGCTTCTGAAGACTGTTGCTGCGCATCCATTAAAACAGCGCATATATTCATTTTAACCGCGCATACGTTCAATCTTGCAGCGCATTCGTTAGTGCTGCGCTTCTGTTGATCATTTCTGCGCATCTGATCACTGAAGCTGCGCATTTGTAACAGACTCAAGCTTTAGTACTTTTCTAGAGGATTTTGCTAACGTTAACCCCTTTGCAGGTGTTTGCTGGAGTGGTTTTGCAGGATAGGCTCGGGTTCAGTTACATGTAGTTGCATCTAATTAGGTCACCTTTCATTTTCTGGGAAAGAGTAAAATGGTTGTTCATTACAAATCTTCATCTAGTCCTAATTAGGGAGGAAGTAACTGGTTTATTTCATGCTTGCATTACAAACACCTTCAAAGTTATTGCTATCTGAGGTTTAAAATTGAACTCATCACTGATCTTGAAGGTAAAATGAACCATTGCTATATCGTGAGACCTGAATTTCAAAGTTAACAATCTCGTGCTTCGCGGTTTTAAAATTGAACTCATCACTGATCTTGCAGTTAAAACGAACCATTGCTATATCGTGAGAACTGAATTTCAAAGTTAACAATCTTGTGCTACGTGGATTTAAAATTGAACTCACAACTACTTTCTGGGATTTAAAACTGAACCACTGCAATATTGCTGAAATCACTTCAAAGTTCTATTTGAGTAGATTATCCCATTTAGTTTTTATCTTTTAACTAGGGTGGATTAATCAGTGTATTCTGTGCTTGCGAATGACAATAGGCTTATGCTCTCCCCTCTTCTGGGTGATCAGAGTGCCAGACTTGTCATTCTATTTGTTTAACCTTTAGGAGGGGCCTGCCCTTGGATGCACGCTTGTCCAAGCGGGAATGACCCTGAGTGGTAACAGGCTAACGCCAAGCCCTACCGAGCCACTTAAAATAAATTGTGCTTGAGGTGAAAACCTCCTGCAACGAGTGCTGTTATGTTACACCAACGGCCAACCTCCCCCAAAACCCTCTCAGGCGTAACCCTTTGAGGCTGGGAGACTCCATAACGGAGAGTAGCGCCGCTGCACGTGTAACCACTTGAACGGTTGCCCGGATTAAATACCTCTTGTTTTTAGTGGCCCAAATCCCTTATAATCCATTTCTCACATAGGATTTTGTGCTTGCTTTTTGTCCAAAATAAAGTCGAAAAACTGCAAAAACAATGGAAAACTACAAAATACTCTTTGTGCTTGCTGTGTTTTCTTGCTAAATTAATTCATAATATCAGATCAGGAAGACCTTTTCCAGCCAAAGAATACCAAAAATAGAGAAAAATCCAAAAAATTTGCAAAAAATACCAGAACTGCGCATATACACTTTTCTGCTGCGCATACACAACGACTTGCTGCGCTTTTGTACCAACTAGCTGCACATACATACCTTTCTGCTGCACATATACACTTTTTGGCTGCGCTTTTACAGCGACTTGTTGCGCTTATACACCGACTTGCTGCGCATATACTTTTCCGCTGCGCATTTGCACACTGTTACTGCGCATACATACTTCACCAGAGCTGCGCTTTTACAGCGACTTACGGCGCATTTACCTATTCTTGCTGCACAACTGTTTCTGCGCATGCGTGACAGTGAGCATTTGCCCTATTTTTGAGAAATTATCGTCAGCTGTTCAGAGTGCCCATTTCAGCCTAGTTTCATTTTCTGAGGTCAGAGTCAACCTTGCAGTTAATCTTCATCCGTTTCACCTAATTCTCTCTCTTTCGTCGGTCGTCCCAGTCACCTTCTGTCCAAGTCACTCTTGTCCCAAAGTCATTCTGTCCCATACCGATTCGACATAGGTCCTTCTTCGTTTCATTTGTGAATTCACGTAAGCCTAGTAGGTCACAATACCTTTTGCTAGTAGTCTTGTTGAACGACTAAGCCCTACACAGTAAGACTGGTATCGACTACCCTTGCTAGTGGCTAGAGTCTTGTGTCAACCGTCTTACCTGAAGTCATTGGGCGAGAGAACCCTTTGTCCAAATCTTGTCCTAGGTATCCCATTCATAACAGTCTTAGTCGGCACCTTGCCAAAATTTCTAATCCTAGTCCACTTCATCCCACCCCACCTTGCATGGTTCTTACTCGATCCCAGCACAACAAGCTAATCGAAATGGCCGACTCGTTCGATCACATCGCCCCACCACGCGATGATGATGATGAAGAAATTTCTCGTGAAAAATTAGTGGCACACATGCAAGATAGCAAATTCCAACGCCTAGTGGAGAAAGTGCTCCTTGAGGACCCCACCAAATATTTCCATCATCTTGCTAGTCTCGGAATCAAACTCCCCGCAGACTTTGACATTAGCTCCATCATGGAAAATGCAGACAATGATCATGAGAGGGGCACAAACGACACAATCCCACATGCACATGAGAGGGGCACAAATGACACGGTCCCCCATGCCAATGAGAGAGGGAAGCAACCCATAGATCAAAATGTTCCTATGGCGGATGTGAGACAACAAATTGAGAGTCTAAAGCTAGAAATCTCCAACCTTAAGATCAGCACAAGTTCCAAGAACTACTCCTTGGAAGATATAGCACCATACCCCTTTGACAGAAGTTTGGTCATGAAACCATTCCCCTATCAGTTCAGAATTCCAAAATTTGACAAATACAAAGGGAAGGGGGACCCTAGAGATCATATCAGGGAATTCACTGCAGCATGTCTGGAAGTAGCTCACAACGAGACCTACTTAATGAGACTATTCCCAAGATCTTTAGGATGTCAAGCTATGGAGTGGTTCTCGCGTCTACCACCAGGAATCAAAACTTTTGATGAACTTGTCAATAAATTCATAACGCACTTCTCTTACAACATAGAACACGAAGTATCTATGCTAGACCTATGCAACACCAAACAAAAGGGTGGTGAGTCTTTCGCCACCTTCTTACAACGATGGAGACAGCTAGCTAGTAAGTGTTCTTACGACATGCCTGAGAAATAACTATTGGAAATGTTTGTCCACAATTTGAATCCTGATCTCAGCTATGAGATTCAGATACAATGCCCTACCTCATTCGCCAAAGTCATTGAAATGGGGCTATTCATTGAGAAAGCTATGATCGCTAAAGGAACTCTCAAGCTCTACAAGGACACACCTCCTTCCAATTACACAACTGACAAGTCAAAGTTTTGGACCAAGAACAAGAATGTGGTCAACGATGGAGTAGTGGATGTCAAGGCGGCAACCCCTAAACAACAACCCATATTCACTCTTAAGGAAGAAGCAAATACCGGTGCGCTCAACAAGCCACCCCCTCGGGAACCTAGACCTTGGTTCAATTCAAATCCAAGGAGGAAATTCACACCGTTAGGAGAATCTCAAGAATCGGCCCTCAGAAAGTTGTTGGCTAACAATGAAATTTCTCTACCGCCAACAAGTGACTATGAGCCTATCGTCAAACCTCCCTATTGGAAGGACACAGATTATTGTGAGTATCATCGAGGATAGGGGCACACGACTAACAATTGCATCCGCCTCAAGAATGTCATACAGGATATACTGGATCAAAATCAGGGAGGGACACAACAGCATACCTCCAATGAATCTCATGTGGCCTACCGGGATCCTCTTCTAAACCACAACCGGCCGTATAACAATAATCGCAACAATGGCCACAACAGCAATGATGGTCACAATGGCAACAACTCCAATGGCCATAACAATAATGACAACAATCGCAACAGGCCAAACCAAAACAGCGGGTCGAGTAATGCTAACTATGCAAGCGTTCCATTCGAGTACACCATTAACTGCATTTCTGAGCACATTCCGCAGATCAACGTCATATCCCCCAACCAACAACCAGGACCTAACAGAACTGGTTGTAGTATAATTACCCGCAGTGGTAAGGTCACGATCAATACCACCCCTCCAAGGTCATCACCATCTCCGTCCAACTCCCGCCCATATAATGTCATCGACCAATTGCAAAAGACTCCAGCTCACATTTCTATATTGGAGCTCTTGCGTCTATCTCCTTCTCATAAGGAGATTCTTGAGAAAGCCTTAGTGGAAACTACTATCCCCACTAACCTAGCCCAAGAAAAGTTTCAAACCATGGTAGGTAATTTGACATCCTCCACTTCCATCTCATTTACAGAGCAAGATGACCTTTCCATATCTCAACCCCACAACACCCCTCTACACATTGTCGCATTCGTGCACAAGCACCGCATCAAGAGGGTTCTCATTGATGGGGGTGCCGGTTTAAATATTTGTACTTTGAAGCTCGTCCTTGCACTGGGGTTCTCCGAACAGGCAGTTGATCCAAAACGGAAAATCACCATCAAAGCCTATGACGAGGAGGAACGAACCACCAAAGGAACAGTTGTCCTACCCATTCAAGTGGGACCGGTAATTAAAGATGTGGTGTGCCAAGTCCTTGATCGGGAGCTTGCTTACAATATTCTACTAGGGAGACCATGGATCCACGCCATGAAGGCTATCCCCTCCACCTACCATCAATGCATAAAGTTCCCACACGATGGCAAGCAGGTCACCATACAAGGCGACCCTGACCCCTACCAACATTGCAATTCATTCCAAGCAAAATTTGAATGCGTCATTCCCAATAACCGAGCCTACATTTTCCCCACTCAACCCATATCCATCCCACAATAAACACTTGACAGTTACCTATCATGGCTTGGTACTCACCTTGTGGCCTTGTCGACCAAGGTTTTGTCCCATACCGTCTCCTCCATGTAAGCCTAGTGTAAAGTCTCTCGTCAGTGTCTATGGTCTGAATCTGTGAACTACGTTGCCTCTGCGCCGTCACGTAGGCAAGGCCATTATTCTAATGCGCCCCCGAGGCTTCCATCTCTCCCAAGGTCCCATTTGTCTCCTTTCTTGCCTTCATTCTTGTCATCTTTCTTCTAGTCCATCCATGGTCCATTAGGGTTTACCCTGAACTACGTTGCCTCTGCGTCGTCACGTAGGCAAGGCCATTTAGCAATGAGCCCCCGAGGCACTAGGTCAGTCCCTTAGGGTCCGTCTTCTCAATAAGGATTATGCAACCTTCTCATCAAGCAAGCAAATGCAAGCAAAACCCGCGCTTCAAGCAGAAACCTTGACTATGAGCATCTTAACCTATGCAATGCAAAGCAAATACCCAAGGTCTTCTAAATGATTTTATGCAAATTAAGGCAAGAAATAAACACATATCAACGCAAATATGCTTTGTAGATTTGAACCTAGGGTTAAGTTACAGAGTCTTGATTTTTGCTATCCTACCTTCCTATGCTACTCAAGGATGCCAAAAGCTAGAGATGCTATGATGGAGGCATGATCACTTTCTTTGTTTGTTGTTTGTGGATTAAACTTTAGTAATGTGAAGCCTTGTCTAAGGACATGATCGGCAAAAGATCATCGAGGACATCAAAGGTCTTACAGGAACGGGGGCAATCCTTGCTTGTTGAAGCGCAAGAAGTACTCAGGTCATCTAGATTCAATTTTGACTAGATGCTTGTATTAACTTGCTAAATCACAATCCATGTAAGCGGTACTCAGGTCATCTCGGTTCAATTATACCTCGATGCTTGTATTCACTTACAACATTTCAGAAAAATACCAAAAACAAAATGCCCAATGATGAAATAAAGCACTCCAATAGCAAAGCATCCATCCTATATCTATTTATACATCCATACCATACCCCATGCAATAAAGATCCAACAATGCAGAGTATCAATACAAATAAAAGCTTGTGAATCTTTCTATCGAGTCTTTCTTCTATCAATCAAATTTCTATTTATCATCATATCTTTCATCCTTGTCCAGTCAATCTGAGCAATGATCCAAATGCAAGGTCCATCCTTAATCCATACCAATCAAGTCAAGTCAATCTTGCACAAATGATCCACTCACAATCAGTGGTCTTGATCCTTGTCTGGTCGTAAACCAACTCGATCAGTTAATCAATCAATTGTCTTATACAGGATGTTGCATTGTCGAAATCAGACTAATACACGCGTCTTACATGACATGCTTCATTTCCTGAAACCAGCCACTATCCTTCATGTTGCTCTAGGGATCTATCATTCCCCGCCATGACAACACGCCTGTCGTGTTGGTCTAGGGATATATTGTTCCCCGCCATGACAACACTGTCGTATATCATTATCAGTATATCATTGGTTTACCGCTTGACAGGGGCAATACCTTGTTTGTTCTTGTGTCATTTGTGTATACTTGCTTGCTTGCTTGTGTGTGTCATCATTCCATCTTGCATCGCGTATCATTTGACACTTTCTTCACCCATTTTCTTCAAACTCAACCTTCTTCATCATGAGATTGTCCGTCTCACGCCTTCTGCCTTCTTCTTGTCCAATCTCCCGAGGGGGCATCCTATCGTTAAACTTGTACCAGGGGCAAACTGGGGCATATATCACTGTCAGGCTATTTATTCTTTGAAGCAACGCTGTAAACTGCATTGCATCAAAGAGGGGCAAAATGTATACGCCTAAAAATGACACGAATCATCCTAAATAAATATTCTAAATATTTATTCCATTCTTCTATTAATTAAATAAATATTCTAAATTTATTTAATCGATTCACTGTTCCATAATTAAATAAATTCTATTTATTTAATTAAAATTCTTCTAAATATCCTACCCAATTAAATAATCATAAATTATTTAATTAATCCAAATTCCTCTATCCTAAGTTCTAAATTCAAAAATCCACCTCACCTTTACACCTCACCTTGTCCACCTCATCAGGTTGCACATGTAATTAATTATATTTAATATTTAATTACCTATTTTTCTCTCACCCACATGGCCTATTTCTTCTCCAATCAGAGGTCAGTTAACCAATCAATCAAATCTGTTAACTAACCTGTCAGTTGAGTCAAATCCTCAATCAATCCAGTCAGTTCCACAATCCACTCTTCTAACTGATCAATCAATTCTGTTAACAGACCAGTCAAGGGAGTTAACTCTCCAATCAGTTTTGTCACATCCCCCCTTTCATGATGGAGCTGGGACACTTGTCGCATTTCCATGGGTTGCACATTCCTCAACCATCCTCAGCCGTCGATCTGCATATCTCCTCTCAACCGTTGATTTCCATTCTTCCAAGTCTATAAATGAAGCTTCATCCCTTCATTCTAATGATCCAGGCTTTTGACATCGTTACTCTGCAGAAATATCACCAGCGCGCCTTTGGCACCCACTTGTCATCTACAAGCTTGAGATCACCATTGTTGCATTGGAGCTCACCTTCATTGCATATCACACCATAGCCGTTCACCATCGACTTCCTCAAACAGCTTTAAAAGATTGCACTCTCTGAGGGCTCATCTCATCTGCGAAAGGATAATTCGTGATAGGCAAACAACAGAAGTTTCGAAACGGAAGAGGTTTGTTGTGTTTGTTCATTGCTTTGTTTACTTGAATCTTCTTTGTTTCACTATTCTGTTGATGTTTGGGTCATCTATTATTCATTTGATTGATTTGACATTTTACCCTCACAAATCCAAATTGGAACCATGGCCATAAGTTTGAATCTTCTCTTCCAACTCTTGAATCCTTTTCTCTTTTTCTTTATCTTTCTCCTCATACCCATTTACCTATTCTTCTAGCTATCTTATCCTATCCAAAGCCTCTTGAAGTTCTTTTCTAATATTTTTTATCCTCCAATAATTCTTTTTCTTTTTCAAAATTTAAATTTTCATCATCACCTTTTCCAGGAATATCAAAAAATTCTTGCGCAGAATTATCAGGTACAAACTTCCCATTTTCTTTGTGGTTAACAAATCCTCTGACTTAGAATCAGAAGAAGAAACATACCGTCTTTTCTTGGCAGACATGTTGACATTATCACAGGTGTTAGCAGAGACGTCCTCTAGAGGAATTTCTTCCCTGTATGAGTCTATATTCAATGGAGTTGGATCACTGTTCTACTGGCCTTTATCTTTTTCCTCTAATTTTTGTTCCTCAACAACATTTTCTTTAGCACTTTGCCTCTTTAGCCTACCTAAGCATCTAGGAGTGGCAGTCTCCTACTTATCTTCCCTTTTCCTCTTCTTCTTGTCCCTTTTCTTCTTTCCTTCCCCTGTATTTTCTTCTTTCATTGTGCTCTTGTGTTTCTTCACACCCTTCATATTCTTCTTTTCTTTACCAGATGCTTAAGGAGTGTTTTTCTTAGCTTTAGGGGTGGATGATGAGGGTTCTTCTGCTGCTACAGGCCTAAATTCTAGAGCATTTTCATCTTGTGGCTCTACATGCTCAGTTTCATATGGAGGCTTAGGCTCATATGGAGGATCATCTTCTAGTTCAGGTGCCACTAATAGTGTTGAAATATCCACACATTGCTTAAAATCTTCCCACTCAACCTATGGGTACTGAATTCTCAAACTTCTCTTTATTAACAAGGCTATTAAATAATGATGAGATAGAGTGGTGTCTGACTGTTGTTTCTGGTATTTTGAAGACATTCTTTTCAACATACTATATAGAAAATTTGGGACATTGACCAGTTTTTCATGCCGTAGATGATTGAGCAATTTGAAATGTACAATATATAACATGTTATACCAACCATCACAGGTAATATATTTGATAATGTATGAAGCACATTTCCCCCAAAATAAGGGAAGAGATAATCACTTCGTACCTTGTGTGGTGAAGTCCAGGTGTTCACCTCTCTCATAGAATTCCTCCCTCACCGCGGCTACATCAGCTCTAGTTGGGGATTTGGACCCTATCCGTGGCAACCCTGTGACCTGAGCAATAGCTGTTTCAGAAGCATCTATAGTCAATCCTTTCACCATTGCTTCATCACACTGTAATGTAAATGCAAATTCCTTTTCCATATCAACATCATATTCTGTCAATTTCAGAAAGTAATCTAACCAACCCACTCTTGTAAAGAGTGGGAGAACCATTACATCTACTAGTATTTCTTTATGCACAGAGGGTTCTCTTCTGATTGCGTCCCCTCCCATGATTTCTGTAAGTTGCAATTATAATCTTTATGATGTCAATTTCTTCTAAACAGTGTCAATATTTGCTACTTCAACTCACCACCCTAGAAAGACAATTTCTGTAGCTTCAATTCACCACCCAAAAAGAACCACTTACAATTTATGCCTCTCCTTTCTTCTCCACTGCAACTTCCTTCGGGTAATAGGTTCACTTATTGGAAAAACTAGGTAAGTTCATGGCATAGGAGGTTTTATCTGGTTTTTCTTGCAAGGCAAAAGATGGTGAATGGCAAAAATAAAAAAAATAAACCCCTCCCCCCAACTTAATGTTGAAGTGATCTCACTTCACATGTCAATTAATATGGAATGAGGAGTATTGATTAAATGGAATTGTGGATAATATTCTCGCATGCACGAAATAAACTACAAGTAATCATAAATATAAAAAGAAAGCTAGTTTAAATGATTGAAAGTTACGTAATGCACATATGGAATAGAAAGAAATAATTAACACACCTTAGAATTTGTGAACATATACTGATGAGTTGAGTTGATATGCATGCGGCGAACGGTAAGGTGGCTAGTATGGCTGTAGAATTATGATGTGATGGCGCATAAAGGTAAAGAAAAATGAACAACTCATAACTGTGAGTTGACACTTGCGGCAATAGAGCGGAGTGATTTTGAATGAATGCGGCATGTGGAATGGGTGGGAAAAATTAGGTATTGTTCACCAAACTGTGGAGGAAGGCTATATACAGGAGTGGCTACGGGTGCCACCAGCACAGGTCCCGACTGTGTAATTACAGATGCAATATATCATTTTCTGGCTGAGTCAGGTCCCTACTGTGTGAGTGGTAAACATGTCCCAGTTGAAGTAACTGTAATAACCATGGATATTGTGTCATGTGTGCATGTGATTTTAAAGCAAAGAAAATTATGTTTCAGTGACAAGGGTTGAGTATTGCAAATCAACCTCCACATCATTGGATAGTGCTGGTGGATCAGTATCTAAATGTGTATCAGTTGGTCTTACATCATCTTCATCGGGATTGTCAGGAGTACCATATTGAGCAGCTAAAGAAACAAGAAAGTCATCCTTTTGATGTGGCTTTTTATACAGTTTGAGCTTGTACCCATTTACTAACAGTGAAAACTAAACTTCATCAATAGTCTACAATTGAACCACACCATTAGGAAAGACCTGTTTAATCTCATATGGGCCTAACCAATGGGACTGAAGCTTGTCCTTGAAATCCTTGTATCTCGAATCATAGAGCAGTGCCTAGTCACCAGCAGTGAATTCTTTAGTCTTGATGTACTTATCATGCCATTTGGCTCTTTGTTTCTGTATGACCTATGTGTGATGGATGGCCTTCAATCAGATTTCATCCAAGGCATTCAAATGTTGTAGCTTGTCCTGCTGAGCTATTGTCAGATCCATCCCTAGTTCTACTGATGTCCTCAGGGTTTTGTGTTCAAATTCTATAGGTAGGACTGTTGTCTTGCCATAGACCAGTTCATAAGGTGTAAACCCTGTAGTTGTCTTCTAGGTAGTTCTGTATGCCCAATTAGCTTATGGGAGCCTAGAAACCCAATCTCTTCTATGAAGTTGCACTGTCTTTGTCAAAATGTTCTCAATTTCTCTGTTTGTGACTTCCACCTAACTATTAGCCTCAGGATGGTAGGGAGTGGATTTCTTATGTCTAATTTGATATTCTTCTACCAATTTGGTGATCAAATCAGATGTAAATTATGGTCCTTGATCAGTTACTATCTCTCTTGGCACACCATATCTAGTGAAGATGTCCTCATACAAGAATTTGGCCACATTGTCATCCCTAGCAAACTGTAGGGCTTTAACTTCAACCCATTTACTTAAGTAATTAGTACATACCAGGATATATTCCTTATTGTTGGATGTAGGAGATATAGGTCCCACAAAATCTAGTCCCCACTTATCAAAAGGGGCCAATAAGATTTGTGGCTGCAAGGGCATCTCATCATTTCTTGTAGGCCTCCCCATTCTCTAACATCTATCATAGCTCCTAGTGCACCTGACATCTTTATGAAGTGTTGGCCAATAGTATCCTATTGTTAGTATTTTAAAGGTTGTTCTCTTGGCTGCAAAATGTCCCCCACAAGGTTCATCATGGCAGGCCTTCATTATATCAAACACTTCATCCTCTCTGATACATCTTCTCATAATATTGTCTAGGCCAATGTAAATTAGAAATCCAGAAATCCAAGAGTAAGAGAAACATTTGTGAACTAGTTGCCTCTTCTCCCTTGGAGAGAAGTATCCTAGAATCTGCCATGTAACCAAATAATTAGCTATATATGCATACCATGGAGTGTGTATAGTTAGAGCAAATTGCTCATCAGGAAAAGAATCATCAACCACTCCTTCTGAAGACTGTGTAGGTAGTCTAGACAGAAAATCAGCAACTACTTTGGCCTCACCTAGTTTGTCAACAATTGTAATATCAAATTCCTATATCAACAATAACCATCTTACAAGTCTTCCACCCACTATTGGCTTATTCATCAAATATCTAATGGTTGCATGATCTGTATGTATGAATACCTTGTAACCAATTATGTAGTACCTAAATTTGTTAATTGCATAAACAACTGCCAACATCTCTTTCTCTGTTACAATGTAGTTTAACTCAACTCCTTGCAAATTTTTACTTACATAGTATATGGCATAGTCTTTGTTGCCTTCCTATTGGCCTAGGACTGCCCCAATGGCAAAATCTGATGCATTTGTATGGATGTGAAAAGGTAGTGTCCAATTTGGACCTCTGAGAATAGGGGCTTGTGTCAATGATGTTTTTAGCTTTTCAAACGAAATTTGACAATCTGGTGTCCATTCAAATTCACTGTCCTTGGTCAGTAGAGTAAATAGAGGTGCAACAATCTTGCTAAAATCCTGAATGAACCTCCTGTAATATCATGCATGTCCCAGGAAGCTCCTTACATCCTTCTGTCTTTGTGGAGTAGGCAGGGTAGATATGATCTCAATATTCTTTGGGTCAACTTGGATGCCTGCACTTGAGATGAAATGTCCCAAGACTATTCCCTGTGTCATCATCAGAAAACACTTTTCATTACTCGAAGAGAGGTTGTGCTCTGTGTATCTTTTCAACACTTTCTCCAAATTGTGTAAGGCTTCATCATATGTGTCCCCATATGTGGTGAAGTCATCCATAAAAATCCCCATGCTATCATGGGCAAAATCAAAGAAAATACTGAGGACTGCTCTTTGAAACATAGCTGGAGCATTGCACAAACCAAAGGGTAAGACAGATATGCATATGTCCCCCAAGGGCAAGTAAACGTTGTCTTATCCTAATCCTCTGGAGCAATCTTAATCTAGTTATACCCACTAAAACCATCAAGAAAGGAAAAATATTTCTTGCCTGCCAACAAGTCAAGAACTTTGTCAATAAATGGTAATAGAAAGTGATCTTTCTTGGTAGTAGTATTGAGTTCTCTATAATCAACACAAACTCTCCATTTGCCACCTTTCTTGGGCACTATGATCAATGGTGAAACCCATTCACTGTCTGAAATGGGGTATATAAAGCCTGCATCCAAAAGCTTTTGAAGCTCAACTTTCATAATCTCTCTGAGGGTGGGGTTCATGCGCCTTTGCTGCTGCCTGATGGGTCTATAGCCATCATGAATATATATTTTGTGCATTCATAAGGCAGGATCAATGCCTTTCATCTCACTATAATCCCAAGTGAATGATGCTAAGTGTGTATGCAATATGTCATGCAAGGATTGTTGTTGTTCATCCGTCAATGTATTGTTAATATTCAACATCTTACCTAGCTTGATTTCTAATTGTTTGGATAGTTCTTGCACAGAAGACAAATCAAGGCTGGGTAATATGGGTAAGCATTGCTGGGGTAATAAAGCATGAAATATTTGGGATACCTCCTCCGAGGAACTGCTGGGTATTATGTTGCTCAAAGGGTCTTGTAAGCAGGATAGGTAGCCTTGCTACTATGGGTGCCTCCCACTATTATTTTGTATAACGTGAGCAATTAATTCATCTTCATCTGGAATATCCAATAAGGGGCTGCGTTCAATAGTCATCAAGATTTGCAGGGAATAGGTGTCCTTATCCTCCAGGCTAGGCCAAATGGTCTGCTCAAGCTCATGATATGGCTGGGCTGGTGGATATAAAACCAGTTTCTTGGTCACAGTCCCATTGGATTTAATCATGTTACCAGACCTGTAACCTATAAATGCATCAACAGTGGCAAGCCATGGTCTACCTAGTATAAGAGGATAACCAGCAAGATTAACCTTTGGCTACAATACTATAAAATCAGCAGGGTATTCCCAAGAATCTAATGCAATGACCAAATCTTCTATGACTCCTTCAGGTTTGACTGTAGACCTATCAGCTAATTGCAAGACTATCTAAGTAGGCCTAAGGTTATTCAATTGGAGTGTCTGCATTGTCTCCTTGGTCATGACATTAATTGCAGCACCTAAATCTATGAAAGTATTCTTAATCAGAGTCCCATTGATCTTGGCATCCACCACTAGACTACCTAGTTCTGTATATTTGGGAATAGTTATGTTACCCAACATGATATCAGCAAGATTGCCTAAAACATGTACTGTCTGAGGGTCTATTATCTTCCTTCCTATCTTCTTTATGCAAAGATCCCTAATAGTCTTAGTGTAGATAGGAATATCCTTGATGGCTTGGATTAAGGGAATCTTGATGCTTATATCTTTCAGCTGGCTGAGAAGGACAATATCAATTTGGGCTATTTGTTTTTGCATGGCCAAGCGCTCAGGGAAAGAAGGAGGTTTCTGATGTAAGGTGGTTTGGGCATCTTGGGTTGATTCAGGTTACAAAGGTGGTTTATCTGATGTTTCTTCAATGGGTTCTTCATCTTCAAGTTCTATGATTTGGGGAGATGAAGGCCCTGCAAGTTGCTTCCCTGATTTGAGATGAACATTACTCACTTCCACCCCATAGGTGGTATATTGTATTACCTCGTTAGTATAAGCCTGTTGAATAGGCTTGTTGTTGGGGTTAGGTGCAGGTTGGTCAGGGATTTGGGTAGGTCTAGGAGGTGGATTTTGAGGTGTTGATGGTGGCATTATGGCTAGGTACTGTGACTGAGATGAAATCATTGGTTGCTGAAAAGGTGCATTTTGTTAGCATTGTTGGCCCTTGTTTCATTAAGGTTGCCATTATTGCTGCTAAGTAGGCCACTAGGATTTATAGTTGGGACCTGGAAATTTTTCTTGAAGCCATGAGTTTGGTTGTTGTTGGTTCCAACCAGCTTATGGAGTAGGCCATTGTGAAGTGGGCCATTGTGGGTTTTGCCATGCATTTGGATTACCAAGCCATTGTAGAGAAATTCTAGTTTGCAGCAGGAAAGGCAGAATTAAAATTAAGTGGATCAGAGGGCATACCTTGTCTTTGCTGCCAAGGTCTCCTTTGAGCTATGAAGAATAGTTTCCCATCTTCTCCTTCCAATGGCTGTAATTCTGGCCTTTCAATCTTTTCTTGCTAGATACTGACCACCCTTTTGCATTTACAATTGGCCTTCATCTATCTACAACTGGGGTAGTATTCAGTAAGCATTGCATCTACCTCTTCCTATTTCTTCTTGATATGAAGAGTGTCCAATTATGTAGCCATATGGCTAATAATGTCCTCTTTCATGTTAGTCAGCAGGGTACTAATTTCCACTCTTGAAACCCCATTGGTTGCCTTGCCTGTGATGGCTGCTCTTTCTCCCCTTAGTTTTCTGGAAAAGGTTCTAGAATAATTTATGCAAGCTCTGTAGACATCCTCAAAAGGAAGTTGAGATATATCCCCTATTCCAATGAGATTGAGGGCATCCATGTAGTCATCATTAACTCCCCTCAAAAGACCAACTTTAGTGATTCTTCAGACAATCTATTTTGAGGGGTTTTCTTCAAGGCAAATCAAAATCTTTCAACATAGTATTCTAGTGGTTCATCCTCTTTCTGTGACATCTGGAAGATGTCATCTCTCCTCCTATCATGGCCTTTGCAATAGTCTTTATATTTTGCCAAAAACTTTGTCTTCATGGTATCCCAGTCTGGAATGACATCTTTCCCTAACCCCATAACCATCTTAAAGCAACATCTTTTAGTGTGGCAGGGAACAACTTGAGTCTGTAAGGATCAATGGTGTAGTCATAACTCCTACACAAGACATCAAACTCAAATAGGAAAGTGTCAAGATCTTCAGTCACCAAGTCGTAGAAAATAGGCAATGCAGAAGGTGGTATATTTTTTAGAGCAACAACCGTGCTTGGTCTGGGATATGGAATTCAAACGTTGCTTTTCCTAGAGGATCCTCTACTGCATCATCTGCCATGGTTCTAAAATTCCCTTCTAAAGCTATGGAGGAAGTCGATGGAGATGTAGAAGGTGTTGATGAAGATGTAAGAGGAAATTTTTCTTCAACACTTTCTACTATATAATTGATAAAGTCAGTTGTGTCCTTGTTATCCTAAGAATTTGAAGGGAGAAATCTACCTTGGTGATCTCTCTGCCTCTGCATATAGTAGTTTTAGCTTGATATTTCCACGGTCCTGCACAATGTTAGTATAATGTCTAGTGTTTCCTGAAGAAAAATGAATTCATTAATTCTAATTTTGGAATGAAAATTTAAACTATGAAAGCACATAAAACTAATGAGACTATGAAGGTAGCACCATCCCCGGCAACGATGCCAAAAATGTAGAGGAAAACTAATGCGTTGTAGACTTAAACAAAATTTAGGGGTAAACCTATCTGAACAGTCCACTCTATCATTGCATTCCTACATTAAATTATCGACCAACGAGCGTAAGCTTATGATGATGCCTACACTATTTATGCCTTCAAGACTCATTTCTATCCTAAACTAACTCATATAGACTTATTTTGATTAACCTAGTTTATTGAAGTTCATAGAAATGTAAGTACAACAAAAATAGTTAAAAATCCAGTTGCTATGGGTGCCTTCAGCATAAGCTGAAGATAACTATATTCAACAGAAAATTACAGAATTAACTCATAATACTTAGAATGATAAAAGAACTAACACTAACCTCCAAAGGACTGAAAATGTGCACTTGTTCATGAATCACAACTACTGGTAATAGCAATCAAGATATTTCACTTGTCTCACAATGCAATTGATGAAATAACATAAAAATAGTTTTAACTAGGAATGCATAAATAAATAAGGAAATATGAGAAGTGAGGCTTAGTACCTTGAGTGGCCAGCTCAGGGAACTATCTCACTTAATCTGGAACCAAATCTACTTCAGATTCTCATGCATCTCATAACACCGAATTGTATTCAACTCATATCAGAAAACAAAATCTTCTCAAATTTTATTCAAATCAAAACATGTCTAGATAATTGATAATTGAAAAACAGAGTAATGACTAAGTAACTGGAAAGTGAAAGTAACTAACTTAGCAACGAATTCATCCATCTAACTTATACAAAATTGGGAGAGTCCTATACAACCACTAACTAATCCTCAATCAATTCAACCCTAGATACTAGGATACAAGTTGCATGCTTGATTTATTAATCTAACTGATCAAAAGAAGAAAAGTCATGTTCAAACAAAAACTCCCATGAAATGGTTATATGAAAAACCACTCATAGACTGTGTTTAGAACAAGTCCTCCTTTTTGTATTTATTCCAATCCATGATGGTACAGATTCATCCTCCATTTGTCTTCACTCTTGGCATTCAAACTACACTTCTCTTAATTCCCCTGTCCTGCAACTCGTTGCAATTGCTCTTTCCTTGATGCCACGTCCTTGTTGCACAGGGTTAATTATCCAAACATATGCACACAAAATAACTCTCATATTTAAACCATATGATTCTAGATATATTACATGTATACTTATAATTTAAATCATTCACTTGATAATATAACCACCATATTCCATATTATCAACATAGGTTTAAAGTCTTTGAAAAGTATATAGGAAACAACATATGGTAATAGTAATGTTTGTAAAGTATCTACAGGATCATATGAAAAGGTCTTAAAACATATAAAATTAGTATAAAAGGAAGTCAATAATTCAACCCATCAATGAATCTTTCTGGCCACAGTTGGATCCTCTTGCATTTCAATCCATTCCTCTACAACATAATTGGTGTTCTTTGTTTCTCCTCTGATCTGTAAGGAAATGGACTTTTCCTGCTACCTATAATTCTGCATCTGTGTCCCCCTGTTGTGTTCATTCTGCATGAAGAAAATAAGTGCTCTAATCTACACATCTCTGACATAAAGGACTGGATTCCAATACAGATTATAGGACATAGTCATTTTGTGCAAATAAAACTCACATAGTTGATTTTGGAGTTCAAGAAAGGATGTTCTAAAGATCCAAGAGAACCTCCTAGTTGTATCAACTTGAGATGGGAGATTACCAAGAATTTGCATAAACTAAAAAATAAAAAAACTTTCCTTTAAAAACAATGCATAAACTCTAGTAGGTGGCCTACATTGCACAATTTGGTTTGTCAACTCTGGCATACATTCCATCCTATGTTTCATCTTACTGGTTTCTTCATCATTTTCATTAAATTTCTGCTCTATTTCCCCCTTCTCTTCTTTCCATTTCTTTTTCATCAATTTGATTTTCTCATCCCTCCTCCATAGCAAATATTCTAAGGAAGGTCCATCAGTTTGTGTTGCTGTAAGTTGCTCAAGAGCAGTTGAAGTGGAAGGATTGTCCTGTTTCTCAGGCTAAGTAACAAACAATACTTGTTCCTTAGCTTCCTTTGTTTCCTCATCCATCTCTTCTACTGCCACTTGAGCTAATTTATCTAGTTCACCACCTTTCTTCTCATTAGATTTCAGTTGTTCTTTCAACTAATTATTGGCTCTTAGTTGTTCTTCTAGCTGCTTTCTCAACAAGTCTATTTTCCTCAAAGCAACCTGTAGCTCATCCTCATCCTCTATTTCTATCTCTATGGGGATCATTTTCTTGATTGTATTCAAATCAACAAATTCTAAGGAAGACGAGGTAGAGTCCCCTTCAAGGTCAAACCCTAGGCTACTTGACGTGTTGATTTGATTCTTATAGACAAACATTTCCTCTCTCTCAGAGTCTATGTCACTCTCTATGAAAGCTACTTTAGGTGATGATGTAGTAGCCTTAGTTGCCACTCCTTTAGTCCTAAGGCAATGAGAGCACCTTGGCTTTTGTGCTCTTGGAGTGGGGACCATTTTCTATTTATTTTTGCTTGCTTTTGGTGGAGAAGGAGATGCTTTCCATTTTCCTTTGGATTTGGAGGAAGAAGGGGTGTCTCTATCTACAAGTGAGGATTCTTTTTGTATTGGTGTAATAATTTCAGACACAAGAAATGGTTTTTCTTGCTCAGATACGACAATTTTGGGTATGGACAGTATGGTTTCAAATACAGAGGGCAAAGTCTTAGGTGTAATTGACAAATTTTCATGTTGCATGCATGTGAGAAGTGGTTGCATGTTCAGATGAAGATGTTGCATGCTCCTGGGGTTCATTTACATTTTCTTCTCTCATACCCTCTACCTTTTTTCCCTATATATTTTCTGTTTGTGGCACATGGGTTCACCTTTCTTTGAGCCTCTGTCCATGTGGCCCCACATCTGGCATTGCCCTAATATGACGAAGACCCAAACATGTCTCCTAAGATTCATTAGGAAACTGGACATTTAAGATTTTTTTTACCAACAACTAAATGAGGTTATGGTGTGACAATGCAATAGTTGTTCCTTTCTAATATTCCTATTGGAATTAGTCTGGACAACTGAGAGGGGGGGTGAATCAGTTGTCTCGCAAATTTTAACCTTTTCTTCTTTCAACCTTCTTTATCAACTTGCAATCAGATTAATGATGTAAACATTAAGGAATGAATCAACAATACATGAGTAGAAATATGTGGAAACCCGGTTAAGGGAAAACCATGGCAGGGGTTAACCCACAAGATTTGTATCCTATTAAAAGTACTTAAATGAAGTGAAAAAGGCACTTGCCTTAGGGCTCACTGCCCAGAGCTCACTGCTCAGAGAGGCTCACTACCTACAAGAATTTATGTTTAATACAAAAATAATGAACTGATGAATAGCATCTTCTTCATGCCTGGTTCAATACCATTAAAAGCTTACTAAACTTATGCTCTGCCCCCCAAACACTTATTTATTATCTCTTCATCCTTTACTGCCCTTGTTCTTTTGTTCTTCTTCTCTACTCTGCTTCTAAACCTTCCTTAGGATTTTATCATTTTCACACAAGGATGATCTTCCATAATTCAACTACATGCCTTTATATGCTTCATCAACCTTGGAATACACATCAAGGTTGGCATTACAAATATCTGACTTAATGCAAATCACTATGTTGTTAGCCAAACATAACTGGGACTCAATTCTTCTTTAATCAACACGCCATGCTTCATAAAATTGCTCTTAGATTATCCGCAACACGATTGAATCATCCGGTCAACCAAGACTGGGAAGAACAACGACATCAAGAAAGAAACCTTCAACAACGAGCTCAAAATTCAATGTGGACCTTCAACGCCATAGTTACACGATCCAGAGATCTTCACAAGCATCTTGAATTCAACAAGAAGATCTGCACTCCTCCAAATCATTAGAATCACTTGCATCTTCATCCAGAACCTCAAGAACACTATCTGCCATGATTGTCACACTAGAAAGATTGCTTGTGGACCTCCAAACCACAAACCACTGGAGTTGATGATACAAATTGCCTTCCCAATGATGCCTCTAGATCTGCAGATCATATTATTTCAATGTGGAGCAATCTGGACCAATTTACTGTCACTCTATCTCTTCTGAACAATTGCCAAAATCTGGTTCTACTCAGATGGTCATAGCTTCTTCAAATCTTCATGCGGACCTCTCAATTCTTAAGTGGAGCTACTTCAAACAATCCTCTACACAGCCATATGGTCTGCATACATTTATCTTCATTAATTTTCTCAATATCCTTAACATTCCAGTCTTCTAAAAAAGCAACAAAATGGAATATAGTTGACACCAATAGCAACAAGGATATGTTGACATCAATGACCACCGATTAGGCACATATTTGCAACAATCACCCCCTTTGTCATTGATAGCAACATATGATGTGAAAAATTGATTCAACCATCAAGACATGAACTTCTCCCTCTTTCTCTTATCACTTCTGCAATCATTTTCTTCACTGCTCCCCCTTTCACCAGCAACTAGTTTTTCACATGATTTCTCTCCCCCTTTGACATCAATGGAAAAGGGCACATATTTGCAATCTTTTCTTCCCCTTTTTGTTTCAAACTGATCTCCAGAATTTATATACTAACTACTCCTCCTGAGTAGTATCTTCTTAACACCAATCCGGACCACAAGATATGACTTTGAGTTCCACCGGACTGATGCACCCTAGTGCATCTTAGATTTGAGCAGGAGGGATAATAACCCCTAACTTCTCTCTGAGATACTCAAAAGTATCTTTAGGTAGAGGCTTGGTGAATATATACACAATATGATCCTTTGAAGAAACAAACTCCATTTTAACTTCATTCTCACTTACTTTCTCTCTCAAGAAATGAAACTTGATGGATATGTGTTTTGTCTTTGAATGCAACACTGGATTCTTGGAGATGTTTATTGCACTTGAATTATCACAGAAGATTGTAACAGGTTCCTCAAATACCACTCTGATATCCTTCAACATTTGCTTCATCCACAAAACTTGAGTGCAATTACTTGATGCTGCTATGTACTATGCCTCTGTAGTAGACAAAGATATTGCCTCTTGCTTTTTGCTCAACCAAGAAACCAATCTTCTTCCCAAGAAGAATGCACCACCACTAGTACTTTTCCTGTCATCTACATCTCCTACCCAATCAACATTAGTATATGCATGAAGAGTGAAGTCATTGTCCTTTGGATACCACAGGCCATAGTCAAGTGTCCCTTTAAGATATTTGAAAATTCTTTTGACTGCTACTACATGGGATTCTCTAGGATCACCTTGAAATCTAGCAACAAGTCCAACTGCATTCATGATATCAGGTCTGATCTGAGTCAGATAAAGCAGTCCTCCATTCATTGATCTATACCTTTTCTGATCTGCCTTAGGTGAATCATCATCTTTACTTAACTTGCACCCAGTTACCATAGGAGTACTTATTAGTTTTGACTCCTCCATTCCAAACTTTTCAACAATTCTCTCACATACTTAGACTAAGATATGAAGATACCTTTATCTGACTGAGTGATTTGCAGACCTAGGAAGAAATTTATTTCACCAAACATGGACATCTCAAATTCACTTTGCATCTAATCAGAAAATGTTTTGCACATATTCTCATTTCCACCAAAAAATGATATCATCAACAAAAACCTAACCAATCAGAATATTATCATGATCAATCTTGAATTAAAGATTACTGTCAGCAGTGCCTTTGCTATAACCTAGCTTTAGCAAATACTTATCTAATCTCACATACTAGGCTCTTGGGGCTTGTTTGAGTCCATACAATGCTTTCCTTAACCTGCAGACCATATCTCTCTGATCAGACAGCTGAAATCCTTTCGGTTGCTCAATGTAGAATTCTTCTTCTAATTCTCTATTTAGGAATGTTGATCTGACATCCATCTGATAGACCTTGAAATCTTTATAAGCAGCAAAGGCAAGAAATAATCTGACTACCTCTATTCTTTCCATTGAAGCAAAAGTTTCTTCATAATCAATTCCTTCTACTTGAGAATATCCTTTGCATACCAACCTTGCTTTGTTTCTTACAACTTCACCATCTTCATTTAGTTTGTTGTAGAAGACCCATTTAGTTCCAATCACATTTTTGTCCTCAGGTCTAGAAACAAGATCCCAAGTGTGATTCTTTTCAATTTGCATTAATTCTTCTTCCATTTCTTTTACCTAATTTTCATCATTGCAGGCTTCACTTACTGATTTTGGTTCAATCTTTGAAATCAAACAAATCTCTTCTTGATCTTCAACAATTCTTCTCCTATTTTGAACACCTTTATTTCTATCCCCTATGATCTGATTTTCAGGATGATTCATCCTTACATACCTGGGAGTTATGGTATTTGCTTGAACTTCTATTTCTTGAACTTGTTCCTCAACTTCTGCATTATCCTCTTGAGTCACTGGATTTTCTGGATCAATCTGGATATGAGTCTAGGTTTGAACTTGTCTTCCTTGACTTTGACTTTCATCTTGATCATCTGATTCATATCTGCAAGACCTAGAATTTCCTTCTTTGCTCTTATCAACTCTAACATTTGCACTTTCAACAATCTTTTTCAATCTTTTATTAAAGCATCGATATGCCTTGCTTTGAGTAGAGTAACCCAAAAATATCCCTTCATCACTTCTTGCTTCAAACTTGTCTAGATCCTCATCTCTTTTGATATAGCACTTACTACCAAAAACTCTGAAATACTTCACAGTAGGAGGATGACCAAACCATAGTTCATAAGGGGTCTTACCAGAATTGCCTTTGATCTGCACCCGGTTGAGAGTGTAGATAGCAATACTCACAGCTTCTCTCCAATAAACTTGAGGAATATTTGTTTCCATCATCATGGTCCTGGAAACTTCTTGAATGGTCCGGTTCTTTCTTTCCACAACTCCATTCTGTTGAGGAGTCCTAGGAGCAGATGACTATCTTTTTATTCCTTGCTTTTCACATAATGTATCAAACTCACTGGAGGTAAACTCTCCACCTCTGTCAAATCTCAGACACTTTATCTTCACACCAATCTCATTCTCCACCATGACCTTGAACACTATGAATTTGTCAAGAGCTTCTGATTTTTCTTTCAAGAAGGTTACCCACATCATCCGGGAGTAATCATCAATTAGCAACATAAAATATATGTCTCCTTGCACAATCCTAATTCTAGTAGGACCACAAAGATCAGTATGCACAAGTTCCAACCGTTCACTTGAAAATTGTTCTTTACTTTTGAATAAAGTTTTGTTCTGTTTACCCAATTAATATTCTCTACACATGCTATCAGGTTTCATAAGTTTTGGGAGATCTCTCACAGCCTGAGTAGAACTTATCTTGACAATATTATCAAAAGTCACATGCCACATTCTCCTATGCCATAGCCAACTTTGATCTATCTGAGAAATCAAAAAACTTTTGCCATAACTACTTAAATGAAAGATGTTACCTCTAGTTTGAGTACCAGATGCAATTTTAGTTCCGAAGCTTTCCAAGATTCTGCATTTTCCATCCTTGAATCATAGATCATAACCCTTGTCAACCAACTATCCAACACTGAGAAGATTATGCTTTAGTCCTTACACATACAGAACATCATTGGTGTTATTCTTACCATTAAAAGAGATGGATCCTCTGCCAAAGATTCTACCAGCTGCATTGTCTCCAAATTTCACAATTCCACCTTCATATTTTTCAAAGCTTATAAACTTACTTTTATCACCAGTCATATGATGAGAACATCCACTATCAATCACCCATTCATCCTTTTCAACAACCTAAGCAGCCAAGGCACTTTCCACATTTGCACAGCTAGTAGATTCAGTAGACACTAGATCTTCTTCTTTGATAGCAATGAACGCCCAATCACTTTAAGTGGATCCTCCATGATCAGATTCATCATCTGTGACTCCTTCCCCAGCTTCTTGGACATAGTAACATTTCTTCTGACCTTTATATCTGTTAGGGTTTGGCTTTGAAAATTTCTCCAGACATCTTGAGGTAAAATGACCAATCTTATTACAAGCAAAACATTTGAATGGTAACTTTCCTTCATACTTATCGGATCCTCTTGGCATTCTTTTGGCAATAAGAGCTTCAAGTTCTACGGACTCAATTTCATCATCTTCAAGATCCTTCCTTGCCTTAGCAAATCTGTTTGATCTTCCTAATGAGATTTCACCGGGATCATATATTTGTTTTCCATATACACTGGCCTTAAATGCAAATTTAGACTTAGGAAGAGAATCACCAAACTCACTCATTTCAAATGCTGAGAGCTTACCAACTAACTGATCCCTTGTAACAGTTGTCAATGTCCTGATCTCTTTAATGGTAGTAGCTTTATGCTTGTATTCTGCAGGTAAGGATCTGAGCACTTTGGCAACAATCTTTGATTCTTCCAATACTCCACCAGCATTTCTAATACCGGTCACAAGTTCATTCACTTTTTGCATGTAGGAAGTAATGTTTTCATCTTCACTCATTACCAATCTTTCATATTTACCTTTCAAGCTCTGTAGCTTGGCATATTTGACATATTTGTCACCTTCATACAGATTTTCCAACTTTTTCCAAATTTCATGGGCAATTTTCAAATCCAAGACATTTGCTAATTCTGTATCAGTCAGGGCACTCAATAATGCTTCTTTGGCTTGAATATTGCATTCAGCTTCCTTGAGTTCGTCTAGAGTAGTAGGGCCATTGTTCAGAATCTTATACTCATCCTTTGTTATTGACCAAAAGTCATTACCAATACATTCCAAATGACACTACATGCGTACCTTCCAAAGGGAGTAATTTGTTCCATCAAATCTCAGACTTTCCTTCTTATAAGTTGACATCTTAGATCTCCTCAAGCGGTCAAGCTTCTTTTAGAGGATCTGACTCTGATACCAATTGTTGGAATTAGTCCAGACAACTGAGAGGGGGGGTGAATCAGTTGTCTCGCAAATTTTAACCTTTTCTTCTTTCAACCTTCTTTATCAACTTGCAATCAGATTAATGATGTAAACATTAAGGCATGAATCAACAATACATGAGCAGAAACAAATTGAATACACTTAACACCAAGATTTTTACGTGGAAACCTGGTTAAGGGAAAACCACGGTGGGGGTTAACCCACAAGATTTGTACCCTGTTAAAAGTACTTAAATGAAATGAAAAAGGCACTTGCCTTAGGGCTCACTGCCCAGAGCTCACTACTCAGAGAGGCTACCTATAGGAATTTATGTTTAATACAAAAATAATGAACTGATGAATAACATCTTCTTCATGCCTGGTTCGATCCTATTGAAAGCTTGCTAAACTTCTACTTTGCCCCCCAAACACTTCTTTATTATCTCTTCATCCTTTACTATCCTTGTTCTTTTGTTCTTCCTCTTCTCTACTCTGCTTCTGAACCTTCCTTAGGTTTTTATCATTTTCGCACAAGGATGATCTTCCACAATTCAACTACATGCCTTTATATGCTTCATCAACCTTGGAATACACATCAAGGTCGACATTACAAATATTTGACTTAATGTGAATCACTATGTTGTCGGCTAAACATAACTGGGACTCAATTCTTCTTTAATCAACATGCCATGCTTCATAAAATTGCTCTTAGATTATCCGCAACATGCTTGAATCATCCAGTCGGCCAAGACTGGGAAGAACAACAACATCAAGAAAGAAACCTTCAACAACAAGCTCAAACTTCAATGCAGACCTTCAATGTTGTAGTTACAAGATCCAGAGATCTCCACAAGCACCTTGATTTCAACAAGAACATTTGCACTCCTCCAAATCATCAGAATCACTTGCATCTTCATCCGGAACCTCAAGAACACTGTCTGCCATGACTGTCACACTAGAAAGATTGCTTGCAGACCTCCAAACCACGAACCACTGGAGTTGATGATACAAACTGACTTCCCAATGATGCCTCTAGATCCGCATATCATAATATTTCAATGCGAATCAATCTGGACCAATTTTCTGTCACTCTGTCTCTTCTGAACAACTGCCAAAACCCGGTTCTACTTAGATGGCCATAGCTTCTTCAAATCTTCATGCGGACCTCTCAATTCTTAAGTGGAGCTACTTTAGACAATCCTCTACACAGCCATATGGTCCACATACATTTATCTTCATTAATTTTCTCAATATCCTCAACATTCTAGTCTTCTAAACAGCCAAAAAAATTGAATATAGTTGACACCAATGGCAACAAGGATATGTTGACATCAATAACAACACTGATTAGGCACATATTTGCAACAATTCCCTCACCATTCTTTTTAACAAATTAAATAATAAATTGTGAACATTTACGAGCCTACCATGCCGCAAATGGCTTAACAATTTGAAATGTATAGTGTAAATGAAGGATTGCCTACCTTCACAAGTAAGATATCTAATGATGTAGGTGACCACATGTACCCATCGTGGTGGTAGTGACAAACACTTAGTTCCTTGTGAAGAGACCTCAAATTATTCTCTAACATTAGCAAATCCATTCCTGGCAGCTACTACATTTCCCCTTTCTAAAAAATTCTCTCCTACCACATGAAGCCCTATAACTTCTATTATGGTTGCTTCTGAAGCATTTATCTTCAACCCCTTTATCTATGCTTCCCCATTGTTTCAAGTTCTTGAGAATCTAGTTGCAATTTCATCATTAAACCCTGCTAACCTTTGGAAATAATTCATCCACTTTACTTGCTAGAAGATGGGAAGGCATTCCCTATCATTCAACAAGACTGTATGATCATTAGGTTCTCTTCTCACCATCTCACCTCCCATCCTTATGTTCTTTCAAATTCAAACAATTTTAGACAATTTTTACACACAGACAACTCTTGAACTATTCTGCAAGCTAACTAGGGTTAGATTTGGTGAACTACGAGTCATATATTTTCTTTTCTTTTTGATATTCATAGCAATTGTAAGCATTACAACAAATGTAAGCATTATTTGAACATTTAAGTCCAAATCATGTTGCATCATGCTACATGTATACAAGAATTAAGGCTTGTAAGAGTGGTGTGGTAAGAATGAAGGATTGTACAAGTGATCTGGCACTCATACAAGCTAATGGGCGAGTGATGAGATGGTGAATTGGCTGACTGATGTAGAGCAAGGGTAATCAAACTCAAAACAACCTTAAACAAATGCCTTTGGTCATCAAAATGTGGGTTTTCCTTCACAAACCCTTGGTCTTCCTTGTAGCCTTTCAAAAAAGAAAAATTGGTATAACTCCTGATGCAGGCCTGATCTCTAGGAAAGGAAACTTGTTTAGGATACCCATTTAGCCATATTTCAACATATCTCAAAATTGGATAGACTTATTTTGTACGGAAAGGCTCTAAATTTGACTGTCCCGTTCTTGACTAGGCCTAGTAGGACAACAAAAGGGGTATTTTTGACATAATTTGAAGGAAACAACTCAAACCCATGAACTAAAAACTATTTTGGATACCAATTATCCTCTTACACAACATACTTCAAATGAAGTTGGGGGTTTTTTTTAACACAAGGGTCAAAATAGGACTATTACGCTGCAATTTAGGCCTAATTAGGCTTGTTCAACTAGGTCATACCAAGAACCTTTAAACCGAGACTTCAAATCTTCATGTCAATGGCTCATACATCTCATTTGACATCTATCAAACACCTTCCAAGCAAATTCAATCACCATTTAAGATTTTTTCTTCAAACCCTAACACCTATGCAATTACTATGCTAAAACCATGAGGTTTCAAAACAGTTTTCAGAAAAAATGCTCTTACTCACACAAACTTTGATGAAATCAGATGAAACAAGATTCAAATGTTAGCTAATTGACTCCTTCACCAATCCTAGTGCACAAATGTTCACTTCCAGGCTGTACTAGGCCATATAAAATGTTGTAGCAATAGATTATGCTTCAAAACGCAGAAAAAATAGTCTTTGTTATTCAAATTTCAAATTTTACATCATCTCCCTTCCTCTCAACATTCACACATGCTTTTTAAAACATTATCCAACATAACTAATTGAATCCCAACTATCTCTTCACTCCTCAACCGTTCAAATCCATCTTTTACAACTTTTGACTCTTCATATTCCCCAATTTGCAACTTTTGCAACATTTACAAAATTGACTTTGAAATGACTTCAAACCACCTAATAACCTAAATTGACTCCAAAAACATAACAAATGCTCTTAAAAGACCTTATTACACCAAAAAAATGACTTAACATCACAAAACTAAGACTTTGCATCATTTTTGCATAAAGACCTATGGTGCCCTGCACCACTGACAAGACTACTACCCCCCCAACTTAATATGGCATGTGTCCTCGTGGGTCATGAGGGTAGTAAATAAAGGGAAAGGGAATGATGGCAGGGTGAAGGAAAGATTACATGGAGAAGCGCATCATTAATTATAGAATGAATTAATTTAGATAGCATGAAAAATAATTATTAACAAATATAAAGTGAGAAAATTAGTTACAAAAATCTTATTGGCATGAAAAATAATGATGATGGTTGATAGGTGACGACGAAATAATTAGCGGCTAGGGCAATTGCACCCTTTATTTTTTTGAGAAAAGGACAACATGGTACATGTACTTGTATGGGGACGTGAAAAGTGTTCTCATGTTTATACAGATTGTTGGTGATGAGGTACTGGTATTGGTAATTGCTATGAGTTGTTGTAGGAACGCGGGCCGGTGGATGAAACAATAATGGATAAGGAAATGATGCATGTAGAATGGCTAGAGGTGCTCCAGGAACTCAGAGATGAGGAGTTGTAGGATAGGTGCTAAATGATGCTACAAGAATTCATGTGACAGATCCCTGAGAGAGTTGTTGCAAGAGTAGATGCAACAGGTCCCTCGAAGAGTGCCTATATGAACAAAGGCTACAAGTCCCTTGGAGAGTGACTACATGAATAGATGCTACAGGTCCCTCGGAGAGTG
This sequence comes from Cunninghamia lanceolata, assembly GCA_027924645.1. Classification (NCBI taxonomy): domain Eukaryota; kingdom Viridiplantae; phylum Streptophyta; class Pinopsida; order Cupressales; family Cupressaceae; genus Cunninghamia; species Cunninghamia lanceolata. The sequence continues at coordinate 2,925,833 of BSBN01000743.1, forward strand.
GTTGCATGAATAGAAGCTACAAGTCCCTTGGAGAGTGGCTACATGCACCTTTGCTATAGGTCCCTTAAAGAGTGGTTGCATGAACAAATGCTACAGGTCCCTCGGAGAGTAGCTGCATCAACAGATGCTACATGTCCCTCAGAGAGTGACTGCATGAATAGATTCTATAGGTCCCTCAAAGAGTGGCTACATGCACCTTTGCTATAGGTCCCTCAGAGAGTGGTTGCATGCATCGTTGCTACAGGTCCCTTAGAGAGTGGTTGTAACATTGTTGCTATAGGAAGAAATGATATGGATACTGTATGAAGGTGGATGATAAGGATGATGCATGGAATATGGCTGAAATTATGACATGACTTTAGAAAATGATGGAATTTGCAGGATTAGGCAAGGAGGCTGTAGGATACAAAGTTGTGTAGTTGTAGGAATGCGGCAAGGGATGCTATAAGAAGGTAGCATGGGATGCTGCAGGAATACGGCAAGGGATTTTGTAGGAATGCGACAAGGGATTGTTGAAAGAAATGTCTAACACTATTGCATAGAAAAGATGCTAAGGGGGCTAACAAGATTATTAGAAAATTAACAACGCCCAATGTGTTTGCACTTTTTTTTGAAATAAACCATAGAAATTATACCAGATGAATGACAGGGGGAGAGTTGGAAGGCTCATCTGCTATCACTTCTGTTGTTGCTACTGATCCCATTCCTTTATCTTGTGCCACATGTTGAAGAAATTTGGCCTTATTGAATGGATTCTTGTAAAGCTTAAGATGGTGGCCATTGATCATTAAATAAAATTTGACAGGGTCAATGGTAACCAGCTTTACAGCTCCATTTGAAAATACCTCAGCTATCTTGTAGGGTCCTAACCATCTTGTCTACAATTTTCCCTTGTGATCTTTGTATCGTGAATCAAATAGTAATGCCCAATCTCCTTGTTAAAATATCTTTGTTTTAATAAATCTGTCATGTCATTTTATCTTTTGCTTTTGTACAACCTCTATGTGATGGAAGGCCTCCCTTCATAGTTCATCCAAGGCATTTAGTTGAGTGATCCATTCTTGTTGTGCTTCTAAAATATCTATGCCAAGCTCTAGTTTTCTTAAATTTTTTTTTCTCAAACTCAATAGGTAATACTACTATCTTATTGTATACCAACTCATAAAGTGTGAACCCTGTTGTGGTCTTTCATGTTGTCCTATAAGCCCATACTACTTTAGGAAGGTGATTAGCCCAATCTTTAGGGTGTAGAGCTATAGTTTTTGTCAAAATGGTCTCTATTTCCATGTTTGTAACCTCTACTTGGCCATTGTAGACTTCCCATGTCTAAGTGCATATTCTTTAACAAGTGTAGCAATCAACTCAGAAGTAAACTATGGTCCTTGATCAGTAACAGATTCTTTGGGTCCTCCATACCTGGTGAAGATTTCTTCATAGAGGAATGTGACTACTTACTCATCTCTTACATGTTTATGAGGCTTGACTTCCACCCATTTTGTCAGGTAATTAGTGTAGACCAATATATACTCTTTGTTGTTGGACCTTGGATCAATAAGGCCTATAAAGTATAGATCCCATTTGTCAAAACATTCCTAAACTAGCTGAGGCTGCAGGGGCATTTCATATGTCCTTGTTGGTCTCCCCTTTCTTTGACAATGGTCACATCTCCTGGTATATACAACTTCATCCTTATGCAATGTCGACCAATAGTATCTAGTTTTTAATATCTTGAATGTTGTCCTCTTTGCTACAAAGTATCCTCCACAAGGTCCATCATGGCAAGATTTCAGAATATCATAAACCTCATCCTCTCTAAACATCTGCACATGATGTTATCAAGGCCACTATAAAAGAGATATCCAAAAATCCAAGAGTATGGTAGACTTGTCTCTACCAATTGGCATTTTTCTCTTGGTGATAAATGAGGTGGTATTCTTCCTGCAACTAAATAGTTAACAATATTTGCATACAATGGAAGCTGCAGAGCTAAGGCAAATAAATTCTCATCTAGAAATGAGTCATCTATAATAGGTTCATCTATAGTAAGGGTTATTCTAGAAAGGAATTTTGCTACTACATTACCTTTACCTGGTTTATCTATTATGATGATGTCAAATTCTTGTAGTAGTAGCAACCACCTTACTAGTCTACCACTAACTATAGATTTGTTCATAAGATACCTTATGGCTACATGATCAATGTGAACAAAGGTAGGATAGCCAGTGATGTAATGCCTGAACTTGTTGATTGCATAGACCACCACTAGGAGTTATTTCTTAGTGACAATGTAATTCAACACTGCTGCTTGAAGGTTCTTACTAATAAAATATATGGTATACTCCATTGAACCTTCTTTTTAACCTAAGACAACTCCTACAACATAGTTGGATGCACCGGTATGTATATGGAAGGGTAATGTCTAATTTAGTCCACTTAAGACTGAAAAGCTTCTTGACATGCAGGTGTCCAATTAAATTCAGTATCTTTAGTAAGTAGAGCAAATAAAGATGCAACTATTTTTCTTGAGTCCTTTAAAAATCTAAAATAATAGCTTGCATGGCCAAGGAAGCTTCGGAAATCTTTTTGTTTCTGTGGTATTGGTAGACTATTTATGACTTCTATTTTGGTTGGATCTACTTGAATACCTACCTGTGAGACGTAGTGCCCCAAAACTATACCCTCTTCCATCATCATGTAACACTTTTCATTATTGAGGGAGAGTTTATAGTCTTGACATCGTTGCAAGAATTTTTCTAAATTAGCTAAGGCTTCAATATAACTGTTACCACAAGCTATAAAGTCATCCATGTAGACTTCTAAATAGTCATGGGTAAGATAAGAGAAAATGTTGAGTACTGCCCTTAGGAAAGTGGCAAGCACATAACATAGACCAAATGGGAGGACTACATAAGCATATGTGCCCTAGGGAGAAGTAAATGTCATCTTATCTTGGTCCTCAAGAGCAATCCTGATCTGGTTATATCCACTAAATCCATCCAAAAATGAAAAATATTTCTTTCATGCTAAGGAATCTAGAACTTGGTCGAAAAAAGGTAAAGGAAAATGTTCCCTGCGTGTGGCAGCATTAAGTTCTCTAAAGTCTATTTAAACACACCATTTTCTTCCTTTCTTTGGAATTATTACTAAAGGAGAGACCCATTAACTATCTGATATAGGGTATATGAAGCCAACATCCAACAGTTTTTTCAGTTCATCTTTTTGACATTGTTCTAGACTGTAGGATTCATCCTCCCCTAGGGTTGTCTAATGTGCTTATAGTCTTCCTTGATGTAAATACGATGTGCACAGAGGTTTAGATCTAGGCCCTTCATGTCATGGTAATCCCATGAAAAAGTTTTTTTGTGAGCCTGTAACATAGCAATCAATTCATCTTGTTGTTGCAAGGTGAGTTGGTTATTAATGTTCAACATTCTGTCTAGAGAAATTTCAACTTGTTTTGTTAAAGATTGCATAGAGGATACGTTTGAACATTAAATGTTGAGGGAGCAATTACGGGGCAATAAGTAGTGAAACGTGCTAATGTCAGAATCATAGGTGGGTGAGTGTTTTGTAGGAAAGATGTTATGTAATGGGAAAGATACATAGGTCAACTAGTTATCCAACAACAAAGGGTCCCATAATTATTCTGTGGTATATTTGTAATCATAGTATACTCAGCCTTGGTAGCAATCAAAGGGCTTCTCTCTATGGTCATAATTGTTTGGATGGAATATTGATCATTATCTTCAAGTTTCGGCCACACAGATTGTTCAAAATCAGAAAAGGGTTGCCTGGACAGTACAAGACCAATTTCTTTGTGACATTTATGTTAGAAATGATCATGTTACATGACCTATAGCCAATGAAAACATCAATTGTTTCTAGCCATGGGCATCCTAAGATAAGAAGGTATCCTCCCAAGTTAGCCTTTGGTTGTAGGACTATAAAGTCAACAGGGTATTCCCAGGAATCAAGTGTGACGACCAAATTCTCAATGACCCCCTCAAGTTTAACTATTGATCTATCTGCCAATCGTAGCACTGTAGATGTTAGACTTAAGTCCAGCAATTGTACAGTTGTCATGGTTTATTTGGTCATAACATCAATAGCAGTACCTAGGTCAATCAAAGTATTCTTTATGAGGGTGCCATTAATATGCACATCCACAACTGGGCTTCCAAGGTTTGTGTATTTTAAGACAACTACATTGCCTAGAATGATGTTAGCAAATTATCCAATTACATGGATAGTTTGTGGGTCCTTACACCTCCTGCCTAGCTTTTTCAAGCACAGTTCTCTCATAGTCTTGGTATAGATGGCCTCTTCTTTAATAGCTTGAAACAAGGGAATTTTAATGCATATATTCTTTAATTGCCCAAGGAAGTCAAATTCAAGTTCAAGTTCCTATTTTTGTATGTTTAATCTCTCAAGGAATGAGGATGTTTGGTCTCTATTTCTACCTGTGATGCAAGTTGCTCAATGTGCTCATTCTAGTTATTGAAATGTAGGTTAGCATCACCAAAATTTTCTTCCTCTCGAAGTTCCGTGATGAGTGGTGAAGTTAGTCCAGATAGCATTTTTCCTCATCGCAACTGAACATCACTAACTTCGACCACATAGGTTGAGTATTGAATAACTTCCTTAGCATAAGCCGACTGAATAGGCTTGTTGTTGGGATTGCGTGCAGGTAGAGAAAGAAATTGTGTTTCTCTTGGTGGTGTAAGGGCAGGTGCAACAGTATTTGGCATTAGGGTTGGTTGTTGAGGTAGAGCCTGTTGTGGCTATAGGTAACCAGTATTAGGATTTTGCCATGATTGATTGTTGGTTATGTGTTTGAGGGTGATATGGTTATTGTGGCTAGGTCCCCTATTGTGGGGTCTAGTTAGGTGGTGACATATTTGACCAAGTTTGAGGTGGCATGTTGTTCCAAGGTGCATTGTACCAATTAGAGAAATTTGATGAAGAACCTATAAATGAAGTATTATAAGACAAAGGGTCTTGAGGCATACTAGTGCAGTCACGGATGGAGGATCTAGGAAAGGACTATCCAACCGTGCAGCCTTAGAGTAAACACAACAGAATAAACATAATAAATGCAACAACAAATTGGAATTTTGATTGATTCAACTTCACAAATGATTACAATAGGGCTCACAGGCCTGCCACATGGGCATTACAATCCTCCTTACAACAGTTATGCGAAAGATATGACAATTGGGCACATCCACCTTTCAAATCTTCTAAAACTATCTTATCTATGAGAACTATGAGAACTACTTTCAAATGAATCTGGGAGATGTTATATATCCTTTCCAAGCTCTTGGAGTGATCTACCGCAGCCGCAAGAGGTTCCAAATCCCAATTCTTGATGAAATGTGCAGGTCAGCCTAATTCTAATGGTGAAGCCTCCAATGTTGATGGATCATGTTGCAATTCTAGTTGAAGGTGTCTCTAGTCCCATAGTACCTTGTGAGGTGTTCCATTAGGTACCACAAGTCACAAGAAGGTGATGCAAACTCGGTATGTTGAACTGAATGATGAATGATCTGAATAGTGAATCCTGATAAAGCTTTTGACAATGATAACTTACTGTAGACAATTACAAATCTCCTGAAATCTGAATATGATGTATATGAACCATTGTAGAATCTTGATCCTATGTCACGAGCTGTGAAGTGATCATGCAGTAAAATGTGATGTAATATACTGAGACTGAGCTGATTGAAATGCAAGAAAAGAAAAGAAATAAACTATTTTTCGGTTGATGCAAGATTGCCTTTCAACATGGGATGCTCCTGCATCAGACACTCAGGGTTGTTTGAAAAGTGAGTCCCTCACTTTCCTGGGGCTAGAGGAAAACCAATGTGGTCTACCTCAACCTAAGAAATCCATGATGAATCTTCTTCCAACCCTCCTTTCCACTTAACCAAGTACTCCTTATACTACTTGCCTCTGGTGTTGCGCCCAACTTTGGTATCCAAAATTTGCTCTATCTACTCCTATTGTTGATGTGATGTGTTATCCTCCAAACAATCTCCTATGGTGTTATCACTTGACTATCCTTCATGATACTGATATAGGTTTGCAACATTAAAGATTGGTGATATGGCAAATGCTTCCAGTAGTTCCACTTCATATGCATTTCCTAAGTCAAACTTCTTGAGAATCTTACAAGGTCCAAACGTCCTCATCCTCAGCTTGTTGTATGTCCCTACTAGGAATATTTCCTTCCTGAGATATACCATGACTTCATCCCCAATAGAAAATTCTTTGTGTCTCCTCTTCTCATCTACTTGTCTCTTATACTTGTTGTTCCTCTCTTCCAAATTCTTCTAGACCTGAGTGTGTATTGTTTCCATGTATCCTATAAATTCTTCTACTTCCACACTCCTTTTGTTCTGCGTATTGATGTCTCTGAGTTTTGCAACTCCTCTAGGTTGTAATCTAGTCACAACTTCAAATGGTGTCTTCCATGTACTTCTTCTCATTGAATTATTGTATGCAAACTCTACTTGCGGTAGAATTATGTCCCAATTTCCTACCTTAGCTCCTACCAAACATCTCAACGAGTTGCCCAAACTTCTATTTACCACTTCTATTTGTCCATCTATCTGTGGGTGAAATGCTAAACTAAATTTTAGATCTGTCTTCATCTTCTTCGATAATATCCTCCAAAAATATCCTATGAATTTTGTATCCCTGTCTAAAACTATTCTCTTCAGTAATCCATGCAATCTTACAATCTCCCTGAAAAATAGGTCAAGAACATGTACAACATCATTTGTCTTCTTTGAAATACACCATCTTTGAAAATCTGTCCACCACTACAAATATAGAATCATGTCCCCTTTATTTTCTTGGTAACCCTAATATGAAATCCATGCTTATATCTTCCCATTGTCTTTCTAGTACTGTAAAAGGTTTATACAATCCAGTATTCTGACTACTCCCCATTGCAAATTGACAAGTTCTGCAACCCTGAACAAACTTCCTTACATCCTTATATATCTGAGGAAAAAAATAATGTTCATTCACCAAAGTTACTATTTTATCAATACTAAAATGTCCTGCTAGTCCACCACTATGTTTCTCCTTGATCAAATTCTCTCTCATTGAGCTCCATAGAATATACAATTGATTCCCTTTGAACATCATATCATTTTGAATGAAGAATCCAACCACTTGCTTCTATTTGTCACAAATGTTTCTCTACATGCTTTCCATGCTTCTACAAAATCAAGATCTTCATCATACATATGCTTGAGGTCTTCAAAACCTAGTACTCCTACCCTCATTTTTGTCAACAAGTTCCTTCTTTTGCTCAATGCATCTGCAACTTTGTTTCACTTTCCACTCTTATGTTTCAACACAAATGTATAACTCTGCATGAACTCTACCGATCTCATGTGTCTCTAATTCAACTTACCTTGACTGTTCAAATACTGCAAAGCTTGATGGTCAGTGTACAACACAAATTATTTTGGCAACAAATAATGTCTCCACTTCTTCAAGGCTTGAATTATGGCATAGAACTCCTAATCATATACTGAATATCTCCTCATTACATCATTCAACTTCTCACTGAAATATTCTACCGGTCTCCCTTTTTGGCAACACTGCTCCTATTGCATTTCTACTGGCATCACAATCAACCTGAAATACTTTATCAAAATCTAGTGATGCTAACACTGGTTGCTCTGTCACCTTTTGCTTCAAAAATTCAAAATTCCTATGTGCTCCAAATGTCCACTTAGAATCTTTTCGGTCTCCTCTCATTGTCTCTGTCATTGGTGTACATATGGTACTAAAATTTCTAATGAACTTCCTATTGAAACTTGTCAATCCATGAAAAGAACTTACCTCTCCAATATTTACAGGTGTTAGTCATTCAACAATTGCTCTTACTTTTTCTCGATCCATCTTCAATCCTTTCACAGAAATGACAAATCCCAAATATACCAGTTCTGTCCTCATGAAACTACACTTCTTGATGTTTATCAACAATTTCTCTTCTCTCATCCTCTAAAATAGTTGTCTAATATGCCACAAATGTTCTTCCTTGGTTCTACTGAAAATCAAAATATCATCCAAGCAGACAATAACAAACATGCCCAAGAATTTCTTCAATACATCATTCATTAATCTCATGAATGTACTTGGTACATTAGTTAATCCAAAAGGCATGACTAACCACTCATACAATACTTCATTTTTCTTGAATGCAGTCTTCCATTCATCTCCTTCCCTAATTCTAATCTGATGGTATCCACTCTTTAGGTCTATCTTTGTGAAATATTTTGCTCCGTTCAAACAATCCATAATGTCATCCACCCTCGGCAATTGAAATCTATACTTGACTGTGATCTTATTGATTGTTCTTTAATCTATACATATCCTCCATTCTCCATATTTCTTTGGTGCTAACACTATCGGTACCGCACATGGGCTTAAGCTTTCTCTTATCAATCCTTTCCTCAATAGCTCATATATTTGTCTGCATTTTCTGCTAGTGTCATCCTATGCACCGCTTTATTTGGTAAACTAGATCCAAGTATGAGATCCATATGATGACTGATACTCTAGACTGGTGGTAATCCTTCTGCCACATTCTCTAATACAATATCTTGGTATTCTGTCAACAATTCTACTATTTCTTTCTATGGTGATTCTTCTTCTTTTGTGGCGGCATTTTCTACACTTTGGGAACCACACTTCTTTGGAATCAATGCAAAACACATGTTCTCATGTCTCAATCCATCCAAAAATTTCCTTCCATCTACCAAACAGATTCTAGCATTGTCGCATACTTCACTCTTGCTCTATTCCTCCAAAGGTATCAAGATATGTCTTTTCCCATTTGATGTCATAGTATAAGTAATCTTTCTCCCATCATCAATTAGCTTTCTATCATTCTTCCATGGTCTTCCCAACAATATATGGCATACATTCATCTGCATAATATCACACAATACTTCATCATTGTAAGATCCTATATGAAATTTCTCCAAACATTGTTCACTCACCAGTATCTTGCATTCATCTTGAATCCATGCTATCTTATAGAGTTTCTGATGTTCCAACCTCTTTAGATTTAGCTTCCTTACCATCTCTTTTGAAACCAAATTGTCTATACTACCACTTTCAATAATAACTTTGCAACACTTACCTCCTGATTTCAATCTTCTCCTGAATAAACTTTTCCTTTGCGGTGGCTCCTTAGTTGTTTCTTCTTGCAACAAAGGTCTCGACATAACCAACGATTCACCCTTATCTAGTTTCCCTACTAAACTTGGTGATCCAACCAACTCTTCCTTCGCATATGTTTTCCTTGCAATATTCTCTTTCCTTTTGTGAGTACTCCCTTGATGGCATCCAAATGCTCGGTGTCCACCTCCACACTTGAAACAAATTCATTTGAACAATCTCTTATCAAATCCTCTTTCATCCCTTTGGTATCCTTCATTGCGGTAAGAATTATGACTTCCTCTATTATTGCAATAGAAACTCCCTTGGTGATATGAATTGTTATCTCTTTATTCTTTGTAGAATGGGCTATTTCCTTATTATGCTCTGCATCCTTCCAATGTTGCATTTTGTTCTACCTTTCTGGAATCTTCCTCCTCTACCTCTCTGTCTATGCTCAAATCTCTTGTTTAACTTTTCTTCAAACTTTAGCGCAAACTGATATGCCTCTTCCACCGTTGTCATCCTTACCAATCTTAGTTATTCTTGAATGTTTGTTCTTAGTCCATTAATGTATCGCGACACTTTATCCTTGCTTGCTTCACTATGTCCAATCCTAATAATCATTCTATAAAATTCTTTAGTATACTCCTTTACCATTTTCTCCTTTTTCCTTAGGTTTTGCAATCTCTTCAACAGTTCCAACTCATAATCAGCAGGTATGAATTGATTCTTCAATTTGTTCACCAATCAGCAGGTATGAATTGATTCTTCAATTTGTTCACCATTCTATCCCACTTTGTGATTCTTTCTTTTCCTCTTCTATTTATATCCAACTAAATTTCTTTCCACCAAATAGCAGCATGTGCTTTCAACTTAGTTTTTACAAATCTCACTCTTTCCAAGTCTTCAATTTCTTCATACTCAAAGTATTCTTCGATGTCATTTATCCAGTCAATCAACTCCGTAGGGTTCAAATTACCTGCATAGTTTGAAATCTCAATTCTAGGTCTCTTACCAATATTAGAAATAGCTTTCAACATCTTCACCTGATCTGACTCTTCTTCCTCTAGGATTTCTTCATTTTGATTTGTAGCTTGAACTCCTAATTCACCATCATCACTCTCATCCTCATGTCTAGGGTTTAGACCTCTCTTCCTATCCTCTTCTACAACATCCAATCAAACTTTCATTATTCTCATCATTTCTAACATTTCTTCCATCCTTCCAGTAACATTGGCCATACCAGGCATTCTCCTTGGTGGCATATCTTCGTCGTATCAGGTGCAACTGCCTCAATTCAACGATCTGGATACAAGGTTCCAATGCCTCACAATCAACGCTCTATTGACAAACATTTACAAGATACCTCAGATCGGTGATCTGTTCACCCTAGGATCTGTCAGAATCCATTCTCTCCCAAAGGATTTGAAACTTCACTCTGATACCACTTGGTTCAATCATGGTTGGAGGGTCCAGGGAAGGACTGTCCAACCGTGTAGCCTTAGGGTAAACACATCGGAATAAACACAATAAATGATACAAATTGGAATTTTGATTGATTCAACTTCATAAATGATTACAATAGGTCTCACAGGCCTGCTGCATGCATGGGCACTGCAATCCTCCTTACAACAGTTATGTGAAAGATATGACAATTGGGCACATCCACCTTTCAAAGCTTCTAAAACTATCCTTTATATGAGAACTATGAGAACTACTTCCAAATGAATCTAGAAGATGTGTATATATCCTTTCCAATATCTTTGAGTGATCCCTGTTAGCCGCAAGAGGTTCCAAATCCCAATGCTTGATGAAACATGTAGGTCGGCCTAATTCCAATGGTGAAGCCTCCAATGTTGATGCATCATGTTGTGGTTTTGGTTGAAGGTGCCTCTAGTCCCATAGTGCCTTGTGAGGTGTTCCATTAGGTATCACAAGTCACGGGAAGGTGCTACAAACTTGGTATGCTAAACTGAATGTTGAATGCTCTGAACAGTGAATCCCGGTGAAGCTTCTGACAGTGATAACTTACTATAAACAATTGTAAATCTCCAAAAATCTAGATATAATGTATATGAACCATTGTAGAATCATGATCCTATGCCATGAGCTATAAAGTGATCATGTGGTAAAATGTGGTGTAATCTACTGAGACTAAGTTGACTGAAATGCATGGAAAGAAAAGAAATAAAATGTTTTTTTGGTTTATGCAAGATTGCCTTTCAACCTGGGATGCTCTTGCATCACATACCTTATCTTTTTTTCCATGGTTTGCATTGGGCCAAGTAAAATACTTGACCATCTTCATCTTCCAGGGGTCTGAAGTTTGGATTCTCCTTTTCTTCTACAATGTTGGTTAGACTTTTGCATTTGCAACTAGCCTTTCTTTTCCTGCAATGAGGACAATACTCTGCCAATGCTACTTCTACTTCTTACTTTTTCTTCACATGCAGGTTGTCCATTTGGGTCACTAGATGACTTATAATGTCTTGTTTCATGTCCTTCAGGAGGTTGTTGAGTTTAACATGAGAGACACCTGCAACAGTCTTGGTGGTGGATAGAGCCCTAAGCCGTATGTTCTTCTTCATGGTTGATCTTGAATAATTTCTATAGACTTTACAGACCATCAAATGAGAGCTAAATGATGTCACCTCCTCCTATTAAGTCCAGCACATCTATGCAGTCTTCATTTACTCCTCTGAGGAATACTAGCTTTAGTGACTCCGGTGAGAACCTATTTTTCCATGACTTCTATAGGCAAAATAGGAACCTTTATACATAATCTTTGAGGGGCTCATACTCCTTTTGTGACATTCTAAATATGTCATCTCCTCACATGTATCTACCTTGGTAGTACTCCTAGTATTTTGTAGGAATTTCTCCCTCGTAATTCTCCAATGTACCACAACATCTCTGCCTAATCCCATGAACCACCTCAAAGCAGCATCTTTGAGGGTGGCTAGAATGAGATTTAATTTGTGAGCATCAGTATTGTAACCATAGTTGTGACAGAGCACATCAAACTCAAATAGGAAGGTGTCGAGGTCCTCTTTAATCAGCCCATGAAAGTTTGGCCGAGCTGAAGCAAGAATGTTTTTCATGGCGATTGCTCCTTCATGATGAGTGATTCCACTTTTGCTTCAGCCATTGTGTCATGATACCACATGGAAATATCCTCTAGGTCTGTTGCATCTTCTCTCATAGTAAGTACTTCAGCTTCATCCTTTCTTTCTACTATCTCTTCTTGGTTTGAATCTAATGGAAGAAATCTCCCTAAGGGATCTCTCCTCCACTACATGCAATGAGCTAATAATCGCTTCCTTGCATAATTTTAGTTGATAGTTTGATGTTTGATTTGATATCTAATAGTCCTATATGCTGAAATAAAATTTTATATGCTAAGAAAATAGGAAAAGTATTCAAAACCCAGAAATTTTAAAACTTGACACCATCCCTGACAACGACACCAAAAATTTGGAACATTGTCAATTCCCATTGATCCTAATACAGCTAAGGCATGCATGTAACCTAATGGATGGACTCATCCTAAATCAAGCAACTCAATAAGTGAAGACATGCTATATTTAATCTATCAACCTAGGGATGTGTTTCTTGCTATGATGTCAGTACTATATGTATAGCTAGAGAATTTTGGATATGCAGTTGTGTATAACTAATAAATATAAATTACTAGAATGCTAGAAAAAGGAATTCAACACTTAAAATAAGAGATCTATCTATGAGTTCTAAAAGTAATCTAATTAACCATTTCTTTATGCCATCAAAATAATAACTGAAACAAAATCAGCAAATCTAGCTCTAAGATCTAAACCTGATAACATGAATCTAATACAAATAGGTGGTAGCCTATTGCAAGTGGGCCCTAAATTGGGTTGACTACTTCCTTCTTTTTATCAACTACTCAACTGTATCAATGCATTCCCTTCTTTACCATAGATCAAGAACAAGAATACTAGACAATATGAAATAACACTCTATTTATTGACTGAAATGATAATCCACTACAATCATTAGAAAAATCCATCTATCTAGAGACGCTGGGTGAGTCAAATATATACACCCTTCAATATTTTTGTACATTTATGAAAACTAACTTCTACTTGGTCCACTTCCCATAAAACAAGGGGAAGGACTCTTTATTTTAAGAAAGTAAAAACATACTAGGAAACTAAGACTTCAAAATAACCGAAAAGGAAGATTCACAATTAGACTGTAACACAAACTAACTAATTGAAAATATAACTTCAACAATCATGGATTCTCCATCTTCACACGTCCTTCAAAAAGTGAACATCTACTAACTGCCACATATCCTCTTTTCATTATTCATAAAGGAGGATATTAATTATTGTTGGACATCTATTTGTGACTTCATACTTTATTGGAGGTTGAATCTCTAGATGTAGGAAATGGGTTTCTTGGCTACGAGTGTTGAACCTTTGGCTATAGGAACTCCTCAATCCTTCTGCTGTAGGAACTATCACCATGGTTGTAGGAAAATCTTCTAGCTTGGCTATAGGAACTCTGCGACCTTTGCTACATATTAGTGTTCTTTGTTGCAAAAAGGAGTTAGAAAAATTTCCAGTCACAAAGATCATTGTAAACACACTTATTCACACTACATTATATATGAAAAAACTATTTAACCATGCAAAATATATTAAAACATCATATAATTAATATAGTGCTTTATCCAAGCATTATATAAAGTCTTGGTTCAAAAAGGATGAAAGTGTCTATAGGAAGGTATCTTAAAACTAGGAAAGATAAAGATTAAAAAGACAATTATAGGGCTCATCAGGGTTAGCTCAAACATTTTACAAACTGATAATGACATCACATTAGTAGACACACCTAAATCTACTAATCAATTATGAAGATTATTATTGAATATGTGCAAGGTCAACAAGAGAGGTGGAGACTCAATCTTCTCTTTGTAGATAGTCATGTGGGTATCAGAAGTTTTGGTAGCAACTTTTCTTTTCCTTTACTCTCCTTAACTAGTAGCTCTTGCAAATTAATGTCAAAATGATTGAGGACCCCCAGATGTTTGTTTCTTCTAGTTCTAAAGGCAAGGTGAAAACATGTGTTGGGACCCCTGAGATCTCTAAAACCGCCAAGGGAAGCCCCTGTATTATGGAATGTAAGTCCCCGGCTAGAACCCCCACCCCTGAGTCTAAAATGAAATCCACAAGAAAAGCCAATCCTGAGCCTAGGAAAGAGAAAATTGGCCCAGCCAAAAGGGAGAGAGTAGCGGCTAAGGAGGAAGGGGTTGTGCAGGCTAAGAAAGCCAAGACTGGTGCTGAGGAAGAAGGGATAGTGACTCGTCCAGCGAAAATAATTGTTTTGGAACCAAGGCCCATACTAATTGGAGGTGGTGAAGGGGAGGACGTTGTTAAGAAAACCATCTAAAGGGTGTGCCAGTCCAATCACATTACTGGGAAACCTTCTGCTAACCCTCAAGGTGTTGAGATTTTTTATGACTCAGAATTTGTGGAGCAAACTATGGAGGAGGAGGAGGACAAAGCTCCTACTGAGTCTGTGCATGAGGAAGAAGGGGCGAGCCATTTTGCTTCCATGAACAAGTCAAGTTTGGAGGACTTGGGTGTTTTTGCTGAGGAAGCCGGTGGTGTGGATAATAAGGCTGGCTATTCGCTATGTTTCATGACTGCTGAGGACATGGGGAGACTCAAGCTATAGATGGAGAAAATGTAGATTAAATGGAAGACCATGACCAAATTTGCTGCTAAGACCTTACATCAAGCGGCGTTGCTTTTTGTTGTTGTTAAGGATCTGGATGATAGATTCAAGCAGGTGGGGATCGATAGCCTCGGTGACTACAAAGACATGGTCAAGTTTTTTGCCAAGTTTGGGACTACTGATAATCCTTAGTTCTTTCTTTTATTTTCTGTTGTTTTTGGTTAGTCATTTTTTGTCAGCTGTTAGTGTGTTGTTAATGTACTGTTATTGGCATATTTAAGGCCTGTTGCCTTGGGGGTTGTTTTGTATAGGGTTCTGGACCCTCTTTTCCAACTGAACTAATAAAAAACTAGTACCTCTTCCAAGTCCTGAAACAATTGTATATCTTTCATCTCGAGTAATCTTAGTAGATCAAATTGTGACATATTAGCCTTGGTCTTCTTCATGTCTTCTATCATAATGTATCTAATCTTAGCTATATCAAACTTCTATGTTGAACTTGATGTAGTTCATGTGGTTTCTGAAACGTGACTCAAGGACAACGCGAATGAGTTAGCCTTGATATTACACATGAACCAACTCCTTTCTATGGATGACCTCCAAGTCAGTCTCGTACTCATGGCACAAGCTAATCGAGTGGAGGCAAGACCCATGGGTGGTTTTTTTGTGGGGAAATAGAACTTCATGGAGGGAAGTTGGTCGGTCTATAGGTTGAGTATGGATTGATATTTGATGAGCTTATTCTGTGACCATTATTGTGGAGATAACTATATGACCTGAAGGATCACTAATTCTAAGTCTCTTGTTAGGGTTTCATAAGTTCCAACACCTAGTGGTAAGATTATTTTTCTCGTTGATTCTCCTAAGGCATTCTAACCTATTCTCATGTGCTTGTATGGTCTGTTGTATGATGTCTCTTTGTTGGATAATCCTAAGAGCGTGTTCTTTCCCTTCTATTGTTTATTGTGTGTTGTGGTCTTGGGTGGATTGCATCTATCTCTTCAAGAATAGCTTTGATCCAATTTCCTCTAATCCCCGGGCACATCAAATGCTTGGGAGAGAGTGGTGTTGACTAAGTGTTGACCTAGTTTGACCTGTTGTTGACTTGCATTGACTTTGACTTGAGGTCCAAGGTTTGTTTACTTTTATTTAATTTGTTTGAATGTGAAACGTACGTCGTGATGAAATTGAGGGTTTGTCCTTGTTTGACTTGATGTACCTCATGATGAAATCAAGGGTTTAGTTTTCTAAGTTTTCTAATGTTTTTTTATGTTTTCTATGAAATGCAACTAAAATGAATACAAAACAACTTTTGGTTCCTTTTCTGAATTGAATAACAAAAGTGATCTAATTAGCTAGAAATTGAAATATGAATGTAATTTAATATGAGTTTTCCCAAATGCAACTAATATTATGTTTTTAGTATTTTGTGAGATGACTTTTTAATCTAATCTAGAAACTGAGAAATACTTGAATGGAAATGTAATGTATGAATTGCAATAAATGTAATCTAAATAATGCTAATCAAATTAAATCAAAACTAATCCTATCAAGGAAAAAGAAGTATGAAAATTACTTCACCAAGAGCAAGAGTGTGATCTAATTAACTATGAAAACATGAACAACTTATATTCTCTTTGGCGCATGACCCTAGCATATCGTCATAAGTCCTTTATGTGGCAACCTCCTCTCCTTTACAAAAGTAGGTAACTCCTCTTGGCAACAAGGATGCAGTAACAATTGATTGATTGAGATATGAAAGCTATGATGAATGAATTTAGTTATTGAATCTATTGAAGCACTATGGATTGACTTTTTCAAAAGTAATTTGTGAGTGTAACAACGTTATTGAATCTTTTGAAAATTTGGCAACTATACTAAGAAAGTAAAAGGCTCACAAGTCCTGTGAAGAGCATAGGCATGTTATAGAGAGAAATAAAAAAAAGAAAATATGGGAATGGAATGTGCAACTATGAATTTTACCTCCTAAGGAAAGCTTTGAAGCTTTGGGAAAACTAAAGAAAGAAATTGAGAGGCTCAAAGGCCTATGAAGAAGCTTGAACAAGCTTGTGAAGATGAGGAGAGCATTATCAGACTTGAGAAATAATGAAGAGGTGAGGGGTACTTATAGGTGTGAGGAGCAAAAAATGGTGGAAATGATTGGAGTGTTAACTCATTTGATTGAAGAGTTAACATGTTTAATTGGACAGTGAACTAGGTTGATTAGGGAGTGAACAGGCCTTGAAAGCTTATCACTGGAGAAGGAATGGAGTTAGCATGAAATTGATTGAGAGATGAGTAGAATTGATTTGGAGTTAAAATGGAGTGATTGGAAGCATTGAAGGAGTTAGAAATACACTAGGCTCAGTTAGGGTCGAACAAACATGCAAATTGGAACAAAAATGGAGGTAATTTGGGCTTGAATTGAAGAGAAACTCGCAAGTTACAACATGACTGGGTCACCTAGTTTGACAGGGTGGGTCACCCAAGGGGGATCCTAGTTTTTAGTAGGGTCACCTAGGGGAGATTTGGAAGACAATATGGGCAACCCAGAAAGAATGGGAACTGCAAGTGGTTTCAAGGGCTAAGAATGATCAAAGGAGGCTAAAGATGACTTTAGGTCCCAAAAATAGATTGGAAGACTTTAAGAGGGTGGGTCACCTAGATTTCCAGGGTAGGTCACCCAAGGGGATCTAGGGTCACCCGAGTGAGATTTGGAAATAAAAGGAGGCAACCTAGAAAGGAAGAATAGAGGGATGAAAGTGACGATGGGGAATGGTCTAGGAGGTCAATTGGAGGCCTCTAAAAGGTTGAGATGAATGAAAGGAGCTTAGGGAAAGTGAATTTCCCATCTTATGATGTTGATAGGTCAAGTCAACAAGGTTAGAAAGTGACAAAAATGAATTGTCGACAAAAGGTGAATGATGAAGACACAAGACCTAGGAAGGTTAGCTAAGGGACTGGGGAGACACAGACAAGGTGAAGAACTTTTATCCACGTGTCACCAAGAAGAATGCTACTGAGAGATCATATTTTCACACTTACATGTGCATGTTTAGGACTATAGCTCATCATCAGATTACCATGTAGGCCCATGTGTTTTTGTAGTGCTTACATATTTGCCCCCTCGAGGATGGTAGTCTACATGAAAGGTATGTATCATTCCTAAACTAGGCCTTACATGTTGTCACTATCCCATAATTGTACCTAAAATGACAAGTATTAGTCCAATATTATGATCTTCAATAATGATTATTGAATTAGAAATAAGGAAATGTATTGTTGATGTGTGAGTCGTAAGTATACTTGAGTCACCTTACTTCACCATGGGGACTTGCAAGAATGAAAGCACACAAAATGAGGGCATGGAAATTAATATGGAAATAAAACACATGCTAAGCTAGAGAGAAGAATGAATTTTCCTTTTATTGCATATTTTGAAGAACATATTCAATTTTTAAGGATTTTTGAGGTTGTAAAATTTTGAGGTTTTTCAACTTTCTAATTTTTATGGTTTTTCTAAAGATTTTGTGAAGGTTTTACTTGACATCTTGAGGTCTTTAAAACACATATGTTTATTGAAGAGATTTATACATTAGTCCCCTTGCATGGGGAGACTTGCACACTTGGGTGCATAGTTTTGCTCTTTTGAATTGTTGGAGTGACTTGTTCTTAGACATTGTTTTGTACTTATTCTTGTGAGACCTAATTGGATGAGATATATATGTAGCTTCAATTGACATCTTGTATCTCACTTTCCCTCTTGGCATATGGTTGGATAGAGATTTTATTTTTCTTATGAGAATGTATACCTATGATGATCACACATGGATGATGCAATTGTTTTTGTCTTTTTATGATATGAATGAGATGCAACGTGCCTAGATGTGATTCAAAAATATGGAAAATAAATTAATATGTTCTAAGTGTTATGAATGCCATGATGTTATGACATGTTTTATTGTTTTGAAATGTATGCAAGTGCAAAAAATAGTGTGAAGGCTCTTTATTAGGATTTTTGACTCAGGGGATTGCAAGTTGACTTGGTATAGGGAGAGCTACTAAACCTTGGGATGGGATTAGGGACTCAAGTGGGAGTGAGGAGGAGATGGAATGTTCTTGATTTTGGCCTTGCAGAAGGCTAGTCACTAACCCTTATCTAGAAAAAATACTTTGACAAGATTTCAACTCAGACAAGCAACAAATTTTATTAGTACCTTCTAGACTTAGATCAAAGATGGCCAACAAGATTGACCTGGGTTAAAGGAAAGACTCTAGAGCAAAAGATGACCCTAAATATAGCTAGACTTTTGGTTTCTCTCAACTAGTGCGTGTGTGTGCTTTGTAACTTTCTCTCTTATTTTATTTGCTAGATGTCACCCTTGTAGCTTCGATCTAAGATTTATCTCCACTCAAGAGTACGGACATCAGCAATCCTCTTATTTATTTTTATCTCTCTTTTTCTATATTTTCTTTATTTTTCTCTTTCTTTTTCTCTTTTTTTGTATTTTACAATGTCTTTCCTAACTTTCTCAATTTCCTTTGATGCTTTCTTTTCTTTGGCATTCTCTCTTTCACACTCTTATTATTTTTGTATCTCTCTTTTTTTATTCACTCATATTTTTTTGATTGCTTCCTGCAAATTTGTGATCCCCTCACATTTTTGGCAAAGAAAGATAAGGGGTTGAGTGCCACCAAGGGTTTTCACCATCTAGTTGAACTTCCCTTCTACTAAGGAGGAATGGGGAAGGTCTACTTCAATCTATTGAGTATTGTAAGTTTGAATAATGACTTTTCTTAGACTCAACATCATGGTTCATTAAGACTAGGATCAATGTGAAGCTAAAATCTAGGCTTTCATTAGAACTTTTTGGGAAATATAAAAGGGTGATGCTTGGTGATAAATGTGATCATAAGGAGTCATAAAGGCTCAAAAGGGATACCTATACCTAAGAAATCTTAGACTCCTTACTAAGACAGAAATCAAACAAGAGCATGTCACTCACAAATGCATGATAGACAAAATGAAGATGCAAACATTTTTTTTTTTTTTATAAAAAATATATATATCTTTGAGCTATTTAATTTTTTTAATTTTTGATATACTAAACTCTTCACTTTCCATAGTGTGCAAGAGTTAAGCATTGTTTTCGATGTCTTCCTTAACTACATATGGACCTACCCAATTTGGTCTGAACTTCACTTGAAAGTCTTTGCAAGGACACTCGAAGACTTGGTGTAAAAATGTATTTGAATTCAATGGGGAGTTTTGTATACTCACATGTTTCATTGTTTGATGATTTACCCCCTAGATTTATCATTTTCTATTCTTGTTGAGTTTCAATGTTTGTTTTTAACTTTTGAGGGGCAATGGGAATTGGTGTTGACTCTCCTAGTTTCTATGTGGGTTTTGTTCTTCTTTTTGCTAAGTGGTGGTCTCAACTATATGGATTCTCATGTTTGGATCAATAGGAATGGTTTCTAAGTTGAATGAAGCATAAGATTTTTTTGAGTGGGGATTGAATGGGAACTCTCCAATTTCCCCCTTCCCTATACATTTTGAGGTTAGTTATGTTTGCAATTTATTTTGATGTCTCTCCTTTTTTAAAAGTATTGATTTTTGGATCACTGGTGGTTTCCATGGTCTTTCCCTTCTTTTTTACTTGTTCAACTCTATAAAGACTAAAAGGATCAGGGTGTCATTTGATGATGTGGGTTTGTACCATGTGCGAGAATAGGATTTCTTGAAATAATGTGGAGGGAACAACCCTCATCTTATGGATCCAAGGCCTTCCTATGATCATGTTGTAAGTGGTTTCTTCATTGGTGACATAAAATTCAATTGGGAGGGTTTTGGGACCCAATGTGACTTGAAGATTGACCTTACCCATGGTTTGAATGTTTGGGTTATTGTGAATTCTAAGGATGGAATTTTCTAATGTGATTTGAGTTTTTCATAACCCATTCTTTAAAGAAGAGAGAAAGAGACTATGTTGATTGCAGACCCATCATCGATCATTACACATTTGATGAAATAGTCTTGAACTTCGACTATTAGGTGGAGGGGGAGATCACCCTATCTATCTATGTCATCGTTTGAGGGTAACTTTTCAAAATCAAATGTCGAAGAACACTTTTGATTTGGATTGTTTTGAACTAGATGACCTAGATCTAAGGCATTGAGGAAAGCATTCTTGTGCATAGGAGAAATCTTGAGAATGGCCTTTGGATAACACAAATTTCTTGATCTTTGTCTAATTCTATGAGGCCTAAGGTGTTTTAATCAAAGGCATTTTGACAGTTCTTGGGACTATTTCCTTCATCTTTTGATAATGTGTCCCTTAATGGTTGATCTTTCAAGAGGTTTGATATGAAGCAATGGTACTCCCAACATGACTTGATATCATGTCCCCTTCTCTTGTGATGTGATCAATATTTATCATGTTTGTTCAAGGTTTACGATGATTGTTGTATGACTACTTTTTGATTCTCAAGAGATAGTTGACATTTTGATTCCCTAAATTCACATAACTATTGTGATCATAGTTAATGTTCCTGGATGGTGAAGTGTCTATTTCCTCATCTATGTTTTGGTTATTTTTTGAATATTTTTTATTGCTATCATGGTTTACCAACCTTCCATTGACATCATACTCCCTTCTTCTACTATCAATAGTATCTTGGTCAATTCTAAGGGCACTTTCAAGTGCTTCTTCATATGATTTATATGGAAGTTTTTAGACTTTTTCTCGTATGTCATTGTTGAGGGAATGTAAGAAAAGATCACATAGATCCTTATGATCCATATTTGGTGCACTAGTTGAAGAATAAAGAACTTTCTTCCATCGTGTGATAAAATGTGTGACTGGTTCATTGTTTTCTTGCTTGATCATTTAAAATTCTCGTATTCCTATCTTGACTAATTTGTTTATGTTTAAGGAAACCAAAAATTGATTGATGAGTTGCCTAAATGAGTTGATCGATGCTTCTAGAAGCTAATAGTACCAATCTAGAGAAATACCCTCCAAAGTCAACCAATTATATGGTTCTCCAACTGATTTCAAATTATCCCTAAAGGTTTCATAGACTTATGATCAGGATCAAGTGCACAATCAGCCAATTGATAGGAAATATCTTATTGAAATATTTCCTCTACACTTCAAGCTCTACATAGCCTAGATGGGTTTCCCTTATAAGACATTAATTTAGAATGAGTGTTCATAATTGATCACAGTGTCAAGAAGAAATGACATGTCACACACATCTAACAAGAGGCTACAAGGTTAATGCATTCTTTATGCCAATCTCTTATAATCTTTGATGTGAGAATGCAAATAATTACAAATAATTTACACAGAGTGTAATATTTATCATTTAAACAGTGTTATGGTTGTGTTTTTCTCAAATATAGACTGGTGCCTAATAAGGGATTATAGAGTCACGGTTGTAGTAACAATTCTATCATAGTTTTACTTACACCTAACAATCCAGTTAAATGTTAATGCATTGCACTAATAAAGACTTGCAAAAGGTAATCAATAGTGTGCTCATACTTTGTTATCCAATCAAATACGACCAACATTTACTATTATTTATGAAAGGATTACTCTATTACTTGAATGAATACTAACATAAGAAAAAGTTTGTATAACAAATGTATACAAGAGAATCAACAATCCTTGATTATTAACTCTAAAAAATTGATTACATATGAAAAATGGAGACAAGATGCATAGAATTACTTGCTTTTCATATAAGCCCAATTCATAGAAAGCATTATGTTACAAAAAATAGACAACTAATAACAAATATATTCATATTTTACTATTGGTTTATACTCTTGCTAATTTTCCCAACCCTTTGTAAAATGAGAGCATCCCTTTTATAGAACAAGAGATTCTCTTACAATGCAATAGATGAGTGACATATGTCATCATCAAAGTCACCTATTGAACCCTAAACATAAAAGTAACAAAGAACAAAGATTTGTTAGGAGTGCAATATATTCCACAAAAATGCCAAGGTGGCAAGCACGAGTAGTTAGGCATCTTATGGACAACCCAAATGTGATATTCTTCACCCACCAAAGCTGATATTTTGATAGTTGTTGGATGCCACAGTGAAAGTAATTGAGTTGACAAGAGCTCCTCTGTTGAACCTTCAAACCAAGATGGAAAAAATAGAGACTGGGATTCAAAAGATGAATTCACTTCATACCTCCTAGATGCATACATGGTTGAAGATCCACTCGCAATGCCTAAACCACACCAAGTTGCTGATATAAGGGGATGTTACTGACAAAATAGGGATAGCATCATCAATTTGTAGAGTGTGGCCACCAAAGGAGAGCATTGTGACATTGAAAAGTACACATTGCTCCCAGCATGTGAAGCTCATCCCCACATCAACCATCATGGATAGAAAACAAATAAAATCTATTGCTAATTGCATCCATTCGAAAGAGAAACTCCATTGTCCCTTTAATTCTGAAACAACACAGTTGAAGCCAAGAGAAAAGAAAAAAGTCGTTAATAGACATGGGGTCACTATCACTGTCTGCTAAGTGAGGAAAAATAAGATTTACTTATTTAGAAAGATCAAAACTAAATTGACATACTCATCGGATGCATGAAATTCATTTTATAGCTAAAATATAGATGGATAAGCCTTGGGCTCAATTCTCAATCCCTATTGGATGTTCATAAATGTCCCTTATCACAAAACATTCCAACTAAATGCCATTACACCCTGAGAAAATGTTGCAACTGCTATGAATATTTCAACATGCTTGGGTGACATATGAAAATCTCCATTACATCATATATCTTTGCACCCATGCAACATATTCTTCCTTAGAAGGTCAATCAAAATTTAAAACCTTTCAACTCTTCTCATGTGGGTGACATAACGAGCATCCAACGGTACTTTAGTTTCCTTTATGAAACTATTTACTCTTGACTCCAACTCTAACAACTTGTCCAACTTAGCATTGCAAAGTACATGGTCAATCTTCTCTATCTAAGTGATTGATTTGATTAGAATAGGAATAATGCCACAAAATTGTGCCTTCCACTTAGACAATGATTTCTCTAAACCGTCAGTCTCAAGTACCGATGGCATTGAATACTTTTCAAGAGACTTGAAAGTATCTAATTTCTCTTTTAACAACACATCAATCCTACCTAAGAACGTAGAAATCTCATAAACAAGTCCCATGACCTCATGCATACTGGCTATTTTAGCTGGCACATCAAACTATAGGCTTGAAATGCTATGTATATGATTGACCACTTGTATGTGTGGGATCCAAGTGCTTAAGATCTCCTTTAAAGCTAACTCATTGTTGATGTGGCAATCAAAGGCTCCTTTTAAATTACTGTGACACACCCAAGCATCATCTACCCTATGCACAATTTTTGTCATTCGATAACTCAAAAGGATGCTTACTAAAGCAATTTGTTCATTTATATCCTCTTCCTTTATCTTGGTCACCTCACTTTGACTTTGACTTAATTTCTTTCTTCCATCCTCTAATTCAAGCTTGGAAATATCCTTGTTCGATTGTGCCATACTTCCTAAACTATTGGAAGGGGTAGTAGGATTCATTTCAATTCCTAGAGGAGGAACAAATGACCTCAACTTGTTAAGCTCCCTCATTTTCTTTAGGTGATCACTTTTCAATCTGCCATACTCAGTCTACAACTTCTTTGATGCAGCCTCACTAAATAGGGCAGTGTTTACAACTAGGGATGCAGCCTGAGGAGTAGTGGTTTCACTTAATCTTTTTAAAATTAGGTTCCCTACAAATTTATTTATATCCCTAGCCACCAAGGGTTTGTTGTCATCAAGGGCCAATGCCCATATAGCCAAGGTTTCTTACTTAGTACTAAACCTCGATCCAAAGTATAAGTCCTCTACTTGTTCTTTAGTTAACACCTCATCTTCATCATTGTTTTTCCTTCTTATTATGTCTAGAGCCATAGCAGAGGCAATATCCCATTCTAGCAGCAACAAGAAACCATTCTCCTTAACTATTTTCCTCCCCTCCTAAAAAATAATCCTGCCAACATCCATATCAATCTCTTTCAGAAGCTTTTGAGCCAATCTTTCATCTCATCTTCCACAGCCTAACCCTGCTCTTCATTCAACCTCTTTAAGTAAAGTTCTGACTTCCTTTTTAACAAGAGGGATTTGAATTCCTTAGACTTGACAAATTGATCATCAATTAGGAACTTCTTGCAGTCTAAAGCTCTCACATCATGTACAGCCTGGTTCCCCTGCTCTAGAACCAATAATGTTCTATTTGGAGGACCAGTTACTTCAATCCTCTCAGGAGAGGCTATAACATGTTGGATTCATCTATGTCAATTTGGTTCTCACCTACCTCCTCAGTCATTGAATAATCAACAAGAGGTTGATCAACCTCCTTCTATGAAGGTCTTGGTAGATGGTCACCACCTCTTGCCCTTGCACTTTCTTCTGCCATTGGTGCATATATTGATTGTTCTACCAGTCCCACCTCTTGTTGTTGTGACTCTAGAATAGGATCTAGCACCTTGGGATTTGCAAGCAATATTGCAAGCACAGACTTTAATTCAATAGTATGGTCTAGCATTGTTTGCATCCTAATGATAGGGTGTTTAATTTCATTGTAAGCTCCTAGCTACTTTGGATCTTTTAGTAGTCTTTTCCTTTCTCCCAGGAGAGTCAAAAACCATGTATCCCTTCTCTTAGCAACCTCCATTTTGGTGATACAATTTTGAATAAGATCCGCGTGCTCATCAAAATGATGTTCATACCTAGACTTAACCTTACTCCTCTTCCAATCAATGAAATTCTCTGAGTCATAATTCCTTAGCTCATAAAAGCCCATCCTATACTCCTCCAATTTGAAGCCTAGGAGATCCAAACCCTCCTTATTCTTGATTACAAAACCTGGGAAAACCATGCTTGGTGTGAAGAATGAACCCTTCTTATGTTGCCTTAGATGCAATTTTTTAGCTTCATTTAATTGCCACATTATTTCAAGGAATGCAATCCTCTCATGCACAAATTTTGGCAAAACATGTGGCTTGACATTTGCTCCATATATTCTAATGATTGTTGTATCAGAGTGAAAAAACTAGTCACCCCAATTGTGATCCACATCACCATCAAGATTTCTCTTCTTTGGCCTTAAGAAATCCATAACTTTCACATACATTCTAAGCTTCTACTAGTGTCCTAATGCAATCAGTAACCTCTGCACAAAAAAACTGTTCAAAAATAACATAACTTGAATTTGGGCAATGTGAGTCCCATATGTGTGTCTAACCCTGAATAGGCATGGGATCTCCTTTAGAATTCAAGGGTTGTAATGGCAAAG
This sequence comes from Cunninghamia lanceolata, assembly GCA_027924645.1. NCBI lineage: Eukaryota > Viridiplantae > Streptophyta > Pinopsida > Cupressales > Cupressaceae > Cunninghamia > Cunninghamia lanceolata. The sequence continues at coordinate 2,952,105 of BSBN01000743.1, forward strand.
CTTTTTCCCAGATATGTTTTCCATAATGCAATAGGATATGGCATAATAATGGATACCTTTTGAAGTAGGGGAGTCCATTACCACTCTTAAAGTTTACCAAGTCTTTATGAAGGGCATTAGCTATTGCACCCCAAGTAAATAAAAAGTGAGCCTCTCACTTGTGTTCAAGGCTTTTAGTTAAATAAAAAGTATAATAGTCTACCTTAGCTTTGGTCATCCGTGTAGAGTCTTCAACTAGTTTATCTTTCCACTTAGCCAAGTATTCATCATAACTCTTATTTCTTGTTCTCTACACAATCCTCTTGTCCAAACTTTATGTTATCTCCTTGACCTAGAATTGTGTCATACATGACATCCAACCTCCTTCTACATCAACTCCAACATTTTCTCCATGATAATCATACATTCTAAAATATTGAATATGGGTGAAATTCTAAAGTCTTTAGGTAATTCAACTTCATAGGCATTACTAGAAAACTTATTTACTATTTTGCATGGTCCAGATTTATTTTCTTCAGTTTACTTTATGTTCCTTGTAGAAGTATTTCTTTTCTTAAATAAATCATGACTTAATCTCCAATCTCATAGTCATTATGCCTTCTCTTTTGATCTGCATATTCATTATACTTGGCATTCATCTTTTCCAATTGTATTCTTACCTCCTAATGTACTTCCTTCATATTGTCTATATAATCTTTAGCCATAGAACTACTTGTATGCTCTTCTATCAATTCTCTCAATTCTAAAACATTTCTTGGACTACACATACACAATTTGAAATAGCATCTTTCATGTACTTATGTTCACTAAATTATTATACAAAAACTCACCTTGCGGTAATTCCAAGTCCCAACTACCTATTCTCTCACTTGATAAAAACCTCATTAAATTTCCAAAAATTCTATTTATAGCTTATGTCTATTCATCATCCTATGGGTGATATGTCAAACTAAAATTCAAATCAATATTCATCTTTTTCCACAATGTCCCACAAAAATGACCAACAAAATTGACATTTCTATTTAACAAAATACTCTTAGGTAATCTATGCAACCCTACAGTTTCCCTATAAAAATAAATCAGTGATATGCACAACATTATTAGTTTTCTTACAAGCAATAAAATGTGTTGAAATGTGTTATCTTTGAAATTTTGTCAACTACTACAAAAACCAAATCAATTCCTCTCTAATTGTCAACTAACCTAACACAAAATTAATACTAACATCATACCATGGTCTCTTTAGAATAGGTAATGATTGATACCATCCCACATTCTAACTATTTTCTTTTGGTTCTTGACAAATTCTACAATTTTACACAAATTTCTTGACATCCATACAACTTATGCTAATAATAACTTTTACTAACCAAAGCAACTATCTTATCAATACCAAAATGAGCAGCTAATCCACCACTATATTTTTCTCTTATCAAATTTTCTCTCATAGAACTCTTATAAATACATAATTGACTTCTCTTAAACAAAAAATCATCTTAGACCAAATAATCCAAACATATAGCTTTGTTCAAACTCATTGGTACTTTACATTCTATCTATGCCTCAACAAAATCATCATCAATTTCATGAAAATGTCTTTATCCCGTCAAATCCAACAACTTCATTTCTCATTTACATCAACAAACTATATCTTCTACTTAATGCATCATCTACTCTATTAGATTTACCACTTCTATGTTTCAATAAAAATGAATAAGTCTACATAAATTCAATCCATTTGACATGTATTTGACTCAACTTACCTTGACTATTTAAATACTACAATGCTTGATGATCAATATAAAAAATAAATTCTTTGGACAATAAACAATGTCTCCATTTCTTTAGTGTCTATACAATTGCATAGAATTCCTTATCATAAAGAGAATATTTTCTCTTAGCGTCATTCAATTTCTCACTAAAATATGTAATAAATCTTCCTTCTTGACTCAAATTAGCTCCAATTGTAGTTCCACTTGCATCACAATCAACATGGAATAACTTTAAATCTAGTAAGTCCAAAATTGGTTATTCTATCACTTTCTTCTTCAACAATTCAAAAAAACTATTAGTTGTAATAGTCCATTTAAACTCATTTTTATCACCTCTCATGGTCTTAGTAATAGGTGCATGTATTTCATTGAAATTCCTTATAAACTTATTGTAAGAACATACTGAACCATGAAAACTTGTAACTTTTGAAATTCTCACTAGTGTAGGTCATTCTACAATAGCTCTAACTTTCTCAAGATCCATCTTTAGTCCACTAGTAGAAATAATAAAACCTAGATACACTAGTTCTTCTTTTATGAAACTACATTTCTTCACATTCACCAACAACTTTTCTTCTCTTAAAATTTGTAACACTAATATATCGTGCTCCAAATTTTCTTCCTTACTCTTACTAAAAATCAAAATTTCATCCAAATATACAACAAACTTACCAAGATATAACTTCAAAACTCCATTCATTAATCTCATGAAAGTACTAGGTACATTAGTTCTAGGTACATTAGTTAGACCAAATGACATAACCAACCACTCATACAAACCTTCCTTTGTCTTAAAAGTAGCCTTCCGCTCATCTCCTTCTCCAGTTCTGATATAATGATATCCACTCTTGAAATCTATCTTATTGAAATATGTTGCTCCACTCAAACGATCCATAAGATCATCCATACTTGGCAATGGAAATCCATACTTTATAGTAATCTTGTTGATATCTCTAGAGTCTATACACATTCTCCATTCTCCTCCTTTCTTAGGTGCTAGTACAGACAGTACCACACAGGGACTTAAACTTTCTCTAATTTGTCTTTTCCTAAAAACTTATTCAACTTGTCAATTTAAGTCTTCACTTTTCTTAATGTTAATCTATGAACAATCTTATTAGATAAACTTGCTTTTGGGATTAAATCCATGTGATGACTTATGCTTCTAACTACTTGTAACCCTTCTGGTAGATTATCTAAAATGATATCACTATATTTTGCAAACAATTTTCTTATCTTCAGATGTGTTAACACATTTTCCTCTAAGGCTTCTCCTACATTTATGCACTTAGGAACAACAACAAAACAAGCCTTCTCTTTCTTAATTTTCTTCAAAATTTTCTTACCATTTATGAATAACATTCTTGCAATATCATTCATTCTTTAATCTTCTTTCTTCAAGGGTAAAAGTATGTGTTTCACTCCATCCTTTGTCAACCTTTAAGTATTTTCTCTACCATCATGTATGGATTTTCTATCAAACTTTCATGGTCTACATAACAAAATATTACAACCATCTATTGGCATGGCATCACACAAAAATTCATCTTTATAAACTAAGATTTTATTATCCTTTTGCAACTAAGATACTCTATAAGGATTAGGATGTCATGTCCTCTTCAAATTCAACTTTTTGACCATCTCACTTAAAATCAAATCATTTGTACTAGCATAAGCAATAGTGACTTTACAACACTGACCTCTAAACTTACATATAGTTCTAAATAATTTTTTCTCTGAATTGGTTCATTCTAGTCCATTGTAGGTTTCAACAAATTTTGCTTAATTGGTAATGGCACCTTTTTTTTATGCACTTGCTCTCCATTGGAGGAAAATTCTTCATCAACATGTGAAGCTCTTGTTGTTCTCTCAAATATTCTATCATGACCTCTTTGTGACTATTAACATCCAAATTTTCTCTATGTCCATCAAATCTAAATTTAAAATAGGTACCTCTGAATATGTCTATCGTATCTTCCTTTATTACATTGATAACTATCACATCTCTCATTGTGGTAACAATTGTGATTCGCCTTTAGTTCTAGATCCCTATAACTTTGGTCATTATCTATGTTTTCTTGATTCGTAATACCACCTATTGAAATTTGTAGCCTCTTCCTCTCTATTTATTTTATCTAGTCTAAATCTCATGTTCAACTTATCTTTAGCCTTTAGGGAAAGTTAATATGCTTCATTAATAGACTACAAGTTAATCATACTTATTTCTCCTTGAATAGATCCTCTCGGACCATTGATATACCTTGTTACTTTTTCTTGACTAGCCTCATGATGACCAACTCTTATTATCAACTTGTAAATTTCTTCAGTATATTCTCTCACACTCATATCTATATGCCTCAAATTTTGCAACTTCTTACACAATTCTAATTGATAATATGTCAAGATGATCTTATCTTTCAACTTATATACCATCTTATCCCACTTTTCAATATTTGGTTTATATTTTCTATTCTTTTCTAACTTAATATCTTTCCACCATATAGTAGCATGACCCTCTAGTTTTGTGTTAGCAAACTTACTTTCTCAAGTTTAGAAATATCCTCATACTTTAAATATTCTTCTAAATTAGTCAACCAATCAATCAACTCCTCAGAATTTAGGTTACCATCATAATTAGGAATGTTGATTCTAGTCCTCTTACCAATATTAAACTAGCCTTTAACATGTTTTGATCTTGATCTTCTTCTTCCATCACAATTTGTTTTGCAACTTGTCCAATACCTTGGTCATTTTCTTCATCACTTTCATTGAATCTAGGGTTATGACCCCTTATTCAATCTTCTTCAATAGCATATAATTAAATCTAGACATTCTTCATCATATCAAACATCTCTTTAATTCAATCTACAACATGGAGAAAACCCTAACCTCTTACCATTCTTCATAAAGGCATATTGTCTTCAGATTTGATGCAAACTACCTCACAATTGGTGATTTGTTCAAAACCATATTACAACTCCAAAGGAATCTTCTATCCAACAACTCACTATTGGAAGACTCTCTTCAATCTTCTCCTTTCAAGACTTAATTCGAAGCTTTGATACCATCAAACATAGTCATGGTTAGAGAGTTTAGTTAAAGACTACCAAACTATGTAGCAAATGATAACACTCAATATTGTACACAATATATAATATAAAATTCACACAATAATTTAATTTAATTGATTCACAAACATAATTACAACATAGCTTCAAGAAATTTAATACAATTTAGGCTACAACCTTTTAGTACACTAAAGATCTTATAAGATCTCTCAAAATACTATGTTATAGTTGTCTTAACTCCTACTCATACACACTCTCCAAAATGAAACACGGCTACCTTCTTATAGGAAGAAAGAATTAAAAAGATGGTGCTAATACAAAAATTAAGTACATCACCCTAGGTACATAGAATAAGGATCTGGCACATAGTCCAATTTAAGGTACCATTTTATAATAAAATCACGATGTAGCTTATAATAAAGCATCAAATATAAATTAAAGTACATGACCATGTTTAGGGTACTTATTAGACCTTAAGACCAAACCATGATGACAATGGTTGCATATGTAGTAATGCACAACTAAATGGTTTTTTATTGGTCCTGAAGTAACTGTTTTGAAACTATGGCAAGAAATATGTGATTGTAGTAATGTAAAGTGATAGAAACACTCAAAAACACCTACAAAAATAATAGAAAAACAAATTTTTTTTTGATTGATATAGGATTATTTTTATGCCCACAATGCTCATGTGTCAACTAGATTAAGGAAGGAATCATCAACATAGTTTCCACTAATCAATTAATATTGTTGTTGACAAGATATATCTCGTTGATAAGATAACCACACTTGCTCACACATACAATGAAGTGAAAAGACGGTAACCTTGGTGGATGAAATCACAAAGCATTCAAGTCTATGGTCATTAATAGTCAAGAAAGAAGATGCCTCTAAAAGGGATTTAGTCAACTAATTGAAGATGTTACCAAGCCCTAATGCTTTGACTATGACTATTTATAAAAGGCCACTCTATATGATCATATGAATTTTGAAAGTCTAATTTGAAAAATAAAGATCTCCATTGAAGATTTGCCCCATTCCACACCCTCCTAGACTACAATAATATTATCAAGGATGTAACGACTTTTAATGAAACCAGTTTGTGCTTGATCCTTTCTCTCTCTTTTTGTCTTGTGTCTACATTTAGAGCATTATAAATACTTGTGTGTACTGGTGTTGCTAAAAATAGTTATATCACTCCTAAGATAGTTATTCCCTACTCACTTAATTTATCATGTTGAATTCATCTATTACTACTCAAAATTGGTCCACACTACTGGAGGGATTTAGGGAAATCATGATCCAATAGAAAATCTTAGACTATTTCTAACTCTTAGGATAATTAAATTATGGTAGTAGATTACTATCTACTTATCTAGACAAATAACTCGATATAATACCATGTTATTATCAATGCATTATAAGATATATTTGAGCTTGGAGTTTTACATGTATAAATGTACTTCAATTCCTTATTGATTATCTCCCATCTAAATTAGTTCTAGAGTGTCTAGAGACATAATATTTTTCTCTTGTTTATGAATTTTATGGTTTTCTTTCCCTTTTTTTCCCTTTCGAATATCTCACAATCCATGATCTTAGAATGATAGAGCATGTGTTAATGTCACTCTCCTTGTCCCCATTTTAGGTACTCTAAAGAGCTAGAGCATAAACCTTTTACCCTTGGCAAGTGTGTTCATCGTAGTTGGTAGCCATAAGTAGGTACATATATGATATCTCCACTTGACTCTTTCCACACTTATTATAAGTACTTCATAACCTTTTTTCTCCATAAGAGCAAATTGTTCATACCTTTGGGATAAACAATTTTTATTTAATTTATGTACTAATCCCTAATTGTGAATTTTCTTTTCTGTTAAGATACCTCCACTTTCCAAGACTATTCATGGCTATTGGCAGTATCATTGCTACTTTTTTAAAATTGTGATGTTTTATTAAGAAATACCATATTTTTCAAAAAAAGTAATGTGGCACCACTTGTGGAATTTCTTTGTCTCCTTTCTCAATTAACAAGTTTCCTTAGATTTCTACTATTTGATCCCTATTTTAGTATTGTAATTCCTTGATGCATCCTCTTTAGCTTTTAGGTTCCATATATATTCTTACTTCAAAAACCATTAGTATCTCTAGACATTCTTATTCCCAGACTCTTACTCTCACTATCATTAGATCTATTAGCTCCCATAATTTACATAATATTATCACAATAAAGTTTATGGATCGACTACATCGATTGTGGTCCAAAAAATTTCTTTTGATCTTGCATGCCTCTTACACTACCCCACATTTTCATGGGCATTCTTCTAGGCTTGCTAATAGGGTACATTCAAGGAATCAGTAGTGATCAAATTAATACACCAACACCTTCCTTCCTTCACACTACCACATATCCTAAAATGCTTGAAAATATGTGGGTGGTCTTTACACATGTCTCTTTTAGATTATATCTAAAGGTCTCTCATCATTGGAGTGAAAATTCTTTACATTACACATTGATATTTTTATATGGAGGGTTTGGGTTCATATATTATTTCTAACTAATAGATCTACATTAGCAATTTTTATTATTATATTGCATTCATATTATTCGTGCAGGAATCAAGAATTCATGAAGTGCATTATGCAACCTTTCTCCTTTCATTTCTAATATTGAAAAATATGAAAATATTAACTAGAACTTATGATTGAATCAAGGCTATTGTTATATGGTTATATTGTATTATTTACTTCACATTTTATAATTATAATTAGCATAGATTAACATATTTATTATATTAACTACACCCTTCTAAACCTTAGATCTACATCTTTACTATGTTTCAAGAAAGATAAATGATCTCTTTAGTATATAGTGGTTCAACTCGTCAAAATAGACCTTAATCATTGTACATCTTTTTTTTTTGCTTAGTAAACTACTACCTTGGGGGAAGTTCCCTTTTGTATTGATATGAACATTCGTACAAAACACCATTACAAACCTTTGCATTAACAAACAGAGTGTCAAAAACCAAGACTCCATTTCTTCCTAGAAATTCTAAAACTTTTCCTATCCACTACACCTATATATCCAACTATATAAATCCTTTTATCAACTGTATTACTTACAAAAATGACTGAAATAGTCTCTATTTTAAACCCTAATTATCCATACTGTAGCATCATATAATCAAAGATTCAAATGAAAATTGAATTGCTTCACGCGTCCAAGTCTACCTGGTAATAAAAGTTAAAGAAGTCATTCATCCATTCATACCCCTCAATCTTCCCTATGAGCTTCTTTAAGAAACCTAATCCCATTGCCATCCTTTGCTTCCTCCCCTATTCTATAGCAGCTCTCAATGTCATCACGAAAGGATGCCAAACCACATTGTCTCCATTTTCATTAATCCTATGGAAGTCAGTTGTAATTGGGATCCCTATTCCTGGTCTTGCCGCCATCAGCACTTCATCTAAACCCACCGCCCATTCTTTGAATACATATTCCCTCACCATAGCCTCTATATTTGCTTTGTTTTCTCCAACATCCAGCAAAGAACCCACGAACATAGCCACTGCATCAAAGTTCACTCTATACATGTTTGCCTCCTTCATGTATTCATCCCCTAGGATGCATTCAATTGCAAAAAGAACAATGCCACTTTTTGTCCTAAAGATCTTCATCATCCTCTGTTCTATTATCTCACCACAGAAAGCCATTTGTCTCTTAATACCTTTCAGCAATATCAGTGTATCCATATTTCATCTCCTCTAACACTTCACAGGACGTAATGAAAATTGAAAGGAATTCTCTTAATTTAACTAACCCTTGGCTTCTACATTCTTCCAATACTGAAGTCGTCCTATCGCCAGCTTTACACATGAATGAGCTTACTCCAACTCTCCACAATGAATTTCTCTCCTTTTGACACCAATCCTACCAGCAAAATGATTACCCTCCATATTAATCTCTAAACCACGATCTAATATTTTGTTTGCCAAGGCATCTACTTCCATATTACACTCTCTATACACATGATTTATAGTATAAGCCTCCAGTTTATTTAGAAGATCTAAGGCTTCATCTAAAAGCAATTTTAATTTCCAATTTACAATATCCCTTCTCCTCACAACATTAACCACCAATTGAGAATCATCCTCTATCTCCAATCTCCTAATACCTATCTTCTCACAAAATTTTAATCCAAGAACCAGAGCTTGAAATTTGGCTGAATTATTAGTTCCCGGCTCAAGACTTTTAGCAACCTTACCCACTACAACTCCTCTCCAATCCTTGATGACACACCCCACACTAGAATCCCTTGGATTGCCTCTAGAGGCACCGTCAAAGTTAAGTTTCATCCACCCTTCCTTCGGTAGTAGCTACCTAGCCTCCAATCTCCCTTTTGGCCTTATCACCACCAAGCCCATTAATGGGGAATCATTTTACATCTTTTAAAAACATCATGATTCTATGATTCTTTGTTCACTTTCCCTTGACCCCAACTTTTAGCAAAGTACAATTGTTTTAATTTGTACAACTACGGGAACCCTATAAAGTGTTTTGATGTCATGAATGTTAATAAAACCAATTCATTCTCTTAATTCTATTTTGTCTCAATGAAGTTACATTTTTCATCATGTCCATGATTAAGACTAAGCAATGAAATAGACCCAAATCAAAACCATTATACTACTGCTAGAAACATTAGATGACTAGTTTAAAATACATAGGGTAACAATTTAGGAGACGTTCTCTTATTTAAAAAATCAATTGTTAAGTTGAAAGCAAGATTCAACTCAAATTAACTCTTTAAGTTGAAGTATTAACATCATTATCTCTAGTAAACTATTGTGTATTTCGTACCTTACAAACCCTATGTAACTTAGGGTTGTTATATATATGGTAGCTATTAATATTGTGCACTACCAATATTTTCTCTTATTAGGTAGTGAAGTTGATTGATGCCAACATTGATCCTATAAACTAGACTCCAAATTTTACCTTAGCGAATATTTTTAACTAATATATTTTACAAAACAAAATTTTCCAAACTTTTTATGATAGAAACAATTTAAAGCAAAGCCACAAGACACAAGATATTTGAAGAGAACACAAATAAGACATAATTAGGCTTGAGCTTTAGGCACAGGTCTAACCTTTTTTTAAAACTAAATAATTGTTTAAATTTGGGATAGAAGTCTAATAAATAGTTAAATGAAGCAATACTTATTCATCTGAACCTAATTTTGAATAAATTTTGAACAAGTATCTACAAACTATCATACTTGATTATGGTGGGGTTAATGATATTTCATGCCAAAATAGAGGCTAATAAAAAGGATTCATAAATATCTAAGCAAGAATAATTTGAAGATCAAGGCTTCAATTACCCATAAGATACCTAACAAATCACTCTTTGTTAAAGATTACAACTATGACAACTGATGTACTACTTGAGGAAAGCAAATGGCATGGAGAACAAGAAGGAACCTAAAGCAATAATGGAAGAGTTAAATATGATAAATGGGAAAAACCAATTGGAATGTGAAGATTTCCATAGCTAAAACAAGGATTGGTTCACACAAGCATAGATGTAAGATAAATTTATGGAAAATACCTATAAGAAGATTGAAAGGAGAGGAAATGTGTGTATGTAACATAAGAGGAATAGAAATAGAGAATCATTTCATGGTGGAATGTTCTACCTACAATGACATTCAAAACAATTATATGGAAACTTTGAAAAATATTTCAGCAAGAAGAAATTTTAAAATTCTAGAAACGTTTTGATGCAAATCAACAATGAAAGATCAAGATATCATTAAAAAAAATGTTCCAAAATTTAACATTTTCTTTTGGCCTATAGTCATGGTACTCTTGGTCCCCTATAAAGTTAGGTCTCATAGATGTACTTAAATTATTTCTTCCCTTTTCCTTTCTTTCTTCTTATTAAAAGTTTAAGAGATTGATTTCCTTCTCTTTGACAATCTTATGCAAACAAAGTATACTTAAAAAGTTTTGCAATTATCATCTCCTAAACCTCCATCTAAAACATAAAACTCGTCACTTTTTTTTCATTTCTCATGAAATTAACTTGATGCTCAAGCATTTAATAATTTTCCCCTAAGAGTTTAGTAATATATAATAATGACATCACTATATAGGAAATTTTCATTCCCCATCTTACCATATGATTTTTATTTTCTTGTTACTTCAACAAATCAATTTTTGTTACACTGACTTGAATGTTTGAAATTTGACAAAATATGTGCAAAGTTTTGAAGGATTTATTGATGAGATTGTCTCCAAAACTCAAGATTGTTGTTCCAAAAGCTAGAATTTTTTTAATCATTGTCATTATCACCATGAAACCATCTTCTTAAAGCTCTTTCATAGTTTTAGGTGCTTTATACTTTGAGCTTCAATATTTTACAATTATTTTTCTCATTTTCAAAGAAATTTCTTTTAAAAAAATTTGAAAACTTTTAGACACATTGACAAACACTGACTTCATCCAACAGTGATGAGAGCAAGATCACAAAATGATACAGTTGTGTGATATCAATTGGGTTCTAAATTTATGGATAAGCCTTATGGACAAATAGCACATAGAGGAGAGGACCCAATAAATAATGTGTGGCAATAGCAATTATTGTGGCATGATTAGGTCCTCAATTAAATATACTAAAAGAAATATAATTAGTTGAAAAAATAAACTAATAAAATTTTAATAAAACGCCAATACATGTGCACATGTGCATGTGTAATTACACCCTTCAAGGTGAACAAAATAAAAGAGAATGTGGTTGCAATAAAAGACAACTTGCACAAGTTATAAGTCTTTGAAAATTAAAAAAGTAGTTTGTCAATTAATTATGTGCACATTTTTACAATATCCATCCTTTTGAAAGGGACAAAAGTTGTATGGGTTCAAATTAGACATCTACATAATTACTTTATGGTCCCTAAGGTACCATAAATTAATGTGCATCTCCTCTACTTGGGCCTTCAAATGCACATTTATCCATACTTGCTCTTACTTCCACTTGATATCTTTCATTTAATTAAGGTATCTATACAAACATTTAATGGTGTAAGGCTCCCTATGAAATTTGAAAACAAATCAACTAGACAAGTCACAACAAATCAACCAAAAATTTTAACACACAATTTTTAAATCAAACTTAATCAATAAAATTAAATGCACCTAAAATTTAAAAACAATAAGATTTTTTACTTACAATTGAAATTAAAATTTAACAACTCTAATTAAATGTACTCATATTTCAAAAAATGAATCTTTTAGAGGAAAAGAGTTTATAAATCTATTTCACAAGGTAGTCCATACAACTTGTATGCCAAGTGCTCTCAGTAGAAGTTTTACAATTTGATAAATTGCATAATAGTTGATATTTTCAACCTTTTTAAACAAACTTTTTGTATTTAGAATTTACACATATATTTAGAATTTCTATATTTACTTTTGTTAATGTCTACAAAATTTTGTCCAAATGTATTTATACAATTGTTTATATTTATATACAGTTTTTTTTATGCAAATTGTATGTTCATGCATATAATTGTATAACAATTCATAATGACTCAACTATTTTTTGTTGTTAATGTGAAAAACTACACTTATTTACAATTTTAGAATTTACACTTAAAATATTTACAGTGTTTATATTTATGGTTTCTATATTTACTTTTATTAAATTTTTCACATGTTTTATGTTTGTAGAGATTTGTCCAAATGTATGTACTTATATACAAATTTATATGCAAATATACACCTATATATACAATTGTGCATGTATATATATAGTTGCATATGCATATATACAACTGCATGCAATATGTGCATACAACTGTATATCTTTTTGGGTTTGTACTTTGTACTAGTGCATATTTACAGTTGCATATATATGCACATACAATTGCATATAATTGTATGTATCTTTTTGGGTTTTTACTTTGTATATCTATAATTGTTAACATTATTATATCTTTCTATTTTCAAATATATTAACACTTGTTTAACTTCAAACATAAATAAATGTTCCCCAAATTTGAAAAAGATGGAAATGAAAGGCTGTTTGGTATGGTACAAATGTCATTGCATTGCATACCAAATATTAGTCTATTCACATTGACGTCATGAAATTTTTCTTTTCATCAATGGATCTTTTGTGTTTTAAATGAAAGGCTCTTTGGTATGGTATTAATGTCACTGCATTTTGTACCAAATGTATAGTCTATTCACATTGAAGCTATGAAAGTTTTATTTTCATCAGTGGATCCTTTGTGTTTTCATACTTAAATACTATTTTAGCCATTATGTGATTTCCTCTAGACTTTATAAATAATGAAGTAAATGTTTTCTATGAAACCATAAAATAACTCCCAATCCTATTTTGAGCCTAGGGCTTCTATTTCTTCTATACCAAAATCCATTGAACATTAGGACTTAGATTCATCTTAGTTTTATGAAGCATTAGGGATTAATATATATGAAGGTAGTGGTTCAATGGTAAATAAAAATTCAATTTTAACCATTGAATTATTTAAATAATAAAAAATATCTATATTTTTTTTATAAAACCAATGCCTCTTAAATATTTTAACTCTTGTAAATTGTCTAGTATCATATGCATAATTAGTAGTTCATTATTTCCTCGTGTGTAATTACTCTATGTTTGTGTTTTTTGTATAGCCAGATTTTTATTTGATACATAGATTGTTGGATTTCCTTCTAACATATTATAAATTTTGTTGAGTTTTTAATGGGGAAAATCTTGTTTAAGGTTATGGACTACCTTGAATCTAGTATGAGACCTAGTTGGGGTTTGTTTGTGCCACATTTTGAAGATATGTAAACATGAGCTATGTACAAAAATACAACATAAATTCTCCACAGGTTTTTTAGAGGTATGGCTTGCCTTATTCTAATGTTTGGACTCAAACTAGAGTGTCCACAATGGTTATTATACAAAAAGTCTTTGGACAAGTCTATTTTTATGTATGTATCTAAATTTCTTACTTTATGATAGTGAGACACACAACTTAAGTGCTCGAATGTTTTAGTGTGCTATAAAAGGCCTTCAATAATCAAAGTGTATCTAAAAATCTACATGGATTACAAAAGAGAAAGAGAAACGACCTTCCCAATGTTGACTTTTGAGGGCATCCACCAATAATGGGAGAACAATTTATTATGTTCCAACTTTTATTTCTGCATCTTGTTCTCTTGAACAGGTAGGCATGAAAAAATTATTTGACTTGTAAATATATTAATGTAGATGGCTATTAAAATGAATCTATCTTGCCATATTAGTAAAATAGAATGCTTGTTATAAATGCATACAATTGTATATATGTTGTTGGGTTTGTAGTCCATATATAGGGTTGTGTATACATATATACAATTGTGTATGCATATATACATGCATATACAATTATATATGTATGTGTACAACTATATATATACAGTTATATATACATATATGCAACTACATATGTGTGTATGCAAATGTACGTCTACATCTATGCCATACTTGCAAGTGCACTTTTGTAGACATTTAAAATTACTAGCCCCATCATCAAAACTATGAAATAGAAAAGTGGTGGAATAAAATACAATGATTTTTGTTGGGTTTGTTGATTTGTAGACTAATTCATTTTTGTTGTTAATATTTGTTTATGCCAAAGTTTTCTTGTAGTTACAATATAGACTAATAATATTAGTTTGGTAGATTCCATCAACATCCTATTGGAAAATAAGAAAGAAAAAGAACATTTAGAAGGCACAAAATCAATGTGCTAAGGGGAGTGAATTTTGTTTACGTAGACTCTACAAACAAAGAGATGCCTAGAAATAAAAATCAAGTTGTTGAAACTTTAGTCCCACCAATGGTTGATTATGCTCTCAAACTAGCTAAAGACATGGGGAAAGAACATGCTCTTAAAATGACATCCAATTCTAAGGTCTGAACAACAAACTAGACAAATGCACACATCGAAGCCACAATTATAGATGTAGAGAACAAACATTTGTCCATTAAGGTTGCATCCAAGAAATGAGGAATGTTAGCAATTTAAGGTTATGGTTGTTAAGTCTTATTAGCACCAAATGGAAGGGACCACAAATAATTTTAACAGAGGAGGAGGAGGTTGAAATTGTGTAGTGGTGCAAGGACATTGTTGGTATTGGCCATGGACTTGAGGTTATTTAGCTAAAATCGGATGTAGCGTAGATAAGTTAATTAAGCCAAACTCCTTCAAAAATGGGATACTAGGAAGGTCATAGCAAACTAGGTCTTAAAATAGATCCAAATTTCACTATCAGAATGTAGAGGGAGTAGACACATACAAAGAAATAATGCTAAGGCCATGCATAGGTACATTGTTTTGTGAGAACTTGAAGAAACTATACAATAAGCATCAATATGGATATAGAAAAATTTAGAATTGTGATGAAACTAGAGTACAAGCCCATAAAAACTATGGCATGCATGTCATTACAAGATTGGGTTCTAGATGTGTCCCTCATATCTTGAAGAAACAATACAATAAGCATCAATATGGATCTAACAAAATTTAGAATTGCAATGAAACTGGAGTACAAGTTGATAGAAACTATGACATGCATGCCATTACAAGATTGGGTTCTAGATGTGTCTCTCATATTATCTTGAAAAGCAAGGAGTGGATCACATTACTGACATGTGTAAGTGTAGTGGAACACAGTATTCATGGTTTTTATCTTTTCAAGTCCAAGAGACACATCAAGAATTCTACATTTCCAACTACAAACCAAGAGGATCCATGGCATCCTAAGAACATGCTTGGATAACAAATGGGATATTTCTAAATTGGTTGCACCATTTTGCTATGTCTATCATAGGAGGGGTATCACCAAGAAACATGGCTCGACTCATTTTTAATGGCCATGGTAGTCACATTGTATGCAAAACAATTAAGGAAGCAAGATGATTAAGAATAGATATTCTCACCCTCTTTGTACATACCAACCACAAGCTACAGCCCCTAATTGTAAGTGTCTTCTCTCCATTCAAAACTTACTTCAAATAATAAAGGACAACATAGATGGAAATCCATACCTAAATTGAGATTGGAAGAGAAGAGTTAATATATTGCAAGCAATGCCTTCAAGCTAGCACTAACTTCTTCCAATATTGTCACTAGTTTTCGAAGAATGAGAATTTGACCTTTAGATGATATTGCTCTTCATAAGGACATGAGGCCAAGTGAGACCTTCAAATTTGATGAGAAATGAGAGATTCTAGTAGTTGAAAATATTTTAAAGCTTGCTAGTTATAATGAGGAAGAAATTCAAGAATGCTTTGAAGCAATACAACATGAGTGTACAAATGCAAGCAAGGAGCATATTGATGAAGACAAAAAACTTGCAAATATAAGAGTGGAGGTTGGTACAACAAAAATTGCTTGTAATGAAGCTCTAGAAAATCAAATGTCACTAAACCGCATAAGTCAAACACTTCAAATTGTAGAGAGCAAAGAATGCTTGAGTTTTCCCACACATGGTAGCCAACCTGAGTGGTTGAAGGAAGTTGCTACAAATTTGGAGGTGTAGATAGACTTTAGCAAAGAGGAAATTAGTATTTCCATGTCATCTCCACCACATCAAGATCCAAGCAAGGTGGTCCATTACTTTACAAATCTAACACACTCAGACACAAAAAATGGGGTAGTTTTGATGATGGGGCTAGTAATTCTAAACACGACATTCAATTTATGTCATGCACTCAAGAACATGATTTGCACACAAATTGATCGCTCTCTAAATTTCTCAAACTTCTAGTGCAAATACTACATATGAAACAACCCAAAGGTCAAACCAATGTGCTTCAACTGAGCAAGCAATCGTAAATTCTCATATCAAATGCTTACATACAAATTGTCAAGGAGTAGGAGCAACAAAAGTTGCAATTGAAAAAGTGCAAGATAAAAAGAGGGAGCAGATGAAAGTAAGGAAAGTGAAACGGGATGCAAATTAGGAACAAAGGAAAATCTTAAAACTTGAGAGAGCTAAAGATGCAGAGAGTTGTTAAGGAAAAGTCTAGGCTACATAAGAGAAAGAGGCTCAATAGGAGCAAATAAAAATTGAATAATTGAATATGACAAAGGACAATTGATCAAGCACGAGAGAGGCATTTAAGTTCATCGATGACTCATCTACCTCTCCAACATCCAATTATAATTGAGATGTTTAAAATTTTGAGCACTACAATTGTAGCTTTGAGAAACCTACAAGTGAGGTGTTATAATGCCCCAATATTTCACCCAAGACATTAACTAATCCAACATCAAACAAACGAATTTTGCGTCTTGCAAATGTGACATTCAAATGTCGCATTGCACACCAACACGCACACGTGTCATGACAAGCACAATGACACACAAAATAACATCACCAATGCACCAAGCATGGTGGTACAAAGTAGAAAACTTCACCAATCGTGTGACAAAGTCACCACAATGACCATACAAGAGGATGGAGCTTCCTCCATGACGACGATCAAACACTAGTCCATGATTTGATTCTATTGTGAATACATGGAGTAGGATGAGGGTGACAACTACCTCATATCCATTCCACAATGACACAAAACAACATCCAAACACAATGGAAATCCTACACCAGAGGTGGATCAACTAGGAGGCACATGGCCCCAACCAATTAGAAACACAACCAGTCGATTTCATGCAAAGGCATGCTTCCCAATGCAAAAGAGGGGATAACTCTCCTAGTACAACACATCTCAATAAAGTGAGATGATAGGAACACGAAGAAGATCAAGGGGAACAACTTTCATTTAGAAAGTTTCTTCAAAAAGGTTAGGAAATGCTTGTTGTCTAATGACCCAAAGACAACAGTGCATTGAAGGACTCCAACACACAAAATAGACTCTAGCACACCAAAAGGACCTTAGCACTCAGGGAGGACTCTAGCACACTGCGTTGTAGTCCTAACACTATGCAGTAGTCCCATTTCTGCATTGTAGTCCTACAAAAGTGTCCAAATGGAAAAAAAAATAGACTTTTCAAGACCAATCTGTAGACTTCCTTAAGGTTTTGCCTTGCAACCAAAATGGTTCTATGACAAGGAATTCAGCCAAATTAAGTCAAACAAGTCCTGGGGGTCTTTCCACTAGGATTCCACTTGCACAAGGCGCAACAAGCCCAAGCAAGGATAGATCAAGTGGAATGTTCACAAGGCTTCTTGGAACATCACAAGACACCAACAAGACATTCATATAGGCATGGACACACACATGTGACAAGGACGAGAAATAGAATAGGGGTACAACCTCCCTAAAATACCATCGATAACCAAATCCTCTAAGCAATTTAATTACAACAATTGACCAAGCATAATGTTAAAACACACTAGTTTTCGTGATAAAGAAACTAAGACAAACTAAGTAAATTATCCATTAACAACCACATAGAAAAATATGGAGAATACCATACAAAATGCCATGCACATTTGACACCAACATTGACACGTGCCAAAATAAAATATAAATACCTCACCACTTACATGGGTGGATCACAATTCTATAATAAAGCATCCATGAACATAATTACGACATTTCATAAATTAAAGCAAACATGTTAATAGATCATGATTTCAACACAATGAATCATGATAACACCCTCATAAGAAGACGTGAAAACATCCAAAATGATATAAAATAATTATTAAATTAAAGGGTTTCATCCCAAACATGGATGGATCATATAACCTATATAAGAGAATACAACAATGTACAACTATGTTCTTATTACAATGGTCTCAAGGACCCAATTTATAATGTTTTCAAATTACAACAAATAGGAGATACAAAAAAACATAGTACTATGAGAGTCCAACACACTCTCCAATGAGCATCGTCCAAGTTTGCCTATCCCCAACAATGGTTTAGCATCGCCCAACCATATGGAACCCTTAAGCCCACCTCACTGTCCTAGGATGCAATCAAGTTGGATACCAATCGCACTCACACAAACAAGGAGTACATGGCAACACTCATGTCAATCAAATGCATACAACATATGTAGATCAACTCATGCTAATCAATACATATGAGAGCATATGTAGCACACATGCCAATCAAATACATACAAGAGTATATGTAGCTCACTCATGCCAACACAAGCATAAAAAGAAAGCCAGACAAAATTCATGCATGAGGTCTCTTCACACTATCAATGCACACAAATCAATACATAAATAGAATCCAAACATGTATTCACGAGGATTCTCCACACATCAATGCATGTAAATCAACGCATAAATAAATACCAACAAACATATGTGTATGAGGGGTACAACAACCATCAACATACATGAAGGGGTCTCAGCACACATCGGATACCAAATCCAATGATAATACACTAGCACAACGGCTATATAGAAAGTTGAGTAAAAAACCTACCTCGCATGAAGATACTCGATGACATTCACCAATCTCAATGAGTTGTGGATGCCCTTTCCATCCAAGTCATGAATCATTTTAAGGCATATGGCCCTTGGTGAAGAATTGTCTTATTTAATCACATGTTTTACTTATCCCAATGTGCTTATGTTATCACTTGATTAAACCCTCCATAAGCTCTATCTATAAATCTCTTTGAATCTAGGCAAATGGTGAAAGGCCACTCCTTCCCTACTCTATACCTCAATCCTAAGTGTTTAATGGCCCAAAAATATAATTTTGGCTTGGCATGGAAATCTATGTGAAAAGTCATGGCACAAAATCACATTTACACAAGGAGTCAACTCACTCCACAAAATAATTCATTCAAATGAGATTCTAAATTTTATTTTTCATTTTCTAAAGGTAGGGAAAACCATAAAAATCCCTGTTGAAACCTCAAAATTTTATTTCACAAATTACAAGAAATTTAGAAATTTCAAATGTGCCCTTTTGTTCCTAAAGTGTGCAACAACATTCTTTTCAAGTCAATTTTGCAAAATAAAGTTTTTAGAAAAAATATTCCATAACCATGGGGATAAATTGCATATTTTCAAATTTAAATTTAATACAATTCTAAATTCTAAAATTCAACAATCCTAGAATGATGAAACCATATGCTTCCACCCATTGTGGGCATGACAAATGAAGAAGAAACCATTTCAAATACATAATTCAAATATTAAAAATGCCTTTCTCTTCAAGCTCACAACAGTGGAGGAGATGCTCTATCCATGAACACATGCTTCAAGCAATCTTTTGCCTCTCACAAGCAACTAGAGACCCAAGCCAAATCCACTCCAAAGCAACTCCAAATCCAACTTCATTCATTTGCAAAAATTCTCTTTTTTTGAAAAAGGGGGAGGAGACGATTTTGCAAAATGCAAAAATAACAAGTGAGGAATAAGTCTTCTCTTTTCCTTTTATACTTTTCATTTTCCCATATTTTATTTTTCTCTTTTTTTGTTATTTCAAAAATTACTTTTTGCAAAAATAACATATTCAAAGATAATTAAATCAATAAAATCGATTCAATAAGGCTATACAAACTAATTTATTTAAATTAAATTACATTTTAAACTATAGCAATTCTATTTCACTTACACTAAATATTTTATTTTGAAAGAATGATTAAATTCACTTAATTTTCTTCTACCATATTTAAAACAATGCAATAGACCTTTTTCGACTCGAGCATTAAACATTTCACAAACATGACAAACGCGCATTTCAAAATAATTTAAGACGCAATGAAATAAGATAAAATAACCATTCACAAAGGACTTACACTTTTTGCATGTTTACACAACATGCGGATTTCAGAATCTCCACCAATTCAAATCTAGGTTTACATGGAGATTCATAAGACTTATCTCTCACTCAAATCAAATGAGATAGAGGTTAACACACATTTTAACCCAAAATGAATATCTCCAATATAACCATCATTGGGGATAACCCTGTACCTACACACTTAGGTCAAACATCAAGTGTACCTAATCCACAATAATAGTTGAAGCAACATAAACCACCCAACATGATATCAAATCATCACATCTAACAGTAAATCATCTACAACTAGCATGATCCAAGAAACAAGATGCATAATCAACAGTAATTCATAATGATGAATCAAATATAATAATCACAACTATATCGAATATAATGAAAATAGTGAAGTTGAAACACTAATAATTTAAACATATAAAGACACAACATATGCATCCCATTATACATAGCCGGAAATCCAAATGCTAATAAAAAACCTCATCGAGAACACATTGATGATCATACAACACATCACAACAAAAACATCCAGATTACACAATCAGAACACCTCGATGCTACAACAAGACCTCATCGGAAAGTTCGGTGCAATGGATCATAATACGTGTATCTCATAATACACTGTCGGAACCCCATACACATAAAACATAAAAATTAATAGCACACAAGACATAAATGCTATTGGCATTACAGACCTATAGCCCTACCACCTCAAATGAGTTGCAACTAAATGTGCAAGCAAATTAGGCTTTGCTTGCACAAATATTTGCAACCCTAGGATGTGTAGTAAAACTTGTCTGTATAGCTTCAACTAGAAATACTTCTCATTCAAGTCAATCTTTGTTCACTATGCCAAAGGAAGAACCCATTCCATTTCCAAGGTTTATGAGAATTTGACTAAGGCATCTATAACTATTTCATCTTATCAATTAGGTATATCGTACATATAGTAGTTAAAAAGTCATCAGAGTTTATGATTGAAAATTTGACAAAGCAGTGTGACTATCTAAGTTTGAAAAACAAATTTGAAATTTGTAGATATATGGGGAAAAAAATGTTTGTAGGTGTACACAACATTAGTAATATATGACAACATCAATATTCAACTATGTATAAGAAAGATTTTGTATAAGTCTAAAAGATCAAAGTTCTTTTTTTGTATTTATACCATTGTTATGCAGAATTTGTATAACATATGTAAGTTAGACATCAATTTTTGAAGTCAAATATTTTTCAATTATATCCAAAAAAAATGGTTGTGCAAATAAATTAAATTGAGCATGAATTTGTACAAGTATCATCAATAATGTTTCTTTGGCACAAAATATTATATTCAAAAATAAAGTAGAACCAAAGGAATTTGTATTTACAATTTAATAGATCACAACCCAAGTAAAGTCCTTAAAGATTTTACCTACAATGACTAGTTGGTGTCTCCCTTGCAATAGAAACAAGTCACCCCTTTTGCATTTTACTAACATAAATTTTGTTTTTTGAGCAAACATTACATCATTTATGGAGCAGACATAAGTACAATTGTGGAGCAAACATTGGAGAGGTTGGTACCTTCCAATTTAGAAGAGATCGGTGTCTCTTGCTGAGTTGGTGCTCAACTGTGGGGATTGGTGTCTCCAGTAGGTTGGTGCCTACAAAGATTTGTAAGAACAGTTTTTATATAAAGCAATATTTTGTTGTGGTTTTCTCTGGAAAGGGTTTCCAAGTAAATCATGTCTTCTGCTTGTGCTCTTGAATGTTGATGATGTGCATATGATAATATTGTGGTTGCTAAGTTTAAAATAAAGTAAATTTGTGTCCTAGCCTTTGGTTTGCTAAATGCAGGACCCTGAAGATCGGAAAATTGAAGCCACTGTTCTTGAAGTATGGTTGCCTCCTCAATGCCATGCATCTTACGAAGAGCAGCCATAAGCCCCTCCGTTACTTCATCATCCTCAGAAGGAAGCATTCGGCCAAGTCTAGGTGCATACCACTTTAGATTAAGAGCATAGGCAACCATATGAAGAGGGGTGTTCATTGTGTTCCACCTCTTTGTGACAATAGGCCTGATATGTTGCTCATAAAATTGTAATTCAGGATCCTTGTCACGAATTGCTTGTTTAATTTGATCAAGCATGCTATCAAAAGTCTCATAAATCTCTCCAAGGCTAGGAGAGTCTGTATCTACATCCCTGGTCACCCCCACAACAAGTGATATGATAGAGCAAATATATCTGCAAACAACATTTAAAAATTGTAAGACATTAACAATTTGAATTTAACACTAATAATATAGTAACTAAGTAATACTAATACTAATACTTTAAAGAAAAAGCAAAATAGAAAGTTAGAAACTCAAAAATATGAAGTAAAAATTTCTTACCTGTTATTGGACCACCAAGTCTCATTAAGCACCATGTCTCTCACCTTCTTTCCTTCTTTTGTATTTGATGGAGCCCACTTTTTCCACTCTTGACAAACCACCATAGATTGTAGAGCATCTTGCACCTCTAGCATCCTCTCCAGTAAAATAAAATAGCTAGCATATCTAGTCTCATCTGGTTTGAGGAATTATTTCTTTGAATAGGATCATTATAATGCAAGTGAAGTTTGATGATTGCATACAAACATTTGTATTTCTCTAGATTCGGCCACTGCTACCTTCACCCATTCTATTTTGCCAATGTCTTGCAAAGCATTATTCAAAGCATGTACATAACATGGAGTCCAAAAAATATGTTTGTAAGCACTCTCAACCATCAATCCAGCCAACTTACAAACACAAGTTGAATCTTTCACAACTTGCACAATATTAGACGACCCAACCTCCTCTATGGCCTCCTTCAAAAGGGCAAACTAAAAATCAGCATCCTTACGTTTCCCAAAGCAACCAATCACTCTAAGAAAGTATGAACCAGCAGGACATGCAACAATAATATTAATGAGTGGCCGATGTCGAATATCAGTGCACCCATCCATCACAATGGAACAACTAGTCCTAATTCATGTTTGTCTCATCTTCTCCATTATTATGTTCACCTTTGAATATTGTTTGTCAAGGAGGGATGTACATAATCTATGTTCTCCCAGAGGAACATAAGAGGATCCAACTGTTATTGCATCTTTCAACATGTTTTTGAAATAAGGAGACCTTGCCAAATGAAAAGGGATGGCATGGACATAAAAAAACTTTGCCACTGAACCATCGACTTGCTCACGCTTTTGCACATTCATCATCCCTATCACTGTATTTTTTTCACCTGTGGTAGAAGTGGCCTTCCTCTTGCCTCTATCACAATGCTGTCCAAGTCCAACTGATAGATTGGAATGTTCCTCAATAGATTGCAATGAACGCTTCCTCTTAATAGTAGTAGTTGCATGTTTTTCCTCACTATCCCCTACCAACTTTAGCATTTCAACCTGTTCTTCCAATGATATTTGTGCACAAACTCTAACCCCGTGGCCACTCTCACCCAATAAATGATGTTCAACCCTGCCATAGCTCCCATGATAATCAGTATTTGCAAATATGACACATCCAATGCATGTTGCCCCCTGAATTTTTGGCCTTAGTACCGGTCAAATTGGTGGCAAAATGAAGCAAGGGTTTTTTGGGGTTAAAAGGTCCTTTTGCATATTTTTGAAGAGAGGATGAGGGGCATTTAAAACGGTCTTTTGGAGTTCCACTTCCCATAGAACTTGCAAGTGTGTTTTGGGTTTGAGAATGTATTATTTGAACTTCAACTTCTTCTTCACTGCTTACTTCATTCAAATTTTCCTCACTGCTGCTCATTTTAATTTTTTGTTTGTTTGTTTCACAGGTGACTTTGAGAGGTTGAGCAATGAGTAAATAGTAACACTAAACTTAGAACTTAAATAAATAAAAATTACAACTAAGTATAACTCAAAAACTCAAAAAAACCCCCCTAATAATAATAAAAATTTAAAAACTTAAAAAAAAAAAAAAAGGTACCATACCTTTATGTGCAAGCTGAACAATCTTTGTTTGAGGCTCCTCCGCAAGTCTGTTAAACACTTTCACTATGCAGGTTTGTTAAACGTTAGTGGAAGATGTAGGTATTTCTCTTTCCCTAAGGATGATGAGGTTGAACACCAAACTCAAGAGAACCTGAATGCAGGCACACGTTGAACGAATGCCGCAGATATGAGGAATGCAATGTTTAAATGAAAGGAAATGTTTAAACTTTAATATCTTAGGGTTTCTAAGGGGCATGGGAGGATTTGTGGACCCCACGCCCCTATTAAAACATTAAAATAATTGTTGTGTGAGTGTTTTTTTTAATTCCTGGGCGTTGATTTAAGGCCTGCTCCGTCGGGGACGCCTGGCCGTCCCTGGGGCGGTCAAGGGACGTCTGAGATGTCCCCGGCCATCCCGGGGACAGCCAGGCATCCCCTTATTTTTCTGTCGTCCCCTGAATTCTCCTGCCGTCCCCGCTATGTTTCTTGTTTTTCTATTTTGCCGGGGACGCCAAGGGGACGTCCCCTGCCGTCCCCCCGCCCCGGAAACGCCACCGGGGACGGGAACGGGGCTACAATAGGCGGGGACACGTCCCCGTGTAAGCCTGTAGATAACCAGTAATTTTAAAAAGAAAAATGAAAGAAAAGAAAACAGACTGGGGTTGAGTACACCTTAAAAAAATGGGAAAGAAGAATAGAAGAAAAAGAAATTTCTTTCGAAAGAACCTGTTTTTTAACTCCAATTGATTTTAAGTGTAGTTTCCACTTCTTTTCCCTAATATTGCTTTCCTGCAGAAAATCCTTTCGAATCATGAAACAAAGATATTAGGTTACATATAAACATCTGAAAAATTACATTTAATTCTAGACCAATTGCTCTTCTGCAACAAGAAATTTCAGGAGTTGAATAAAACGAAACACCCATTTAAATATCAAAGACAAGCTTTAAAATATTAATATGGTAACGACCAAATCACATTTTATGCTAAACGTTATTTCCTCACCCCGAAGAAAAAGTACCCGTTTATACTTGTATGTACATATCTTAACAAGTTTATATGAAAAAAATGATGCTTGACATTTGCAGCTATAATTCTTATGCAAAGAAACAGCTCAGACTTATGCAAATATGACTAGAAAATGCTCATGTCTGATCCTTCTGATATAAATTATTTGAGAAGTTGATAGGGATCTTGGGATCTTGGCTTCTCCAAAAACCCTTATTGAATAATTTAAATCCTTTGGTTACTTAAGTCAGAGTCAAATGTTTTACTTGCATATCTCCAGAGCATAATATGAAGCAAAGCACATTGCAGGAACCATCTAGCTCCCTTCTTTACATTTATTCAAGATTATATCAGCAAGATTAAATTCCTCAGGCTCTTCTGAATCACCATTTCCTTGACTAAAATCAGCAGCTGTATAAGTCTTGATTCCTGGCCCATGTCCCATGGTGTCCATCCCACGACCTCGTTGTGCTCTTTTGACCTCTTGTTGGTGATCTGTCAAAGGACACTGCTTCCTTTTTACAGTTGATGGTATTGAGACATAATCTTGTGGACTGTCTTCCATGAACTCCAGCTTCTTCCTTCCTTGCGAAATGCCTGCTTTCTGGGTCATCTGACCACTTCCTTCTACCTCACTGATGGCAACCCTTTGCAAGCTACTAGATGGAATGTTATCTGCTGAATGGGAATGTTGTCTCGGCTCACAGCCTCTAATATAGTTAAAAGCATCATCATTAGCTTTAAAATTATTTGCTCCAAATGATGTTGACTTGTTTACCGTTGATTGATAATCTGAAGTGCTTGAGTTCTCAAAATCTCGGTATCTGTGAAAATCTATTGGCTTTAAATGATTTGAAGATAAATTATCTAATTTCTTGAGAACATTGTCATTTGCACACTCTACAAAACAAGATTCTGGTGACAGTTGACCTTTCATTAACACATCGAAACTGGGTAGATTAATTTTTACTTTCTGTGATAAGTTTCTGAGGACTGGAACTAGTGATGCAGGGTAAGATAGCAACTGAGTGTTCCCATATGTGGCCTCCCAAAATGCAACAGTTTGGTTAGCTATTGGGGAATGAGTATGCCGAAATGCTGCTGCTAGTAATCGTGTCTGAAGGCTTAGAAAACTTGAATCAAATATAATTGCTGGTTGACACTTCTGCAAGCAGTTGAGTAGCTGACTCCACACCTTCTCGAGTTCTAATACTGGACTTCCTTCTTCAGAAACTCTCTTAACATTTGAGCAAGCAATGAGCCATTTGACTAAAGGGTGGGAGAATTTCTGAATACAACAGTAACCATATAGTTGTTAGTCAATATGTATTAACATAATCCCATGCCCATGCCCATGCCATCTCATCTCTCAAAATGATTGAAATATCAAGCGCGTTATATAGAAAACTGACCTGCATAAATAGAAGTATATCATGTCTAGTAGAAAGGCAATTGAGAAAGCACGCCATTGCATCAAACACCCTAGAAGACATCAAAGCAAAGAAAGGATAACCACATTATTTCTCAGATATGCACAAGAGAACAAAAATCTGGAAAAATGCATTGAGTTCTAGTAAGGAGGCTGTATGAAGGTGATACCCTGAAACCATAACAAAGTTGCAATCAGCATATGCATCATTCAGTTCCCCTGCTAGTTCCAAGAACCTGCCCAATAAGGAAAACTAAAAATGATGTGAAAGTAATGAAGGCAGATGCTTTCCTATCACATTTTGATTGTACTAATCAAAAGACAACAGGACGGCAACAAATAGTTGACAGGACAAATAAAGACTCCAATTTATGATAGCATGCTAATCTCAATAAATTTTTACCTGGCAACAAAATTCAAAATGCCTTTGACATTACATTGATCATTTGCCTCATTTCCCCCAGGACTGCAGTTCAGAACCACAGGTCCCACGAACCTATCAAATCTTGCTTGCCTTTGTACCTTTAGCATTCCAGGTGCAGTGACATGTGCCTGTTTAAGGACGTGGGCAGCAATTCCACCAGCTATTATCAGAAAGTAATTATGCTCTGCAAATGACAATTGTATGGACCCAGTGTTTTCTGTAGTTTGCTTTGAAATAAATTTATCATGTTTCTGTTCAATCACCCTTAAAGCTCTTTTACAAAATCCCTCACCAAAATAGTTTACTCGTGAACTTTTCACTGATGAGATAAGATTAACAGAATTATAGAGAGAAGTCCATACTTGCAATACAAGATCAAGTTCTTTTTCAGGACTCACATTGCAATGTTTTTTATAGGATATGTATTGACTGGATAGATCATTTGAATTAGCCGAAGAATATACTATTCTAGTATTAATTGGGAACAAAAGGAAACTGTAAATTGTTTGATAACCTGCATCTACCGTGACATCAACATCATTAACAAATTCCAGATGTTCCTTGAGGCACTTAGCAAATTTCTTCCATACTCTCAACCAGAAAAAGTCATCACCATTGAAAGGCAAAGAGTCCAAGTCATTTTCTTCATCAAATATGTTAGTTTGAACTTTGCAATTGAAACTGACAACATTTAATCCAAGAGTGTACAACACAGTAGCAAGTGCTTGAAAATTCTCCAAAGGATTGACACCAGAAGCCACAACTTGAGTTAGTTTTCCCAATTTTTCCAGTAATTTCTCTTCCTCAGATGCATTTGAACAGAGATGAGCCACAAAGTTGAGCCAGACCAAAATAAGATAAACAGCAGGAGAAACCATATCAATTTTGGTCATGTGAATTCCAAGTATATTGCCATTTGTGCAATGATCAGGACCATCTAAAATTATGTTCTTTTTAATATTCCAAATTTCCTTCAAATCAATAGGCATCTTGAAGGAAGAGGATGTCAAAGTGGAAGTCGTTAACTCATCCTTTATAACTTCCAGCAAACTAAAAATGACACCATTTGGACCTTTGACACACATAGAAGTTTTTAAATCAATGTCCTGACACAATCCTTGAACAAATTTTAGAATAAGGCAAACAACTTGTACACGCTCATTGAGAGGCTTAAAGTCTTCTTGCAACTCACTCTGAACACCTCTTAATATTAAACGAAAAATTCTCAGTGCACCATTCAATGTTAAGCTACTGAAATCAGAGAGCTCACAACTCCTGATACCACATTTCCATAAAATTCCTACATTATTCAATAAAAACTCAGTTTGATTGAGATTCCAGGGCGTCCATTTGATGGGAAAAGCTGGAAAACTGTCTTTGTTGATTTTCAAAGCAATCCCATGACATGGAGTCCTAGGAGATGAAGCCTCCCCAGTTACATAAATGTTTAGTTCGTCATCCTTGTCTTTAACCTTCGAAGATACGAACTCCTCTAGGAGATTCATACAGAGATCCCATATCCACAGATTTTTGTTATCTGGCCCAGTCTCAAAGATAACTTTCAAAATTGGATCTAAAACAATTGATAGAATAACAGGGTTGTTAAATGAGCCATCAAGCTTATGTAAAACATAGTTCCATGTTTTCCAACATGAAAGTCGCACAGACACATCACATTTACTACTCATTACTCCAACTATGGGCTTCATAAGCAATTTTAAGTTTTTAAGAGGTGGGAAGCCTTGGGACTGATGACTTGTTTCTGATACCGTTAGTTCAACTGTTGATGGTGACAAAGTCTTTCCTGTGGAAGCCTGGTCTGCCGTGGATTGTATAGGCCATTGAATAAGAGAATCAATCAAAGCTTCCCATGCAACCTGCCAATTGAAAAAAATAAAAGGAATCCACCACAGTAAAACTCATCATCACCAAGCATTTCAGTTCTGATTATTGAAAGAAAATTTATCTGTAGAAAAGGAACATGAAAAGATCTGAAACATTTAACATAGCATTCCAACCAGAGTATACGGTACTCACATTGCCGCCACCCACCATTAATATAATAGAGACAATTCAATATACCTTATTCTTAATTTACATCTTTTAGACAAAAAAAAAAGTATATGAACTCATATTTATGAAAATAGATGGAAAGTTGAGGCAAAAAATTTATTGTTCTCCTATTGAACCTTCCCAAAAACAACTTAAATGCAACAGCAGTAGCAGGGAAAAATTATCCACAAATCACATACCATCTTGAATAACATTGAAATTTCAATAGCAGACCTGAGAAGCAATGCGCACTTGTGAGTCAGGATCTGCAAAGGTTTGCTCTGGTATTTTTAGCATCTGGTTGAGAAGCGTTCTGATATTCATAACATGGTCCCCAAGTAAACGAATAAACCATCCCCATGCTTGGAGAACATATACTTTACAGCCATGACTCTGCAGTAGTTTCTCCATTTGCAAAAGTAAATTCTGCTTGATGTCCGTAGCAACAGTCTTGAACCCATAAATGAAGTAACATAATTTAGTAAGTTTGAGTAGATAAATGTAAGAACCAATTACAGGAATCTAATGTGCTAAATGCCTGAAATTCCCTACCATACAGATATATAGTGCCATTTTAAAATGGTATTTCACTTGAACATGAACTAGAAACTCCATTTCTCTAGATTCAATCCACACTCATGAAATATATAATGGAAAAAAGAAGCATAGCAGCATGTAAACTATCCATATTGGTTCAAATTTTGGATTCTGGAATTCCTGAGAGTAATCTCAGATTCTCAGTGTCACGAAAGATATTGTCATGGTAGGATCATAATCAAATAAAAGCAAATGTTGTGCTAGATCTATGGCCAATCCATAGAAAATACATCTTATTTATTTTATCATCAAAGAGTCCATTATAAAAATTAATCAGAATAAAGACTGTTACTGAAACAGCCAAACCCATGGGCTGTGACCAGAGAGGGAAATAAGAGTTCTAGTATCTGAGAATTAATAAAACGGACCTCTGCTTGACCATAGTTAACAGAACAACAATAACTGGGGAAAACAAAAACTAGGAGTCACAAAGGACTCAGTTTGGCATCCAAAAAACAAAAGGTTGATGTAAAAAAAACCCACCAAATATTTTGAGACAGTAGAGCAGCTGCCACAAAGTCCTTTCTTCTATCATTCAGAACCAGTAAAAGGTAACAGAAAATCTTTTGGATAAATAGAACAACAGACCAAAACTGATGAATTTCAGACTGGTCTTTCCGTTTGTCTTTTTTGAGCAGATACCCATATTTATGGTGCTTGAAGAGGCCCCTAAGATCATCACAAGCAGAAGAGGTTGTTTAAGTGCTGGGAAAGAGGAACCAGACCATTGTCAACTATACTGAGGGGTCTTTTTGCAGAAGTGACAGACTAATATTGTTTGGAGCCGCAAGCATGAATGTGGACCACAAACGGCTGTGCTCAAGCAGAGTTATTTGTTGTTCATCATATTGGTGAGCCAACTCAATTTTCTTTTCAACTTGAAAGTCCAGATGCTTCTAATCCTGGGGCATTTCCGCCATTAAACCCATAGCAGAACAAAGATTATTGAGTTGGATTTGCACTAGTGTGAGGGTGGGTGTAGAGACATAATTAAAATAGGTATTAGCAGGTTGAACCAGGGCATTATAGGCAGACTATGGGATAATGACCTTTTGAATTGTTTGGAGAAAAGAAGACAGTTGTTTTGTGTGTTGGAGAATGGAGGCAAGGAAATTGGCATTTGGCAATGATCCAAACTCCAAAAGAGAGTAGTTGCTATGAGTTTGAAAGCTGATGCAAGGGATAGCCAAAATCAACAAAGAGAGGGGAGACCATAGGAGCATAGATGTGGAAGTGGAAAGTGTAATGCCCCTAAAATTTGACTTTAAAAAAACTCAAAACCAGACTAACAAATTTTTTGTGTGTGTGAGCATGCAACAAGGTAAGAGAAAGCCAACACCTAACAAGTACAAGTGTCGTCACCAGGTGTGAGCAACACCTAGTAGTTAGTAGCACTAACATGTGACAACAATCACGAACAAGGTAGCGAAGTGGAAAGATGGTGCAGCAACATGTCGCATGAAGAAGAATGAAACGAAAGTGGAATGGGGTCATCAGGAAGAAGGGTGTATGGGCAGTATGCATCCTCATGCAGTGACACTATAGTGCCCCTCACCTTGCTTCTGTCAGACTGATGGTTATCCTAGTAGGACTGGACATTATGGTATTCTGTTTGATGGTGGATTCTTTGTTATGACGATACCTAGTTGATGATAGACCTACTGTTATGATGACATTTGTTGATGTTTTAACTATTGGTATTTTATGTTTTCACAGTTGTATGGACATATTAGATGTGGTGGATTAATTTAATTCAGAGCTTTATGTTTTATCTAATCATGGTTATGATGTTACTATTGATGACTGCTTGTATAAGATCGTATGTAACTGATTGTCCCATCTTGATTGTTCTGTAGATAGTTGTTATGCATAATGAAGTTACTTGTCGATGTGTTTATGTGAATGGAACAGTGTCGCATTACTCGTGTTCGAGTACCCTGCCACACTGAGACTTCCGTTCACTGTATGACTGTATGATTTCTCACCTCACCGGCCCACTTCTGCATAGATGTCCAAGAGAAGAACATAGGTTGCGGTAGTATTTTTAGGATCCAAATCAAAAAGCAGCGTTGCTGGAAATTCTCCTAAGCCTATATTCATATGTAATTTACAGCCACCAAGAAAACGCATCCATACAGCCGGCACAGATTTAACAGGTATCTCAATGCTAAGTTTAGGGTAACCTCCCGAGGGCCGCACGCTGGTAGCTTCCCAGTCACCTTTGCTTGAAAGTTTTTAAATCTTCTTTTTATAATCTTATTTGTAAACTCATCGACTGCCTTCCTTATAATTGCTTGCTTGATGGACAATGACGAGTATAGTTTTAAAATATTCGAAATACTATGGCGTGCGTGGTTAAAGTGAATATTAAGGAGGAATTTTTTTTAAACGGGAGGGATTTTATAGTCTTTACAAACAAATCTGTTCTGAACATATCCTGTAATCATTGAATTCCGTCTGATGACATCTTCACAGGCGTTCAATC
Source organism: Cunninghamia lanceolata (assembly GCA_027924645.1). NCBI lineage: Eukaryota > Viridiplantae > Streptophyta > Pinopsida > Cupressales > Cupressaceae > Cunninghamia > Cunninghamia lanceolata. Next base: position 2,984,721 of record BSBN01000743.1, read on the forward strand.
ATACAGTTCACATTTTGAGTCTGGCTTTAAAAATACTGCCAATCGTTTGGTTTGAGAGTTGTTTAAAGGCACTAAAGCAAATCCAAATCGTTCATACCCTGCAACTTTTCCTTGGGACGTCGGTTTTCTTGAAGCTCTCTAATCAATCACTGCGTGCTTTGTTTATATGTAACAATTGCTTTTGTTTGAAAGTTTCTAGAGCCTTTTTCATTCCATCTGCCATGCGTCTATCATAATCTATATTCTCCACGCATCTCATGGCTGTTATGTGGATTGAGTTCCATTTATGCGTTATACTTCAGGATAGGTTTAAGCACATTAATGCCTTAAGAAATTATATTTCCTGTTAGTTAGTGGACATTAAAATCTAAAATTTAGTCAATTTAAAATTAAATGGCCTTTGTAATAGGCGTCCAGCTGAAAAGGGGCGAAATGTATGTCTTAATGGGCTATTTTCCTCTTTCAAATGAATAACCGCATATAAAATGTTAAAATTGGATTTGCCAATTCATAATTTTCAACGATGCTACACAAAGTTATTGCTTTGGGCAGAAAATTCTCATTAATTAAATCTGGTTTAAACAGCGTTAAAGCTGTATATTGATATTTTAGCTGTAAAATACAACTGAAAACTTTAGAAAAACTGTAGCATATGAAAGAAAGAGATTTTGATTAAACTGTCAAAATTTATATAGGATTATGATGATATGCATATCAGGTTTTTTATATAATTTACTTACACTAAAGTAGGTTATAGTAATTTAAAAGCACTATTGATAGATAACTGTCTCATAACAAGAAATTAATTGATAGTCCAGGTTGACTGTTAAATCCAAGCCCTAATGTGAATATATGTAACATATTTACTTCTCTTGGATGAAATTACTTGCTATCGAATGATACAAGGTAATTAGTATTACTATTATTATTATTATTATTATTATTTCGATAGCAATGTTACACCTCATCTTCAACAAAAGAGGTAAGTAATTGTTTTATGTTTTGTTGAGTAAGAATAACCTATACACTCTTGTAAATAAAAATATATATGTATCGTATTCAATTATTAGTTAAAATCTAAATGAATCGAATACTATAGTTGAGATACGTGGGTTATTTCTATTAGATTATTGAAATATATTTGATTAGATTATTGAAATATAAATGTCGATAAGATAGACTAGAATGTATTGCTACAATTGTTAAATTAGATTAAATAAAATCGATACGATTATATGTTATTGTTGATAAATTTAATGTAATTTTGGTATTGAATTTAATACGATTTATTGGCAATGATTTTGTTAAGTTGAAATTTAAAAAAAAAGAAGGTTTGAAATTTAGGTATACAAACATGATAATGGAATTTGAGTCATAGGTAATTGGTTATTAGAAAATTGGTTTATTGTGAATTCAATTGCATAAAGTAAGTAAAATTGTGCGTACATTGAATCATTGACCCTAATGGTATTCATTGTGCAAGTTGTAGGGTGTCATTCCAGAGGCATAGGATAAAATGGTTTGTTTTCAAGTAAAGTGTTATTATGTGTTTTGGATTTATGACATCTTAAGAAGCATGTTGTCTAGTTATGTTTGGGATAAAAGACAATGTGAATGATGGATGTATTCCCTTGGGGATGTATTGTTGTTCGTTTAATTGTATTTATCTTGTATTGAGTATTGTGTTGGATTTTGTGAATGGGGAGACATCGGAAAGATGTAAAAAGGATTATGGTATTTTTGGATTGCTTCACTTGGAAGCTATGGACAATGTATTGTGAAATTGTCCTTGTGATTAAGTTGGTTTGCAAGATGGTAAATGCCTTGCATTGCTACGTATACTTGTTGTTATGATGATATTTGCTATGCTTGATGGATAGGGTTTTCTAGTGCAGGTAGGGGAGTGGCTCTCAATGGGGGCCGGAGCCCAAAGTGGTGTCCAGGACAACCCATGTGGGAGTTTCTTAACTCAGTGATAACCTAAATAATGAATTAGGGGGTTGGGTAGTTAATCACATCAAACAATTTAAGTGGATGCCTCACTCATGGCTCAAGTGCTCGTTTAGGCTTGAGATGAGATGAGAAGGCCTGGAATGGCAAGATCAACTACCTTGTCCTCATGAAAGGTATGTTGATTCCGCATGAGTTTGTATGGGGGCCGAGGGTCGGGAGAGGCTGCCAGGACAACCCAACATGGGGGCCAGGGCCTAGGAAGTCTTACCAGGACAACCCATGACAAGCTATGTGATGACACTCTCCCTACTGCAGCCTAGCATTCCCTAGTTGTGCTCTCCCCATTCGATGTGTGTTGCCTCTGGATGTGTGTTGAGTTGATTGTGATAATGTCATGTGATGTGTTGGAGTCTTGTTTAGACCTTGTTCCTATTAGTTGTTATTTACCTGACTGTTGTTGTAGTGGGACCTTATGTTAACTCCTAGCTCGGGGGGTGGACCTTAGGGTTCCACATGGTCGGGTGGAAGAGCTTTTATCTCCATTGGTTTTTTCCCTTGCCAATGTTCGTGTGCAAGAAGAATATACCTCCTTTAGCAGATTCCAAACTTGTACCAGATTGGAAAGTCAGATTATTTATGTTGTAGGTAGTAGTCTTATGTATCAAATTCAATCATGTAATGTAATCTTGATGTGATCAGAAGCAGTGATATTCTATACAATGTATTGATGTACTCTCATGCAAAGAAAGTTGTACATGTACTTGCAGTTCTATTTGCATATACCTAATGATTATTCAACTGATGCTACAATATGGAAATGTATGTGTAATTCATTTAATGCAATAGATTTAGAATGATCTACTGATGTTAGTTGATGATGCATGTTAAATTTTGTTAATCGGTTTATTAGTAATGCAACCATGGAACCTTAGAAGACAAGTTGTTAGTTTAATGTTGTGTGTAGATATGTTAAACATTACTTTGTTATTTCTATCATTAAAAAAAATATATTCTGCATTGCACAGCATAGATGTGTTGTTCTCTATGGTGTTCATGGCGGGGCGTTACAGACACCCAACCTACATCAAATAAGACTTGAATTTTCATACATGTTTGGACATTTGGAACAATTGACAAGTGACAACTTTTGCATCCGTGGATCTTGAGACTCACTATGCAAGGTGTATTAGGGGTGGGGCAACAAGTGTCATTTTTGAAGTGAGGATTCATGCTCAAGAAAGTGATGGATCAAGGCATCATTATGAGCAATGGAAATGCAGTTATTGATTTTAAAGGATTTTGAACTTCACATCCAAACGTCTTTGGATTTGATTCCTTAGAAACCCTTTAATGGTTGAAAGCCCTAATCCCAAATCTTTTTCTCCTTTAGAATCATCTTTTTCAGAGGGCAGAGTAAATGACATTTTCCTTCTTGACATACTCTTTAGAATCACAGTTTGTTAAATTCATTAGATTGAAATGCAGAGACCAGAGAAGAACTTGCCCACTTAAGAGGTTTTCCATGTACAATAGCAAAGGCAAGGGGAATCTAAAATATTGTGATAATGAGGAGTGCAAATGGTAGTCAGTAGAATGAAAAGGAGTGGGAAAAGAAGCAAAGGAGAGTTAAAAGTACTGATAGAGGACGTAAAGTGAATAATGGCAGCTGAGAAGATAGCCAGATCTTGACCCAAGGCAACAGAATGGCTACAGGTACAAGTGATTCCAATCAAAAAATCTAATCTTTTGGACCTTTACAAAAGTGATACTAGGAAACCGGGGTAAAGAATAACATGTGCGCAGGGGCAGTCAATGCAGAATGTTAAAAAAGCTTTCACGAAGTGGGATGAAACATCCTCTCCTAATGCAGGCCTAAAGCGGATCTGATGCAAGCACAACAGTATGGACAAGCTATTAAATTTAAAAGTGTGGTGGAGGCCAAGAGGATGGGCAAAAGGGAATATATGAATTAAACAAGGCTCAGCGATTTAAGGGGGCATGGAGTTAAGACACAGACTGATATGATAAAGCCTTAGTATTCAGGAACACAGGGGAAAGGGATTAAAAAGCCTTAATGTTTATAGTCATGTACTATTTTTAGGAACCATGGTGGGATGGATGGTTAAAAGAGGAACCTTGATCGTATCTAACGTGCATTGTATCCAACTTGGTCCCATTTGACATGTGGGAAATGGAATTTGAAGAAATGAACAAGGCGTTGCACAAGGCATTGAGTAATATTATCGAGTTTCCAAGCACCTAATGGTACTAAACCAACTAATAGCAAAGTAGTTGCCTTATCAAATGCATTGTCTTAATGATCAATGCAGAGTCCTCTTCAATCTCTCAATGTGAAGCTTTATATTTGCAGACTAATAACAAGCCATGAAGAAGAGACCATGCCTCCACAATGTTATTCTCATTTGACCCAATGTATAATCTTTGTCAAAATCATCAACTTTCCTTGGGAGTCACAAACTATTCCACCAACTCTAATGTTTCCAACGTTGGCTAGTATAGAACTATCAAAATTGAACTAAAGAAAGTGAGATGGATAAGGATTGATAGAAAACCTAGGATATGTACAACAGAAAGAAATATTTCAAGCAAGGACGAGATTAAAGTGATGTGGTTTGAGTTCCCTTCAAAGAGTCACTTGTTACCTTCAACCCCATAGGATCCCACAAATGAAACTAGGCACAATGGAATGAAGCAAGGAAATATAAAAAGACACAGCCCGAACAGTGAAACAAAGAAAGAGTCCAGTAGCAATAGACCTAAGGGTATTCATGAAGATTGAAGAGGCTGGGATAGAAGCCTCTATACTTGAGTCAAACGAGGGCAATGGCATGGAACAACAACATAAGCAAGATTGACAACAGTGATAAAGTGTTACTGGCAAGCTAAGTTGTCGAATAGAGTACGTGGGTAAGGTACACCGGTATGACAGGAATTTTTATGGGGGTTGAGTACGTTTGGGTGCATCCGTAGTCGTACAACAAACATATAAAAATCATAAATACATACATATTTGCAGCCTAAAAACAAGAATTAAAGTTTTAAATTTGTATACTGTTTTTAAATTTAAAAATTAATATTAATATTGAATAATTTATTATAAAATAATAATTTAATATTAAATATTTTTAACTTTAATTTAAGTTTACAATTTGCAATATATAAATTTAAATTAAACAATAAGTATATTAATAATACTATATCTACAAGTTTTTAAATTTATAAATATTAAATACTATTAAATTAATAAATTTTAATATGCTCCTTCCACTTTCATGATAGTGGAAGGACTGGGGCTCAGAGGCAATAAGGAGACACGTCAGCTCCTCCCTACACACGGTGGCTCTTTCTAGCCCAGTCAGCAGGTGGAAGTCTTACAGTCGGAGCAATCATTATTGCACAATGTTGGCGGTAGCTTGAGGACGGAAAGGACAGCTTCTCTGTGGAGGTGATTTGGAGAATTGGAGCAAGGACGAGGGACAGTCTAGCAAGTGTGGGATTGGCCAGAAAACAGGCCAGCAACACTACCCGGAGCATTGGCAAGGAGTTGCAGTGAGCTGGCGACAAGATACGCAGTTATTTCACACGTCTACTTAATCATTCAACGTAAAGGCAGGTTGCCTTTTTATAGCGCCCAATTCTTGGTTTTTTTGCAGAAGCTTTGTATGGCGAATCCCCCCCCCCCCCTCCGATAATCATTCATCTCCTCCCTGCGCATTACCTCGAGTGTGGTGGTATGGAATTGCCGATTTGCCTAACTACGAAGGTTAAGCAGATGGCATTTAAAGGGGAAATAACGGAGCAGAGGTTAAGAAGGGTTCTCAGGCAAAATGACGCATTTACAGTAAAGGCGACGAAGCTCATTCTTGGGAAGAATTTTGTCAATGGAGGTGAAAGATATCGTGCGGATTCAGATATTTCCTCCAAGGTGGTAGCTGTGTTGTTAGATGTCTCAACTCCTAAGGAAGAGGTGAAGGACATGGTGCAGCGGTTGTTCAAGCCAACCTTTCTGGAAGGGCTTGACGAGGTTCTGGCGGTGGCTGAGAGAGAAGGATTACCAAGGCCAAAAGACTTAATTAAGGCCAATCAGCCAAGGGTTGTGGTAGAATATTTCCCGTGTGTTCTTGATATCAAGGGTGCATAATTGGTGGCTCATAGAAGCAGGGTGCGCAGAGGGAGGGATTTTTTAAAGAAAATGCTCAACATGACTCCAACTGAAGGCTTCGAGTGTGTAGGAGAGTTCTGCGATTATCTGTTTGAGGAGGGCGAAATTTGAGAAGCTCCAACTGGTGTGCGGTGCAGCTATACTTTTCATCTTTCTGTTCATATGTTTTATATGTTTAATATGTTTAACAGTAGGTTTTCATGCCCTATCAAGGTCTAGAATCAGAAGGTAGTCTTTCAGTGCAGGTGTAATTTGCAAATTTTCCTTCAGTGTGGATGTCTGGATCGGGGGTTATGTCTCCTTAGTTATATGCAATAGTATCAAGTTGTTTATGATATGTTTTTTGGCCCTGTGTGGCTTCTTGACAGCAGGCCCTGCATGGCCATTTGATCAATTACCAATCTGGGCAGGGGTTTGAAAATCTGAAATAGCCATGGTGGCTCTCACAGTGTAATTTTTTGAAACTTCTATATAATCTAATATTTCTTACTGATCAAAAAAAAAAATAATATGCTTTATTTTAATATACTATTAAAATAGTAATTAAAAATAGTAATATAGTTTTAAATTTTAAAATACTAAATACTAATACTTTATACTAAATAAATACTATATACTAAATAATATTATATTAACTAAATACTAAATATTAAAATAAAACTATATTAACTAGATACCTAAGTTGCCGAATTGGGTACGAGTACGGGTACGTGGGTATGGGATGCCAATACAACAAAAAAAAAATTGGGGCCGGAACATTTGGGTACATCCATAGAAAAAAATTTAAAAACATAAATATATACATATTTGCAGCCTAAAAAAAGCATTAAATTCAGAATACAACATATCATGCATAAGTATTATGCTAAACAAAACTACCATAAATATTACAAATTTTGAATTTTGAAATACAATATAGTATATACTAATTTTGAATTTGATAGCTAACAAATGTCAAAACTTGAATGTCATGATAGATATTCATTGTTCATTGGTTAAATATTAAAATAATATTTTTAGTAATCAGCATAATATGGGTCATCATGAAGACCAACATCAACATCATCATTGACATCAAATGATGCAAGTAGATTAGAAGAACCACATGCAGCGCCACTCACGCTAAAAGTATGTTGGCTATCTGACTCCACAAAAAGTGAAGATTGTGTGGTGGCTGAAAAATCCAAGTCAATTCGCTCTGGATCTACATCCCACAACTTCATGCCCCCTTCCTTGTACTCATTATGTCTGAGTAAGAAGACGCAAGTTGGAATGCACATAAACTAGCTCCTTTGCCTTGTTGCCAATCAATTGTGTTTCACTGAGTGAATGAAGGAGTATGTACTCCAATTCCACTCAAATGAAGAGGAACTTGCAGCCTATTGAGGCAAAGTGAGAGAGTTACACTTATAAAATTGTAAATCAAACTTTAAATTTGAAACTAATAATTTTATTATTTTAAAAATTTTAAACAATTCAAATTTAGAGAGTGCAATAAAAATTAAGAAGCTTACTTGCAATAAAATTTTGATCACAAGAGTTTGGAGGTGTGGTGATGTATAGCCATTGAGGTACCACCAAGCGTGGCATCCTTCCTATACTTGTCACTAAGAGTGAAACACTTTGACCATTGGAGGCTACAAATTCAGCACTCATTTGTAACTAAATCCTCCATTTCATGATTGGGGAAGAGTTTAGTAAGTGCTTTCCTATACCCTTCACTAACTTCTGCATCTTTGTATGGTGGCACCCTTGATGGCATAGCAAGAATCTCATCACTGTAAAATTTGGGCATCAATACAAAGGCAATAAGATGTAGTGGGATGATCATTTTGTTCCACCGTTCAACACAAATTGTTTGCACTTCTTTGAAAAGGTTTCTTAAGGATCTTTCTCTTTTTCAATTGTGATGGACTTCATATTCTCAATCATTGAGTTGATGCCATCATATACCTCTCCCAAACATGGCTTATCCATGTCAGTAAAACGGATCATACTCATGATGGGCTCAGTGAAACTTAGAAGATATTCCACGCGGTACGTGTCATCTAGGATCATCTACTTTACATTTGTTTCCCTATCACTATCGGATTGCCTCCATAGGGCCCAACTTTGGCTGATGACCATGGTAGAAAGTGGCCCCCACACCTTCACAAGTCGTCTCAAGACAATTGTGTTGGATGTGAATTAGGTCTCAGCAACCTATTCAAAAATTAAAAATTAAAAACAACAAAGAAAGCATACTTAAATTTTAAAAACCAAATTAATAATTACTAAAGTGAAACGTAAAATTTAAAAATTTTAGTGTTCCAATTACCTTCAGCAGCTCCAATTGCGAGAATGATCTAAAAATGGCCTGCAACATGTGGTGGTTTGTGATGAACATTCGGATCTCTTCAGCCTTAGCATAGACTTGTTTGATCCAATCTATTTTTCTACCCAACTTTTGTAGCATGAAGTTAAGTTAGTGGACAGCACAAGGTGTCCAAAATATATGTGAAAACCATGTCTCAACCAACATACCAGCCCACATTTTGAGGACCCACATCCTAAATGCATTGTATAAGGATGTCGGCAATAAATTGTGCATCATTCACCTGCTCCTCACAATTCACGGCTTTCAAAAACATTGCCCCTTTAGGGGACACTACAATCACATTGATTAATGGTTGATTTCTCACATCCTTCCATCCATCAAAAACAATGGACACCCCTGTTTGTTTCCATGAATTCCTAATGGGAGCCAATGAAGTGTCTATGTTTTTTACCTCCTTTGCCAGTAAGGTATTGCACACCTTCTCATAACTTGAGCCCATGTGCCCTTTTGGAGTCTTATTTACTTTTCTCAACATATCTTGCCAATACAATGATCAAACAACATTGAAGGACAAACCATTTGCATAGAGGCATCTTGCAACAGTTTGATCTGCAATCTCTCTAGCGTCATTCTAAAATGCTCTCTCTAATGGCCCCTTCATTCTCTTCACATTAGCGGGTTCTTCTTCATTCCTACCCAAAAATAGGTGACTCTCTACTACAATATTAAGGAAGACACTGAGTATGAGATGGAAAAGCTGGGGGCCTCTGTGATCCTCTTTCTCTCCTCAAAGGATACTTTGCGCTACGAGCAACTCTTGCCTCTACTTCCTCCTACTCTCTAATATATTCTACTATTTGATGAGGTGGCAAACCATTACCATCCTTTCCTAGACATGCTTCGATTCCCACATTGGGAATGACACAGAAATGGGCTTTCACTCGACTGTACTAGCTAGTAGACTTGTGCTTACAAACACTGCATATCCAAACAAATGTACCACCACCTTGAATCTGTTGTAGCATTTGTACATGCCTCCACAAAGGTGAACTTGGGTCAGTTCTGAAGGTGGGTTGGCCAATGGAACTAGTACTGGTTGCCATTGTCTTCTCTACAACAAGTTCAAAAAACACATATTGGACAACAAATGTCAAAAATTTAAATTTATTTATGGTTTATATTAATATGAAATAATATTGTTTGCAACATATAAATTAAAAAAAGAGTATATTAATAATTTAATATTAAATTATAAATGGCGAGCGTCTGCGGGAGCGGTTGTGGGGTGGAGGCCAGTGAAGAAGATGGCGAGGATTCGGATGATGAAGACCCAAATGGGGGGGATTAGACCTCGAGCTGGCAATTTCTCAGTTAGCATTTTTGGACTGAGAGGAGGTCTTAGCTTTGGCGAAGTTGCTGACCCTAGTTGTGACGTTGGCGGTGGTTGTGTAGTGGAGATGTTTTGGGAGATCTTGGCGAGGGCCATGGTGGAGGCTTGGAAAGATGTTTCAGCCTCAATGGAGGCTAGGTGGAGGAAGCGGCTCTAGAGAGTCTCAGGTGGCGGAGGCAGATGGAGTGCCTATCGTTGATTCCACAGCATGATTTTGGCTTTGTCGATGGGTCTAGAGGGGCATTAGAACTGAGCTGGTCCTAGTGGTGCCTGGCTAAGGTCACCAGAATGGTCTTGGACAAGAATCGAGGACTCTAGCTCTCCTACAGCTGAGGGGAGTTGCCTTTCTCCTTAGCTGCATTTTGTGCAGAAGGCGTGGAAGAGTAGGTGTGGGAGAGGTGGGGCTTCGGGTGAAGCTCTAAGAGAAGTCACTGGACCTGGCAATGGCCTTGATGAAGTTGGAATCGTCAAGTTTAAATCTTGACATCTTTGGTTCCATTTATATTTTATGCCCCTCAAAGGGCAGTTCTTCGGTTAGTTTGGTTCGATGGTTTTCGATCCATCTGCAATGCTGGCCTTTCCTCTCATGTCAATCTTTCTATTCCAGAGCCTCCCTGTCATGACTCGATACTTTTCCAATTAAAGATTGGAAAGACTATCAATCACAATCTCATATATGTCAAGATGGATCGGTAGTGTAATGAAGACAAGAGCGATCTCCTATGTCAATCGTCGACTAAGAGAAAACAATAAGGCACTTAGCCGATATCACTAATTGAGGATCAAATAAGTGATAAGTATAAGACAAATAAAGATTAGAGACATTCCATTTTTCCATTATGCAGGAAATCGACAAAGAGATAGTACAATGACGACAAGAGGGAAATAAGATCAGTGACATGGCACTAAAATACAAACCAGCTTCATAGCGAATATACTCATAAAGGCCAACAGTGGCATCGATCACAGCCTTAGGCGATGGAATTGATAATATAACAATGCAAGGGTCATCAAATGGTTAAGAACATTAACAATCCATAATGAAGCAATAAATAAGAGTGATCAACGATCTTATGTTAGAAGCATAACTAATGATTTGTTAACAAAAGATACTTCCATTGGAAAGGTGGTGACCATCATTAAACAACATCTCCATTCGGGCTGAATCCAAGGTATAAATGTGATGGTCGAAAGGCATTTAGCAGCATTAGATAACACATAACACATACATATCAAAGGCCGATAGCAGCAAATAAGGAAAGACTATTGAAGAAACATCATTATTTAGCCAAACAATCCATCACATTGATACAGTGAATCCAGCCAGCATTATTTATAATCATATTCTGCCACATCGAGAACTTCATCATTCATTGCCAACATATAATATCTCTAGTTGCAGGCCGTAAGGCATATTCTCAGCAACTTTAATGAGATTGAAGATCTGAAGCATATAATTATCACAGCCAAGGCCGATAATAAGCAAGGTATGTGACTTATATTCAATGTGTCTTTTGCTGCATTATACACTGTTTAATGTTTAATTCTATGATATGATGAGCATAAGAAGTAAAATTCTCAGGAAATGAAGTGTTAGATGTTACATGAGATAAGACATAATATTTGTGAAACATATTGAGCCATGAAATTAATATATTAACCTCATATGAGAAGGTGAACATGAGATGACTAGTTAGCCAGCCATGGGTAATTAGTGGCCCTTGTCTCAGCGAGTACAAAAGGTACCCCTCGAGCAAGTGGATAGTGGCCTTTGTCACAGCTGGTACAAAAGGTACCCCTCATGCCAAAGGATTATTATATAGAGGCCTTGGTTACAGCTGGTGCAAAAGGCACCCCTCGTACCAAGGATTATCATAGTGGCCTTGACTCAGCTGGTGGGTATCCACCCCTCGAGTCAAAGGATAAATAGTGGACCCATGATGGTGATTGGCCAAAGAGCATCCTATCACCTCATCTCATATGAAGTTAATGATTAATGCATGGATCCAATATGATGGATAATGATAGAAAAATGAGAAACATAAATATTGATAGTGAACATAAGAATAATGAGGGAAATGAGAAATGTATATTGATAGTGATCATATGATTATTGATGAAAAATGTAATTTGTATATTTGATATTGATCATAAGTTTATAAGATTATAAGGGCAATGTCATTATGTAATTTGAATATGTCTTATATATATTACAATCAGTTGGAAATCAAAGAAAGATTAGTGTACTAATGTTCTCTTTTTGCAAGTTGAAATTGTGTACAAGGTTGTGAAACTTTGACTTGTGACAAGGGGACATTACAAATGGTATCAGAGCATCGACTTGCCATCCTGTGAAGAAATTTAATACAACATTATACAAGACAATCAGCCCCTAACAATAGCAACAACATGGAAATGAACAATGAGATAAAAGCATTCATGGAAATGACCACTAAAGCGATAATGGACCAAAATGAAAGAATCACTAAAGCCATGATGAAGTGTCATGTCCCCATTTCCGGCATGAATCAAGTGATTGAATATGGATTAGCCTACTCATCATTCCCAGAGGCTAATACCAATCTTGAGGGAATGAACCTGGTTTTTGACTAGCCGAATGTGTTGTTTTGCAAGTACAAAGTCAAAAACTATCAACTTGTGACAAAACTGGCAAAATTGGCTAAGTCTGGAAGCCAAGTTAAGCAGGAACTTGACTCCTAAAGCCAGGGCACATCTTCTGTCTGTCCGGCATCAAAAATGCACCTAACTTTCATATCACCCTGTTTTGACTTCATCAAATGGTGGCGCTTGCTGTGGTGATGGAGTTGAGTCCTTGGAATGCTTCAAACACGGTGAAAACTGTAGGGAAGAATGACAAAAGGAACCCTAGGTGCAAATACCAGTTGGAATTTCTCAAAAGTGTGCCTAAGGGAAATAAGGCTCCAAATCACGTGCAATTGTTGGGTGCTCCCTTGAATGAGGTTGATTTTACCTCTAGAAGTGTCATCTACTACAAACTCATGAAGGAAACTGCCAATTCTGCCTCTAGGCGCAAATTCCACATCAGATTTCCCAAATGTGTGCCTAGATGAGGAAATGATGTTTTGGGTTAGCAAAGGCTAAGTAGATGTTGTGGGATTATGTTGAGAAGTGCAAGATTGAAGAATTGGACCTCAGAGTAGCTAGGCGCCCAAACTTATTGGTGCAACCACCAAATGCACCTAGACTAAAGGACATCCAAATGGCGCCTAAGTATATTTTCGAAGTATAATGAATCCTCCAGAGAACATGGACAGTCATTCAAGTGAGTTGTAAGGTTTCAAAAGGTTCAACTAGAGCAAGGCGCACTTTGTCTTCCAACCTTCTCAAAAGTACGCCTAGAAACACAAGGCGCCCTTTTTGTCAGAATCACCTCAAATATGCGCCTAAAGGGAAAATGGGCTTCAAGACACCCTACATAGTCAAGGCGCTTGCATTGAAGAAGATGTTATCACTTTCGGAAGTCTCAGGCTCTGCAAATCATTAGTAGAAATTGGCTAAGTTACACACTAGGCGCAAGTTCCATGTCAAATTGACCAAATGAGCGCCTACCTTGTAGGTTGATGAAATGAACACTTTGGGGTTGCTTGGTTGAAAGAACATTGCTCCAAGAATGCAAAGGTGAGAGATGAAGTTCAAGGGAAGTTGTTATGATGCCTAGGCGCATCTTTGGGCAGAACACACTGATTTTGGCGCCTAGGAGTTTCCAGACTAGGCGCACATTTAGTCACACTGCCATTTCTAGCGCCTACTATCATTTCTTTCATTCAAGTGACGTGTGGCACTAAAGAACTTCAAGTGTTGGAGATGATCAAGTTGGAGAAGAATAGGCGCAATTTCCACCTCAAACCAACTCAAAATGTGCCTTGAGGAGTTTGTTCACTTTGGGACTTTGAATTCGCAGTTGTTTGTCAAAGACACCTTGAGGAGCAAGTGGACATCATTGGAAAGCCTTTCTCTAGCAAAGCACAACTTCTAGCAGTCACCATCTCAATTGGCGCCTAGACACAAGTAGGGCATAGTTTTAGGATCCAGACACTCAAATTAGCGCCTAGGAAGAAAATGAGGTAGTTACAAGTATCTGAGCTCCCATTGGTCAACAGATTGATGTTGGGATCCGTTCCAGCTCGTGAGATAAGGTTACCACCTCATGATGAGTTGTCAAAGGGAATATTCTCTTTGGATATGCTCCTTGGGAAACGTGCCTTGGTTCCTCCTTGTACGTTGGAAAGCGTGCCTTCATTGCCTTTAGAAGGCCTATAAAAGGAGGGGAGCTCTCTCTGATTTGAACATCTTATCTTTGGCGAATTTTCTCTCTGCAAAGCTTTATGCTTGTGATCTTGAGGCCTGCGAGTTTCAAGTAGTTGGGGTGATGCTCCCTCAACAGTGATAAGGTGATGCTCCCTTGTCAAGTTGTGAGGTGTTGACATACAGTTGACATCATTGTGTTCAAGTGAAGTTGTTCATGTGTGAAGTCATTGTATACATCTAGGCTTCGAGGCCTTTCTTTGTAATCAATTGAATAAGATCGTATATTCATGCCATTGAGGGCATCATCTATTGTAATAAGACAATTGTATTGATTTGAATCCAGTGATAATACAAGTGCCCAACTTCAAGTTGATTCATGCAAGTTGTCATTGTTATCTTTCATGAATGATGTTAAGTAGATTGAGTAATTGAAGAGTTAAGTGCAAGTAAATTTGTTTATGTAGGAAAAAATTTTGTTAAGTATAGTTGGGTATCTTACATGGAGCAAAGTGAAAAGGCAACACAAATGTTTCTTGAGGCACTCCAAAAGGTGGGAAACACTACGGATCATCCTAAGACTCACTCAACAAATGGGAGGGAAGTAGGATCTAATCCTCGTTGAAAGTAGAGTTCCTAAGCCAAAGATTTCATTTAACAACATGAGGACATTATGAGGGTTCTCAAAGATAACTTACATCATGCCCAGAATCAACAAAAGGTGTATGCTGACCGGAAACGGGTGGAGAGATCATTTGAAATAGGAGATATGGTATTCCTAAGATTGCAAACTTATAAGCAAACATCTATAAAAACCAGTGGTGCGGAAAAGCTCAAGCCCCGGTTCTATGGGACCTATAAGGTGTTAAATAAGGTAGGAGAAGTTGCATATGAAATTGACTTGCCTAAGCATAGCAAAATCCACAAGGTGTTTCATGTATCCCGGCTTAAAAAGGTACTTGGCCAAACAATAACACCTTGTGAAGATCTACCTCCCCTTGATGATGAAGGGCAATTGATACTAGTGACTGAGGCAATTTTGGACACAAGAGAGAGAAGGCTAAGAAATAGAACCATTATAGAATATCTCATTAAGTGGAGGAACCTTCCAAATGATGATGCTACGTGGGAAAGACAAGAAGACTTAGAC